>OY754496.1:3449540-4049540 GCA_963575735.1 Amblyjoppa fuscipennis
AGAAAAAAAAAAAAACAAAAAAAAAAACAAAAAATGATAATATATAACAAACACGTCGTTAAGATATTCCTGTAAAACGTCGATATACTATAACGTGCGTTTGTGTTTAGTGAATTAGATGAAGAGAAACAAACGAACGAAACAAAAAAATAAAAATAAAAAGCAGACCTTATAATCGTTGAACGCTCGCGCGCGCGTGCTTAAGAGATGAAAAAAAAAATTACAGATTTGATGTTGAAAGTGTATAAGTAATGTATGTAAAAGCCCGAGAGCTTTCTCTCTCTCGTTGGGGGGGGGGGCTCTTGCGCGTGTTGTACCTAAAAAAAAGTGTGCGTGACGTTTGCACGCACGCTCACCGCGCTTTTATATAGTTGTTAAGAGCGACACACCGAGCACCGTTGCAAAAATATAGGGTGATGAAAACAAAAAAAAACCAAACAAATAAACATATACGTAATCAATGCCAGCGATGAAAAAAAAAATATATTAGGATCGGGAACAAATATGTACTTGCGTAACCCGCTGATAAATTATTCTCGCTCGACGAGCCACTACGGACAACACGATATACTGCCGACGGAAATATATAATTAATATATAAATATATTAATTATATATATCAATAACCATGAATTATTAGTATATATAATAATATGATACATTTATATATATATATATATATATGTCCGTCAGGCATTTTTCTGCTCGTTTCTTCCCGATCGAAGCTGATAAGAGCACAGTAATTTTTTTTTTTTTTAAGATTTTTTCGTTTTCTCCTTTCCATTTAATATCTTCATAATTAGTACGTCATTTTGTCAGTGATTGCACAGTATTCTTCGCTTTTCCTCTCGAAACTCGTGAAAAAAAAATAAATAAATGAAAAGAACTGGCGGTGCTTAAGGCGCGAAGCGTACAAAAGCGTTGAGCGCAATTATATATTATTTCATTTAAAGTTAGATATAGATCGATAGAGTTGTACGCATGATTATGTAGATTAAAACGCGAGGTCGGTCGACACAAGTGCAATGTCCGTATGTTTTGTTTTTGTCTTCGAACGTGTGTTACGGAAAAAAAAAACAAAAAAAAACAACGTAAAACATGATTTTCACCGAGAGACAGACATACATGTATAACCGTCAGTGTATTTAGAGATATAGGTCGTGTCAGTTTTCAGGCCGCTGAGCGGCTCTCGAGAATTGAGAGGCTCGAGCGAGGTTTTACCACAAAACCGGAGAATCGTTTGACGAATACTTTCCGTTTCGTTACGTTTTAACTCCGTTAAGTTTGTGTAAACTCGGGGCTCTCGAGCCGGTGTTTAAAGCCCCTCGCTTTTACCAAAGACTATGTTATAAACACAAACACACACACACACACACACACGCACACTAATTTTCTCGTCCCGTGGACCATCGCCCGTGGTGCCACGAGACAACGTTAAATGATCCTGTTTTGATTTTCTTTTTTAAGGTAGCTATGTCGCTTCGCGCTCATTTCCCATAAGTTTGAGAAAAATGAGAGAAAATTGCAAGTACTTCTCGATCGTATAAAAATCTGAAAAAATTCATGCATATTAAAGGCACTGAAAAGATTAATTTTGCATAATAATAATTCCAAAATGTTATTAACAAATTAATCAAAAAATTAAATGTTTAACAAATTATCCGGCAAACCAACTTTTTTTTTTTTTAATGAAAATGATTCGTTCATTTATCTGAATACGTATGAATTTTTGCAGATTTTTCAATCAACTTTGTTTTTTTTTTTTTTGGTTTTTTCACACATTTTTTCCATATATATAAAAAAAAAAATCAAAGTTGACTGAAAGATCTGCAAAAATTCATACGTATTCAGAAAAATGAACGAATCATTTTCATTAAAAAAAAAAAGTTGGTTTGCCAGGTAATTTGTTAAACACTTAATTTTTTGATTAATTTGTTAACAACATTTTGGAATTATTATTATGCAAAATTAATCTTTTCAGTACCTTTAATATGCATGAATTTTTTCAGATTTTCATACCGTCGAGAAGTACTTGAAATTTTCTCTAATTTTTCTCGAACTTATGCGAAATGAGCGCGAAGAGACAGAACTACCTTAAACACGTTACTATCTCTCGATTATTCAAGAAAAATATTTAAATAAAAAAAAAAAAATATATATATAAAAAAAACCATGAAAAGAAACACGAAAAGAGATAGCAGTCAAATATGCACGGGTGTGAGAGCGCGCCTAGCTTTATTAGTCGTTAGATAAGTGAGAGAAAAAAAAGCAAGATATTTAAAAGAATAACAAATAAAAAAAAAAAAAAAACAAGCGAGAAGCGAACAAAGCGCAAAATATTAAGATTTTAATAGTCGAAACGCAACCGTAACTACCTGACATACATGACAGATTTTCGTATTAGAATCTTCGTTGCCACAGATCTGAGCAATTCAAATGAGTCTTACGTAATATTTTTTTTTTTTATACATATTACTTCTACATTTTTTTTCGTTATTATTATTGTGATACCGAGCAAAGCAAAGGGCAGAGTCGATCGTTCGCACTCATCGAGGCGTAAAAAAAAATCGACGGTCTCAGGACGAAATTTTAAAAAATAAAAAAAATTTGACGGTGCGACACTCGAAATGTACTCACGAAAAAAATATATATGGGTACTGGCCAACGATCCGCTCTGCGAACACGCTGCCAAACGTATTAAACAAAAAAAAAAAACTGTTGTATTATACATATATACATATATAAATATATATATCTATATTTTTTATTTTATCTCACTAATTAATCAGATAATCGTTAGATAACAAACGATTATCCCTTACCGCCGTGCGCCAATGAATATTTATTTGTCGTCTATTTATGTATTATTTTATACAAAAGAAAACAAACAAAAAAAAAAACTAAAACTAAACTAAATGTTTTTAGACGCTAAAAGTATTAGGCTCGAAACCTCGTTTCGGGGAAAACGAGAAGGTGAGAGGAGAGAAGAAAATGAAAAATACAAATTTATCCGGCAATGCGTTTGTACATCCGTGTGTTCGTGTGCCGCGGTAGTGATGGGTGAGATGTTGCAATATCGGATGACTTGTACTAATGCGAAGGAAGAGCAAAGAGAGTTATAGAGAGATAATTAATGAGAAAAAAAAAACAACCCTGTGTACCTTCGCTTTGTACGAAAGTAATTTATTAATAATTAAATATCGTCATTATCGTTAAGTAAAAAATACAAAAAAAAAGAGTGCGATTAGAGCCGGCTCGTCCGCCTCTGGGTGGACGATGAGACAACAATAACAACAACAACAACAACAACAAAGAAACAAAAACAACAAAAAGGAAATAAATAAAATAAAAAGTAATGCTTTCGGTGTTTCGAATAAACAGAAATTATAAATAAATGAAAAAGAACAAAAAAAAAAAACGAAGCGTGTGTCGATCCGTAAGAGTAAAAGCGTCTTGTATCAGGAAGGAAACAAAAAAAAAAAAAACAAAAAAAAAGTCAAATACAAATGCGGTAACTGATTGAATATTATATTTAGACGTTTAAGGAACGAACAACAAAATTGTTGAGAAACCGTATTCGTAAAAAAAAAAAAAAAAAAAAAAAAAAAATGTGCAAGAGAGAAGACTAATCAATCAAAGTGTCTCGTACAATATTGCGAATTACGATTTATGTGAAACTACTTAATTTCAAGCGTTTATTGTTAGTTAAATTTTTTATTCGAATATCTGTTTTAAACGTGCCATCCGCTCAGAGCCGGTGTATATGTTGTATTTATTCGGCGTGGATATTGCACAGTTACTTGTTTTTCTCTTCAATCTCCGACGATCGAACCGTGCGCGATCGTCATTGAGATCTTTTTTGGATCCATAGCGCAAAGAGGCTGCTTCGAATTAACGAGAAAAAAAAAACACTTTTTATCGGTGCCAAACACGGTTAAATTGAAAGAGTAAAAAAAAAAAGGAAATCTATTAGTTTACCAGTGCAATGTCCTCGCAATAACCACGTGACAGATGCTCTCCAATGTGAAAGATCCGCGTGTGCTCGACGACCAGCGCCGACGCGGCAGCACGCGCAAGCTTCCTGTTGCAGGTTAATCCGCCGAGTTTACGGACTCTCCTTGTGCAATTTGTCCTCCGTACAGTCGCGCTGGTCCGACGGCGAGAGAAACGCGCGTGGCCTTACCCCGTACCAACATGTTTGATGCGTCTTCGTCGAAAGAATTAACGAAAAAAAAAAAAAAAAAGTGTAATACAAAAAAATCCCGTGTCCTCGCGACACTTTATCGAGACGAATTCGGTGAAACAAAAAAAAAAAAAAGAATAACAATCGAAAGGAGCAAGGAGAACACGAGAACAAAGAAATCGGAATATTCGATGAGAAATGAACAAAATAAAAATGAGGTAATAACGCAAACGTTAGGTAAGCGAAATTGTCACGGATGGCTGGAAGATAATTCGTTATTTCATGACAATTCGTCGAGACTTTGTCGAATTGCTTCAGTTATCCGTGCGCGTAGAGTACATAAGTGAATATATGCGTCTACCGTGACTGTAGCGTTTAGATAGATAATGTATCTATTACATAATATAAACGTACGCGTAATCGACGATTGTTCAGTACCGAGAAATCGCTTCCGTTTCATCCCCGCACTTGCCCCAAAGAAATGGGAAACGAGAAAAAAACAATGATATATATATATATGTATATATATATATATCCGTGTATACGCGTCCTCCGTGTGCCTTTCGGGACAACCGGAAGCCGGAATTATGTCGACACGGTGTTGCATTTTTGTCCCGCGAAGTTTCTTCGCACCGAACAATCGCCGACACATCGCGAACACTGTTATTTGTCTGATTATTGTGTAACGAATCATAAATAAATATATACTTATATATATGCACAATGTGTGTATGTATATATAAATATATGAAAAAAAAAAAAATAACAAGTGTGATTATTGCAGTGAGAAGTTCCATGTGTTTCGTAATAGTTCGTTTTTGTCGCTTGCTACATTCAAGATAAATTCCAAATTTATTTTAGATGTGTCACACACAGAGCTGGGCAAAGTACCGAAAATTACTTAAAAAACTAAATACCGCAGATACTTCAAGTACAAAGTAATTTCCGTACTTAAAGTACTTTCATAAAATACAAAGTACCCAGGTAACATTAAGTTATCGTAAAGGCATCGGAAACGATGTCACACGAAAGTTAAGGACAACTTTTTTCTGGTGGAAAAAGTTATACTTTTGTGATACAAATAGTATACCCTATGTCCATCCGAAAGTCAACATTTGCGCTGCCGGAATTGTAACTTTTGGATATCGAAATAAGTGTTAGCAAAATGTTGCCATATTGTCAACTGTAAACAGTCACCGAAATGACAACTTTATGCTGTCTAATAGGCAGACCTAAAAGACATCATTCGCAATGTCACGAAATCGTCATAATGTTTACAGAAGTGAATGGTGAACCAAAAGATAACTTTTTGATAACAGATAATAACGTATAAAACATTGGAAAAAAAATTGACTTGAATTATCATAATGCATTAGTATCAATTTAGGATACATTCGGATACTATATTACGCATTTGGGAGAAAGAAAAAACTAACGACCTAAAGTTGGGCTCGAACCCGGGACCTTACGCATATTAGCCTAGAACCCTAACGCTGTGCTATCACTTATCATTTGAGATTTTCTCATTCCTAGCAAGATTTGAAAGCAGCAAAAGTTCTCTTATCTGAAGTGAATGGACAACAAATATTTTATTGATTTATTTACTGAAAAGACAAGGTATTATATGATTTCTATGCCAAGTTTACCTGGGCCTATACGCAAGGGGTATCTGAGAGAATGCATAATAAAATGTTTACCCTCGGATAACAATTAAAGCAGATATTTTAGGTTGCCTTTAAAACTGTATCTGCCTGGCAACTTAGTCGATATCCCTATTTGTTATCGACAAAGGGATTCCTTTTCGGCGACCTATAATGGACTATCTGTCTGACAAAACCATATGATGACTTTTGGAGCACTTTTATGAAGACTATTTAAGATAACATAAAATGGACATCAGTAGGACATCTCATTTTTATATCTATATTTGTTATCCGTACATAGTCAACTTTTCAGTGCCTCATAATTATTATCTTTCAGACAAAATCATATGACGACTTTTGGTTTACTTCTGTGACGACTATTTATGTTAACAAAATAATGGAATCATTATGTCAACGCACATATGGATGCAAATTTAAAGACACCTTAAAGATATCTTTTGGATAAATCTGAAAGATAACTTATAAAAGTTATCTTACAGAAGGCAATCTGACAATACTGCTACCTGGGTACTTTTTCTTTTTAATCGGAAGAGGCGAAGTTCCACGAGTACGAAATTTATCGAGGCATTTTACAAATCAAACGGCCTTGTTCGGGGCCAATATTTTTCAAAACGTCCAAACTCTTCATTTCCAATCCTTGGTAACAGACTAATCGACTCGACCTTGGGGTAGTGAGTGGAGGTCGACTGAATGTATAACAACTAAATCTGGGATGTATGACTCTAGTACAGTGGCCGAAAGTGAGAAAAATCTCGATTTTATGCATAAAAAATCGTATGTTTGGGATTTAAATGGAAAATATTGGGCTCGAAGTAAAATAATTGTTATATTCGTGTTCAGCGGGAAAAAATACGTGAAATATGGCCTCGAAACAACAAAAATTGAATGCACAATGATTTTTAAATATTTGAGCCACTTTTGGAAAAACGTCGATTTTCGGGATTTTCAAAGGTCGATATCTCGGCTCACAATGGAGCCAGGGAAAATCCGAGGTGCCCATCGTCTTCTTCGGGAAAAAATATACAGGCTAAGGTCTTGTCCGAAGTTGTAGAAGCCTTTTTTCGGGCCGTTTGAGGACGTTGAAAAACACGAAAAATGGACTCTAAAGTGTCCAAAATTGCAAGATAGCCTTGCAATTTTTTTTTCTTTTTTAAAATGAACTGCCACATATTTCGACGTATTTTTTCCCGCTGAACACGAATCCGCTGGTCTTTTTGGGGATAAACTACAGTGCGACATTGAAATCTCGATTTTATTCACGAAAAATCGCATATTTTGGATTTAAATGGAAAATGTTGGGTTGGGAGTAAAATAATTTTATGAGACAGACATTTTTTTACGTTACGAAAGAGGTGCAAAGTAATGTGGACATGGTTTCCTCATTTATGACAATTTTGAGCACAGCTTCCTCAAAGCCGAAGCCAAACGGGTTAGGATTTCGGGAGACCATTTTTGGAGATAATAATAACTGAATGGTGAGTTTTACGATTCTCGCAATATACGACTTTATTCTGTTTATAGACAGAGCTTTCGAGTATATCAATATATATATATTCATATAATACCGTAGGCGCATACATGGTGTGTCGTGTATGTGCGTTTGCGTGTTCTATCTGTCGCCTCGCGTGGCTTTCTTTCTTTTTTGTTTTGTTTTTCTCAGTCGCGTGTAATATTATTTTTCGTATATACTGTGTATATGTATACATCTATATACAGAGCGTTTTTCTTGTTTTTTTTTCATATAATTCAATAACATCGTCAACCAATAATTTATTTAGACTAAAACTACGTACGTACGAGGACGCGCGCATAACTTACAGGTTTATGCGAGCGCGTGTAACCCTCCAATCACGCGAGCGTCGCGGATTCCGCAGCAATGTAAAATCGCTCGACACTTTTCATTTACATTCGTTCCTTCACGCCGTTAACACATACGGTCGCACTTGCACACACACACACACACAGGCTTGCATTCAACATCGCTCGAAGCACAATACATACATTCGCGCAACTTTTATCACTCATCGTCAAACTTTGTCCCGAATACTCGAAGGACAGCCAACCACGGATCACAGTCTGTCTCTGCACTCGTCTCGAAACGACAAAAAAAAAAAAAAATTATAAAGAAAATTCTTACGTCACAAGTAATAATCGCGAAGAATAACGTTAACGAATTTGCGGCGTTTGGTCACTCGGCACTCCACTTGGTCCGAACGACCATCGGTAATTTCTTTTTTTTTTTAGTTTTATTTATGATTTTTTTTTTATTTTTCATGTGATATTTTATGCAACGCTGTATATGAATTTCGAGTAATTCTCTTCTATGTACATACACGAGGAAGTCGGGACAACCTGGTAGCTTTTATTTGGACGTGAATGTGGGTGATTATTAAACTCTGGACGTAATTTCGAGGCGCTCCTCGATCTTGCTCAGTTTGTTTTTTATTTTTTTCCTCTTTTTTTTTTGCTTTCGTCTTTTTTACCTATCTAAATCACGTTAAAATCGCAAACGGATCTATAAGGCCTTTCTCAATTTAGTCTAATCGGAAAGTTAATTTGTTTATTTCCGCATTGTCGGTACGAGCGCCGCAGGATTGTCTCAAGGAGCAAATAAAAAAAAAGAGAGAAGAATTGGTAATTAATGAGTCTTCTTCTTTCTGGGGCAAACCGACGCGACAATCGAGTCGAAAGGAAAACGCTCGACTCCCTCGTACAAGCCATATAATATTTATGCACAACGCGGTTTACGTCAACTGGAACGCGACGAATGCAAGAAAAAAACACATTGGCTTTTTCACCCTAAAAGCTACACTCGCGAGAATACCTTTTTTTTAAATTGTTATTATTAGTTTAATCTTGCCTACGAGAGCGATAAAGAAGCTGTACAGTAAAAGGTCTATACTCGCTCCGCGCGATAATACCATGCCACTAATTGGTTCAACAGAGCTCTTCCTTACCGTCGATAAAATACGACACGAGTACGCGAGCAATGATACCGGTTTCGTTAAACGCCGAAGAAAAAAAAAAATTATTTCGACAAAGGTACTTTTCGATCTGGTTTACACGTGTATATTATGCAAGTAGACGTCTCTGAGTCGTTCGATTATCGACTGATATGGCACACCGGTGCTTATGACGGACAGATAAATATTTGTGCATTGTCCTTTTTGTTTTCTTCCTTTTTTTCTTTTGAGGACATAAGTCTTTTCTTTATGCATATATGTAAAAAAAACGTCAAAAGGAACGTCTTACGTTCACGGCGTAAATTCGTCTCTTATAATCGAGTGATCGGCGAATTAATCAAACGATTCGACAGTTTATATAAGATTAATAACAATTGGAAAAATGGAGAGAAGAAAACATCGGCTTTGGTTCCGCGTTACGTTATAGGTATTCATTTGTTTTGTTCTTTACGTGATTTTTTTTTTTTTTTTTTTTGAGAATAAAAATCCTATGGCAGTTTTTTTTCTTCGCGTCTCTTTAGTCGTCGATCTACTATGCACGAATCGTTCGCGGCGGTCGTGCGACGAACACGATTCCGAGATCTCTAGAAGCTATTTTTTTTTTTACTTTGCTTTGTTTTACTTACAATAAATACTGGAAGAAAGAAGTATCTAGGCTAAAATCGTCGCGCTACGTCATCGCCGCCCGACACATTCGTCGTTCGCAGATAGGCCTCTGTCGGTGAGTATATCAACCTCGCCCAAAGACCCCTTTGGTTTCGCTTTCGTAAAACTTCATCGATTTTGTCGATACGTCTTCTTTTTTTTTTTTAACTAGCCTGCGATTGTATCACTGGCGCTCCTCGATGGAGCATCGAGGCTGGTCGTGACTTGCGACCGCCGCCACCTCCCTGCGTGGCGGATATTACATTCGCGGCCGACGGCTGGTGTTGACTTATTTGCTGGACTATCGTCGAGTCACGTTTCGGTACTTCCGGCGGCGATTGAAGCACTTCCGTGTACTCGCGGATCAAATTTGATATCTGACAAGCCTGGTAAACATACACGAAAAAAACATGTTTAGCACCAATGAAAAATCTTATTGTCGATAAGTGCACGGAGCACAAAAATGGAGCGTGCATCAAGTAGACAAAGAAATTGTAAAAAAATTGATGAACCGCCAATTTTTTTGTCCGCGCGAGTTGAGCGCACAAGTAAAATTTTATTTCTGATCTTACCTGAGACGTAGTCAGGATGACTTTGCTCTGTTTTTTGTCGGTGCCGGTGATGATCATGAGACAACTGAGCGCCGGACTGTAGCTCAGAATACTACTGTACTCGTAAGTGCACAGTGCATTACGCGATCGATGCTCGAGCAGGTGAAGTCCCTGCTGATCCACGGCGAGCCACAGCACTCTCGGCCAATTAGAGGTGAAAGATTGCATAACGTCGAATATAGTGGCTTTGTGAAGCGGCCACGACTGAATCAAGTTCAGGAAAGCCTTCTTAGCTTCCGGTGGCGTCATGCCGCGCAACGATTGATGATGCTGGAGTACACCCTCGACGCACAGATTCGGCACGAGTCTCGCCGGCAGGCAGTGACTAGCGATTGTTCGATACTCCTGAGCCATCGGGCCCTCCTCGCAATCACCGAGCTCCAGCTGAGCTTGCAATGCAGTTAACATCATCTGCAAAACAAAAGCAAGCAAAAAAATAGTCGATTTTGTTTTCTTTCTTATTCTAAATAATTAATTCCAATCGACCAACCGCTTCTTTCTCGGTGATCGGGAATCGATCGGCACGTAAATCATGGAGTACTTGATGGTACAAAAGTTCCTTCTCGACTGGATCATCGAGATTCATGTACTGATCGAGGAAGAGATGTTTCTTGAATAGGAACAAGTGGTGACCGTGCTTGCGTTGAGTCTGATGACCCTGCTGGGTCACGCTGGCAGTTCTGTAGCGTTCCCATTTCGACATAACGTCAGCTATTTTTTCCTCCGGCACGAGAGACCGTTCGGTCGAGCCGAGAACCTCGTAGATCGCGTATCCTTCAGTGAAGAAAATAAAACACGATTTATTCATCGCAACAAACGATAGTCCGAGAGAATTGTGGAATTCAGAATTTTCAGACTCACCCATCGCAGTCTCCTCGAGTCCGATCTTCGCTTTAATTATCTCCATAACGTCCCTGGCGGTCGCGGATGGATGGAACTCGACGGCGTGATATTGTCCGTCCATGAAGTGAAATCTGGCGTATATCGGTCTTCTGTTTATCGTGCACATTATCTCCTCCCTGCTCGGCGGCCATTGTCGTCTTCTCGTTCCCTGAGTTTTATTCAGACATTTTTCCGCGAATCTCGCGTATTTACCCTCCTCGGTCACATAGTCGCTCGCGCATCTCTTTAGATGAGCTATGAGATACTTGCGAATGATCTTCTGCGGCGGTAGAATTACCGAGCATGCGAGCGAGAGAAGAGCCCAGTGTCGGAGATTGACCCGACTGTTTGGATCGGGATGATCGGTGGTTTGTTTCACGAGCTGAAGATAAAGCTCGCCGAGAAGATTCTCCTTGCGCATGCAACGCTCCATCACCGTCTGAATGAGATTGACGTGCTCGTCCTCGACCCGCCGCACCATGTCGCCGTTCTGTCCCAATCCGGCGTAGGTCAGCACGAGCTGGAAGACACTCAGGGCTATCTGCTCCTCGGCGTCGGGCAACTTCGTCAGACTCTGCGGTATGGCTTGCCTGCTGAAGGCCCAGTAGGCGTGAGGAAAACCCTTGTATGTTTCGCCGTGATCGGTTGTGCTGCCGTGCTCCTGACGAAGTTTCTCTATACGATGCTTCGAAAGTCTTCGCAGCGTGTTTCTCAAAAAGCCACCGCCGGTGTCCTGCGGCTTTCGCAGAGCCTCCGAGTCGACGAGTACTCGACGGCAATTCACGAGATTGTGATAAAGACGAACGCGATCCTCGTTCGTCATTCCTTTTATCTTCTTCGCCGGGGCCTCGTTCTCGGTTATCCAACCGGCCAGTGCCGGACAGTAACTGACGATTAGGCTACCGATCTCGTTCTTCTGCGGTGTCTCGAAGACGAAACACTTGTGCGAACTGTCCGGATTGTGTCTCAGCAACGATAGCGTTATGAATGAATCGCTAGGATCGAGCATTATGCTCTCGACGTCCTGGTAACGATACTCCGAGAGTACGAATTTGTCGTCCGGCTTTATCAGCATCAAACCGTCGGCGTTTATACCGAGTATCAGCTGGTTTCCGTACGACCAATAACCACGGTACGTCACGTTGAACATCGTCGTGCCATAAAGCGGATACTGCATTACGCACGAGAGATACAGTACTTTCGCTGTGAGCTCCGAACGACCGGAACCGTACTGCTTGTGAGCCTGGGCTATTATCGGCACCCACACGTCGTCGCCGCGGGCACGACTTATTCTGTACGGTAGAAAGCTGTCGACCTCGCTGTAGTAATCCAAACGGTCGTTGTCCTTTGGATCGCCCAGCGCTACTTGCGCCTGCAAGCCCGCTAGCTGCAGGGCAACTTTCTCAGAAACCGGAAAATCGTCGCACTGTGAAAAATATTAGTGAACATTAAATTTTTCTCAGCAACAAGGAAAATATTTATTTTTCCGCTATATATTAGTACAATCCCTGTTTCGAACAAAAATGTGGGGGAAAAAAATTCCCAGCTCTTCGACTTTTATCGGATCTAATATTTTTTTTTTTCGTACCTTGACGACGTTGTACACCGCCTGCGAGTAGAGCATGTTTACTTCGACGGGATCCTGCGAGAGTTCGCGGGTATTGCGGAAAAGTCGTCGCTTGAAGACGAAACGATTGTCACCGCTGCCCAGTGTAGCGTTGTTGCCACGCCTGAGGGTTGAGAAGCTTGACTGAGACGTATTGAGCTTGCACTGCTTACTGTGAAATGGAATCCAACGCTTCGTGAGTCGAGCGTCGAGTAACGTCGATGATGATGATAAAAAAAAAATGGTTAATTAAAATTACAGAGGAATACTTACACTTCCCAAGCGGCGATAACGTCGTAGAGATAATCGTGAGCTCGAACGTGCTCCTCGCCGTCGGGTCTGCTTTGATAGATCGCCCATCCCTCCAACGACCTAAGTCCCAGCTTTTCGGCCAATTTCGCAGCCGCGTCAGCGGCCGTGTCGGTCGGATGAACGTCTATCGCTTTGGTTCTACCGTCCAGAAAGAAGAATCTGCAAACGATCGTTCCCAGTCTTCGCATAGCCGCGATCTCCACCGTGGAAGGTGGAAATTGTCTGCACGAGACTTTCGTGTTTTTGCAATTGTCCACGCACCACTGTACGTACTGACGTAATTTGCCCTCGAGGGCTAAATTTTTCTTCAAGAAAGACACGAAGTACTTGTAGAGAAGCTTGCTCGGCTGAAACGCAACGATCGCCAGACAGAGCAGGAGCCAAACTCTCTCGGCCCATTCCATGTTCGGATTGTTCGTCGCTTGACGCATACACTGCACGAGAATCTCGTCTCTGAGCTCCTCGCGCTCGATTCCGTAGCCGATTATGCTCTGTATCGATGCGATCTCCTGCTCCAGTTTCATTTCGCCTCGGAGATACTTGCAGAGATCCTGATTTAATTTTAAAAAATAAAAAATTAATCTCAGAATGATAACGGATGGCTAGTAACTATTAAATTGTTCTTTTTCATCTATTGATTTTTTTAAACATCGTATCGAATTTGTTTTAAAACGTGAAAAAAACGGTCTTTATAGAGCTTACCCTGAAAACGGAGCAAGCAACGTTAACGTTGTCCGGATCGTACATGTGAATATGAGAGTTCGGTATACTGGAGCCTTTGTAGTACGTGACCATCTCGTATTTGGGCACGAATTCGATACTCTTCCCCCGTGATTTTCTCGTGAGCGTTGCCATAATCGTGCCCTCGGGTGATCTCTCGTGGCTGTTGAAGTAATTCTGGGCGAATTCAACGATGTCGTGATAGGTGACCTCGGGCTCGGGTAAGTCCTTCTTGTCCTCCAATTCTTGAAGCTTTCGTTCGACCCGAAATTTTCGACGCTGCTCGCGTTCGGCAGGTTGTTGCTGGGTGGGCTGTGGGATCTGCTGCGCCTGTGGCGGATGCGGCACGCCGTCGTGACCGTTGAGCTGCGGCACTGCCGCGAGATGATGATGATTCGCGTGAACGTGATGAACGTTGGAGTTGCGCGATTCGGGTCTCGACGGCGGACTTCCGGCGAGGGGTTCCTTGATGATCTTGCTCGTCGGGACCGGCGGTGGCGAACCGCACGTCTCACCGTTCACCAATTGTCCGGCGTTGCCGTTTATGAGGATCGGACTGCTCGGTCCGATCTCGTCTCTGGGAAGCACCGACTCGTATATCGGCTCGCCGTTGTCCGCCGAGGAGTCACCGTTCGTCACTTGGGGAAGCGGCGGGGGCGGGGGCGGAGGCGGTGGTCCGGTCGGCTCCGGGAGACTCGGCTGTCCCAGCTTCGTCGTCGCCGCTGTGCCGTTCCTCGGTGACATGCCGTCCGGCGAATTCAACTTCGAGTCCGTTCGGGCATTCATCTCCATCTCCAGCTGTATCACGCTTTCCAATTCGGCATCGAGATCCTCGACGAGCTCGTCCATTCGCTCGCCGATCTCTTCGATAATCTGATTGCTCTTTGTCGATTGTACGTCGGAGAGGAATGAGAATAGATTGTCCAGGTCTACCGACTGCAGCTCCGAGGCTGCCATCTTCGAGTTTATGGTCTCGGCCATCTGGGACAAGGCGGCTATCTCTTCTTGGGCTTTCCTGTAAATTAGAAGGTAATGTTAGCGGAAAGGTAAGCTTTTTTTTATAATACGGACGAAGATGTTGACTCCACGAAAAAAAAGAAATACGTAGGAAAATTATACTTGGATAAACTTCGTTCACAATTATTATTGTTTTTTTAATAAATGAATCTTATATGTTACTGAGTGCATTCTTTTTGACAAGGGGTTCTGCGCATGGTCAATCTGTAAATGCATTAATTAGCGAGCATGCCTGTACAGCAAGCTGGTCGTGAATAATTACGGATTACGTAAAAGCGAAATTAGTGCCATTGCTGTCGAAGTTTGTCGCTCGTCGAATATTTTGTTTATCGTACAAGTGAGTGTTTGTTCTGTGAGCGAATTACGGTAGAACACTACTCTGAATGCTCTGGATGCCGGATTTTCTAGCCACTTACCCAGCTTCCATTCCGACAATACCGTTGTACTGCGCGCTACAAGACACAAACGAAATTTCCGTTTAGTCTCTCGACACAGCGGCATTTCCTTTTCTCAACTTCGTTAACAAAATAGCGATTTTTTTTTTAAACTCCGTGTCTTTCCCGTACCTCTGACTATCCTCCAAGGCTTTCTTGTCCTCCATGAGTCTTCGCTCCTCCTCCATTCTCTCGCGTTTACGCATCTCCTCGTCAACGCGACGCATCTCGCGAAGAGCCGCCGCGACTTCGCGGGCAAAGACGCCTCGGAGATGGGACTGGATTACGATAGCGGCTCGACGCTTCCTGATGAACATTATTCGCAGCTTCCAACCGCGGTAAGCGTGTTGTACCTTGAGTGCGGCTTCCCTCACTCGGCGATATTCTGAAGAGAAAATAATTCCTAAGTAATAATCTGTCATCATAAAAGATTATTTCGGCACTGTGAAAAAAATACCAAAATTACCGTAAAATTAATAATAATATTGAGTTGTTTTTACTTTGTAATATCTATCGTAGGTAGATATTGTATCTCGATTGTCTCTTACCCTTTCTGACTCTCCAAGCCCGCCAAGTCTTCTGTATGAGGATGGCATTGCTGGTGACCATTTGATTTCTCGTATCCTCGAGAGGCTCGTGCACGTAGTTTCTCAGAAAGACCTTGCTCTTACCGATCTGCCATTCGGTCTCCGGTATTCCCTGACGGGCGATGAGACATCGCACCGCATCCCTGTCGTCGCTCGGCAGTTTGCTGCGACCTTTCTCGAGACACCTGTATCGAGCGATGAAGTCGTGAAAGGGCATGTGCACCGGAAATCCCTCCTTTCTTATCCTTATTATATCCAACATCCCGAGATACTTGAGCTGATCGAGCACGAGCTTCTCGTCGTAGTTGTTGGATTTTTTTTCCATGTTCGGTTTTATGCATCTCGCGTACCACGGTGTGGTGGCTTGGAGAACGTCGACGAGCGCTTGCAACTGGTGTCGAAACGAGTCGCACAGTGTCGGCTTTCCTTTAGATGTCCCGCGGGACATTGTCGTGGCGTTGCCGGGGGCTCGAGCCACCGTGCAACCCAGAAGATCCTGATACGCCGTTATCTCTTGTACAAACTCGTTGGTACTTCTAGACATGAAATCAAAGAAGACATCCTGCTGGACGTCCCGATTTTTGTCGACGAATCCCTGAACGGTGTAGGTCACACAACCGGCATAGTGCTTCACGCCGAATTCCTTTTCCCACTTGCGACGATCGTCGCCCTTCACATAACACGGATGGCTGTCGAACTCGGCGTGAAGATTGGAGAGATAAGCGAGATCGGAACCCTTCGGCATGTGACACTGTTCGGTCAACAGTTTGAGGACGCAACGCGGTGGCTTCTCAATCAGTTCCAGGCACAGCGTGTTGTCGGTGAATGTTATGTGCGAGTACTGAATCTCCTCCTGACGATACTGCGAATAACAAAACAAAATTACATAAATTAAAAGATAAACGAAAAAATTAATAAACAAGACGTTTACGTAGGGAAATCATTTCTGCCATTTACCAGTTCCTGCTCGAGGGCGAAAACGTAGTGATTGAAGAACTTGTGGAGCTTCTCGTTCGTGTAGTTTATGCAAAGTTGCTCGAAGCTGTTCACCGCGAAGTTTTCGAAACCGAATATATCGAGTACACCGAGAAATCTCGAGATGTCCTGGCCGGGATTGATGCAGTTGTTTATGTGGTTTATGAGCCAGGCGAATGTGCGGGAGTAGAGGGCTTTGGCCATCGCGTGCCTGTTCTCCCGTGCCTCCTGGACCTTCAGCGGTATCTCCGTTATGTTACCCCTGACGTTTATCTGCCTGACGAGAACGACTCTCGTGAGATCCTCGACATGGAGACCGAGAAGCGGAGCGACGGTGGACACGATGTCGACATCCTCGCTCGTCAGCTCGCATCTCTCGCCGTCGACGTCCTCGAAATTAAGATTACCGAGCCAGAGAATCGCCGACAGAACTCTGAAGATACCCTCGCACATCTCGGCCGGCACTTGGAGAACGTTGAAAGCCAGGCGCAGAGCGTCCAATTTTCTCGAATCCGATATACCGTCGATCTTCACGCAACCCGACTGATTAAGGTACTTGTACTTGCCGGCCGGCACGAGTTTGTACTGCTCGGCGAATTCCTTGTCCCGCATCCCGCCCTCGACCAGCTGATACAGCACGTGGTAATTACGCTCTCCCGGACTCTGAAACGTTATTCTACTCTGCTCGAGCAGATAGTCCTGAATTATGCAACCCTTTATCATCCACTTGCTGTCGAAGCACACCTGCATGAATTTTCCGAATCTCGAGCTGTTGTCGTTTCTGACGGTTTTCGCATTGCCTGGGAAAAAAAAAAAATTGAAAATTATAATTGTTAAAAATAATATGTATATATGTGTGTGTGTGTGTGTGTGTGTGTGTGTGTGTGTGTGTGTGTGTGTGTGTGTGTGTGTGTGTGTGTGTGTGTGTGTGTGTGTGTGTGTGTGTGTGTGTGTGTGTGTGTGTGTGTGTGTGTGTGTGTGTGTGTGTGTGTGTGTGTGTGTGTGTGTGTGTGTGTGTGTGTGTGTGTGTGTGTGTGTGTGTGTGTGTGTGTGTGTGTGTGCATGGCGATCGAACTGAACGAGGAACTTTGTTAATTTACCGAATGCCTCCAGAATCGTGTTAGCCTCGAGAATCTGCTGTTCCACCCAAGTGTCGACGTTGCTCGTTACCGAGCACAGATACTGGAGTATGAATTTCGTAGTCTCGGTTTTGCCTGCACCGCTCTCTCCTGATATGACGCAAGACTGATTGCTCGCGGTGTCCTGAATCGAGCGATAAGCCGCCTCGGCCAGAGCGAATACGTGCGGCTCAAGGGCTCCCATTTTTTGTCCGTGATATCGATTCACGTGATCCTGGAATGAAAAAAAAAGAACATAAACAAACAATACAAAAAAAAATCCATTTTTAAAGTAATTAAAAGTAAATTTTGAAAAAAAATAAATAGAAAAAAAAACAAGGAAAAGTAAAGCTATGGGCGCAACTAGACAGTTCCACAGAGGACTTCTGCTCGACGGACCAAGAGTGGAAAACGTTCTCTCCCCTCGCTGCGAGGAATTGAAGATCCGGCAGAGTGTTCATTGTCGTTCGTTAGTCGAGAGGAATAATCCAGGGGTTGAGACGGATGAAGTGGAAACACAAAAGGGTGTGAAAAAAAAAAAAAAAAACAGGAGAAAACGCTTGTGAACTGGTAACCCGATTAATTGCTGGGTTGTAGGTGTGTCATTCGATATATCTCGCGGGCTCCCTCGACCGAATTACATTCGGAGAGGGAGCGAGAAACATAATATCTTTTCCCTGAGGGCTCGAGGGGCAAAAAAAAAAAAAAAAAAACCCCCCACCCTGCGTTACCCAACCCAGGCATTGCACCGCGAGGTGACGTTCGGTGGGAGCCTGGCGCGTGGCGAGTAGTGCAAAGTGGATGCAGTCAGACGCCCCCCTTAACACCGGGCTGTGCGTGCATCGCTGCGTTCGTTTCACTCGGCATGAGTATCGATTGTAATCGCGTCGGGCACGACGACGACGACGACGACGAAACCTCATATTTGCCACTCTTTGTCATCGATCATAGCTTCAGTTTTTTTTTTTTTTTTTGTTTTCTTTTTTTCTATACATGCATGTAAACTATAATGGCACGACCTTTGCCGAGAGTAACGATACCCTCGGGGAGACGTTGGAGTAACGATCTCCTCTCTCTCGCACACAAACTCACATAGACACACACACACTCTGTCGCTCTCTCTCTCTCTCCGGCTGAGAAGTTTCAGGTCAGGTATTCTCGTCACCGACGATATTTCTTGTTTTTTTTTTTTTTTTTTTTTTATTTCGCGACGAAACTATGTTAAACTATAAAAAAAAAAGGATAAAAATAGAGGCAGCTGCTGCATGAACTGGTCTGTGTATATTTGGTATTTTATTTTTATATATATATATATTTTTTTTTCTAGCTGGCTAAGTAAGTACGTTTCGTTGCATCGTCGATAACGATTTTCTTGTGTATCGGTTGGCTCGACTAATCCGTTGGAGCAGGACAAACAATCAAGGATGTAACGGGCTTCTGGCGAGCATCCGGTCGCTGTGTGCGATCCACCCTCGGTTTGTTTCTTTAAGCGTGGAACGGCCGGAAGGGAGGTAGAGTGAGAGGAAAGAAAAAAAAAAGGAAAAAAAAAAAGGCTCGCGAGCGAAAGGATGGACGTCGGGATTTTCCGGTCTTCCGGAAGCCGACAAACGGAAAAACCCGGTGGCGTCGATGCGAATGATGTGAAAAGGAAAAAAAAAAAAAAAAGCGTCCAAGAAGAGTCTAAGAAGGAAGGCGGAGAAAAATAAGTGGCAATATTCGTCGTGCCCCTGCGAAGAATGCCGAGAGAGGTTGAGACTAAAATAAGGATGGGGGTCAGACGATAATGGAGGGGCTCGTTCCAGTTCGAGCCTCCGTTGAGAGTTCTCCGCCGCAACCCCGTCCGTGATTAGAGAAGCGCGAGCCAGCATATGACAGACCCATTCTCGAATTCTTCCTTCGCCACAGAATGAGTCCGGGGCAAAACGGAACACCGGAACAAAACACACACCACGAGAAGGTAAGGAAAAACTTTCAAAATCAATAGAAAAGTAACTTTTCCGATAGTCAACGGATTTAACGTTCACTCACGGTTTGATAATCTCAGGTTTTTATCGGAAGCGACGTACTTCCGATGTGACCCGACGTCCGACCAAAAAATTGCAAGTTGACGTTTTTTTTTATATCACTTTCTCATAATGGTTCTTTATTCGCAAAGTTCCTTCTATAAGAAAACATTTACTGTATTTTTGACTTCCTCGTAGAGGAAGCTTTCCGAATAATGGACTATTGTGAGAAAGTAGTAGTAGCAGTAGTAAATGTATTTATTGACATTGTTGTTTACAATGTTGATTGTGAGATATTTACAAATGACATCAATACATATAATGTCAAAGGCCGAGGTAATCTTTGGCTTGAGTATCTGCGTAGGCAGCAACTTGAATTGAATTAGATTTTAATTTGAATTGAATTGAATTTGAATTTAATTTAGTTTTATTAGATTTGAATTTTTAATTTTGTTTTTCGTTGTACATTCTTTGGAGAGTTTCGTATATCGTGTGTGCAGGGTATTTATACATAGTGATGACGTGTGTGATGGGTCGTTGGATGCACAGTGGTTCAATGTATTCCGTTGCGTTTTCGTTTGTAAATCGCTGAGTGAGATCTTTCAGTCTATTTGTCATTGGTATTGTTCTGGCTTTTTTCGTATAGATGAGAATTACGTGGATCGAGGAGAGGGTTTGCCGGATTAAGAATACGTGTGAGGCGCCAATGTGCACTTGTTTCGGCGGTTCTTATTTTGTTCGGGGCTGTTGCTTTGGAGTTTAAGAATATAGGGTGGCCGTACTCAATAATCGGGCGAAATATACATTTGCAGATTTGTGCTACGTGTCGATTACGGATGCCCTGATTTTTAAAAGTGATACTTCTGAAGTGTGATGCTCCGAAAACCCTTTTGATTTTGCATTGTTGGAGGTGGAAGTTGAAGTTGAGTTTTTGGTCGATATACCTATATTCCAAGATATTTTGCTCGTTGTATCGGTGCTATTTTTTCGACGTTATCCATGTTGATTTTTGGGGAGAGCAGGTTGATTCTATGGTTAAAGATTATTAGTTGAGATTTCCGTTGATTTGGTTTTAGTTCGCCAGTCGTTGAACCAATTGCTTATATGGTTTACAGACTTTTGTAGTGAATTCATTGTTTCAGTTAGGGCCTTTTTGTGACATATTAGCGTCGTGTCATCTGCAAATTGTAGGGTGTATTGGCTTAGATCTATGTGGTTTTTGTTGACGAATCTATGGTTATATATGTTATGAGAAAGTCATATAAAAATTTCAACTTTCAACTTGAAGCTTTTATGCGGAAGCGATATGAAAATGTCAATTTTCAACTTTTTTTTTTCGACATCAACGTCGTATTTAAGTTTTGGGCAAAACTGCTTGTTGACTCTCAGGTTTCGCCCGAAAAAATACACCAACCTTACGCTTTTGGTCAAAACGCATGTATGATCTGTGCTCGGCCCGAAAAATACATACAATTGTGTGTTCCAAATTTGTTTTCGATCTTTCAATTTTTACTCGCGAAGTTCAAATGACACCGCTTTGTCTAATTATTTTAACTCCGTCATATTGATCATCTTGTGTATTTCTTGCCGTAGAACATGACAGATACCTAGGTTTGTCCGCGATGCCATCGGGAAGCAAAAAAAAAATCACTGTTTGAAAATAGGCAAAATAACTCATTTTTGTGATATTGGCAATAAAAACTGAACAGTTAAACTTTTATCGTTAGTCGTCCCTCTGGGACTGTGTTCCATGTATTTTTTCACGCTGATCACGAATCTGACACTTATTTCAGTCACAAATGAATACTTAATGTGAAAAATTGCATTTAAAATAAAGTACTCATTTTTCATGAAATCCAAAAAATTCAAAAGATTCTCTTGAAATTTTAATGGGATCTTCGGGTGATCATATTCCATCTGTGTACGCGTTTTTAGCTGGATAGCTAAAAAAAATTGTGAGTGCTAGAGCGCGAACCGACATTTCTTAAGAAATACAAAATGACGTACGGAAAAAACAATTGAACATTTTTTGATGAAATTTTGCAGGGACATAGACTATTGACCGCACATGCTGTGTGCAAAATTTTCAGCTTGATCGGTCAAGTCGTTTTCGATTTATAGCGATTTGAATTCGCGTCCGATCTGCACGCACGCACACACACACACACGCTCGGACATTTTTTTCTAAATGTGATTTTTCGATGTTTTGGAACATTCTGAAGACGTTTTCATTAATCTCGAAAAATCTCGAAAATTTTTATTTTCACCATCGCAAAGCTTCCTCTATGAGGAAGCAAAATAAACATTTTCCAATTGGAAGTAACGCCGTATTCTTACAAATTTTTCGGAGAATAAAAAAAAACAGTTTCATCTCTACTGGAGGCAACTAGTCCATCTTGTCCCGCTCGCGTCCCGGTATATGCATAGAGCCGGTACAGCGCGTCGTTGCTCGAGAGGGCGTCGAGGAACGTTCCGGCGTGTCGCACACGCAGAAAACGTGAAAAGCCCCTGCGATACGGATAGAAGTGAAGAAGAAGAAGAAGAAGAAGAAGAAGAAGAAGAAGAAGAAGAGGAAGAGGAAGAGGAAGAGGAAGAGGAAGAGGAAGAGGAAGAGGAAGAGGAAGAGGAAGAGGAAGAGGAAGAGGAAGAGGAAGAGGAAGAGGAAGAGGAAGAGGAAGAGGAAGAGGAAGAGGAAGAGGAAGAGGAAGAGGAAGAGGAAGAGGAAGAGGAAGAGGAAGAGGAAGAGGAAGAGGAAGAGGAAGAGGAAGAGGAAGAGGAAGAGGAAGAGGAAGAGGAAGAGGAAGAGGAAGAGGAAGAGGAAGAGGAAGAGGAAGAGGAAGAGGAAGAGGAAGAGGAAGAGGAAGAGGAAGAGGAAGAGGAAGAGGAAGAGGAAGAGGAAGAGGAAGAGGAAGAGGAAGAGGAAGAGGAAGAGGAAGAGGAAGAGGAAGAGGAAGAGGAAGAGGAAGAGGAAGAGGAGGAAGAGGAAGAGGAAGAGGAAGAGGAAGAAGAAGAAGAAGAAGAAGAAGGGACCGACGAGAGGCCTCGACAGACGAAGTGCTAGTCCACTGGAGCTTGAGACGAGCGAGCATGGTGTGCGTGTATGTATATATATATATATATATATATATATATATATATATATATATATATATATATAGCATAACGTACGGTGTGCATATATAGCCTCATTCCACCAGTGGTAGAATAAGGGAGCTGTGAGACGTCCCATTTCTTTACTGGGTCAGCAGCCTCGTTATCGTTTTTATCATCGACACGACTTTGTGACTTTCTCGTCCCTCGTCGGACAAAACCCCTCCGCTTTATCCGTTCCATCGGCACTGCTCTCGTATTTCCTCGATGACTTTTCATTCTCGATAGAGGCTTTTACAGATTCGCAACGATTAAATAGAGCCGATAATTAAACGAGCGACCTGGCAAAACTATGTTGAGCGTTATATCGAAATCTGTTCGGACACTAAAATTGGTATGTTACGTTTTTATGTAACGATATAAAGTGGAGGAGAAAAAAAGAAATACTGTATTTCCGGATACATGCGAGGATTGAGGTAGCTATGTCGCTTCGCGCTCATTTCGCATAAGTTCGAGAAAAATTAGAGAAAATTGTAAGTGCTTATCGACGGTATAAAAATCTGAAAAAATTCATGCATATACACAAATTCATGCACACTGAAAAGATTAATTTCGCATAATAATAATTTCAAAATGTTATTAACAAATTAATCAAAAAATTAATTGTTTAACAAATTATCGGGCAAACCAACTTTTTTTTCTTTAATGAAAGTGATTCGTTCATTTTTCTGAATACGTATGATTTTTTTCAGATTTTTCAGTCAACTTTGATTTTTTTTTGTTTTTTCACACAATTTTTCCATATAAAAAAAAAATCAAAGTTGACTGAAAAATCTGAAAAAATTCATACGTATTCAGAAAAATGAACGAATCATTTTCATTAAAAAAAAAAAGTTATGCTGCCGGATAATTTGTCGAACAATTAATTTTTTGATTCATTTGTTAATTAACATTTTGGAATTATTATTGTGCACAATTAATCTTTTCAGTACCTTTAGTATGCATGAATTTTTTTCAGAATTTTATACCATCGAGAGGTACATGAAATTTTCTCTTATTTTTTTCTCGAACTTATGCGAAATTAGCGCAAAGCGACATAGCCACCTTAAATATCGCCGATAATTCAACGAGCACCTTGACAACATAATGTTGAGCGTTATATCGAAATTTGTTCGGACACTAAAATTGGTATGCAACGTTTTTATGTAACGATATAAAGTGGAGGAGAGAAAAAAAGAAATATTGTATTTCCGGATACATGCGAGGATTAAATAATAATGAAATTCGGAGCGTCGATGAGCGCGTTGCTCTCGTATGTCCTCGATGACTTTTCATTATCGACGGACCAATAGGGAATGACAGGCTGCCGTAGATTCGCAACGATTAAATAGAGCGGATAAATTCAACGAGGAACATGGCTAAAGTATTTCTAGCGTTGCATCGAAATCTGTTCAGAGACCAAAATTTGTATGTAACGCTTTTACGTAACGACGCAAAGAGAGGGAGAGAAAAAAAAAGAAACGTATTTTCCGGATAGACAGGTGAATTAAACGGTAATTTAATTCGGGGTGTCGATAAGGATTCGACGGAGGATACGGAGAAATAATTAAGTTAAATGGTGCAGGGCTGTGTGGATACATCTGTCGGATAGTTTGCCCCAGGGAGCAAGTGGGGGGTTCCCGAAGTCGTTTTACAGGACGAACAGGGAGGGTCGGAGATGATACTCGCGAGAAACCGGCGAGACTCCGCAAGGTAGAGATACGTGATGCATCTGCTACCGCTCGTTTCACGGAGGTATATATTAGGGTGTTTCTCAAAAAGGACATTTTTTTTTTTTTTTTTTTAATGTTGGTCCCACCCTTTTAGAGTATAGAATTCGATTAAAAATTGAACCTCGCGAAAAGCGGTTCCTAGCAAAGAATCCTAAGTGGTGCCGCCTTCGACGTTTGTACCCAAAAAATGCGGCACCTTTTAAACGTAATTGTCAACGACCACCTTTCGGGAGGTGTTTTTTTTTAGATGAAAATATATACTTTTGGAGGGTGGGACGAATTTTTTCCAACAAATTCACCCTACTGGGCATTTTTGGTTTTCTGTATAGGAATTAAAAAATCGAAATCTTTTGTGTTCATTAAAAAAAAAGACAAAAAGTTAACCTCCCACCCCGTAGAACTACATTTCTTCATCGATGAAAAAATCCAGCGAAAGGCAGTCACTGACAATTAAGTTTGAGAGGTGCCGCATTTGTGTGTCAAAAAAATGAATTTTTTGACACCCTAATATATATATATATATATATATATATATATATATATATATATATATATATATATATATATATATATATATATATATATATATATATTACACACACATATACACACAGTAGGGTGTGTCAAAAAAATGCATTTTTTAAAAAATTTTCCTCCCATCTTCTTAAACTACAGATTTCATTCTCAAATTGAACCTTGCGAAAGGCGGTGCCTAGAAAAAAATCCTAAGAGGTGCCGCATTCGACGTTTGTACCAAAAAATGCGGCACCTCTCAAACTTAATTGTCAGTGACTGCCTTTCACTGGATGTTTTCATCGATAAAAAAATGTAGTTCTACGGGGTGGAAGGTTAACTTTTTGTCTTTTTTTTAAAAATAAACACAAAAGATTTCGATTTTTTAATTCGTATACAGAAAACTATAAATGTCCAATAGGGTGAATTTGTTGAAAAAAAATTCTTCCCACCCTCCAAAAGTATATATTTTCATCTAAAAAAAACACCTCCCGAAACGTGGTCGTTGACAATTACGTTTAAAAGGTGCCGCATTTTTTGGGTACAAACGTCGAATGCGGCACCACTTAAGATTTTTTGCTAGGAACCGCTTTTCGCGAGGTTCAGTTTTTAATCGAATTCTATATTTTAAAAGGGTGGGACCAACATTAAAAAAAAAAAATGCCCTTTTTGAGAAACACCCTAAGGTATATATACATATATACATATATGTACATACATGTGGAAAAGTTTGGGTCGGGTTAACGCACTTCCGCATGCCAAAAAAGAAAAAGAAAAGAATTGGAAGAAAATGTGTAAAATTTTTCCACATTTTTTTTTCCAATTCTTCCACCTATCTTTTTTTCTTTCTTTTTATCTCGTAATTGAACATTGACGAGACCAGCAATTTTTCCACGTTTCCTTTCAATTCTTCCACTATCTTTTTACTTTTTATAATCGAACATAATTGAAAAATACGTGAAATTATTAGCAGTTGCATTTTTCGGGGATTCTCCTAAATTCACTCAATTTCTTTTGATACAGCTATTTAAAAAAAACTGTTCTAAAAAAAAGAATCAGAGACTCCGCAAAATTCGAAAGATCGTCAGTTTCTGCCGATTCTATCTGCGTAACGGACCACGATCTTAAAATATATAAAAAAAAGGTATGACATTTGCCCATTCATCAGAACAATAAAGGGTCTAACGCACTTCCGCATGTGAAAAAAGAAAAAAAAACATCGTGGAAGAATTGGAAGAAAATGTGAAAAAATTGCTGGTTCAACTACGAGAAATTCGACGAAAAATTCGTGAAATTATGAGCAGTTGCATTTTTCGGGGATTCTCCTAAAAGCACCCAATTTCTTTTGTAATACAGCTATTTAAAAAAAAAACTGTTCAAAACCCGAAAGATCGTCAGTTTCATCCGTTTCTATCTCCGTAACGGACCACGATCTTAAAATATATAAAAAAAAAAAAGGTACGACATTCGCCCATTCATCAAGAACAATAAAGGCCGTATCAAAAATGCATCGTCTGGCGGACACGAGTGTCCTCGAGAGACGTCCCGTTCTTTGAATAAAAATTCACCTGCGGCCAGCGTGCGAATAACACCGCAATCGTCTCTACGATAATCCGTGAATAACGTACACCAAACAGTGCGGAACACCAGAAGTTTCGAGGGTTGCGAGTAGAGATGTGAAAATACAGGTATTTTAATATTTCGTAAAATTACCATAAAAACACCGTATTTTTATCGTATTATGACGTAATTTTTTTTTTCTCAACATATCGCGGTTGCAAAAATACGGTCACAAAAGTTTCTCGTAATTTACCGTAAAAAGTGGTAAAAAAAATCATCTATCTAGATGTGAAATTACCGGTCATAATATTTTTGGTAAATTTATAATAAAAACATATTAAATATTCCTATTTAAATGTGACATTACCGGTTGAAAAATGATAAACTTCACTTTTATATAGTTGTGAAATAACGAATGACACATTTTTTTTTTTTTTTTTTTTTAAAACATTATCGTAACATTTTTTTGAAAATTCATCATGTGTCGGTGATGTTTTAAATCACTATGAGACAGAGCTGGGCGGTACTTAAGGTACATTGTACTTGTTTGGTACTTTAATTCCGATACTTTAAGTACAGGTGTACTTTAAGTACCGCCATTTTTGTAAAGTACTCAAAGTACATATGTACTTTAAATAATGTACTTAAAGTTATTTTTCATTAATTCAAGTATTTTCAATTGGGTGAAACGTGAAAATCAGAGCTGGCCAAAGTGTGTCAAGATTATAAAAGTTTAATTTAAGTAAGTAAAATATTTCTAGGTGGATTTCTTAATTATTTTGATCTGATCTGATATAGTATATCGTGCGACTAAGGCCGCAGAGTAGGATGGTTATTAAATTGAAAATTTTTCAATTTTTTGGGGGCCACCGCGTATTATCGTGAGGTATCAAATAAAAATGTGATGTCCCAAGGGTCCCTGAAATTAATGGATTGTTAGAGGTCACTATGGGCTATTTAAAAAATGAAAAACTTCGGAACATTTAAATTCAAAGTCAAAGTGGAAAAATTCGTGATTTCATTGGTGTCAACCCGCTCTTCCAAAGTATAACGTATAAGAAAAAACTCTGCAAAATCCGTACGAAATCGAAGTCTTCTTAGAGGTCGCTATCGAGGGTTTAATTGTACATTATATTTTGGAAGTACGGGCTACCTCCAAGGAAATGTCGATTTTTATTTTTATTTTTACTTTAAATTTAGATGTTCCAAAGTTTTTAATTTTTCAAATAGCCGGTAGCGACCTCTTCGAACACATTAATTTTCTGGATACCTGGATAAAGTACTTGAGAAATACTTCAAGTACAAAAAGTACTAGTGATCCTTTGTACTTTGTGATTTAACTATTTTTTGGAACTTTGTTAAACTTTGCCGTAAGTAGACTTGTACTTGAAGCCATGTACATCAATTACCAATCGCGGACCATGGTGTTCGAGTACCGCCCAGTTCGGCTACAAAGCATCACGTAATTCTACTATTTTTCTAATAAGGTCTATCGTCGCATTACCTTAATTTTTATGATTTCTCACAAACACACTCAGAAAAATAATTTATTTGACTGTCACCGTTTATTTAGATCAAGTAAAATATTCATCTGATTTAAATAAATATCTATTTCGTGTAAGTAACTATTTATTTAATTTAAATAAAAATTTATTTAAATCAAATAAATATTTTGCTTCATCTTAATAAACGGTGGCCGTCAAATAAATTATTTTCCTGGGTGCATATTCTTTTTTTCTTACATGATAAACAACTAAATACGATTTTTTTTGGGGTATTTTATAAGAACTTTAAGTACATAATACTTAAAGTACCCGAGTACTTGACAATGTGTAAAGTACATAGAACTTTAAGCACAATGTACTTTAAGTACTTGGTACTTTGAGTACTTTGCCCAGCTCTGCTATGAGACCATATGATTTTATTACAAATGTGCTAATGTTGAACGCTTTCGCCTACCGTACTTTTTACGGTAAAAAAATAGGGTAAAATTATCGGTAACATTTACCGCTCCCATCTCTAGTTGCGAGAGATATTCGCGGCAGGCCATCGCGATTGGCGAGAAGGAATCTCGAGAGGAACGAAGGAATTTCGCATGTGGATCTCGGCGGGTTTGTCGGTGCCCTTATGGCGAGAGAGTCCTTACCGAAGCGCTCATAGTCCTGACGACAGGACGAACAGGACGAACGGGCAGAGAAAGAGAGGCCGAGAGAAGCATGCCCGTGTAGATGATGCACGTCGGGTGGTATCGGGAAGAACCTTCCCTTCCTTTCAGCTTCCCCTTCAAACCCCCCCCCCCCCCCCCCGTCGCCGCTATATAGTTTGCCGGAGCGAATAAGGTGAGGACGAGAAGCGAATGAACGAGGAAGGCTCTCGAGAGGGGGGCAGGCGAAACTACGCGAGTAGCAGCGGCAGGAGAACACCGAGGCGAGTCTCTCTCTCCTCCGAATCCGATGTGCGCTTCGGGCCCACGCGCGATCAATACACAGGGGCGTGCACCAGTGGCACGCGGTGCGCACGGGACGTACGCCCTTTTCCTCCTTGCGATGTCCTGCAACCACCGGGACGGGCTCTCTCGAACCCTTTGGACCGAGATAAATAATCGTCTCGGACGAGGACAAGTGGCAGTTTCAATTTTGCCTTCTTTTATAGACGGCAATCAATTTTTTTTTTTTTTTTTTTTTTTTCTATTATTCTGAAACACACATCGAGGGAAATATTGAATTAAGGTAGTCCTTGCGAATAGCGTTCACATCGCATAAGTTTCAGAGAAATGAGAGCAAATTGCAAACACTTCTGGATGATATGAAAATCTGAAAAAAAAAAAAAAATCGAGCATATTAAAGGTGCTGAAAAGATTAATTTTCCATAATAATAATAATTCCAAAATGTTATTAACAAATTGATGAAAAATAAAATTGTTCACCAAATATCTCGGAAAACCTAACTTTTTTTTTATTTAATGAAAATTATTTGTTAATTTTTTTTTTTTTTTTAATACGCATGAATTTTTTCAGATTTTTAAATTCACTTTGATTTTTTTTTTTTTTTTTTATGGGAAAAACGTGTAGAAAAACAGAAAATTCAAGGTGAATTTAAAAATCTGAAAAAATTCATACGTATTCAGAAATATGAACGAACAATTTTCATAAAAAAAAAAAAGTTAGGTTTCCGGAATATTTGTTGAATAATTTTATTTTTCATCAATTTGTTAATAACATTTTATCATTATTATTATGCAAAATTAATCCTTTCGGTATCTTTAATACACTTGATTTTGTTTCAGATTTTTATACCATCGAGAAGTGTCTACAATTTCCACTCATTTCTCTGAAACTTATGTCAAGTGAACACTATTCGCAAGGACTACCTTAAATTAAATGGGTCTGTTAAAAATGTGACGACATGAAAAAATCGCTAGTTCCAGATTATTTTCATTAATTACGATTTAAATTATATACAATTACGTGTTTTCCGTGTTATTCATCTATTTATAATATCTATTAAACGTAGTAAATATCTATTTATAATAATATCTTTTAAACGATATTATTTTGATTTTTAAATATGCATAAAATCGATTGAATATCCCTGTCGTTAAAACCTCGGATCTACGTTTTAATAATTCATAAACTTGCACCTACGCTGATCCGGAGGGACTTTGCAACAAACTAAAAAAAAACAAAAACAAAAACTTTTTTATAGTCTCGTGGCCTTCAGCGATCGGCCCTGATACGATTTCCGTTCGGCCCACCGGACTGTAACCTTATCCGAGATAAAAAAAAAAAAAAAAAAATGTTACGGTCCTCTTTGACATCCGCAGCAGCCCCGAAAGCCCGATCGAGTGCAATCAACGTCATTGTAACTGTTGTTTCCGCAACAGCTCATGCGTGAATCGATTTCGTCCGATTTCGACGAAAACTGCCGTACACCTCGAACGATTTTTTTTATTCCTTTATATTCTCGGTATTCCGTTATTGTTTCATCGGGCAACGAAGGACACAACGGGGTGGAGCCGAGAGGATTGGGCGGCGGGTTTCTCGGAACCCTCCCCCTCGGTTCGACGCTCCGACAGAGTGCCCCGCGCGCGCGGGCGCTTTGTATAACTGCTAAGGTAATAACCAACTGTCGTATCGCACAATAACGTATACAGTCCATGAATAGGTTGCGTTCTCCCAGCCCGCCCCGGTGTTTACGTCGCGTCTCCGCGAGGCTCGCGCACGCTGTTCACCGTTTTTCGTTCGCTCACCGAAAAAAAAAAAAAAACAGTAACCGGACGCCGTGTGCCCACGGTCTCTTGCAAGTGCCTATCGTGACTTCCAGGCTGTCGCGCGACCCTCGACCATGATCCAGGCGTGCACACGCCTGATGCATGTCGTGCATGCTCATAATCTATCTCATTCTTCGGTCGACCATGGGACCTCTCGTCGTGCAGTCTTTCACCGTTACTTTCGTGCCGTACACTTCCTCGACGAGGTTGCACGTGGCGAGACTCGGTATATAAATTAAAGGGCCACCGCGGTAATAATAGAGGTCCGGCCAGAGCTGGGAAAAGTACCGAAAAGTACTCAAAGTACTAAGTACTGAGTATCGCACGTACTTTAAGTACTAAGTATCGCAAGTACGTTAAGTACTAAGTACCACAAGTACTTTAAGTACTAAGTACTAAGTGCCGCAAGTACTTTAAGTACTAAGTACCTCAAGTACTTTAAGTACTAAGTACTAAGTGTCGCAAGTACTTTAAGTACTAAGTACCGCAAGCACTTTAAATACTAAGTACTAAGTATCGCAAGTACTTTAAATACTAAGTACTAAGTATTGCGAGTACTTTAAGTACTAAGTACTAAGTGGCGCAAGTACTTTAAGTACTAAGTACTAAGTACCGCAAGTACTTTAAGTACTAAGTACCGCAAGTACTCTAAGTAAAAATTAATTTCCGTACTCTACAAAATACAAAGTACAAAGAACTTTTTCTTCTTAATCGAAAGAGGCGGAGTTCCACGAGTACGAAATTTAGAGAGGAGTTTTCAAATCAAACGGGCCTGTTCAGGACCCACATTTTTAAAAACGTCCAAACTCTTCGTTTCCAATCGTTGGTAACAGACTAATCGACTGGAATGACTGGGTCTTGGAGAAGTGAGTGGAGGTCAACCGAATGTATCGCAACTAAATCTAGGACGTATGGATCTAGTGCAGTGGCCGAAAGTGAGATAGGTTTCCATTTTATGCACCAAAAATCGTATTTTCTGGAATATAAATGGAATATATCGAGCTGGGAGTAAAATAATTGTTATATTCGTGTTCAGCGGGAAAAAATTCCTCGAATATAGCCTTAAAAAAAATAAAAAAATAAAATTGAGTTGAAAAGTTGAACAACGATTTTTCAATTTTTGAGCCACTTTTGAAAAACGTCGATTTTCGTGATTTTCAACGGTCGATATCTCGGCTCCCAATGGAGCTAGGGGAAATTCGAACTGCCCATCGTCTTCTACGGGAAAAAATACACAAGATAAGGATTCGTCCGAAGTTCTAGAAGCGTTTTATCGGGCAGTTTCAGAACGTTGAAAAACACGAAAAATGGTCCCAAAGGGGTCCTTGGAATTTTTTATGAAATATTTTTTTTTCTTTTTTTAAAATGAACTGTACGTATTGCGACGTATTTTTTCCCTGCTGAACGCGAATCCGCTGGCCTTTTCGGGACTAAAGTATGGTGAGACATTGCACGTCATTATTTGTCTATACGAATATCAACTAAAAAGTGCTGCTGCTGTATAGTCAACAATTCTCTACGAAGATTGTTTCGCCGTTACTTTCATGCGGTACGTTACTTTCGTGCGACTTCCTGACTGTAGTCGCACGCGGCGAGACTTGGAATTGAAATTAAAGGGCCACCGAGGTAAAACAGAGGTCTGGCGAAGGGAGCCATTATTGACGTTATAGCAGGTTTTTATGACCAAGTGCAAGTTGCAACTGCAAACTTAACGATCTTTTACCGATCTATGCGAATAGTAACATCAACCGAGAAGTACTGATACCGTATAATCAAAAACTCTTTAAAAAGATTCTTCCACCGTCACTTTCGTGCTGTACACTTCCACAATGCAGTCGCACGTAGCGAGACTCGGAATAGAAATTGAAAGGCCACCGAGGTAAAATACAGGTCTAACGAAGTATTGTCGTACCAGCAAGTGTTTATGTGAAAGTACAAATGCAAATGCATGTGTAAGCGTAACGATCTCCTTCCTATCTGTAGCAACATCATCCACAAAGTACTGATACTATATAGTCAAAAACTCTTTACAAAGATTACAAAAAAAAAATGTGCTCGACTCACCGTTCATTTCCCGATCGGAAATTGCACGGGATGCCATTACGACTATTGTTATTATGCCTCCGGATTATACACATATATTGCATATACCATTATCGCCATTATTATTATGTATAAAAACTATATATATATATATATATATTCCCGTTTCCGGAAGCGCCGTCCCGCGAAACGGAAGACTCCACGATAAGAGATGCCCGAGATTCTCCGAAAGCCCATCGAGCTTCTGTTTATTTCCCGTCCTACCGGGTGTTATTGATGTACCTGCGAATGCTCGATCTGCGCGACGCTGTCTATATATATACACTCCCTTGTGTATCCGATTTATACCTAGACGATTCGTAAATATATACCGCCGCTACCCGGTTACTTCCTCGACCCAGAAAGTCGTAGCTGTGCCGCGCGCCGGAGAGCGATCGCTCCGTTGCACCTATGTATATCACATACTTTGTTTATTATCGCGCGGCCCGGTCTCTGCCAACGAGAGAACCCATCACGTCTTCGGTTTCCTGTTTTTCATGCCTGCGGAAAGCCGCGGAACCGATATACAGAGAGAGAGAGAGAGAGAGAGAGAGAGAGAGAGAGAGAGAGAGAGAGAGAGAGAGAGAGAGAGAGAGAGAGAGAGAGAGAGAGAAAGAGAGAGAGACGAGTCCCGATGAGAGTGGATGAGAGCGCGGTGAATGTTCGCAGCGTTTCGTCGGTTGGACGATGGAGGGGGGAGGACTGCAGAGTCGTCCGGCTCTTCACTGCAGAGTCATCCGCTTCCCTGTCCGGCTCTCTCAACCCGTGCTCGTTCGACTACGTAAACTCCCGGATTCCCGACGAGACGAGCCTCTCTATCAATCTGATTGCGCGAATTCCGAGAATCAAAAGCGCACACGAGAAGTCTCCTCTCGAGCGTGCCCTTCCCGTTTGACCTCGTGTCGGCCCAGCGTCCGCGACGCCTCCTGTCGCCATTGTTGTTGTGCGTGCGCGCGCATCCGCGCACCGCATTCGAACGCGCAAAACTCCGCTTTAAACTCTCCCGATGCGCGGACGCGTGCGGCACGCGCCGCTCACTGCGAGGCTCGTGTGTTACACAATTAAAATCCGTAACTAGTCGCGCGCTCAATATTCGACGAGTGCACTTCCGGCATAGCCTCGCGACAACCGGAAGTGCGCAAGAAACCGCCGCGCGGCGAAGCCGCCCGGGCGTTCCGCGAATACTTCGAGCGGCGTTCCCGCTGTCGTGGCAGGTGCGAGAGATAAGTGAGCGAATACCCAGAAAAATAATTTATTTTACTGCCACCGTTTATTTAGTTTAAGTACAAATACTTATTTGATTTAAATAAATATTCATTTAAATTAAGTGAATAGTTACTTAAATTATTTAAATATTTATTTAAATCAAATAGATATTTTACTTAAACCAAATAAAGGGTGGTCGTCAAATAAATTATTTTTCTGGGTGAAGGTACCGAGCTACTTGTACAGGGATGCAATAATTTATTTTACTGCCACCGTTTATTTAGTTTAAGTACAAATATTTATTTGATTTAAATACATATTTATTTAAATCAAATAGATATTTTACTTAAACCAAATAAAGGGTGGTCGTCAAATGAATTATTTTTCTGGGTGAAGGTACCGAGTTACTTATGCACGGATGCAATTAACATTTAATAAGGCTTCGCATTGATGCTATTTGTTATTATTAGTGTTACGTTCGCAATGATCGAATATTGGAAAATTAAACGTGACTCACCATCGTGTAGACGTCGACCTCCTTGTAGGGATTCACGGCGACGAGAATCGAGCCCGTGTAAGTCTGTGGAATCATCGATATCTTCGAGTCAAGGATAATCGTAACATGTAACATAGTGGATTAGAGAAAAAAAAAAAAAAAACTGGTCGATAGTTTTATCGTCGGAGCTTTTCGTATATTTGTCGGAGACTCGTCGAGCTCTTATCCTCGATCGGTGAAGCAGTATACTATTAATCATTGGGCCAGACTGCAAAAAAATTGTTTGAAAATTAATGAACGGTATTGGAAGCTTTTTTACATAATCTGTTTCTGAAATTTCAGATACAGATTAGATCAGATATGCGTTGCAATTGTACAGTAAAACTTGTGCTCTTAATGGAAATTTTTCTAAATTTCAGGCAAAACTTTGTTCATTTTAATGTCTCGTATTTTTATTTTACAATAAAAGCACATTAATGTTCAATTGAATGTAAGTAATGTAAGCAAGTTTCGATTTCCAGTGCATTAAATTTACAATTTATTTTTACAGTGCGAGTGCTCCACCGTTCACTTCGAAGAAGACGAAACTATCTGCAAGACACGTAGCTTCTTCGCGACGTATCGTCGATCCTCCCACAGGGTGGCCACTAAAACGGACGAAAAAAATTCCCTGACACTCCCCCGATATTTTCGAAAATTTCCCCGAAAAACTATTCAGAATTGTGAAAAACAGTATCACGGTAGAAACATTAGATATGTTTATTTTTATTTATTTTTTGTTATTTTTAATTAAATAATATCTTTGGAAAGTATGAACAAGATAACACAATAATCATTTTGCTTCCTTCAACGCCGTAATTTTTTCATTGAGATGAGCTTCGTCTTGTTTTGCAGTTTCTACACGAGTTCTTTAAGCTCGAGCGCCTGAGCGAGTTTTTCTATATTTGCCGATTCAACGGTGGTCAGAATGCGCGATTATTGATAGCTATAATGAATTTCTAATCGTTATCGGGGATTTTCAATTTATGCTTTATATTTACCTTGAAAAAAAAAAAGAAAAAAAAAATGAAATATCCGCCCATAATTTTTTTTCAGCACTACCAAAAAAAAAAAAAAAACAATGTTCGCCGAAACACTTGTTTTTTCTCGATTTGATATTTCGTACTTTCCCTGACTAATATTTAATTTCCTGACATTTCGCTGATTTCCCAGACGCTTAAAAAATTCCCTGACATTCCCAGGTTTTCCAGGTTTTCCCTGACAGTGGCCACTCTGTCCCAGCGTGGCACAGTGAGAGGATTAAAAAAAAAAAAAAAAAAAAAAAAAAAAAAAAATTGAGCGAAAGAAAGTGACATTTCATTCGGAGGGGACGACGAGAATCGCTTGCATAATAACGCGGCAGCGTAGCGGATACCGTAGTGAACCCTCGGTATAGCGGATCGCCGGAGTCGTAAGCGAGGACATCGGGACGGCGAGTGACGTCACGCTCCGGCCAACCCCAGCCAGGACGATGAGTCACGGCCATATCGCCGCTCGTACCGCAAGGGGGTAATACACCCATAACCGTTCCTGCAACAGCCTAGGCGCTCTCTCTCTCTCTCTCTCTCTATACGCGACGGAGGGGTTGATGCACGACGCGAGTTGAGCCCGAGGACAGCCACCCTCTATCCATCCGAGGGCCATTCTCCGCCCGGGATCTCGCAGTGAAATATAAAGTTATCCGCACCCGGAGCCTGCGCAGCCTATCTCAGATATTAAAAATCGCAATGAGATTCTTTTTTTTTTTTTTTTTTTACTTTCGACACACAGTTAAAAATAATTTCGCAAAATCGGAATGGGAAATTTCGTAAAAATTATTTTGTTAAATAAGTGACAAGCTTGTTTGTCACTTATTCATAGTGGTCGTTTTTTCCCCGGAAAAAAAATTCCCTGACTTTTCCCTGACTTTTCACTGACCAATAAAAAATTTTCCCTGACCAAACTTCTAAGGACTTCTATAAAAAAAAATAAAAAAAAAATTAACGATGCAAATGAAAATGCCTAATTATTATATTAATGTTCAAGTCGATCTTTTTTTTTTTGTTTTCAAAATGTTCCCATTTTTTTTTTTTAAATGCTCCCTTTTATGTACTTCTTACTGATTTATAGAAGGTTCGGCGACAATTCACTTTTTCCCTGACCAATTTTCAAATTCCCTGACTCTTCCCTGATTCTCTGACCAATATTTTTTTTTCCCTGACTTTTCCCGGTTTTCCCTTACCGCGGTCACCATGTTATTTGAATATACGAAGCTGTCCTTTAACTTACTGTATTATTAACAATTTTAGTTTGTACTTTTGTTCGTAAAACTAGAAAATTAACAAACAAAAAATTATGAACGTTTGTGGACAATAATTTGTTGTAAAAAGTAGACATTTTTTTTTTTACTGTGCACGCTGCATAAATTTCCATAAGTGTTCCAGCACCGGCGCGTAAGAGCGATGGGAATTTTCGTTCGATTTCCAGGGGAATTATACTTTAAGCTCATTTCCGTCGATCCCTAGAAATTTCATTAACGAAATTCTAGCACACCAGTACTTGGTACGAGGATTTAATTTTTTAAAATCTGACTTATAATTACTTCGACCGACTCGCTCCGCTCATTAGGAAAACATCTTGAAAAGAGCTCCACTGAATTCGTATGACACAGTCCGTAAAGCGGACGCGTTCTCACGCCTTATGTTATCCACGTAAAAAAAACTTCTGTACATTAGTTTTTTTTTTTTTTTTCTTCCACTCATTCAGACATCCGTATCTAAGCGATGACTAACACAGCACTATCCCATATGAAGGAACCTGGCGCAACGAACGCCGCCAGCGATCCGGCCACACTATCTATCATGCTAAATTGCTATCCCTCCAATAATAAAGTCCGTCCTTAAGGTAGTCCTTGAGAATAGTCTTTCACTTCACATAAGTTTCAGAGAAATGCGAGGGAATTGTGGACACTTGTCGATGGTACGAAAATCTGAAAAAAAAATCAAGCGTATTAAAAATGCCAAAAAGATTAATTTTGCATAACAATAATTCCAAAATGTCATTAACAAATTTATGAAAAATAAAATTGTTCGACAAATCTCTCGGAAACATAACTTTTTTTTTTTTTTTTTAATGAAAATTATTCGTTCATTTTTCTGAATACTTATGAATTTTTTCAGATTTTTTTAATTCACTTTGAATTCTCTAACATTCTATACGTTTTTCCCATATAAAAAAAAACAAATCAAAGTGAATTTAAAAATCTGAAAAAATTCATACGTATTCAAAAAAATGAACGAACAATTTTCATAAAAAAAAAAAAAAAAACATTAAGTTTCCGTTGATACTTGTTGAAAAATTTTATATTTCATCAATTTGTCAGTAACATTTTGGAATTATCATCGTGCAAAATTAATCTTTTCAGCACCTTTAATATGCTTGATTTTTTTTTTCAGATTTTAATATCATCCAGAAGTCTTTGCAATTTCTTCTCATTTTTCTCCGAAACATATGTGAAGTGAACAACTATTCGCAAGTACTACCTTAAAAACAGTGTTAAAAATCGGTCGATATCGTAGTGAAAAATTTTTGTTGTCCTCGACTATAACGTACCTTCCCATTTTTTAATTTCCCCTAAAAAAAAAAAAAACTCTTGCCCTCCCCAGCCTCTGCAGAGGCCTCCTGGCCTCCCCTCGGCTTGCCCCAGGCCCGGTTCGCGTCCTAATTTCCGCGCATCGACGCCGGTTCTGTAAACACCGGTATATGGGCCCTCGAGCTCGTTGGCCCGGTCGGACATGGAGAGTTGTGCCACCAGCCCGCAGCTCGTGATATATATATATATATATATATATAGTATATATGCTTCTCCCATCGCCCAACCAGCCTCGGCCCCGTGCTCTCGCTCGCTGAACTCGCTAAAAGGTGGGTGAGCTGGCTCGTCCTCGACGAAAGCAATTGAAACCGGCTAAGAGGGCTTCGCTACCGAGAGGTTAATGAGAGGGTATGAAAGATAGAAAGGGAGATGGTATAAAGAGTTGTGCGAAACACATCGCACACCCCCCCCCCTTGCCGGTAACTTTATACACCTAAAATATAGATATACACTACTGTGATGTATGCTCGATGCATGTATCAGAGTCTCAGTTCTTCGTACGGCGTAACTCTGCCGGTAAAACTTCGGGCTGAAGGGTGAATCCATCGCGGTTCACCTTCGGTTCATTGGCCATCCACTGCTCCACTTTGTCCTCAGCTTGCAAGCACGTAAAGCGCGCACACACAGGTGCAAAGTTTCATACACGATAAGTGGACACGTACAACACGCATACCTGCAGCTTTCCTGCCCTCCTTAATTGACAAGTTTCTGTTATTGGCTCCACTGGAGATTCATCGCAGAGAAAAAAAATAAAATATTTTCTCTGCAACGCGTCATTTCCGGTTTGTAAATCTCGTTATTCGAGGGAAAGTGACGTATTTCCGGTATGGCGTCACTTCCGTTACAAGAATAAGATCTTCAATGAGAGAAAGTGACGTGAGAAGCGAGTCTTTCATGTTTCCAATGCCGCTAACGACAGAGACGCATGAATTAAGGTAGATATGTCGCTTGGCGCTCATTTCGCATAAGTTCGAGAAAATTGCATGTACTCCTCGATGGTATAAAATTCGGAATAAATTCATGCATACGAAACGTACTGAAAAGATTAATCGTGCATAATAATAATTCCAAAATGTTATTAACAAATTAATCAAAAAATTAATTGTTTAACAAATTATCCGGCAACATAACTTTGTTTTTTTTTATGAAAATGATTCGTTCATTTTTTTGAATACGTATGAATTTTTTCAGATTTTTCAGACAACTTTGATTTTTTTTTTTATATGGAATAAATGTGTGAAAAAACAAAAAAATCAAAGTCGACTGAAAAATCTGAAAAAATTCATACGTATTCAGAAAAATGAACGAATCATTTTCATTAAAGAAAAAAAATTGCTTTGCCCGATAATTTGTTAAACAATTAATTTTTTTGATTAATTTGTCAATGACATTTTGAAATGATTATTGTGCGAAATTAATATTTTCAGTGACTTTAATATGAATGAATTTTTTCTGATTTTTATACCGACGAGAAGTACTTGCAATTGTCTCTAATTTTTCTCGAACTTGTGCGAAATGAGCGCGAAGCGACATAGCTACCTTAATGAACACACGCTACTGTCTCGAGACTCCAGATGAGAAATCGACGCCAGCGACGACGACGATGGAGAAGGGGAAACGAGAGGAGGGTGGTTTTACCCGAGTGAAATATCGTCTGGATAACTGTTATGTAGACAAGTAGATATATGCGTGTACAACAGTATCGTATATGCAGGGTGTGTATGTGTTATGCAGGCTTTTCGCAACGGAGACGCGGGTAATCGAGTCTCGAGGAAATTAAGCCACAGGCAATTTCATCGGATCCGAGGGAAATTTGATTTTACTCTCCCGCGACACCCCTCCTTCGTTGGTTATACCTTCGATGCTGATATAACCCGATAATATCGATATTGGTAAACAAATTTTTGGTGGATAGATTTCGATTGGTGTGCGGAGAGAAAAATGTACAATAAGATAAAAAAAAGAATCATTAGAAAAGATACAAAAGAGGCAAAAATTAAGAAAAAAATTGAAATTTTCACATCGCTTCCTCATAAAAGTTGAAAGTTGAAAGTTGAAAGTTGAAATTTTTATATTACTTTCTCATAATGGTCTTTTATTCGGAAAGCTCCATCTATGAGAAAGCATTTACTATATTTTTGGCTTCCTCATAGAGGAAGCTTTCCGAATAAAGGACCATTATGAGAAAGTGATATAAAAATTTCAACTTTCAACTTTCAACTTTTACGCGGAAGCGATGTGAAAATTTCAATTTTCAGCTTTTATGAGGAAGCTATATGAAAATGTGAATTTTCAACTTTTTTGCCCACATCAATATCGTATTTAACTTTTAGTCAAAATTGGTGGCTGACTCAGGTTTAGCCCGAAAAAATACACCAACCGTACACTTTTGGTCAAAACGGATGTAGGATCCGTGCTCGGCGCGAAAAATACATGCAATTATGTGTTCCAAATTTGTTTTTTTCAATCTTTCAATTTTTACTCGAAAAGTTCAAATGACATCGCTTAATCTAATTATTTGAACTCCGTCATATCCATCCCGTTGTGTATTTATTGTCTTAAAACACGATAGACCCCTGGATTTTTCCGCTATGCCATCGAAAAGCAAAGAAATCGCTGTTTAAAAATACCGAAAAACACTAATTTTTGCAATTTTGGCTATAAAAATGCCCGATAAACTTTTTCACTAGTTGTCGCCCCAAGACTGTAATTCCATGTATTTTTTCAAGCTGATCACGAATTTGACACTTTTTTTATACAAAAAAAAGAAGCAAAAGTAAAGTACTGATAAAAAATAGTATATTGTGCAACAAGGGTCGCAATCGCCAATTCGACCCTCGTTACACATCATATTTTTTGTTACAAGTGCATGAATCTGCGGCACTTGGAATGGCAGTCGCGCGAGACGAATACTGAGAAGCGAGATTACGTCTCCAGGGACGAAAACGTGAAAAGTAAATTCCCAAGGGACGAAAACGTGAAAAGTAAACTCCCAAGGGACGAAAGTGAACGAAAGGCGAACTGCGCATGCGCGACTCCGTCATTTCACAACAGGTTCACAACTGGCATGCAAAGTGCCGCGATTCATGCACGTGTGACAAAAAAATTATTTTTAGACATTTGAGAGCGTTCTCAGGCGGACAGGACTTCCGCTCGCGTCATCTCGCACACTTGAATGTCGTAAAAAAAAAAAAAAAAAGGGACGAGTTACGCAGCGTAAAGTGAGAAAGACCGAGGCGTCGAAGCACGTGTATCGCTCGCGTGCTCGCGCCTCTCATTCGTCGCTTTGCTCTCGTTCTCTCGCACTCGTGTTGTGTCCGCCTGAATTATTCTTTCGTCGCAGCTCGCACAGTGGCCCATACGAAGGCCTGTGCCTCTGTGTACTTCGTTCTGTGCACTAGACCCCGAGTATCTCGTCCCACACGAGCGTCGTTCGTTTAACGTTCTCTCGGAAGCTCATCAGGCCGCGTGCTTCGCATTTGTAACAGAGCGTTAGCGTAACGAGTTACGGGACACGGATGTGCGTGATCGCAAAGACGTTGTTTCGATCACACGAGGACTAATTTCATTGAATCGTCATTTCATTCGGTAAAGGAGAGAAAAAAGAAAAGAACCGTGGATCATTATTGAGCGTCAAATGAAGGAAAGTTCGCAAGGAGGAATCAGCCAGAGGGGAAAGGCATGGAGAATCTCGGCGTCGATCCCTTTTGGAGGATCGTTGTTGGGTCAATGAATTTAACAAGCCAATAAGGATTCTCGAATGCCCAGAGAAGTAATTCGTTCGAGAAAATTTAGTTGAAGATTTTACGGTTGCTCGAACGTATCCTGTTATCGTCGATCTTAATGGCGTGTGGAGTAGTTCGTCAGCGCTGTAGCCCGTTATAATGGGACAATCGTGACTCGGTTCGCAATCGTGAAACAGAGGGCTTACTATTAAAGTTAGTTGCGTCGGGGAGGACTCGCCGCTAGGCAATCGGCCGTGGACGACGCCGAGGTCTCAAGAATATTTTCGTCTGCTTTGTAAAAGCATCCGTAGGAATGGGGCGGTCGGAGGACACAAAACGTCGTTTCGACCAGAGGATAGAAGAATAGACTCTCGGTGAACGAGGTAACTTTGGCGAATTCAATTACATAGAAGGGAGGCCCTCGTTATTCCGGTGGAAATTGCATCTGGAGGATGAGAAAGACGCCGAAGAAGAGAAGCCGGAGGTGGGAGAGCCAGGAACGAGGCAAACTCGTCAAAGGACACGAGACGGGTACTCGGGCAGGAGGACGACAGCAACGACCGCCATCGGCGTCTCGGCATCGCTTTTCGAGGATGGGTAAATCGGTCGGTTGCAAGAACTGTGGCCTAGAAATTAATAGATCTGGAGATGAAGCTATTGATTGGCCGGATCGTTTGATCTGACGTTTACTTTGAACTAAACCGAACCGCTAATATTTCCCTCCGAATGATCTCTCATAATTGAATGCACGAGAATTCACGAAAGCAGGTTCGAATGACTGCATAACTGAGGGCCAAATAAAAAAAGAAACGTTTTGTTTATTAATGTAAAAGTAGATTTGACGGAATGTCAAAGTTAAAAGTGTCCTCAAAAAAAAAAACGTTACGGCTCTCATGGACAACGAGGGAAAAAACTTGGAATAAACAGGTGGACAGAACAAAGCCTGGGAGAGATTGCGTAGAGGAACTTGCAATAACCAGGGTTTGGCAGGGTGTCTCTAGAGGGACTTGGAATAATCAGGGCCTTGGAGGGGTTGCTTAAGGAAATCTCTAAGGAGACTTACAATATTCAGAACTTGGAAAGGAGTTCCTAGAGGGTTTTTAGACGAGTACACGCAATTGACTCACAACTATTTGTTCGTTATAGTCCTAGAACATGATGGCCGTTTTTCCCCCGGAAACAAATTCCCCGACTTTTCCCTGACTTTTCGCTTGACCAATTAAAAATTTTCCCTGACCAAATTTCTAACGACTTGTATAAAAAAAAAATTAATGATGCAAATGAAAATATCTACTTATTGTATTAATGTTTAAGTAGATTTTTTTTTCTTTTTTTTCTAAATACTCTCAATTCTTTTTTAAAGGCTCCCTTTTATGTTTTTATATTTATTTATAGAAGGTTCGGCGACAATTTACTTTTTCCCTGACCAATTTTCAAATTCCCCGACTTTTCCCTCATTCCCTGACCAAGGTTTTTTCTTTCCCTGACTTTTCCCGGTTTTCCCTGACAATTGCGTGAAAGCAATGAAGAAGAGACCAACATATCAAACTCTCGCAGAAGCGGAGAGAGACAGATCTGCGGAACTTAATTGATCGGTTCGCCCCCCCGATCGTCCGATCCGAGGATTCCTTGCAACAGAGTCCAACCCCGTTGATCTTTCTCTTGGAACATTTCTTTAGATTCTCATTAAAGAATAATTTCCTTAATGAGAGAAGTGTATTAAAACCGATGATGTTGCAGAAACACTTTTCTCTCGTCTCTCTCTCTCTCTCTCTCTCTTTATCGTCATTGCAGAAGGCGAGCGAGGGTGGTGGGTTGCGTGAAAGCCTATCATAAGAGTTTCGGGTCTCGGTCGGTCTGTCGGTCGCGCTCAGTCGGTCGACAAACCCGCGGCCGCGTTGCGGAGAGATGAATGGGTCTCTCCTCTCCCGGGGGTAGAGTTCGCACAACCAGCTGACTGGGGCTTGTCGCCATGGAAACGAACCGACCCCGGGAGCTGTGCCCCACACCCCTGCAAAATTCATATACCGATGACTCTCTGTCTTTCTCACCTCGCTCCACTCTCTCTCTCTCTCTCTTTCTTTCTATGGAGGCAAGGGGTGGAGAACTTTTTGCTCTCTATTCCGCTCGGTTCTTTCTCGCTCTTTCAACGATACAACTTTACCCGCTGCACTAGGCAGGCCTTTCGGTCGCTGCATGCACTTCTCGGTACTCTTAACTTCCCGGCTCAGCTCGTTCCGCGGCTCTGTTCACTTCGCCGTTTACTTTTCTCCTTCATTTCCGCTTCACTGCTTCTTCCTCTAAATTTCGTCGAGGAGATTGTGCCGGCCGATTTCGTGCATCAAACGGGTGTTTTTGTATATCGGTAAAAAAAAAATAAATAAATAAAATGAGTTTACTGTCAAGTTTCAATTTCCGTTGTCCTGACTGACAATATTTCGAAGACAACGCGTAACTCTAAGCCTATGACCAATGCCAGCGTTAAATCAACGAAATTCGTCGTTAACGGGAATTACAGGAACGTCGAATGGAGTAATCGTCAATTATCGTTGGAAAGGATACGTATATCTGGTCCCTGCCGTATCGCACTTGGAGGTTCCGGTTTATCCCCTTCTCGTCGATGTCGCTGATTATCGTCATATCCGGCACCCCGACCTCCGGACTCGAGCCTGAAACACAACGAAAATGGATTTTACACGCTGATACCACACTTCTGCTGGAAATTATTGAATGAGCTGTCGTTGCACGACGAGAATTACGGAGAATTCAATGATGCACGAAGATCGTTGAGGAATTTATTGGAAATTCATTTGACCGACGACAGGTGACGAAACCGCTCTACTTTATCTTGTAGTTGAGTCACTTTATTGCTTTATCGCTCGAACTTCGCCCATTTGAAATTACGCAAGTCTGCAACAACTTCGGCAAATTTAAAAAAAAAAAAAAAAAAAAAAAAAAAAATTAGCCTCGTTCACGCAGGTGCGAGACAACTTTTCGCATGCACCTGCAGCGGCAGCTGCCGTGCGCGCCAACGAGCGGATTCGTCTTCAAGGACGATAGCCTGAAAGCCGAGTGAGCCCGCGACTTCCTACCCGGCGAAGCACCGATATTTTTTGTTTTCTCCCCGATAATAAGGATTTTTCGTTCGAGATATTATCGTCGTCCCGATATTCGACGATCTTTTCGCTTCGCAACGAACACGGTGTTCACCAGTGCATTTCGAATGGTCCAACATCTTCGCAAATATACATATGCGTGTATGCTTTTTCTTTTCTTATTCATCATCTTCCAACGAAATATTACACTAACAATGCTATATACTGCAAAAGATACTGTATCCTGTTTGCATGTACCAATAAACTCATGATCGTCTGTTAAAGGCTAATCTAATTAGAAAATTTATAAAAGATCTTTACCTAAAAAAAGTAAATATTCTATCTACTGTAAAAGACATTCATGATTATAGAAGACTCTTCCAAGTGCCATTATAATGTTTGGCCGATAGCCAGTGAACAGGTTTTATTATGGCAACATAAAGTTGAAGTTACATGTAATGTAGCAATGTTGTTCTTCCGATATATAGAGGGCATATAACATGGGAGTAATATGTAATGTTACAATTGTTATATGCAATTAATGTAACTGTTATATATCAGTGTAACTTTATAGTTATGTATAAAAATTGTGTAACCGTCACATAACATACTTGTAACAATGTGAGTGTAACTTTCGTGATACTCAGGTAATGTTAATAGCGTATAACGTAATTACATTACAATAATGTAACTGGACTCTGTAACGATTATATAGGATGTTTATAACAATGTTTATGACCATTACTGATCTACGGGCAATGTTAATGTTACAAAGTGTGGTAGCGTTACGGTTACAAAACCAGGCTTCATAACAGGTACATAACATACATATGACGATGTTATAACAAGCAAATAATTACTGGTTTCCTTATTACCGTCAAAGGGCTGAACGACTAATATTTAATGCTAGAAATTGGAGTTTATACATCAGTCATGATCCGTAGGTAATCCGTCTAAACCGTGTATACAATTTGCCAAAATTATGTTCTCAAGTCCAGCATAGTCGAATAGGTAAGGTCATCGTCTACAAGTCCGACGGTCCCAGGCTTGTATCCCGCCGATAGCACATAAATTAAAAATAAATTAAAAATAAATTAAAAATAAATCAATAATAAATTAATAACGTTTTTTCTGAGATGTATTTGTTCCCATCGATAGAATAATATAGTTTGTCACTAATAAAGATGCTGATCCAAGGATGGGATGACTAGTCATAATATCTTTTAAAAATAAAAATTGTATGTTACATTGTTATACAACAGCGATATAACACGGCAATATAACAGTGTTATATTGCTGACTCGGAAATGGCAGCTTACATGCAATTTACATGCAACATTCTCGTAATATTACCTGTTATTTTCGGATACATTGCTGTTAGACTACTGTGCTTACTGGGTACGTATATATCGTCCTGCAAAAGGTTTCGATCCATTAGATAAACAAATAAATCTAACTGACAAATCACAAAACTGTTTTTATTTTTATCGCTCCTTCGCAAATTCGCACAGACATTGAACCGCAAAGGTCAAACATAGAGCGGTGGCACACAGCCTGCCCAGCTTGCGAAGTAAGCTTCAAGGACGACAGCTTGAAAGAGAAGGGAGACCGCGGCTTCCTACCGTTGAAGAACCAATTTCTTCTCCCCGATAGTAAGGATTTTTCGTTCGCAATATTATCGTCGTATGCATCCGAAGATGTATTCGCTCCCCAACGAACAGAGTGTTCACGAATACATTTCGAATAACTGATACACGAGAAAAGTTTTTTTTTTCTCTCCCTCGTCCATTCGCACAGACGTTGAGCCGCGAAGGTCTAGCATAGAGCAGTGGCAGACGTTTTGTCCAGCGCGCGATGTAACGGCCGCGCGTCTGTGATGCGGCGTTTCTTTATCTCGTTCAGCGTGAAACTCTCTCGGCCTCGAACCGTTTGTTTATCGCTCGAAGGTCTCTCTCGGTGGCTTCTCTCTCTCTCTCTCCATCCGTTTCCTGACCGCCGACCGCTCTCGGATACGCCGCTCGTTGTTATTATTGCCATAACAACACTGCGCGAAAGTACCGAACCGACGAAAAAAAAAAACGATTCGCGAACGCAGAAAGCCTTTTCATTCCGTCGAATGAACGAATCGCCTGTACGGCGCGTTTATCGATACGGATTACAAATTGATATTGATGCCGAAAAACAGATATATCGAGGAATCATAGAGAATACCGCGTAGGTCCGCTATCGTGATTCCGGAGGCGCGACTCTGTGGGCTGCCTATATACGTGTACAGTAATACACACCCCGCCACTCATCGTCGGCGGTCGCTGGCTTTATTCTTCTCTCCCATCGCCGTTTCTCTTCACCTTCGTTAGCATTTATACACACGCCACCATGCCCGGAGTGCGGGCATTCAAAGACCAAACTAACGGGTGAAAACCGCACGCGGTCGGGCCTGTTACGAGATTCAATTAATTTTCGCAACTTCACCACTCGCGGATTTGCATTTACCTCTTTTTTTTCATACCTGCCATTTGTTTATTATTATTATTAATATCATTATTATCAATATTGATCACCTTTGTTTTATTTGATCGCGGATGGTAGTTTAGAGTGTGGTGTACTTTTTCTTTGCATCAGTGATCGGGTCAATATATTTGTGTCGACCGTTTTGCAATAGAGTTTAATATTCATCTTGTAATTTTTTTTTGATCCTCCATTGAGAGGCGTCTCTGTATAAACGAGCTGCGTTTATACACACGGTGCCCATGCCCAAAGACTGGATATTCAAAGACCGAACTAACGAGTGAAAACTCCACGGTGCTCCAGGCAGTCATGAGATTCAATTAATTTTCGCGATTTCACCGCCCTCAGCTTTTCATTCTTTCATTCCGACCAGTTATTTATTATTATTATTTATAGACCTTATTTTATTTGATCACGGATGGTAGTTTAAAGTATAGTTTACTTTTTCTTTGGCTCAGTGATCGGGTTAACGTGTTTCCGTCAACCGTTTACGAATGGAATTTAATATTCTTCTTGTAATTTTTTTTAATTATTTTTTACCCCCCCCCCCCTCTTAAGAGGCGTCTCTGTATAAACAAGCTGCTGCTGCTGCTGGTGCGGCCGTCGGACGAGCGCAATGTAAAGGAAACGTGGTACATTATACGTCGAATCGGTATTCCAAGAGTAGCCCGAGCGTATGGTGATTCGGGTGAAATTTCTGCCTAACACAGGTGTCCCTCGAAGCCCGAGAGGAGAGAGAGAACGTGCGCTGACGCTGGTCGAGCCTATGGACAGACAGCAGGTAGAATACTCGTCAGGGTCCTATCCTCAGCCTGCCGAGTTACCCGACGGGTATCGAACAGCGAAATAAGCTTCCAACAAAAAAATTCTCATACTCTCCAGTTCGACATCGCAAAAACAAAACGCTAAGAACCTTATTATTATTATTATTGTTGTTGTTACATACGAAAATCAATACATTTTCTTCGCTTAAAAAAATATTATTAATAATAATAATAATAACAACAATAATAGAATAAAATTTTCTTTAATCTTCCCTTAAATGGTTCGACTCGAACGGATTTTTCGCTCTCACAGTTGCTGCGCGCAATCCGTTTGTTAATCCGAGCCTCAGACGTCGAGCTCAGCGCCGCTCCGCTTTAATTCGAATGTCCCGGTATTCCGCGACTGCTCTGCATGGTATGTATATATCGCGTCTCCGGATTATTTGGAGCGAAAGCATTCGTCAACGAAAGGGGGTTCGAGGGTGCGAAGCGTGCGATACAACAGTAACAGGACAGTCGCTACCACCGTATGGCAAACCCTCCGCTTCACAACCCCTTGTTCTTTACGCTTGTGTGTGTGTGTGTGTATGTGTGCGCGAGTGTGTGCATGATGCGGAACCCTTCCAGGCCGCAAAACGCTCGCCGGGCTGTGAGACATTCACAACCTCGTACGAACTTTTGGCCCTTCTGCAAAAACTCGAAGGGCTCGTATCTCTCTCTCTCTCGCACTCCAGTAATTGGACCCGTGACGATTACCACGTGTTTTCATTTCGAAAACGAAGATTTTTAAACAGGCATTTACGCATGTCCGGTATGACGTCACTTCCGGTAGATAAATAACGTTTTCAAACCTGACGCTACGTATTTCCAGTATGACGTTACTTCCGGCCGAGAAGTAAGATTTTCAAACCGGACGTGACGCATTTCCGGTATGACGTAACTTCCGGTAAGAAAAATGAGATTTTCAAACCGGAAGTGCAGTTTCCCCTAGATGACGTCACTTCCGGTCGAAAAGTAAGATTTCCAAACCGGACGTGACGCATTTCCGGTATGACGTAACTTCCGGTAAACAAAAAAATGAGATTTTCAAACCGGATGTGACGCATTTCCGGTATGACGTAACTTCTGGTAAAAAAAAAAGAGATTTTCAAACCGGAAGTTACGTATTTCCGGTATGACGTTACTTCCTGTCGAAATAATGAGATTTTCAAGCCGGAGGTGAACTACGAACTATTTCCAATATGATGTCACTTCTCGTCGAGATACGAGTTGTCATAGACGTGGATCTCGATCGGGGATTCACTTGTATGCGTAAACGCGTATCTCAGTGAGTCACTGTGGACATCCATGAAATTCCAGGGAAGCCCGCGCGAGGTTCGCGGCCGTTGGATGCTGTGTGTGAGTCACGCCGCATCATCACCTGTGCCGAGTTCGATCAACCGCTGGTGGTGGGAGGCGACAAGATCCACCGGGGAGAAGAGTCCCGGGGTTCTCGAGAGGCACTTAACGAGGTCAGCGTTCCCGCAGCATCGAATTTCCATAGGCCGAAAGAAAGTACGATTCCGAGAATCGTTGACACAAGCTTGTCATCGACGCGACGTTCGGACGTAAGAATAATTTCGCTACACGCCAGTGTAGGGGGAATCGGGGCAAGATGGGGCCCCCTAAGCAAATAATGCGTCTACAACGCCGCCGAAGGTATAATACATTATTAAAAATTTTTTTTTTTGGGTGTCCCATTTTGTCCCGCTTCCCTATTTTGCGAACTCTATGCTTATGTCATTGTCCGCGAAAGGTTTTTTTTTTATTTTTTCCTTCCAAGTTTTTATATATTTTACTTCCTCATAGAGGAAGCTATCTTTTTGTGAAAAAAAATAAATTTCGTGATTTTAATGTCAGCGTACTAGAAATAGTCGAAAACGTCGAGAAATGTGATTTTTAGCTGGCGTCCGGATGCGCGCGCGCGCGCGCGTGTGTGTGTGTGTGCGTGTGTGTGTGCGGGTGTGTGTGTGTGTGTGTGTTGCATCCTTTAGAATGACTATAACTCGGAAACGGCTTTAGCTAGCGGGTTGAAATTTTGTACACTAGTAGAATGGTCACGTATCTTCCTTCAGTATAATTTTCATGAAAATTGAAGCCCAATTCGAGAATTTACGCGATTTTCAAATTTTTCAAAAATGTCTGTGGTAGCTCTAGCTTCCGTAAATTTTGAGCTATCGTTCTGAAAATACATATAAATGCAATACTATGAATAAAGATCTTTGGTATTGAATTTGGTTGAAATCCACGAAAGGTATCAGATTTTATGAAATTTTGATCTTTTTTTTCGAAAAATTACTAATAATGATGTAATTCGAGTTAACGTGGAGGTATCGATCTCAAATTTGGCACGGATATGGATCAGCACCGTACAATGTTTCGTATTAAATTTGGCAAAAATTGATCCAACCGTTTAAATTTTATGAGATTTTGAAAATTTCAAATTTTTTGAAAAATTTATTTTTTACGTTTAACACGAGTTTTTGAATGAAATATCACGCGAAGAGTAAAATGAGTTACTATATTTATGTTATCAGCGGCGAAGAATGCATTAAAAATTGCTTTAAAATCACGAAATCCGCAAATTTCGCTTTGCGATTTCCTACAATAAACTCTGGTGTAGATTTTGACGGATTTAATTTTATGAGATGCAGACGATTTTTTTTATCTTACGAAAAAGGTGCAAAGTAGTTTGCACATGGTTTTTTTTTTATACCGAACTCAAAAATATAATTAAAAAGAGTTGAAAATTGTATGTTGTCTATAGATTCGTCTATGAGGAAGCCAAAATCGAAGAACGAAATTTATCAGTGAGGAAGTTATGCGCAAAACCGTAAAACATGAGGAAGTAATTGTGCAAACCACTTTGCACGCTTTTTAAGTAATGTTGGGGTTGCCCATTAATGCCCCGGAGCGGGCGGATTTTTCACTAGCCCATCTACATTGTTTCCCCCTACATTGCAAACCGACCTCGGCGAGCAATAAAGTTACTGTCGAGCGAGGCCGAACGAGAGCTACAATTCGAAACGTCGAGTTCGTTTTCGTTGTCTGTGCCGCGCCGCGCAAAGAGCACCGTGTGACTTAGTCGTTGCACGAGCGACTACGACGAAACGGAAGTGCACGCAGGTCGTGCGTTGTGTATAAGGAACGTGGAATTTTCGCCTTAATAACTTCCCGTCGAAGTCACCGGCCGAGCCTCTTTGTGCAGCCCTAAGAAACTCCGTTTATAATAAGTGCTGTACGCACGGAATATTCATTAATTTATTATCATTGTAGTGAACAGAGCTGAAGTCCTCACCGGCGCTCGGCGCGATCGTCTTTTTTGTTATCGTACACTTGCGCTCCTCAATTCCTTCGGGGCGATTATTGCCAGACATCGGAGATCTGCCAAATAAGTCTGTACGGTCTTTCATCCAATTCGATCGAGTCTAAGGTTTGCTGGGTGCGGTTCTCAAAAGATTTTTTTATCGAAGATATTTTCTTGAGAAGGAGCTACTTTTTTGACTGATCTATCTAACGTGTACCATGGGCGTTTAAAAAAATTAATCTGCAATGCCGATCGAGTTAAGGTAGCTCCAGCGAGTGGTGTTCGTTTCGACTAAATTCGAGAAATTCGGGCAAGAATTGTAAACACTTGGCGATGTTATAAAAATCTGAAAAAAATCATACTTATTATAGACACTGAAGAGACTAATTTTGCATAATAATCATTTCAAAATGTTATTGACAAATTGTTGAAAAATAATTGTTCATCGAAATAGGCGGCAATTCAACTTTTTTTTTTTTTTATGAAAATGATTCGTTCATTTTTCGGAATACGTATGAATTTTCTCAGATTTTTATCTTTACTTTGATTTTTCTTGTTCATGGTGGCCGTTTTTCCCCCGGAAACAAATTCCTTGACTTTTCACTGACCAATTAAAAATTTTCCCTGACCAAATTTCTAATGAATTGTCTAAAAAAAAATTAATGATGCAAATTAAAATACCTACTTATTGTATTAATGTTTAATTCAATTTGTTTGTTTTTTTTTTTTTCTAAATATTCTCAATTCTTTTTTAAAGGCTCCCTTTTATGTTTTTATATTTATTTATAGAAGGTTCGGCGACAATTTACTTTTTCCCTGACTTTTTCCGGTTTTCCCTGACGGCAGCCACCATGTTGTTTTTTGCATGGAAAAATGTGCAAGAATCAGAGTAAAGATAAAAATCTGAAAAAATTCATACGTATTCCGAAAAATGAACGAATCATTTTCACAAAAAAAAAATTTTTTTTAAATTGAGTTACCGCATATTTCGATGAACAATTTTTCGTTCAACAATTTGTTAATAACATCTTGAAATGATTATTATGCAAAATTAGTCTTTTCAGTGCCTATGATAAGTATGATTTTTTTTCAAATTTTTCTAATATCGAGAAGTGTTTGAAATTCTTGCCCGAATTTCTCGAATTTAGGTGAAATGAACACGACTCGCTGGAGCTACCTTAATGTATTTGTGTGTTCCGGAGATACGTTTTCGGATTTTTATCTTCTTTTATTTATTTTTTTTTTGTTTTTTACATGGAAAAATGTGCAAAAATCAAAATAAAGATAAAAATCTGAAAAAATTCATACGTATTTCGAAAAATGAACGAATAATTTTCCATGGTGTCTAACAGATTGAGGACATGAAATTCCATGATATTTCCAGGTTTTCCAGGTGAAAATCTGAAAAATTCCAGGACCTTTTTTCATCGATATTATCTGGTATAAGCGGCAAATAGTAACAAAAACAAACGAAAAATGTAGTGAAACTTCCAATAGATTTTTTTTTACATATATATTTAAACAATTTGTCAATCGTTCTTTTTCAAATTGGCAAATTGTTCAAAGTCAAAAGCCCATGTTTTTTGCAGTTAACAAATTATTGCTGTTTTCGAAAATCTACTTTTGTCAATTTATGCCTATTCCTAGCCAGCGAATGGCGCAAAAGTGTTTAGGAAACAATTTCGACCCGATTATATCCGTGTCGTGTCCCCTTCGCGCAGGACTATTTTCAAAAAAAATTATACAACGCTCTCAATAACTCGACAATATCCTGCCGAGCAGCTCGATTATCATCCTTAAATGCATCGAGAACGGTATGCAGACTACACGAACACAAATTTGGTAACTGCTTACTCTGACGCTGACGTTATTGTTAAGATCGGCTTGGAAAAGTTTAATGAATTTGAAATTAACATTTGGGCCATGTATTCAAATTTTAATTACCCTCCTACACGCATCTTTAAAAAAAAACCTAAGATTTTAAAATATAAAATATATATATTTGTTAAATTCCAGGTGTTCGATGGAATTCCATGAAATTTCCAGGTTTCCAGGATTTCCAGGATCGTTAGGCACCATGTTTTCACAAAAAAAAAAAAAAAAAAAAAATTGAGTTACCGCATATTTCGATGAACAATTTTTCGTTCAACAATTTGTTAATAACATCTTGAAATGATTATTATGCAAAATTAGTCTTTTCAGTGCCTATGATAAGTACGATTTTTTTTGCAGATTTTTCATAACATCGCGAAGTGTTTGAAATACTTGCCCGAATTTCTCGAATTTAGGTAATGTATTCGTGTGTTCCAGAGATACGTGATTTCCGATTTTAAAACCTAATTTTTTATAAACCGAAAGTGACGCCATAGACGAAGTGCGTCACTTCGACAGGAAGTGAGGTACTTACGGTCGACAAATGAAACTTTTATTCATGAAACTGACGTATATCCGGTAAATCTTCGAAAAAAAAAAAATGAAAATTTTCATTTTTTTTTCCCCCAAAATTCCATAGTCCACAGCGATGGGGCAACGACCAAACCGCAAATGCGTTATATTTATCGCCGAGCATAGAGCCGCTAAAAACACAAGTGCGATTATAATGTCACGCTCGAAAGTCGTGGCAATGGTGGCGAGTTTATCGTAGCCACTACCGGCGTTGCACGCCCGCAGATAAACCTCACAACGGTTCGCCATTGACAAGACCGTGTGCAAAGCCACGATGCAACGAACCACGCTCTCTCGCCTCAAAAGCCTCTGGCACGGTAAAACGCGAACGCTAATAAACTATTCGCGGGACCTTTGATGTACTGTTTCGAGTTGTCCCAAGATTCCCAAGCGGGATTTTCTCGGCCCTCCGTTAGCGCGCCCGGGAATTTCGAACTGGGTCGTCGTCCTGGCTTCCCGTCGACTGGAAGCCACCGCCGTAAGCTCCGCCGAGTTGTTAGGACGCCGGGCCCGGTGGCTTTGTGCTCGGCGTGCATCGGGCGTATGCGGTAACGAACGCGCGCCAGCCGCGCAACACACGTTCGGCCGAGTCGTATACACAGAGCTATGGACGATTATCCGCGAAGAGCGGACGGATTTTCGAGGCGTAGCTCTCTCACCGAGGTTTGTTCAACTCTTATCTGCCGGTGGGGAGGCAGCGGCAGCGATAATACCGAATCCTCGGAAGTTAAGAGCTCATCCGTTGGGACTTATCGCGAAGCGCGTGTCGAGACTTTTTTTTAAATTTTTTTATTTTTTTTATTTACTACCGCGTAGGGACTTTTTCCCTGGCTTCCGTTTACTGCAACGCGAGGTAGGAGTCGTGTGACGAGCAAAAAAAAAAAAAAAAAAAACTTAAAGATGTCGAAGTTTCTTCGTCCGGTGGAGGAACGGGGCCCTGTAGCCCTTATACACCCAGAAAAAAAAAAAGATTTATTAAAATCAAATAAATTTCGAGCTTCAAATGACGTTTATTGAGATAAAAGAAATGTTTGATTGCCTCAACAAAATCCTTATTAGGGTGAATGCACCAGTGAATGGACGATCAAGCGACTGGTCGTTTTTAAAAGGGTGATAAAATAAAAATATTGTATGCACACCCTTCGGACTCGGTTCAGTTGATAAAGTAGATCATCATGATTATGAGAAAAAATATTGCAGAATGTTTTAAAACCTGACACCGCTGAAATCAAAGATAAAATCACAAAAAGGACGGATACACCAGTGAATGGACAAATTCTCCAGTAAATTAACGGCGAGTCACCAGTGAATGGACACGTATTTGTCATCCAAGCTATTGTTCGTAGATATTAGGAAAATAACTCAATAACTTAATATTTCTTTGAATCATTTGAGTTAAACATTGTATTTTAACCATCATAGGGTTTTTTACTTAAATAATATTAATAATGTTAATAATAATACTATATAAAGCAGAAGAACAAGCTTATTGGCTTCCTCAGTCTCAGTCTCAAATTAACTATAAACTTCTAAATATTTCTTTGGCACAGTCTTAAATAATTTATTAATACATTATCTATTAATTAACAATTTTCTAATTCACAAAAAATAAGAAAAAAAGAATGTGCCATGTCCATGTTCCTAACTCCTACCTATGTCCATTCACTGGAGAGAGGTTCGCAAATCGCGTCAGTCAATGGACGTTGATAATTTCGGCATATAAACAACAATATATACTGAATAAAGCAGAAGAACAAGCTTATTGGCTTCCTCAGTCTCAGTCTCAAATTAACTATAAACTTCTAAATATTTCTTTGGCACAGCCTTAAATAATTTATTTATACATTATCTATTAATTAACAATTTTCTAATTCACAAAAAATAAGAAAAAAAAGAATGTGCCATGTCCATGTTCCGAACTCCTACCCATGTCCATTCACTGGAGAGAGGTTCGGAAATCGCGCCAGTCAATGGACGTTGATAATTTCGGCATATAAACAACAATATATACTGAATAAAGCAGAAGAACAAGCTTATTGGCTTCCTCAGTCTCAGTCTCAAATTAACTATAAACTTCTAAAGATTTCTTTGGCACAGCCTTAAATAATTTATTAATACATTATCTATTAATTAACAATTTTCTAATTCACAAAAAATAAGAAAAAAAGAATGTGCCATGTCCATGTTCCTAACTCCTACCCATGTCCATTCACTGGAGAGAGGTTCGGAAATCGCGCCAGTCAATGGACGTTGATAATTTCGGCATATAAACAACAATTTATTGAACATTTTTTTTATAGAATCACTAATGAATGACATCTTTGTTTATGCACCATACTACTTACCCTAAAAAATTAAGGCTAACACTTTTTTTCACACAAAACGTTTGAGGCCGCATCAATCGCCGCTTAGTACCCTCGAATAACTTCCAAACGATAAAAGAAAAAAAAATCTCCTACAGCCGGTAATTTCCATATACGTGCAGCGATAATTTCAGCGGTAATTATAATTTTTTTTTTTTCTAAATTTTGATCACAGTATAATTTATTTTTGATCGAGCATTTTTTTTTTTTAATTAAGCATATAAGGGATTTCGTCCATTCACTGGTGCATTCACCCGAGATTCAAATGACGGTTATACTTTGGCGTAAGTAAAAAAATGTATTCAAAGGATTTGTACTTTAGAGATAAATGTTTATTCGCGCCAAAGAAATCATATGTTTGGCCTCAAGACAAACGCGGCTATTATCCGGTAGCGCCGCATTGGAGTTGTCAATGCGTCGGTCGTATGCAAAACATTTCTCGCTAATGACAAAACTATATTTATTACTTACGGGGAACCGTTACATTGTAATAGAGAGGCACCTCATCGGTTTGTTTTCATAAAACTTTGTTTAATTCGAGCTGTGTAACCTCGATTGAATTGTGGTTATGAAATGAGTCCCCGAACAACCAACATCGAGATTGGTTATGGTCATGAGTATAACTAATGTGCGACGTGATTAGTGAAATCGTGCGCCGATAACGGATCTGTATGCTCATTTTTATAATAAAACATTGCTCGTTGATAATTCGTTGATAGTACAAATGGCTTGTTTAACAAAAAAAATTTGTTTCTGCGTCATTCGTATATAACATTATTCCGATACGATAAAAAGTAGCAGGTCTGTCACGAAATAAATAAATAAATTATTTGACATAAATATCTGTTCATTAGATCCAAATAAACATTATTAAATAATAAGAATAATACTGTCAAACAAAGAAATATATTAGACATTAAGAAATGGTCTATTAGGTTCCGAATCAAATACACATTTTTCTTCGTCCTTAATAAATTTTCTTTTAATGGATTAAACTTTTTTCTGGGTGTAGTGTGGCATGACGGTCATTTTCTTTTTTTTTGTAAGCGTCAATTGATCAAAGTATGACAGTCAATTACCGTCTTTTTTAATTCCAAACGATGTTTGTCGTCAATGACCGTCATTTTTATTGGGGGTCATAAATATGATCAAAACAGCAAAAAAATCTATCGGGTTGGGATTTGATCAATTTTTGTTGTTGTTGCAAATTTGGTCAAGTTTCAGCAGTCTAGGTTTTATTTCGAACGATTTTGCTAGTCTTTTTGGGGATAAAGTACAGTGAGACATTGAAAGTCTCGATTTTATGCACGAAAACCGTTTTTTTTTTGGGATTTAAATGGAAAATATTAAGTTTGGGGTAAAATAATTGTTATATTCGCGATCAGTGGGAAAAAATACGTCGAATATAGCCTTGAAACAAAAAAAAATCGAGTGAACAACGGTTTTTCCATTTTTAGCCACTTTTGAAAAAACGTCGATTTTCGTGATTTTCAAAGGTCGATATCTCGGCTCCCAATCGGATTTTGCCCCAAAGGCAAAATCCGAGGTGCCCGTCGTGTTCTACGGGAAAAAATACATAAGATAGGCCCGAAATTTTGAAAGCGTTTTGTGGTGCCGTTTCAGGACGTTGAAAAACGTTCTGCAATTTTTCGATGCCATATTTTTTTGTTGGTATGAAATGTATTTTACCGTTTATAAAATTAACCGCGACGTATTTTTGTGCGCTGAACATAAATCTACAGGCCTTTTTGAGCGTAAGTGCAGTCGGATATTTGTAGCTTCGATTTTATGCTGTACGCTGTAAACTGAAGACAGTTTGCTCTCAATGGAAAATCGTATTTTTGGTATTGAAATCCAAGATACTGAGTTCGAAGCTAAACGAACGCCATATTCGTGATGAAGTGCCGTCTCTGGAGGGCTCCCGAAGGGTCTCGTTTGAAATTGACCCTAGAAAAAAAATGACCGGTCACAATGTCAGCGCTCATCTCAAAATGTGGCGCTCATTGGTGCAGAATCGTCAGGTCCGACTGTATTTTTGATTACTATAAAAAAGAAAAAGCATTAGCACCGGGGTAGATGCAAAGTGTGTGCTGGACAGTTATCGTATCTCCTGTTGAGTTTAGCGATTCGTAAGCGTGTCACGTTGACGTGTGACCGCACTCGCTCGTCCGCTCTTAATTATTACGTCGGGGATTGGCGTAGTGCAGAGTTTGCGAGATGAACGAGCGTGTCGTACCGCTCGTTGTGCCGGAGAATGTAATTTGCAGCACGGCAAATCGACGCAAGGTATTGTTACCGGTGCCGACCGGTTATTACCCTACGGTAGATTATCGAACCACCGGGAATAAAAAATGTCGGTGCTGAAGCTGATGCAAAACGAGGACAAGCGAAACGAGGGTATAACATATTCGTCGAACACATAGCTACGATGCGAAGGTGCCTCGGAGAATCACAGATACGAGCGTATTAATCAATGCTTCACTGTAGTCCATAAGAAAAAAATAAAAATAAAAAATTTTAATTTTTCATTTTTGTTTTCAGAAAGAAACAACAAAGTTTTCATCACGATGGACTTATCTTTAGGGTAGCTACGTCGCTTCGCTCTCATTTCCCATAAGTTCGAGAAAAATAAGAGAAAATTGCATGTACTTCTCGTTGGTATAAAATTCCTGAAAAAATTCATGCACACTAAAGGCACTGGAAAGATTAATCCCGCATAATAATAATTCCAAAATTTTATTAACGAATTAATCAAAAAATTAATTGTTTAACAAATTATCCGGTAACGTAACTTTTTTTCTTTTTTTTATGAAAATGATTCGTTCATTTTTCTGAATACGTATGAATTTTTTCAGATTTTTCGGTAAACTTTGATTTTTTTTTTTTATATGGAAAAAATGTGTGAAAAAACAAAAAAATCAAAGTTGACTGAAAAATCTGAAAAAATTCGTACGTACTCGGAAAAATGATCGAATCATTTTCATTAATGAAAAAAAAAGTTGGTTTGCCCGATAATTTGTTATACAATTAATTTTTTGATTAATTTGTTAATAAAATTATGAAATTATTATTATGCGAAATTAATATTTTCAGTACCTTTGATATGCATGAATTTTTTCAGATTTTTATACCGTCGAGAAGAGCTTGCAATTTTCTCGAATTTTTCTCGAACTTGTGCGAAATGAGCCGCGAAGCGATATAGCTACCTTGAATTCGTACCTCGTCAATAGTGGTAAATTGTCCCGGAATCGTTATACCATCGTGTTAAATTTTGACTAAACCCTAATCTTCGTGCATTTTCAAATCTTTCCGAAAAAAAAGTCTATACGCTCCGTGCATCGAACGAATTTCCAGCCGGTGCGAACAATAGTTATCTCGACGCGAGAGAAAGTCCCGTCCGTGATATGTAATTTCACAAAACGAAAAAAAAAAAAAAAAAAAAAAAGAAGACTTTCCACAACATTTTTACGGCGCACCTTATTTGGCTGTCATTCGAAAAAGCGTGCGTGGGTCGAAGGGCCTAACTTCCATTACTGTCTCTCTGGTGTGCGTCCCGTCGCGTTTCTATTAATTCACTCGACAGTCCCCTTGTTATGATACTTTCCCGAAGTACCGGTGTCCGTACGAGAACCGAGGTCGCCGCATCACGGTTAGGCATGAACTTCGTCCGAGTTGTCCACACACCGCCCGCTAAGAACACGAGAGAATGAGAAAAAGTGAAGAGAGTGCCCACTCCTAAGACGTAGCCACTGGGTTTCGCAAAAAGCCCGTTCTCTACTCTGCGAACTATACAAGAGACCGGCTTGCACAAGTTCCGCAGTTTCTCCTGTGCCCTCATCTATATATACGGTATACATATAACTTAAAAAAAAAAACAAAAAACAAAGTAAAAAGGTACGCCAAGTACTTGAAAATAGTATTCTCGTTCAGAAAATATGTATATCAAAATCTCAATAAAAAAAAAAATCGAAAATAAATCAAATCACATCAGCCAATTAGTAGTAGTACATACAAAAAAATTCTTCAAGAAAAAAAAAATATGTTTATCAAAACAATCTAAAAAAAAATACAAGATGCAAAAAATCTTGACAAAAAAAACTTGGCGTGCCAGTTTTTTTTTTTACAATTACATTTATTGCAGTTACTTTGTCTCTCCCTTGATTATTTGAATGAACCATGCACGAAAGCTACTGTAAAAAAAAACTGGCACGCCAAGTTTTTTTTTGGTTACATATATATATATATATAAATATATATATATAACGCTCGTCGGTTTTATCCCCGTGAATTTCGCTTGGCCGCCGGCGCATCAAACCCCACCCCGATCGGGCAAAGAAAAGTTAAAGAGAAAAAAAAAATAAAGATTTCTACGTCGACAAACTCGCAAATACTGAACGAGGGCCAGTCGATAGTTTCGCCGATGGAATCGAGTCCGCATGAGTCCGAATCGGGCAGGGTCCTTAAAACTTCGAGTTTGCCGAAAAGTCGCGATGGCAAACCGAAAACGGTTGAAACGACCTCTCGAGCTGTCTGGAACCTCCGTTCCACGCGAGCCGTACGATTACATTGTTTATTTTCGGTCTGTGCTTATATAAAAACCTCCGTTTACTATGTACGGGACATATTGTGTTACGAATAATACCCGAAACATAAACAAACGTTTCGCTGCCACGTATCGCAACGTCCGAGGTCCTTCGGTAAGGCCAAACTTGGGCGATAAGTGCAACAGCGTGAGAGGCGAAGTCGGCGGTTCGAGGGTAGCCAAAGAATTCGTCGAAAGGGGGGGATGAAGTACGGTGCGATTATTAAGACCGAGCTTACCCTGAGTGAAGTGCTTGGCAACCATGGTGGGGCGCGTGATCGGGCAGTTCGACACTCTTGTATAATCAACCCCCGAAAAAGCGTCGAGGATGAACTTGCGGAAAAATCCTCCTCTCCTTTCTCTCCTCGAGCACTATTTTCTTATCCGTGCGGTAAAAAAAAAACCCCGTTAGATTTCCAACGCGAACAATGATATTCCATTTATTCACGATACATCGAACCCGGCTACACTGACGCGCTCTGTTATTCTCTCTCGGGGCAGTCACATGTTCGCACGATCGAAGGGGGGGGGGGGGAGCGAATTTTTTTTTTTAACGCGAGGCGAGAACGCCACGGCGACGCGCGATCTCTAGGGTGTATTGTGGCACGACGCGCGCTCGTAGATGCGAAACCCGCCGACCCACATGCCTGACGGTTGCCACCCGACTGACGTTAGGCGAACGGCGCGTCCAGTAGCTCGGCTTTAGTCGGCGCGATGCTTCTTTCCCCACCCGGCATCCGTGCGCCTGGGTTTGCCTTTATAAAGAGAGGAGTGTCGGTATATTTTGGAGAGCAGCGGCAAATCTGTATTGCCTGCAACTGTTGAAGTGGAATACCGATATGCCTACCATAGACCGTGTCAATAACTGCACGAATGTTCAATTAAATTTTAGCGGATATCATCGATCCACCTCGGCGATTCTGGCTTTGTACAGTTCTATCGGCTAACAAAAACAATAATTTGAGCGTCAACAAAAAAAAAAAGTAAAACAATAATCATGGTCGACACGAGACTTCGAGTAAAAATATCGAAAAACGATTAATTGGTTTTCGAGACCGTGACGGAAAAGTCCGAGGACAAGGACCTCAAAGAGCTGATGAGGACTCTGAAGAAGACTCAGCGGAAAGTCAACGAATTCCTTACAACGTTGGTCGATGGGGAAAAAAATGATCTGACGAAAGGTGAACGAACTCTCGTGCTCCCGGATTTCACCGAATAAATTAATGACAGCAAATCTATTTTTTTTTTTTTTTTTTTTTTTTTTTACCGTTGACCGGCCCTCGTCAGACAACATTTTTTTAAATTGCATTACAGATGAGTCCGACGATTTAGAGAGCGGCTCGAACGAGGACAGCGCGGAAGATCTCAACGGAGTTAACCTAAAAAAATGTAAACTGTCCGACTGAACGATCGTATTGTAACGGCCCAATAAACTTGTCTACCTTTCATAAAAAAAAGAAAGTACTCGTCAGCGTCGTGTCTCGTCTCATGCTCGACGCTTGTTTTGTTGCAACGGTGAATTGTTTTTTTTTTTTCTAATTCGTCCCCGACCATTATCGTCTCGGCTGTTGCAAATCCGTGCCGGAACAATCGCACGACCGATTGTAAATAAAAGAGAACGCTCAAATCTTTCGAACTCGCGTTCAGGTCTGCCGAATTCTCGCCGCTTCATCAACTCATCGAGTGCAACTGGTAATGTTTCGACGACCACGGCATTTCGCAAATTTTACACTCGGACAGCGTCGCGAACCGTGTCTTTTTGCATGAGAACGAGAAATAACAAATGAAATTCTAACCTGCCTTTGGTTCTGTGTAATACGAGTGGGGCGTAATTTTTTTTTTTTTTTACCTCCAGTAATGAACGTTCTTTTCGATACAGCGAAAACAACCCAATACTGGATCAATTTTTGATTCATTTACTTTTGCAGATGAAACATGTCGACACTCTCAAATCAGGACCAACTTCGCTACGTCGTAGAGTGGTTTCAGGAGTGGTCAGAGATGCAGAGAGCCGATTTTTTGGAGATCCTCGCCGAGAGATGCGGCTCGCCTAGCACCGTCAACGGTCTGTCTTCCCTGGTCGATGGCCTGTCCTGCAAAGAGGAATCCAACAGGCCGCCGAGTCTCTTTCAATGTCGGGTGAAGCTCTTCCACGAATGGAGCCAGAACTGGTCGCAGCAGGAGAAAGACGGCCTCGTAGTGTCCATTAAGAACATGGATCCCAAGTTTGCCGAGAAGTACGACCAGAGGGAGGTACTTCCCGTAGAGAATGATCTGAGTCTAGAGTGCAAGTAATCGTTGCACAAAATTTTTGTCGACTTCTCTCAAGGGTCGCCCGATTTTTGGACCACTTTGTTGAAAGACGCGACCCGTTCACTGTAGAAATAACTAAGAAGTCTACCATTACATCGGTAAGCGGCAAGTTATCAATTCAATTTTTTTTTGTTCATCGATGGACTGGAAAAGATTTGTACTGTTTACATTTCTGGAAAATATTTTGTAAACATTGTACAAGCAGAAAAAGCAGAGTCTTCTTGACTCATAATTTTGTTCCAACTGCAAGCAGCTATGGACTTTGATAAGTTTAGTATCTTAATTAATTTTGATTATTTTTTTTTATCGAAAAAATGCCGATCTTGCGTTTAACGGGATATTTCGGTGCAAAATCTTTGCACCAAAATTTCATCGACTTTTCAAGAGCCGCCCTACTTTTGGACCGTTTTGTCGAAAGACGCGACCAGTTTGCCGTAGAAATAACTCCCTAGTCTACCATTACGTCGGTAAGCGGCGAGATATCAATTAAATTTTATTTTCTTCAATGGACTGAAAAAATGTAGTTTGCATTTCTGAAAAATATTTTTTTTTTTACATTCTACAACCAGAAAGCAAATAGGGAATCTCATTGACTCATGATTTTGATTTGACTGCGATCAGCTATGGATTTTGATAAGTTTAGCATATTTTTAGATAAAAATGTTTATCTTTTTTTATCGGAAAAAATTCCGGTCTTGCGCTTACCGGGGTCGAGCTTCGTTACATTCCGTCTAAAGCATTCCTACGCGTACATGTGTAATCGATAGTTAGTTGCCGCTCGTACGAGTGGTCCATGTATCATTTCAACTTATTGTCATCGACATAAGGGCTTCGGGAAGTATGTCAGCGTTTTTTTTTTTTTTTTTCTACGAGAACACTGAGATTAAACGGTATTATTAAAAACTAGTGAACTTTATTGTACGCATATAATAATAATAATAGATTTTTGTTTTTTTTTTAGTAAGGAATCGCAAATAAGCGATTTCAGATTCATTGGTATCGGAGCGACGATTTAATTATCTTTTATTAAAAATACGTTACTATTACTTTAAAAATATTACTTATACGAATAGAGTACGTGTATGCTGCAGTTATCAGTTGTAAGGCAACAAAACGTTATCACGATAGAGCGTTAATCATTATTAGAACCAATCGTCGAGACGGGTAGGTTTGGGTATTCGATTAATCACAGATTCTCACGATCCCTGAGTCTGTTGAAGCCACTTTGTGCATATCGACTTGATCGCCAGCTGCCCGAGTCTGTCGGCTTCTTTCAAGATTTTCCTTATGTCTTGGGCTCTCGAGTGTTTAACGGCGAGTAGATAAGCGGCTTTCAATTGCCTACTTTCTATATACGATTCAATCTGGAAAAAATAAACAATATTATGCTAATTTCATTTCGCTGTAACGATCGACGAAAGAAAAGAAGAATTGCTCACCTTCAGTTCGACATCGGTGATGATTCTTATGAGCGTGTCGATCTGATCTTTCGGACTGGGATTGGAATCGACGCGCGAACGATCCAGCAAGAGTTTCACGCAGTGGGCCAAGACGCGGTCGGATATCGTGTTGGAATTGGGAGCTCCCGAGCTCCGGCAGCATTTTATTAGTTGCTCGATCGAGTTTACTTTTTTGTCCAGGGCCAGCATGTGACCTACCAGGGAATATATTTTTTGTGGTCGCAAGTTGTAGTCTGTAATGTAAAAAAAATCCAAGTATTAATTATTAATAATAATAATCGATCGGTCAATCGGTTAACAGAATTATCGACGTTTACCTTGCATTATACGAAACGCAATACCAAATCCTTCTTCGACATCGCGTCCGCATAGAATAGCTAGAACAGCCAAGTGCGTTTTTTCCTGCTGATTACCAAAGAGCGTCGGTACCGCGTGGCTCGACGAGGCTTCGGTCTCCATGTACGATAGTTTGCTCATAAATTCGCTGACCGATTTGCCCTCCTGTTCCCGATTGCCGAGAAACTTTGCGATCTCCATCTGTCTCGATATCGTATTCATGTGTCTATCGATCTCGGCCGGATCCATCTCCAGTGTGAGACTGTTCTGCCCGCTGAGCGAGGAGCTCACGCTCTTTCGTCTCTTCTTGCCGAAAGTCTCCAATTGGAGTTCCGACTCCAAATGCTTCTGGGCCTCGACCAAGAGATGAGTGCGCGAGCACAGGTCTTCGTACGTGGTCGCATCGGTAACGTAGAAGCGTATGCAGGTCATAGCCGCCCTCACGTAATCCTTCATGAACAATTGAAGCTGATGAAGAGTGTGAAGAAGCTGTTTTCTCTCTAGGCTGTGGCATGTGTACATGAGATACTTCTTGAACGCGAGAAGGCTCGGGTCTTTGGCTCTCATGGCTTCGGACAAATTCGTCATGGAACCGTTTCGCAGACAGCGCAAAAAAACGCTGTTCATGAAGAGCTCGGGGTCGACGTCGTTCTCGAAAATGTACGATAAGCACTTGTCGTACTCTCCGTGCCTGACAAAAAATTCCAATATCGAATTGAAACTACCGTACATGAGAAGGTAGTATAGACTCTCCTGGTAGCGAACATTTTTCGTGACGTTACTCGACTGCGCTATCGAGTACTGTCCCTGACTGATGGCCTTGAGGCTGCTCAGAGCGATCAGTATCTCCTGCGGACCACTGGATTTCGATTTTGAATTCGGATGCGTGCAGGAATCGTTCGAATTCGTTCTCTCCAGTATCTGCAGTATCTCCGTTAATAGGGGTGGATCCTTACTAGGACGATTTTTCAAGCCCTCCTGAGACTTCGAGCTCGATGCCTTTTTGCTTCGATTCTCGTCCGGCGAGCCGGCAAACGGTTCCGACAGTCTCTTGTTCTTGTCGACGCTCGACTCGCCGGGATACGAGAGCATCACCCAGTCGTCGGAATCGTCGCGCAGAACCTTGTCGAGACAGTGGACGAATTTTTCTCTGGCCCGCTCGTAGTAACCGACTTTCAGGCAGGCCGTGCCCCAGGCCGCCCACACGCCCTGTGTATCCAGTCCCGTCTTCGTGCTCACGTCCAGCGCGAGGGTCCATTGCTCTTTTTCCGTCAGTAAATCGCGTAGTCTTCGGAACGTGTGATCGTCGAGATGATCGTCCTTGTCGATTCTCGGTATCAGCGACGAGCAGTCGGAATTCACCAGAGTAGTTATGAGATCGACTTGGGACAAGAAACGATCGCAGTGCGTCAAACCGGTATTCAAACCGAGCTCGGCGTACTTCACCTTCGCTGCGACCAACAGCGATCTTATCATCTTTATTATGAGGCCGTGATCGACCTCAGGATTCACCCGACCTTGGCTGTCCGGACGCAGCAGACGTTTCATTTCGTCGCATCGGTCCAGTAGGAAGCTGCAATGTTAAGAAAAATTAATTAGTTAATTCAGGAATTGGCGATTTTTCATTGGACTCGCTCGGATTCACTCACTTGGAGTATGCCTCATGATCGGAGTGCAAATTCAGTATAGCCAGACAGAGCGATATGTTCGGCGCGTTCTCGAACGAAAATTCCTCCCTAAGTGTCCTGTTGTGAGTTTCATCGACGGTGAGCCGCCAGCAGTCAAAGGTCTCGCTGCTGGGCGTGGACGGAGCTGCGTGCAACTGCAGCATGGTCTGACGCTTGCAGTCGTTGCAAACGCGCACCGGAACCGAATTCGGGTAACTCGGAAGACGCATACGCTGAGGGGAACATGCAGCGCAGACCACGCGACCACAGCGCCGGCAGTGGTGTCTTCGGTTGAACATCGAGAATATCACGACGCGACAGCAACTGCATTCCCGTGCCTGTTGAAAAAAAATATTTCACTTAACATATTTTCCTTGAAGTTACATCGAAATGGTTTTTTTGTTTTACATTTTTTAAAGGTCAATAAATATAAATCTGAACCTTATCGTTGGGCACCCATTCGTCCTTGGTGGGAATATTGAGCGGCATGATGAAATCTCCGCTCTGACTCTTAGTGCTCGACACCGACGAGTCCTTGACCTTATCGCTCCCATCGCCCTGCATCGCGACCCTAAAATCCAGAGACTTGCTGGCGTAGAATCTCACGGTCTTGTCGAAGTCCTCGGTGTATCCGTCGATAACCGGACGTTTCTCCCGTATGGCGCCGAGGATCCTCTGCAGGCTGTCGAGCCGGCAGTTCATCAACAATTGTTCGAGCATGATCAGCGGCCGTTCGATCAGATGAGCGTAAGATCGTCGTTCCTTCGAGTCCAGTTGCTCGAGAACGTCGACGCCCAGCAGGCATCTACGGTACTTCTCGCTTTCCGTCGAGGCCACGTTCTCCAGAAGATATTCAACGACGAATCGCAGCGCCCCGATGGACTCGAGTTTGCCGATAACTCCCTTGCACAGATTAACGGATTTTTTAACCGGAAGTGCTCGAAGAAGTTTGAGCGCATGCTTGAAACCCTCGTCCTCGTTGGCGAGCAACCCAATGAGCAGATCCTGAGTTATGAGGCAATGAATCTCCGAGGACACGGCCTGATACTCGAGCCACTCGAGACAGAGCTCGTACTGTTTGGCGTCGATCAGGGATCTGACGATTCGCACGGGATTCGTCTTCTCCGTGCGATGGACCATGTCGTGCCAGCACTTGTCGTCATCGTTGCCGCTTCTCGGGCAGTATGGAAGCATCTTGTGAAACACGGTTACTCTGCACAGTATCTCGTTCATTCGCGATTTACAGTGTAACGGCAATTTTTCTTTATCCGTGTGACTGAGGGCGTGCATGAGCGCCTCCTGGCAAACTTTAACCGGAAAATCGTTCGCGTTCGTGAGTATCAATTGCGCGAGTATTTGCTCGTCCCTTATCCGATAAACGTACTGCAGTATCTCGGCGACGCTCAGATCGGGCGAGACCGTCGCCAGATGAGCGAGGATCTTGTCCTTGAACCGTTGGAGCTCGACTTTGCCGGCCAGCAGGGAATCCGGCAGGGCGTTTATGACCTCGAGACACTTGTTCGTCTCGCCGCGGGCCAGCAGAGTCTCCATGTAGCTCCAGAGATCGTTTGTCACCGAAATCTTTCGTAGACCAGCGACGATTTGATTGTCCTCGTTGAGAGACTTCAAGTTATTCGCCCACGGTGATTTCAGAAGATTCTCCAGAGCGGCTGTTCGACCGAGATTGTCGCAGTTGCTGTCCAGTATCGTCGGACTCTCCTCGTGGATTCTCTGCACCAGATAGGAGAGAAGCCAGCAATGACCTTCGAGATACTGAAGCAAGCTCGGCTTGACGATTCTTCTCTGCCACGAAAATTCCGGACTCTCGTTTCCCGCGGCTCTGTAGAGCTCGAGCTCTCTCGATTTTTCTGCGACGTAGGCGAACTTAACATCGTACGAGTAACGCAGCGGTGCGTAGGAGATTTTTCGACTGCTCTTCGAAATGTGCAGACGTTCGTCGACGGAAATTACTTCCAAGGGGCCGTTACAAGTGTTTGGCCTCTTGGATATCAAATCGTTGTAGCGCTGCACTAGCTCCGGTAGCCAAAGAACGTTTCCGTTTTCTTCTTCGTTGTCCATCCGGGATTTGTCGTAGTGATCGAGATAGTCGGTCGTAGCCGCGTTCAACTCTTCGTTCAGAGTCTTCAGTCCGTAAACGCGAATAATCGGTGTGTCGTGGTACTCGTTTATCAGCGCGAAGATGACTCTCGGGTCGTAAGGAACGTCGAGGTCCTGCCAGGCGGGCTCGTTGAGTTCCTCGGTATGCGAGAAGTACTTGGGACCCCAGGGTGTCTGCCCGAGGAGCTTCGATCTCAGAGCCGCCAGGCTCACGCTCCCGAGATCGCCGACGACGTAGCGCACCGTCTTCAGGGATATCTCGTGTCTTAGATCGTTGGTCGGTGGGTCTCTCGACCAAATCTCTATTATCGTGTGGAGCATCAAGAGATTCCAGAGGTTCACGAAAAATACCAGAGTGGGATTGCCAAAGGACAAATTGCTCAGATCGAGCGTGGCGAGACGTTGAGTCTTCAAGAGTATCCTCCCGACCTCGTCGGTGCTCGACAGGTGTCTCGCGTCTTCGTGCCTCAGCGTGGAACTTGGCGCCGCCGACACGCGAAGAGCCTCGAGAAGTTCAGATAATATTTCCGTCACGCATTGATTAGGCTCGTGAGGATTATGATCCGAAGAGTTGTCCTCGCAGGATATTTTATTCAGCATCCTTGAGCCCCATTTATCGCTCACGTCGTGCCGAAGATCGTTGGTGCACGGTAATTTCGGACAGCAGTTTACGAGGATGCTGTGAACGAGGTTGACGCGAAGCCTCGCTGCGACGGTTTCGACCTCGTCGAGCTCGAGATTCAAACGAAAAATCTGATCGCCTATGTACGTGTCCAACGAAGTCTCGAGAAGACGAAAGTCAGCCCTCAAGGCTTCTGGATCCTCGGGAACTATCGTACGTAGTAATTTCAAATGCGCGTGGACTCGGGGAAGGTACAACTCGCCGTTGTCGCATATCGATATGATATCCTGAAAATTCTGTTCGCTCGGATGAATCGAGCTATCGTTTGTGGATTTGTCGAAGTTTTCTCGATGGTCATACTGAGTCCGCCGGAAAATGTCAATCTTCTCCAACAAATGAGACCAGTAGTCTTGCCTCTCTCTGGCTTCTTTCACCGAAAGCGGTATCCTCGCGTCGCAGAGTATCTGCTTCATGGACAATTCAGGCTTGTTCTCGTAGAGGAGCTTGTAGACTGTTTCGAAGAAATCGTGGTAACGCGTGCTCGAGAGCTTTTTGCACGATTTGAGATACTTCATCGTTACGTCGCTCAGATTCACGGAATCCTGATGGGTGTGGGACATCGTCAGCGAGAGATCCAGAGCTGCCATAGTCAAAACTTCCTTGGCACTTGTTCCTTCCGAATTTAAAAGGCGCACAGACGATTCTTGTGCAGCCAGGAACGTCTCGACTTGACGCGTCGTGCGCGAGGTCTGGAAGCCTCCGTGCACGGCTCTTCTTATGTTCTGTGAATTATTTTTTTTATATTAGGGTTGTTTATTTTAACACTTCGCATATAAAAATAATTAATTAATTTAAAAAGCCTTACTTCCAGCGTTGAAGGCTTCGATGCGAGATCCGGCGAGTCCACTGTATCTAATTTGGCCCATTGTGCCCTCATGTCCTTCTTGAACAAGCGCATCGCTCGGGAGAACTGAATCTCACCGTCCAATCGACTATTCTTCAAATCGAACATCTGAAAATCGTCGAGCATAATTAATTTTGTGTCAGTTACGAGTATTTATTGAGAATCGTAAGATCCGAATTGGAAGAGTTTGGTATGCTTTACTGTACACTCCTCATAGCTCTGGGATTGCCCAAGCTCGGATATACATTCTGGCCGGCTTCGTACAGAGTTGAGTTACCTCACAAAAATACCAAATATGGTTCAGTGCATGAAAAATTCAACAGCACGGTAAGGAAAGAAAATTATGATTGTATTTAGGTAGACCTGAGCGATCGCAAGACGTTCGTGATCACGGCCGGAGAAGATAGCGACGAGGAGGATGAGGAGAGCGAAAACGAGATGATTCAACCAGAAGACCTCGCGGATTTTGGGTCGCTCGTCGACGACGAGGAAAGATACAGGCCCTTGCATTCCCACGTGGAGCATTACAATCGACGCGCCGCTGAGTCGGCGGCCCAATTATCCGAGACTGCTCCGCACTTCCAACCAAACTTGAAAGAGAGAAGCCCACTGGACGAGGATAAGCCCTTCATTGCTGGATTTAAGCACGAACTCGACGAGGTTTTTTTATTTTTTAAATTATTTTTGAATCGTACTATAATGCGTCTTTTTTCTTTTGCCCAGTACGATTTTGATCGATCAGCTGAAGTCGAGGTCGTTTCTCCCAGAAGGAAGAGGCACGAATATGGTGTAAAATCGCCCAATGTCTTAATGAATCGATCGAAGAGAGAAGACGAGGACATTCTGGGTTCCACGGAAGAATCCGGCGATCTGGTGGAAACGATAAGTTCGAGAAATCATTCCCTGCCTCAGGGAGAATACACCGGACACGCGACTCCCCATCCGAGGGATCCAAGCGATCCGATGATGGAGTCGGAAACTCGCCACTCGGAGGACTATGCCGAGGAACACACGAGTATATCGTACGAGCGTCCAGCAGTGGGTGAGCTCGACGAGAGCGGAAGAAAAGAATCGGCTGATCGAGGATCCTTCGAGTCGGAAGCGGATACGACCGAAACGAGCCTCGAAGAAGTCGAGGAGGCATACGATTATGAGAATTTTCGTGCCGAGTACGATCAGCAAATAGAAGATGCAAAGAGCAGCAACATGACTTTCAATTACACTGACAACGGTGAACCGGAGGAGACGGCCAAAGACGCGATTAAAAAAATCGTTGAATTCGATATGCCGAAAAATTGCACGAAGGAAGAATTGACCCAATTCGGCGCCAGGGCTCTCGAGTGTCTGGCCTTCGACTATCGGAACGCGAGAAATCAGTCCGATGTCCGTAGGGTTCTCGCGAGAACTTGGACGGTCGTCAGAATTTGGATTTGCATATACATCTGCATCGCCGTGCCGTGCTGGTGTCAGAAAGGTACTGAAAAATGCAAGGGACCGTGTTAATCGATATCTCTGTTATTGAGGAGAATGATGGTCGCTTTAATCAATTACCATTTTATAACTCGAATGTATGCTTGGATTCATTTACGAAATTGCAGGTTGGTGCTGCTGCTGCTTTCGTTGCAGCATGTGTTTTCCGGAGGACAGAATATTCCAAGCGAAGCACTACTACGCTCACAATTCTCCGGGTCTCTTGATCGATCAGCCTCGAAAAAAGGGCGAGGTACCCCAGCCAATAAAGTACAAACCAACGCTCTTCGAGCTCGACGCTTACGAGAATTTTGAAAGTGCTATTCGAAACTTATAATAGAAGTAAAAAAAAAAGAGTATGAAGCGAATGTTTAATTTACCTCTATGACCTGCAACGCTCTGTCGTAATCGCTCTTCCACAAGCACTGCAAAACCAAACTCTCCTTCGACGCTAGCATGCAGTTCAACGTACGTTCGCGTTTTTTCGAGTCTCTCGATACCGTCGACGTTTCGATGCCGGTGGAATGAATTCTCGAACGTTTTCGTCGTTTTCCACCGCTGCTCGCGGCATTTCCCTGAGAGCCCGCCTCCGAGCTACCGTCCAAATCGGATTTCATCAGTTCGCTCTCGTCCGAGGAACTTTCATCGGGCTTGTAGAAAATCGTTTTGCTCTTAGAGCTCGACGAATAATTGAGCCGCTCGTCGACGAACACCGCCGTGTCGCCCAACACCGTTGCCTCTCGAGAGTCCAAGTCGGGTGTACCTTGCCTCTCGACGAAGTTCGAAGAGGTCAAAAGTTCCAAGCGCCAATTCGCGTCCGCTAGAGCCTTCGAGACGAAGGCGATACTTTTCTCCACGCTTTCGGTTACCTCGACTGGCTGTGTTGTTTTTTGCTCGGCACACTCGATTTCCGCTGCCCGGACGCTGCGCTTCAGTCGATGAAGTGTTTCTCGGGTCGCGTACTTGTCGCACAAAAATCCTGTCTCCGAGAAGCCGACGCCTTTGCACTTTTTCGTGTACTCTTCCTCACCGCCGTCGGAACTGCTGTCCGCCTCGACGAAATCCTCGTAGCGGAGAAAAAGCATTGAGAAAATATTCTCGATCACCTCCAATCTCAGATCGAGAGGAAACAGGGAACCCAATAATTTCTCCATATCGTCGAAACTTTCGGCTACCTCTCGATACTTTGAATTGTAAAGATCGCAGATCATAATTGCTTTCAGCGCGCTGAGCATCGCCCGATAAGCTTGAAATGTGTTCCTAGTATCGTCCCTGTCTCTCAGCAGTGCGCCGATATCTTCGTAATTTTTCTCGTGGATATTCGTAGTCATCTTCAGTACGGCCAGTATGCTGTGATTTTGGAGCAGATTGAAGGCTTGCTTTATCGTGAAGTTCTGGTAAGTCACATTCGATGTCGCGACATTGGAGAGAACGGGATACTGTTTGCTCTTCAAGATCCAGTCCAATACGTCCAAATGATTTTTCAACGTTTGCCTCAGCGTCTTCAGTGTTGGATCTTTCCACGTTGTTTCGCATTTCTTCAGTACGAATCGCAGGGCAGTACATATAGACGTGCTCTTCGGGCATGTCTCGGCAATCGGAAAGACTTGCACGTTCGGACAATCTTTCAACAGTTTGAAAAGCAACGGTAGCCACAAGTCCTTGAGAATTGGACTGTTGAAGATTTTCTCGACCTCGTTAAATCGTTCGTTGATCAGCAGCGTATAGCAGATGTCCTGAAACATGCAAATTAATATTTGTTTTTTCTAACACAAACAATCAATTTTCATTGGACCTCCATCCACCCCTTAAACTTACGAATATATCCGTCAGCCAGTGCGACTGCCTTCTCAAGGTCCTCCCGAATATCTCATTGGCATTGATAACCGTCTCAGATTTTTCGTGGAAATCGAACAGGATCCTACAAACTTTGTGGGCATTGTCCAAACTGTCGGCCGCATGGCATCTCGCATAAGTTTCGTCGAGAAATTCGTGCCAAGCTTTGAAGAATTTCAAATTTTTTCTCGAGTAGAGCGCAAGCTCTACGTCGTCGGATTTGCACGATTTCAGCAAGGCAGGAAACAGCCAGGCTAGCAATTCGTCCTCTTTCGTGTCGGTTAGATCGAGTTTCGACAAAATCGACAACAGCACACCCAAACGTTCTTTGTCGAGTAGACAAGAATTCTTTTGGTAACTGGAGGATATCTTATTTTCATCTTTTTCCGTGACTTCGTTGCACGATGGCAATTCGAGCAATTTCCTTATACTACTGAAGTAAACGTCTTGCAATGCCGAATCCGTTTGGGCAAAATGGGTCGGCAGCCAGATACACAGCAATCCGTCTATTATCCAGTGAACCAGTACTGGATTATCCAGCAGATTCGATTCCAGGCATTGCAAACTTTCCTGGGATAGCCGGTAAATAGGAACATCGTTGTTTTGTTGAGCACCTCTAACAGCCTCGAACAGCCTCCGCAATTCCTGTCAAGAATAAATAATTTACAGTTTGTAAATAAATAAGGAAAAACGCCAACTTCAAATTTTTTAAAGAACAGACATCTTTTACATAAAAATATCATTAATAGGCCCTTTAAGTTAAAAAAATCAAAGATCCTCAAAAAGTGTTATGGTTGTATTAAGAATAATTAGGGAGTAGTGGCAGCTTCTGGGTGGACATAGAACAATTTCAACCTATTAGTGGGGAACGCATTTGCTTATTTTTGTTATATACTATGTCATTTTGGTTTATTTAATTTTAGTATTATTTTCTCGTGTTGGTTTATGTTCTTGTTTTTCTTCTACTTTATCTCACTAATATCGGTGAATTATCCTCTGCTACTCTACATGTAAATGAGCATGTTCCTGTATTATGAAATTATAAAAAAAAAAACTCTAAATAATGAGGACCAACAATCCAATCTTTATGTGAGAAGAAATTCTCTCCCGATCTTAAAACTACTGAAGATATTTTCATATACAATTCTATCAAGTATACCAAGTTATTCCCACTATTCGTAGACGATTGAGCTTATACCGAGAAGTGTTTATGTTTTTTACCTCCTTAACATTATTTGGTATACGTGTATTCAGGAGTTTCAGTGTAGTGTCGAATTCTTCGTGTACAAGATTCCTCTTGGCCTCCTCATTGTATTCTATCTGCGACAGGAACTTGTAGGCGATCCAGCGGTGTTCGTGTAGACCCTGTTCGGCGCTGAAACCATTAAAACACAGTTTCGTTCAACTCCAGTTCGCAGTCGAACATTCGCGTGTGGGAAATCACGTTTTCGCAAGTAAATTATTTTCTAACTTTTAAAAATTAATTGAGAACGATGTCGCGCATTACGATAAGAATATCGTGATTCACGACTCGTATCATTCGAATGATTAGTTGACTCCGCTTACCATGAACCGATTAAATTTTTCAAATATTTCGCGTCCCGATGACTCCTGCATTGTTCTGTCTCCGTTTGATAAACAATCATCGACGTGTACCATAATCTCGAAACAATACAATTTTCGAGTTCCAGCATATACGCTTGTTTTGACATTTTCGCCTGGCACTGTAATCGCACATGACCCTTTCGCGAATATCGGTCTCAGGGCCGCGTTCAGATATCATACTGGCGTAACAAGCTTCTCCCTCCGACACTCGCACCAGCGCAGCTCTCTCTCTCTCATTCTACGTTCTATTCAAAGTAAGCTTCCGAACGGGACTCGAGTCAGCTGCATTCGGTCCAAAGTGTGGCAGCCCTGAGCCTACGACTCCTCTGCCGGCCACCGGGGCGCGACGAGTGTGGAGTCGGCATACGAGCGACGCAAGCTTGCCGACTGTGGCACATGCTCTCACGAGAGGGCGATATCCAACAAAGGAAAGAAGAAGAAGAAGCTGACCGACAGCGGTGGATGCGCGGTTGGTGTGCGGCTTCGATAGTGCCCAGAGTCAAGCTGAATCGTTCGCGGTCGTGGCACATGCTATCACTAGATGGCGATAGCCAGGAGAAAAGGATAGAAGAAGAAGAATCGTTCGCGGTCAGTACTTGGATGGGTGACCGCCTAGCCGTGCACTGACTGGCGTATTGGAACCGTTGAGCGGGAGGTCGAATTCTGAGGATTGGTGTTCGTACTCGAAGTATCGAATACGAACATTAAGTAAGACTCAGTTGGATCGACCGGCTGTATCGGCGGTAGGTTTTCCGCAGTTTCCCTGCGCCCTCGTGCAAATGCAATACAGTATGGGGGGAACAGCGGTTGCGGCCGTGAACTTTACAAGTGATTGAAAGTCGACAAAAACATTGATATGAAAAGTACTGGCTAGATGGCACACAGAAGCCAAGGCCTTAAAATGGGGAATAAAAAAAAAAGAAGCTACCGACAGCGGTGGATGCGCGGTTGGCGCACGGCTCTGGCGGTCCACCAAGTCAAGCTGAATCGTTCGCGGTCAGTACACGGATGGGTGACCGCCTAGCCGTGCACTGACTGGCGCATTGGAACTGTTGAGCGCTACGTCGAATTCTGAGGATTGGTGTTAGTACTCGAAGTATCGAATACGAACATTAAGACTCAGTTGGAATGACCGGCTGTATCGGCGCAGGTTTTCCGCAGTTTCCCTGCGCCCTCGTGCGAATGCGGATACAGTAGGGGGGTAAAAAAGCGGCTGCGGACGCGCATCTACACCGTGAATTGCAGCAATAGCAAAAAAATTGAGGAAGTGCGGCTTGATGACCAAATAGATGTCAGAGCCATAAAAAGAATATACAGGGGTGAATAAACAAAAAAAAAAAAAAGAAGAAGAAGCTTGCCGACTCCTGGCACTGGAAACATAAGCAAGGTTTACCGAGTCGCCACGGGCTAGGCGTGGCGCTGCTATCCTTGCCTTTGCGCGTAGTTCCCCGAATTCAAGATTTTTAATTAAGGTAACCCTTGCGAATAGTTCACTTCGCATAAGTTTCAGAGAAATGAGAGGAAATTGCAAACACTTGTGGATGAAGTAAAAATCTGAAAATAATCAAGCGTATTAAAGATACCGAAAGGATTAAATTTTCATGACAATAATTCCAAAATGTTTACTAACAAATTGATGAAAAATTAAATTGTTCAACAAATATTCCGGAAACCTAACTTTTTTTTTGCGTGAAAATTATTCGTTCATTTTTTTTTGAATACGTATGAATTTTTCTCAGATTTTTAGGTTCACTTTGATTTTTTTTTTGTTTGCTTGTATGGGAAAAACGTGTAGAAAGTCAGAAAATTCATAGTGAATTTAAAAATCTGAAAAAATTCATACGCATTCAGAAAAAAGGAACGAATAATTTTCGTAAAAAAAAAAAAAGTTATGTTTCCGGAAGATTTGTTGAAAAATTGTATTTTTCATCAATTTTTTAATAGCATTTTGGAATTATTGTTATGCAAAATTAATCCTTTCGTCATCTTTGATACGCTTGATTTTTTTGTTCAGATTTCAATATCATCCAGAAGTCTTTGCAATTTCCTCTCATTTCTCTGAAATTTATGTGAAGTGAAAACTATTCGCAAGGGCTACCTTAAATGATACACGAGATCTACAATAATACACACAGAATTATTGCCCGACGCTCACGATTTCTCGTACAAAACGAATTATGTATGAGTTATTATTTTATTATTTTATCGTTATTTATTATTTTATCGTTATTTATTATTTTATCTTTTCGCTAAACATTCATTGAAACTCGTCAGTTTTGAAAGATAAACTAAAAACTCCCAATCAACAAACCAACCGTCGATTGGTGCGCCAAACCAACCATTGTTTCAACCTCCCGAAGGTTGATTTTGGGTTGATTCGCCAAATCCGACCGTCAGCCAACTATTTTTTCGACAGAGTAAGGGTGTTGATTCAAGGTTGGACATTATAAACCAACTCTATTTTCGACTTTCACCCGAGAATAGTAGTGGTTGACTTATGGTTGATTTTTCAAAACCAACAGTAAACCAACCGTTGGTCCTTGCCCGAAACAGTTGGTTTATGGTTGGTTTCGAAAAAAACCAACCCCAAATCGACCATCACCGTAGTCACCTGAAAGTCGGGATGAGGGTCGTTTTATAATAACCAGCCATGAACCAACTATTTACGCTGTCGGAAAATTGTTGGTTTTGCAAGAACCAACAAAAAATCAACCTTCGGGCGTTTCGAACAATGGTTGGTCTGGCGCACCAATCGACGTTTGGTTTGTGATTGGTTACAGAAAAATCATTAAAATTCCAACCATTATTAACGGTTGGCTGGTCCGCGACGGTTCGTTTACAGAGTAAAACCGGAGCAGAGCACTCTATTTTACGTGGGACGTATATCTATATTTGTTGAATATACAGACATACCTTCGGCGTAAAATTGAGCGCTCTCTGCTCCAGCTCTAATCTCGCAACGAACAGACCTATTGCGCGTTTCGACCTACTCCTCCTCCGATCGGATCTTAGCACCCAAGGATAAACATTCGAGCATCGTCTGCGGTGGCGTTTGTCAAGTCAGCCGAATCTCACGAAGGTTGTGCTTCGATAACTGGGTATTCTCGTCGGCTTGAGAATCCTGCGCAACGGTCTCTCGCGGGCGGTGCCACTCGGAGGAGAACACGAGGATTCACCGAGGGGATCCTCGAGAAAGCTCCGCAGATCATTGAGATCTGCGGTCGTCGAATTCGTCGAATAATCGAGCCGCGCTTGGCCCAACGTTTCGGCGCCGTCACTCGGATCAACGATTTTCTTTATTCCATCTATATATATATATATATATCTTTTATACTAAAAAATTTATTTATCTTTAAATCTGCATCGATCCGTATGCGCGCGCCACCGTTTTTGTCGCACAGTCCTCCGTGGCTCGGGAAAATTCATCCATCCTGAAATGAATCGTACGAATGACCACGATGTCTTGTCAGATGACTTAACATGTCAACGGGCAACCGCTGCCGATCTCACGTCCTTTGGATAACGTTTCAGGTATCAGATTTCGTTAAGGTTGCTATGCCGCTTCGCGCTAATTTCGCACAAGTTCGAGAAAAATTAAAAGACAATTGCATGTACCTCTCGATGGTATAAAATTCTAAAAAAAATTCATGCACACCAAAGATACTGAAAAGATTAATTGTGCATAATAATAATTGGAAAATGTTACTAAAAAATGAATAAAAAAAATCAATTGTTTAACAAATTATCCGGCAACATAACTTTTTTTTTTGTTTTAAATGAAAATGATTCGTTCATTTTTCTGAATACGTATGAATTTTTTCAGATTTTTCGGTCAACTTTGATTTTTTTTGTTTTTTTTATATGGAAAAAATGTGTGAAAAAACAAATAAATCAAAGTTGACTGAAAATTCTGAAAAAAATTCATGCGTATTCAGAAAAATGAACGAATCATTTTCATTAAAGAAAAAAAAGTTGGTTTGCCCGATGATTTGTTAAACAATTAATTTTTTGATTAATTTGTTAATAACATTTTGAAATTATTGTTATGCGAAATTGATCTCTTCGGTACCTTTGATATGCATGAATTTTTTCAGATTTTTATACCGTCGAGAAGTACTTGCAATTTTCTCGAATTTTTCTCGAACTTATGCGAAATGAGCGCGAAGCGACATAGCTATCTTAAGCCGAATTAAGTTAGCACTTGCGAATACGAATTAAGGTAGTACTTCACATAAGTTTCAGAGAGATGAGAGGAAATTGCAAACACTTCTGGCTAAAATAAAAATGGCTGAAATAAATCGGGCGTATTAAAGATGCCGAAAGGATTAATTTTGCATAACAATAATTCGAAAATGTCATTAACAAATTGATGAAAAATAAAATTATTCAACAAATATCCCGGAAACGTATTTTTTTTTTTTTTTGAATGAAAATTATTCGTTCATTTTTTTCAAAACGTATGAATTTTTTTCAGATTTTTAAATTCACTTTGATTTTTGTTGTTGTTTATACGGGAAAAAACGTGTAGAAAGTCAGAAAATTCAAGGTGAATTTAAAAATCTGAAAAAATTCATACGTATTCGGAAAAGTGAACGAATAATTTTAATTTGAAAAAAAAAAAGTTATGTTTCCGGAAGATTTTTTTGAACAATTTTAATTTTCATCAATTTGTTAGTAAACATTTTGTAATTATTGTTATGCAAAATTAATCATTTCGGCATCTTTAGTACGCTTGATTTTTTTTTGGCCAGATTTTTATCCCATTGAGAAGTGTCTACGATTCCCTCTCATTTCTCTGAAACTTATGTCAGGTGAACACAATTCGCAATGACTACCTTAAGTATCGCTGTCGTTAATAAAAACTGTAACGATTTTTTTTTTTTCGAGCGTCCTCTCTCCGTATTATCAAAAGGAAATTCATGCAGGACACAGAATTTTTATGCTCAACCAAAAATAATTTGTTGTTCACGAAACGGAGTCGGTGGCCTTTAAAAAAAAAAAAAAAAAAAAAAAAAAAAAAAAAAAATTGTAGTTTTAGATACCGACCGAGCCCGGGTCGAGCGGGAAAGAAGATCTTCCCCTCCTCATCAAATCCCGGGCTCAGCCGGTATCAAAAATTGCAATAAACTTTTTCTCACAGGTTATCGCATGTACGGTCTCCGGCAAAAGTCTCATCGAAAGCAAATACCATGTCGGCTTTGGATGTGACTTTTCTTTTTATTCGCGAATGCCAGAGACCGCGAGAAAAGTTGATTACATTTTTCATTGCCGACCGTGTTGTTGCACCGTTACTCTTAAAATTCTCTATCGATTGATAACCAATAACACCTTTAATTCTTAAAATTTGGAGCAGCTGCTGGTGTTCGCGAATCCCGAACCACGTGCCACAATGGCATTCGCGCATTTCACTCCTTACGTGTCGGAGTTCGAGTACTCATCGAGTTTTCATCCCTCGAAAAATCCCCACTGTCCGACTTCCGGTTGGGCCGACGATTCGGAGGGCGACTTCGGCTCTCGAAGGTATCGACGATCACCCGAGGAGGGCTCACCGGTCGGTCAAGAACCCTCCATCGAAGTTCGAGCGATTCTCGTTCGATGTCCGAAAACCACGGAAGAAACGTGAGTCGAACGAAGTTTCCGCTTCCGCTCATAATTTGTAATCTCACCTTCCGCTTTTAATTAGGGGTCTAATGAAAAATTATCTCGTTCATGTAATTAGCGACGATGTACCGATCAATCGGAACGTCTACAATATAACGGCCGGAAGGAGTCAGGATATCCTAGATTTTCATGGTTTCGACAGGGACGAGCCGGCTCATCACTCGGAAGTCCGCGATTGTCGACGGAAGCTCGTCGTCACGATGAAATTTAATAACATCGGCAGGGTATCGAAGAATTTCGTAGACTCATCGATAGATTAGAGTTCCTTAAGATTATGTGAAAAACCATCTTTGCCACGTAAACTGGTGAAGACCCGGCGGTAACAAAAACTGTTATCAGCTTTTCGTGGGACCAGCATTGACGGTCCAAATGAAATGTATCATAGGAAGCGGATATCACGTCAGTGATTTCGGTGGAATTTTTCCATTCAAAAGCTGATTAGAGTTTTCGTTACCAAGCGCGATACTTCACATGCTGTTAAGACTTACCGACGACAGATAATAACCGCTCGAAATGACTATACGCAATTTGAATATACCAGACCAAGACTCGGGAAGAATTCGTCGTCATTGACCATGTGCTGGATCCAATAACGATGCACAAGGCTCGTCTTCTCAATCCGTTCGTAGTAAAAGTACGGCAGGAGCCTGTTTTACAACTCTACGGTCTAAAGTTTCAAGGGGTGAGCGAACAAGGGACAATTCGGCGAAGCTTTGCAGGAAGATAGTTGCATTCGGTAGTCGGGAAGCTAGCTTGAGTCGGTCGAAAAGTGCCTCCGGTACGGCAGTCAAAAACATTCGTCTGCAGAGCCAAAGCTAACTTACTGACGATCGGACCGAAAAATCTTATCGTCTATCGATAAGCTCTCGGTCTTAAAATTTGTCTATTCCATCGTGTTCCAAACACTAAAAGAAAACACTTAGCCGAAGATCCCGCGTAGCTTTTATCGTTTAGCGATAAGGTCGGAAATTAAGAACTCATGTTATCACGATGTTTTTCAAAACAGGTGGTCAATGCAGAGGCCAGGGAAGAAGTGATAAATAAGAAACTATCGAATTACACGGGATGCGACGATGCATCGGATAATCCTACCTGTGGTCAAATGATATTTGAAGGAAAACCGATTCCATACAGTCAAGTGAGTTATATCGATAACTGTTGTTAACAATAATTGTTATTAATTCGCGTGCTGTACTGAAAAATTCTTTAAAACCACTTTGCCGATATCGACCCATCAATAGCTGTAGAATATCTTCTCTTCCAATCCACCTCGAAGGTTTAACTTCAATCTCCGTACTTAGGGTTTTTGTTGTTCCTGCGATCCGGACTTGAACGTTCAGCGACAAGCTTCGCTTCTGAACGAATCCGTGGTTTCCTCGTTTCCGAGCTTTTTCTCGAAAAGCCGGGACACACCTATAAGACCGTTCAAGAGTCCTCGCAGTGTGAGCACGGACTTTCGTGAGACTTTTGCCGATCCCGACGAAACCGGAGATATCGCGTATTCTGACGAACCGGAGAAGAAAGACGTGCCTCGGTTCAGCCACGAATCCCTCGCGAACTCGAAGAGCGCGAAGATCGGCGAAACTTTTGTGCTAATCGGATACGATAATTCGACGATCGATGGCTCGCACGACGAGCAAGATTTGATAAAGCTGAAGGAGACGAACAGGGTTAAGAAGGAAAATCGGTATCGGCCGATCTGGAAGACGATTTTCGGAGAAGCGGACGATAAAAAAACGATCGCGCCGCAGGTTGTCTTCTCGCCTCCGGCCTCCTCGAGACAGAGATCAGATTTCTCGGGGACTGATGAAAAAAATCTTGAGTTTTCACCGAGCCCGAGAGAAAAAAGCTTCGCCGGAGATCGGAACGTTGATCCATCGGCCGAATCTCGATCCTCCGGCAGAGAAGTCTTCTCGAATTACCGGTCAACGACCGAACGTTCCCGGTCGCCTTATCAGAACCAAAGAAGCGTTAATCTCGCGGCCGAGTTGACGAAGCTGGAGGAAGAGTACAGAAATCTACGGTTGTCGAGTATAATGAGAGCCGCGGGACGAAATAACGAGGTGAGAGACAAGATTCCGGTTTACAAATCGGTAGAAAACAATTCCGCTCAAAGATCGTTCGATCTTCACGATGACGGGAGAAAATTGATCGGACAGTCTGCGAGGGCGTCCAATCAATACGGCTCGAGGATCGGTGACGATCATCGGCAAGAGCATAGTTCGACCTTTGGAAGAGAAATACCTTCGCTCGAGGATGGCTTTCATGGTCGTGGACCCACCCTGAGCATCGACGTCAAGCTCGCCATAAGACCCGAGGAAAAATCAAGCGTTCCGCCATTGAGTTTCGCCGCCCACTTCTCCGACACCTGCTCAAAGAGAACCTCTCATCGGGCAACGACGACGCCTCCGTCCTCGCCGGAAACTCAGACACCGGCAGTTTTGAGGCAAAAAGTAGTCAGCGACCGAGTGTATCCTTCAGGCGTAAGAGCGAATGTTTCACGAGAGGATTCTCACCCGACGGAAGCGACGGCAAGTCCGAGCCAAAAATTGAATGGCTACGTCGCCGATCTACTCGCCGATGCCGTGATGTCGAACAACGACGAAAAGCCATCCAGCAGCGACACCGAGACAACCCTCGATGAAATTTACAGAGAAACGAGCTTCGTAAATTCAATTACCGAAAGTAGCGTTCCCTTCGAAGGGACTGCGCAATATTTACACGGCACGGAGGAGTACACTGGAACTGATATTGATAACCCTTCCGACCGAGCGGAAAGTCCCACCGACTCGTCCACGAGTTTTTCGAGCGGAAATATTTCCAGGGAGGACGCAATCCTGCTGAGTGGCTCATTGAAAAATCAGTTAGCGAATTGGCTGCCGCACGACGAACGGAATACCTCCGCGGTGAAAAGTACTAAGAGTAAGTTGAAGAAGCAGCACAACGTCGACGCCACGACCGCGCCGGAGGAGACTGACAATCCCGCTGAGGGACACGTCCGATATGAAGATCGATCGACGACCGTCGTCGCTGATCGAAGACCGGTCCAAGTTTACTTTGGCACCGACGAGGAGTACGATTCGTCGGCGGTCAGGGACGATGAAGATGCAGCCGAAAAGCCGAGACAACGGAAGGAAAAAGCTCTGCCCAACATATTCCTCGATTACCCGAGCCTCGAGGCGATGATCGATCTCGCGCCGAAGGAAAGATCGAGGCATCGGAACGCTCCGAGATCGTACCGATCGATCGCCGAGGACGATGACCTCTTCGTCAGAGACAACGATCGGCAGCGAAGCATCGACAAGCGGATCGACGACGAGTTCGAAGAGATATCTGACGCTCTTAAGGAAGCTGCCGATGGTCCGAAGATCGTGCGCGAGAAGCCCAAGAGCGAATCGACTTTCGAGCAGGACGACTCGGTGGTGCGAAAGTTCGCTACGATGTTCGGTAAGAATATCGAGGCTCAAACGGAACTGTTGAAACACACGGAAACATCCCTCGAACCGGTATCCGACGTCATGTTGACCACGGGACATCGAATAGTCGTCGATCGGTTCAGGATCGTCAATGATTTTCAAGAGATACCAGCTGCTCGTACAAAACTACCGCGAGAAACTGCATCGACCGATTCGGTGACGAATCTGCCGTCGAGAATGCGCGACCGGAAGCAAGGGTTTTCAGCCACCTCGCCTGCGGCATCGGCGACGATGATCGGCAATGAAACTGTCACTCGATCGGTATCCGAAGTACTTGAAACTACGAACTACCGAATAATGGTCGATCGACTCGAGCTTATCGGAAGCTTCAACGCGGTAGTGGGTAGAAGAGCGGCTCAAGAGAGCCGCCCATCGACGCAATCGAGCTCAACGGAAGTCTCCTCGGACTCGATCTCGACAGCAAAATCCGAAGTCGTTGCGGCAGTCGGTACAGACATTTCCGATCGGAATGCTCCGTCGCCAGTCTTGACGATCGAAAAATTGAAGAAGGAATTGCGGAAGGAAGCGGAGCGTTATTCCTCTATATCGCCAGCTGGAAGCACTCTCGGAGAACTTCGAAAGCACTCGGTATCGTACAACGAAGTTCGCGAAGTCAATACCGAATTGACACCGGCGGAGAAAGTCGAGGATTCGATAACGGATGAAGAGACCCTTCCGCCGGACGAGGAAACCAAACATACCACCGACGCTCTATCGAAAACTACACATTTTCAAAATACCGTTAGAAATCCCATGACTTCGTCTATAGAGGGGAGTACAATTGACCAAGGCACTTTTACTCGGCTCGGAATCGAAAGATTCGACGCGAGATTCGTCAACACTTTGCCGCTGAAGAGAGCCAACGAATTATTGATACTTCTGGACGAAGCTTCGCAATCTTCCTCCCAGCGAGCGCCGCGTCGGGGCGATAAGAGGGTCTACAAGAAGAGGCGTCATCGGCATCGCGATCGACGGTACAATCGTCACAAAAAGCTCTCGATCAAGTCGAAGCGGAACATCGGAGATCCGACGATGGTTCGATATATCGTGAGAGGAGGAAGCGAGAACGAGGACGACGAGCATCCTTGGTACGACGCGACCACCAAGTCTGAAGCGACGAGAGCGAAGAATCGCAGCGACGACGCAACGATGGTGCCCGTTGCGAGAACGACCCAACAAAATCGTAAGCGGAGAGCCGATCTCGAAAGACCGGCAGATTCGCGAGACTCTGGCGAGAACGATCGGCGTGCGACTAAATCGCCGAACGACCCGAAACTAAGATTCACCGCCGGGAAGTTTCACGTATCGATCACGAGAATCCCTGAACATGAGAGTCGCGCAAGCGCGGCGGGTTTGAGGATCGAGGAGATCCCAAAGGTGACCATGGAAGAATCCAATTTAGGCCCGGATCCGGACGAAGCGATGGTCTCGTCAATGAAGTGGCCGGACAACTCGAGCGAGGTCGACGAGATGCCGATTTTTCGCGATACACAGCACCTCAGTCTGGATGATCTACCGGACGGCCGAGAAGTCGTCGATAAAGCAGGAGAGACGATCGGAAGATCCAAAAGAAATTTGCAAACCTTTCCGGCAAGGAATTTGCTGAAGAACGCGCGACCCGTCGAGAGCGCTACGCGCGCTGCGATCGTCGGTAGAAGCAATAAAAGAAACTATCCGATGGATTCTTTCGAGAGCGAGCCGGAAGCTCAAATTTTTTACGACTACGAAGATAGCGAAGCTGAAAGTGCCGCCGACAGGGGAAACGACGAAAACAGCCGGAGTGCCGGCAGTGTCGTTCGCAACGAGGTCAATCCGGTGAGCGATAAAAAATATCTTCGGGGCGTCGACGAGATGAGTGACGAGTCGAGTGTAAAATCATCGGAGATAATGCGGAGGGATCCAGATCGTCGGTTGATCGTCGAACGGAGAGGTTCGAAGTCGCTAAATCATCGTCTCGACGGCCGATCGGAAGGAGAAAGAGAAAAAGAAAGAGTATCCAATAATGCGGAACTCCGTTCCGAAGACATTGTGACGGAATCTTCCGCTTCGTTAGACGCCGAGGAACGCGCACCGGGCCATTGCTCGGGTAATCAATATGGTATAGAACCGTCCGACGGTTGGAAAGAAAAGATGGAACTGTTGAAGCTGAAGAAACACGCGGACGTTCTGAAGGAATACTTGAATTGGCGCCAGGACGTCGCACCGCCGGAGTCACACGCGATGCCCGGATACACGACGAGGATAAGCCCGACAGACTCGAGAGAGGAACAAACGAGCGATTTCTTCACGACGCCCGATAATGTTCAGGCGTCGGATGACGTAAGTGCGGTGTCCAGCACGCTATCGACGGATTCCACTGTGGCCGCCGAGTTCGCAAGCATCCTGGAACAGCGTACAGACGTTACCGATTTTACGAGCTCGTACGACGATCGTTACGCTGCGAATGGAACAACGATCTCTGGCTCCGTCGAAACATCGGTAATTCCTGTAGCTTACAATCGCTCGTCAAGCTGTTTGGGTGATTTATCGACGACGACGCTTGAGGCAGAAATGTCGACGGGTTGTCCGGCGAACAAGACAGCGGAGAACATTCGGCATGAGGACGAAACTTCGACCGGAAGGATCTTGCCTCCGTGTGGACACCAAAATGGCGGCGCAACTACCTGCTCCACGGAACATGAGAATGCAACTCGATCATCGACTTCGAAGACTCCGCCCGATGTGAGCCGAGGTCATGAGGGACAATTGTCTGATATCGACCGAGATCTGATAATTATCTCGGTAATTGAGAAAAATCGACTGAAAAACAAAACCCTATTTGATCCGACGATACAAGATGGAAGATCCAAGGTTCATCGAGCTCATGACAATGTTGGATCCGCTCCGATTTTTCAGCAGCATCGCCGTCGACATAAATCCAAGAACAGCAAGATACCAGTCGTTCGTAAAATCAAAAAGACTCGATACAATCGTCGAGCAGGTAGACAACTGATGGCTCTGGAAGAGCCCGATGAGATGAACAACCCCGAAGAGTATGATCCGATGTTCGAAGACGAAAATGAAAATCGGTACTCAGATCCGTCCAGTGAGAATAACACTTCGAACGGTGACGAAGCCAACAGCGAAGAGTGGAGCCAAAAATGGAATCAGATAATCGAAAAGATCATCAACGAGAATTCGTCGAATCCTTGGACACCAGCAAACTCAAGCGATTTGTCCCTGAAGGAAGCGTCGGGCGAGAGCCGATCGGCGTTGCAGCAACTGCACGTAAAAAACGCCGACAAGTACATCAGGCAAATAGCGAAAAATATCGTTCACAACACAAACATACACGAACGAAAGCGCAAGAAAGATCGCCCCGCGACACGTCGCGAGGCGTCGCGAAGAAAACTACAGAGTTATCCGATAGCCCGAAGAAAAGTCGTCGGAAAGGCGGAAAACGTCGAGGGCTTCGTGAACTACGAAGAAAAGCGCTCCGCTCCGAGGCTGCGATCGATGATCGATGATTCGTGCAGCGCTCGGGGGGATTCCCCGAATCGGCGAGCGCGTCCTGCGCCTCGTAGCGCGGACGTTATTGCGAGTTCCTCCAAGGAAACAACCGAACAGGAAAAATCCGGCAGGGACTTTGCAATTTCGCTGAGCGGCAAGATTCACGTCGAGGGTGGAAGAAACGGTCAGCCGATGTCGATCAGCTTCGACACCGCTCCGGAGTTCGCGGGCGGAAACGAGAGTGGGCATGCGTATCAAAACGGCACTTCGACGTTCGACAATGGCACGAAGACCGATGGCGAAACAGCACCGAGCACCAACTTCCTGTCGAGTCTATTCAATATCGCTTCGGTCCCCAAGGAGCCACCTCATCATCCGCAGGACGAGAATGCAAACTCCAGCGGTAACGCGCTGATTCGTCAATCAGTGCGCGACGTCGACGGTGAAACATCGCGTTACTCGCGGGAGAACGCTCATCAAAAGTTTCCAAGCTCGTCGAGAAAATATCCGAAGGTCAGGAAGTCCAGAGCCGTGGACGAAGAGGCTCTCGAAGGATACGCCAGGCATCGCGACGACGGATCATACGATCTCGGTCGCTCCCGAGAGTCGGAGGACATCGACGAGGGGGACGAACTGGAGGATTATCCGGAATCCTCAAACGATGACAATTATTCTGATCTCGGTGAGTACGATAGCGAGCCGTTTGTATCGGCCGAAAGGAGATCTCCGAACTCTCGAGGCTCTTGTCCCGAGATGAACGGCTCTCAAGCTCCGGAGCATCGCAGCCTCAACCGGCCGGAGGTCAAAGTGATAAAGATAATACCTCTGAACGCGCCGAAGGCTCATGCCTCGTTATCGTCGATGGCTTCGAAGCACGAAGACGCGAAAGCGAGTAGAATGACTGCTTCCCAGTTGCCGAAGACGGAGGACGATACCGTGCCTGGAACTACGGTGAGACCGAGCAAAATCGAACCAGCCGAGCTGCCGGGACGGGGAACCGAGGACGAGGACTCAGCGAATCCTGCGCTAGACACCATGGAGGAAAACGATTTTCCTCCGAAGTCTTCGGGATCTTGTTTCTCCGATCGACATGGAGATGAGCCGGACGCCCGTAACGAAACACCTATCGACGGCCGAATTCCTACCAGCAGTCCGGTCAGCCTGAGGGTCATCGGTCTCGTCGGCATGAGGCAGCCTTCGAGAGACTCGACCGGCAATGCGAACGCCAACGCTGATCCCGACTACGCGATCATACCACTGGTCCACGTGAAGATCGAACAGCAGTCCGAGAACGAAGAGGACCCCGCATCCGGATTGAAAGACCATGGTCCAGACATCGAAACTACGAATCCATCGGAGGATCTCCGCGGCGATCAGTCACCGTGCTCGAAATCCAACATGCAGGGCGAAGACGATACCCGCGGACCTGAAGTCCCTACGATGAGCATGGAAAATGACGAAGAATTGAGGGAACCCATTGAAATTGGATCGTGTCCGGGATCCAATCGGAAGGACGTTGAGACTCTCAAGGATTTGTCGAACGACAGTAAAGTCGATCAGACCCAGCGACCGGAAGCGATGGGCCCGTTCGCGGGAAATCGAGAAACTACCCCGAAGACGCCCCGACTAGAAGACGCCCCGGATGGATCGGATTCAAGGAAGAAAATCAGGCTGAAGAACATGCTGGCGATAATGCGATTCATGAAGAAGATAAAAGAGATAATGAACGGAGAAGAGGCGCCTGAGCTTTCGGGTCGCGACGACAAGGATATCGTGATTAAACTGGACAGGGTAATCGTTCTGCCGAACAATCGGTCCTACGAGGCGCGAACAAGAATCGAGGAACCGGAAATGTCTACCGATCGCGTAGTGATGATGGGCGAGGGTGTCAGGCACAAACCCTCGGCGAATGGAATATATTTCGAGAAAAACTTCAATCTGTCGGAGAGCAAAGGATCCAACGAGGCTGCGAGTCCTCAAAAAATCGGCGCTGATCTTAACGAAACCGAGTCGGGAAATGGTTCTTTCGGTGCGAATTGGAAAGCATCCGAGAGAGATCGGGACAAGAGCTTTCTGTTCTACGGCGGAAGTGACAAACTCGCAGGACTCAATCGGTCCGCTGTTAAAGATTCGAAGGATCGGGAATTCTCGCAGATCGATCGAGGAAACGAAAATCCAGACCGTCCAAGCGAAGAAGAGGGCTCCGAGGGAACTCACAGGCACAAGATTCGACTCATCGAGATGCTAAAAAATTCTCGGAAGGTCGTCGATCCGGATAATAGCGAAGACAATTTTTCACCGGGGTCGGCTGCAGATTTGTCGAATCCTTCGGCTGTTCCGAATGACTCCGAGTCCAGAGACGAAGCCGCCATGCGAAATTTCGAGAGAAAATTTGACGATCGTCTTCGAAATCTGAGAAATCGCGAACCCGACGAAAACGTTCGAGGTGACGGAGTCAAGAATGTTTCTTTGATTCCAAAAACTAAACGTCACCGATCAGCGACGCGTTTACGGTCGAATCGAATGAGATACGATCTTCGCAAGGAGCGAGACGCGAGGAGTCAAATTTATCGGAGAGGGTCGCTGCCAACTGGTCGCGAAGTGTCCCGTTTCAGTGGCCGAAAGTTCGGTAGATATGCAGCGGCTAAGGGCGTTCCGAAGGAAAAACGAGCGAAGAAGAAGAAAAAGAAGAAGAGGAGACGGAAGAAAAAGAAGAAGAGGAAGAGGAAGAAGGGAAAGAGTCACAGAGAGGCGGCGGTCAAAGGGAAAGCTTGGTGGCCGTTCGGACGACAATTAATGAGCGCATCGGAGGAACGACAAATTATTTCAGACTCGAACTTCGATCGGAGCCAACTCGAGCGAATCGAGACTAAAGGACACCGGGACCGTCGGGTTTCCTCGCCGTTAGAGGTTCGAGGAGGGCGCAGAGCACGTCGTGCCAAGTATCCGCACGAGAAGAATAAGAAAAAAAGACGGAAGCATAAAAAGGTAAAGAGAAGGAAGAAGAAGAAGAAGAAAAAGATGAAAGGAAGAAAGAACGAGAAGAAATCTGGTTCGAGAAGCAAAAGGCAGATCAGACCCGGCGGAACTCAGGTGCGAGGCGGCCAGGACTGCATGGATCGTCGTCACCCACCCGATGTCAATCCTGCCAAGTACCTCGAGTCTGCTCATTGCCTGCGCTTCAGCGACATGTGGCAAGATATCAGACATTCTTTGTTTCATTTTTATTGATTTATTTATTTTTTTGCTCCGTTGACTCTGGCGAACGAAACTTTTCACGAATCACAGGTACTCGGTGTACGAATTGGAAAGCCCGATAACGGAGCACACGGTCTATCTTCAGCTTTTCGAGAAGCACAGCCTCGAGGACGGCACGACCCATTGGGACGATCTCACTCAGGGTACGATGGTGAGAATGGGTACATTCACGAGGCATCAGAGGGACAGCAAGCCGACGATAGTCTTCACGTACAGCGGTGCGAAAACCGAGAGCCAGAAGAGGGCTCTGAATTTGGATCCCGCGAAGCAAAGGCTGCTGGTACCTTCGCCAGCGCCGCCAAAGAAATCTTCCCGGTATCGCGAAGTCAGAAGTACGATACTTTTCGCCTTTTGAAAAAAAAATAAAATAAAATAAAAACTCTCGCTCAGTAATTAAAAAAAAAAAAAATCAACTCTGAGCGTTGCTCTAACGAAAATAAAAAAAATCTCTGCCGATAGGTGGTTTGGGCGAGTATCTGGTCGTGCAAGCTAACGCGATAAGCAAAGACGGCAACGATTGCGACAAGGCCGGCGTAGGGTTTGCGGCGTTCTCGAAGCAAGAGGATCGTTGCGGCAGAGCGAAGGGTAGCTGTTTGAGAAACCAGCCTCTCGCTTACTGGAGACACGATACGGTAAAGTTCGTTAGCCGTAAATGTCGGATGGAGCTATCGATATACATAGTAAATGGTCGGGCAGAGTAACGCTCCGTCAGAGGCACGCTCTATAAATGTATATTGAATAGAGAATATCGACTCGGCACGATAGGAAGCACGAGAGTCTGGAAGACGGGGCTGCTACTTCTTGAGCAACTTTGCCAGCGTTCCGACGAATCCCATCAAGTACAACGTGAGCGGAAGCGGAAGTCGTGAGTATCTGGGCCTCGAGTACCACTCGGCTCACGTGTCAGCGATCGATATCGAAGTTCGAACCGACTACAATGCTATCGTCAGAGTTGGGTGAGTTGTGTTGCGTTGCACATGACCGGACGCACATAGCGTATATTCGCGTGGGATATGCGGGGTAATGCCGATCATGTTTAATACGGTAGACATGAAACTCCGTTTATCCCTCCGTGTGGCCAAAAATTTAAGCGATAGAGTTTCCGTCGAAAAATCAGAAAAAAAAAAAAAAAAAAATTATCACAAGCAAAACGACAGTCCAAATATTGAAAAAGATGGTCGAACTACGCGATAAAAAAAAGATTTGTACATTGAACAAATATTTCTTGTCCACAAATATCCACAATATTTTTTCATGACAATGTTACCATTCTTTTTCTATAAACGAACCATTAAATTAGATAAAAACAGAATAAAATGAGCTATTTAAAAAATCGTAAAATTAATAACTTTAAAAAAATTGTAAAATTAAAGCCTCAGAAACGGATGTGAACGAGGAACGTTTGTTGAATGCAGAAACTTCTTACCGTGCAACTGCGAATGAATTGACGAAAGGTTATTTTTGATACCGAAAGATGAGCTCCTCGTACGGTGATCCGCATTTCCCAATTTTCCTCGAATTTGCAGCGCATACAGAGTACGGTATTGTAGCTTGGTGCATACTGCGAATCTTGCTTGTCTCCCGAGAGCCCGTAGTCCCGAGGATAAACTCGACAAAGTATTCCATTCTGTCTTCTCCAATCTCGTCAACTCCTTGAGTTCTCGTACCCCGTGCTCTGTGTAGAGCTAGCTCGCCAAGTTTTCCCCAGAAGCGAGAGGAATATAGTTCGCTCGAGAACACATTCGATTTTGCAGATCTTCCGGTCGAGTGACCGAGGTATACGTAGACAGCACCGCGCTCGAGCACACTGTGGTTACTGTGGTGATAAGCAACATGGGTCTTACCTCGTCGCCGTACCAGCCGAGAATCACCGATTGTCCGACGGGACTTCCGGTGTCCTGGACCAGGGCCAAAGGAATCATGCAAGTTATACCCCCCCAGCACGATCAACGAGTGACGCTCGATCTTTACGGACAACTGTCGACGAACGGTTTTCACTGTTCCGGTAACATTTCAATCGATAATATATTTATTGTACTTTTATATTAATTTTTTTTTTAAATTTCTTTTGTCTATTATATATGGGGCATTCCATACCGATTCGACCTACGACGGACCCTTCACCTCTTCAATTCGTTTGGTAATTTTTTATAGTATTGTTCTAACTCTAAAACTCACTCCAAATTTTTTTTTTTATTTGCTTTCATTACAATTTTTCAAGGTGAACATATTTTTAACCGAAATAAAAAATTCTCAAAAGTCCTGTATCGGATATGAAAATTTTTAAGCCTAGAGCGACAGTGGTATCACATCAGCTTCTATTTTTTTTTTATTATTTTTTTAATTATTTAAAATGATTTTAAATTATATAAAAAATAAAAATTAAAAAAAAATAGAAGCTAATGCGATACCACTTTCGCTCTAGGCTTGAAAATTTTCATATCGGATACAGGATTTTTGAGAATTTTTTCAGATTTTTTCATTTGGGGTAACAATATGCTCACCTAAAGAAAGAAAGCAAAGCTCAAAAAAACATCTAGTAGCAAACGTTTTACCATTCTAGGTTTGGGCTTAAAAATGTTCATATCAAATACAGGATTTTTCAGAATTTTTAATTCCGGCTAAAAATACGTTCGCTTTCAAAAATTGTAATTAATGCAAATTAAAAAAATAAAGAAAATTTGGAGTGGTTTTTAGAGTTAGAACAATATTATAAAAAAAAATGACCAACCGAATTTAAAAATTATCGTTCATGTTAAAACAGAAACAGCGTAATAGTTTTGTCTGTGAAAAGAGCCAATAAGCGAGAAAATTTCTCGGCCGGTAGATTTTCGAGTGCGATATATGCCCGATGTCTTGTGTGTCCAGTCGAGGTGGTCAATCATCGCGGCGAGTTAGTGGCGATGCGAAGGATAAGAGTTCAGAAGATGGATCGATGCTTCTGCGTCTGGCACTGTCTTTGCGCCTGTATCGGCAGCGTGGGCGGAATGGGATGTCAACCGATGTCACCGGAACACTATCACGCAGCAGGCTTTCAGGGACCGGTTCCAGTCGTAACCACCGAGACGTCGATTCTCATGAATGCCGTCAAAGACGTCCTCATGCTCAGTGCACTTCTCGTACTGCTTCTATTGCTTCTAGGTAACGTTGCGTAGTATGCACCCTATATAAAAGACAGTGTATTTACCAAATACACGAGCGTCTATAAGTGAAAAAAAAAAAAAATACCAAAGTATTGTCTGTGGATCGATTTATCGGGAGAACTTTATAATTATCTATGTTTCAAATTTACTCAAATGAAGATCTTTTTTTCGTTTTTTTTTTTTACATTACAGGAATTCTTAAATGGTTCGTGGGTATGTTCGTCCCGGCGATTGGCAGATGGGGACTCGACAGCCTTCTCGAGGGTAGTAGGATAGAGAAGTATCTCGAACCGGAACTCAAGTGCAGATGCGTGGTGACCGACGACGATGGGGCGCCCGTTCATCCGGACACGGGTCAACGAACCGTTAGAATCTGCAGCAGGTAAAAGAAAGAAAAAACGACAATCGTTTATAGTCGGTAAACAAACAAAAAAAATATCAAGTTAATAAACTATTCATTTTCGAACGACTATGAAATCCGCAAAGCATCGAATAACTTTACACCATTAATTTTTTTTTTTTTTATGTGCCTTACAGAAAGCTCGAGTTCGTCCTGAACTTTATATTCTTTCTGACGTATCCGATAGCGATATGTTGCAGCTACTTCAGACGATCATTGAACGCATCGAGACAACGCAACTGTTGTCCGGACGAATCGAAGGTACGTCGTCAGTGGTCTGGATTGAAAATTAAATTGCGATATTTTGGTGAATATGAAAATTCTCAAAGGGTCTAAAAATATTTTTTTTTTTTTGCAGACGTGTCTGATAAACGGGAAAGGAAGCTGTCCGAAGATGATATGCGTGAGTACGTACGGCGACAGTAGAAACTCAAAGCTCGAGGCCGAAGACACGAGATACGTTATGAACGAGCTTAAGAAATCGCAGGAGTCACTGGAGAATCCAAAGAGAACGAAGGTAGGACTGCGTGCACGCAAACGCGAATCGTGATGGACGAAGCAAAAAAAAAAAAAAAAAAGAATCGTCACTCCGGATGGCTGTGCGAAGACGGCAATGCGCATGAGCGCGTGCACGCGCCACTCACAAAATTGGGATATTTTGTCTGTGTGCGCGTATGTCACGCGGTCAATGAACGAAAGTGACTGGCAAGTGGTTATCGAGTAGATAATTAAGCGGACAACGACAAAAAAAATTAAAACAAAAAATGAATAAACAATCTCGTTATAATAAAATATTATCGTTAGGCGTGTGCAGCGATGATTGAGGTAAAAGCACGTTTGTTTCCTATAAATAAATGTGTATGCAGACAGAATATGCCTTTTTCTTTAGCTCGTAAGTTTTAGGTAAGAACAATATATATATATATATATAGAGAATGCCGATCATATTCACTTCCAGAAGAAAGACGGCCATCGAAACGGTTCGGGTAAAAATTTATCGAAAAAGTCGTCGCACAAAAGTAAGTACAGGGCGATTGGGAGATACAGCAGTGTGCACAGTGGCAAATCGTTACTCGTGCAACGATACTTTTCGCGACAGACAGGAGCGCCTCCGACGTTAGCGCGAAGAGATTCGTCGATGATCTGCTGAAGAGGAGAACAGTCTTTCGAAATCTGACGGAGCCAGTCGGTGGCCTTTTGGTACCAGCCGGTACCGCTTACTGTCTTCGCGGTTACTTCCTGAACGCCGAGAACGGTGGTTACAGATTCATAACTCCGTGTCCCTTCAAGCAGGTCAGTCAGCCAGCCGTACAACGCATTCGTAGTCGATCCATGAAATGGCATACTGTTAAGAAAAAAAAAAGGATTTGTGCAGTTAACAAAAAAATGTCTTCCCCGCAAACGTTCACTTTTTTCTTCTTATTGAGTTACCATTTTTTTTTAAATAAAAAATATGGTTCATTGGCAAGAAAAAAATATATATTATTACCAAAGAAAAGAATGCTTTATATTTGTGGAACATTTTTTCATTTAAATGTACGAACCTTCTTTTTTTACTCTCCAATATGTCTTATTGGGCGAGACAAGATTTAACCAACAGCATTGAATCTTCCAACCGCAGCACTGGCTGATCGTCAACAATCAGAAGAAAGCCTCGAAGCCACCGGAAACTTATCCGAGCAACCACTTCATGCGGTCGTTCGGCACAGCCCGCGACGTCTACGAGAGCAACGAATTGTCACTGACCCCGCAGGGTGTATGCGTAAACGTGCAGTACCTGGAGGACAGATAGTATTTTTCTTCGCCGTCGAGTTATCTCCCCTGGGACCTAAGTTCGAGGCTCCACGGAAGGACTTCCGGGCGGGTCACGCGCAGGCGCGAGATAAACTTGAACGCGAGGAAAAAAAAAGAAACAACTTCCAGCACTTTGCACATTTCATCTCCGGTGCCGTACAGTGCCAACCTACACGATAATATACATATCGCGTATCGACGGAAGTCAGTGACCTCGTAATTCCGAGAATAGAATACATATATATACATATATACATATATATATATATATATATATATATATATATATATATATATATATATATATATATATATATATATATATGTGTGTGTGTGTATATATATTTCATATATTCGCAGCCGCATAAAAGAGGCTCGACTTTAATAGACTATTTATATTTTATAACTTATAAATATATACATGCCAGTGATGCAGATACATCAAATGACTTTCGATTTATCGGATATGCTCGAGATTATTGTAGCTCGGTTCGTCGGGCAAACATTATTCTCTCGTATTCAACCCGCCGCGAAGAACAGAACTAGAATAGTATAATGGGGAAATAGTTATCGGGCTCTGTCAGGGCGCCCCTAGGGGGGGGGGGGGGGAGAATAATCAGTCCCTCAGGGGGTGGGACAAACATGCAAACAAATTCACAACTTTCTAAAATATATAATAGAAGATATATAGAAGATTTATATACAGACCCATATGTATATATAAATTTATATATGACACACATATGTGTATACAAACATACATAGATGTCGTGTACGATCCACTGTGCGCGTTGTATAGCGACGATATGACCCGAGTTGTGTATACACCTGCCGGCAGATACGTACGTGAATGAGTTACGCGAGCGTCGTTACCAGTTGGATTGTACAGCGGCAGTGTGGTTATCGTACCGCGAGGCACAGAGGAGAAAGGTCCTTTCACCGGCACGCTTTATAGGTCTGGTGTCGCTGCTTGTCGATTGTGAGAGGTGTTTGTGCACGGCACGCTGACCTCGCCGCCGCTACGGAGAACCCGGTGAAGCATTAATAATTCCGGGCCGAAAAAAATCGCGGAAAATTGTTTTATCACTGTCCAAAAAAAAAAAAAAAAAAACATATATTTAGCGCAAATAGAGAAACGAGAGAATTTTCGTGAAGTTTACGATGACAAAACGTTGTTGGAATGAAAAATCGAACGCTCCAGGTGGAGCGCTCGAGTTTTCTTGTCTACGGATTAGCGGGTTAAGCGGTTGTCAAAGTTCACCATAAGTTTCGAGCCCAATCTACGAAATATTTAGTCGCTCGCGTGTCGAGATAACGAGGGCATGGCTCGCTTCAAGGGCTCCGTTTTCTAAATAGCGCGGCGACGGAAGAGAAGCCAACGCCCTTCGGACGAAAGACCGACGATAGTCGAAGGCCTGGCTGAAGAAACAAACGGGCAGAGTCACGCGTTTGCTCGGGGCACCGGTCGGGCCCCTCCGGACCCAAACGGATGTTGTTGCTGCTTCGAGAAAGAGGCTCCCTTTTCGGCCGAAGCGCAACCGGAGGGAAAAGGGAGACCCTCGTAAGAAGTTAAAATAAGAAGCCCGTTGTTACCTAGCCAGGATTAGGAGGGGGGGGGGGGTGTGGAGCGGCGGAAAAGTGGTGACATCGCCTCGAGTCAAAGCTCCGTCCGCGGAACGTCTTTTAGACCGCAGAGGCGTCCGGATCGGTAAGATATCCAAGAAGTTGTGCGATACCGAGGGAGCTTCTAATTTCCGCAACCAATAACCGACTCGCCGAGGCCCCGACGGGGGTCTAAGTCACGTTCGAATGATAAATACCGTCGAGATACAAGGAGATGGTGCGGACCTATCGCGCACGTACCAAAGTGCACCGAGGAACATCGGTATAAACTACGCAGGAGCGGACCGGCGGGCAAGCCGCGGGATATCATATACGGTTGTGCAGCCGTATCGCGTGAGCCCCGGCTCGGGCAGAAACTCCTCGCGAATGAGCGGGCCACCACGAGTTCCCGAGGAACTCCGGTTGTTTAACTGGACGGCGAAACGTTGGACCGCGCTCACGTACCAGTGGGATACCTGCACATCCACCTACATACAACGGGAGGATCGGATGAGCCCCCCCCCCCCCTCCCCCCGGCCGAGTATCCGCGAATGGAAGGGCGCTATCGCGAAACCTTCGCCGTCGCGGCGAGAGAAGCACATCTGGTGTCGAACGGGTGGGGTATGGGCTATGGGGCTTATGGGCTATGGCATGTGCGGTCTCCTCATCCTCCTCGCCCTCTTCCTCGCCCGGCGTTCGGCTTCGCGCATCGCTCCGGCACAATGGTGATTAAGGGAACAAAAGCTGCGTACCGTGAATATCCGCGCCGGCCGCGACTGCCTACCAAACCTCTCTCGCAACCTCCATTGTATATTGCCCCCGCTTAAAAGCGGGGTTCGTTCGGCGAACGAGAATACCCCGGCTATCGTCGCGACAATGAGACTCTCGCGAGCCTCCACTGTTATATGCCGCGGGGCTCCAACCGGGACGCAAATACTTTCACAGCCGTCGCCGCGCCCGCGGATGAAAAAAAAAAAAAACACCGGGAGATCGCGGCTACACCCGCTCATTGCGGTGTCACCGCCGCAGTCGCGTAATTTCACGGGCAAAGGGTTGAGAAACTTTACCGCCGAAGTCTATCGCCGATGGTGACTTATTTGGGAATTGGCGACGGTGGATTTATTGCGCGCGGGATGAAACGTAGGTGAAATATCCGTTGCCGCCGAGAGGCACGAGAGGGACGATTTAATTTGGGTGGGAATTTACGATTAGCTCGAGCCGCTATCGGCGGGTTTATGCGTTTTCATTAAACGGGAGACTCGCGCTGGTATTGTCGCGAGCGCGGTTGACACACTCGTTACGCCGCGGCCGGACGGATTGGCTGCGGGTTAATCGCAGATTATCGTTATCCGATAACGCTTATTTGCCGATTTTTATTTATCGTCGATTCTTTTTACGAGGACCGTGCGGGCTTTTGTCCTTTTTTTTTTTTTTTTTTTTTTTTTGTTTACGAACAAATTGAATTCATTAACGCAAATGTTGGGGCAAACGTCCTAAAGTAAAGTAAAGTAACAGATAAAAATATAAAAATTCTTTTCGTCCGTCAAGAGAACGAAATAAACGATAGAAATTAATGTAAATAAATGAACATACAAAGAGATGAATGTATTATTGGATAAAGGAATGATCATAGTACGATCGTATTGTGTTTACACACAATCTATTTTTGGTTGATATTTGTATTATTATGACAAACTGTTAAATGAAAATTGTAAAAGCGTTCCTCCTGTAAATAAATAAATAAATGAATTTACTTTTGTGCCGTAAGGAAAATGAGTAAAAAAATACGGCATTTTTTTTTTTTTAATGAAATTTTCACAGTTAACGAACAGCTGCAAGTTTACGGCGGAAGAGTGGATTGAGGTGATAAAAAAAGATCTTGTCTATCTGTCCTACATTCCGGTTCTCTATCAGCCCGATTATCGTCGTCGGCTCGCTGACGTTCAAGCGGTCGGAGTTATGCACCGTAACTATCTCGTGTTCTTAATTGCACCACAGTGTGTATGGTTTTCTCTATACCGTAAGACGATAACCCGAGTACCTAATTCCGGTGGATCACTTCCTGTCCCCCGTACACCGCTCGATTACCGTTAAACCAAAGGGATCGCCCGATAAAGATTCGTTTTTTCTCATTTTTTTTCCCCCCCTCCTCTCACTCTCCTCTTCCTCTGTGTCTCCTCGCTCAGCGAGTCTTCCTGGTTCGGCGATATACGCTGCTTTCGGTAAAGCTTCGCTTTCACGGTGGAGTATGACGCTCGGTCGTTTCATTTTCTCATCTACCGGCGTCGCATGCGACACTATCCACGCCGAAGCTTCCTTCTGCTTCTGCTACACCGTTGCTGCAGGCCAAGAGAGATCGAGTTCTTGATTAACCCCTCAAATACCCGCCCCCCTCTTCTCCACCCCCGTCCCTCTCACTATCCGAGAGCTTTTCGGGCAAGCTATCTCGAAATCGTGTCGTTCGTCAGTAAGTGGATAAACTCCTTCGTTCTCGCGCATCGAATCATTATTGTTTGGTTCTCGATAATACAATGTTGGGGAGGGGTGGGGGGGGGGGGGGGGGTGAAACGGGTCATTTTTACGAATTTTTAGACAAGACTTACAAAACTTATAAAAAGAACGTTGCAATAAAATACAGTCTAATTTTAAAAAAAAATATGAAAATTTCAATTTTCAGCCTTTTTCAACATCAACGTTGTGTTTGACTTTGTGGTAACACGATTGGCTGGGTTCACGTTCAGAGCGGATAAATAATTGAAATAATTGAAAAATTTGAAACCCATATGGAAATACAACTTTACAACTTTACAACTTTACACCGACTTTACACCGACTTTACAACTTTTTTTTGAAAGATAAAAAAAATTCCTACATTTCATAAAAATTGAATTTCATTAAAAATTTATTGTAGAATATCGCTAACTGAAATTTGCGTTATTCGGCATTTCGAGGCCATTATCTTACGTATTTTTCCGCACCGATGACGAATCTCCGCATTATTTTACTTCTAGAGCGACACTTGATACATAAACTCGCGTTGATCGTAAAATAAAAATTTTCGAAAAGATTCAAAAATTTCAAAATCTCATAAAATCTAAGCGGTTAGATCAATTTTTACCAAATTTAATACCAAGCATTATACAGTGTTAGTCCGTTCCTGTATCAAATTTTAGATCGATACCTCCATGTTTGCTCGAATTAGACAATTTTCACTTAAAAAAAAAAAAAAAAAATCAAAATCTCATAAAATTGGACCGCTTGGATAGATTTTAACCAAATTCAATAACCAAAGGTCATTGATCAAAATATTATATTCGTATGCAATTTTAGGACGCCAGCTCAAAATTTACGCAAGATAGAGATACCACAGACGTTTTTCAAAAAAAAAATTCAAAATCACGTAAAATCTTAAATTGCGCCTCAATATTCATAAAAATTTGCACTGAACCGAGAGACGTGACCACTCTACTAGTGTACCAAATTTCAACTGGCTATCTGAAACCGAGTTATAGTCTTTTTAAACGACGCACGGAGGCGCCTTCAATCGTGCACCGTTAAACTTTCCACTTGTTCATTCTTACGGAAATAAAGCGTGCACCGCACAAAATGTTACACAAGTTCATGACTTCGTTTAAATTTACACCACAGATACCTTACACTTGCCCAATCCTCGGATCAAAAACTGTACACCGCCATTTCTTTGCGCCACAAAAAGTGTACGTATTCAATATGTTACACACTAGTAAGCTTACACCATTTCATTTTTACACTTACCAAACCTTAAAACTTTAAAACTTTACACATTCAATATACTTCACATGCGCAAACTTACACACGCGCAACCTTACACCGACGGAGAGGAAAGACGGCCTTCGAGACGGGCGTTGGATGAGCGCCGATGTTATTCTGCAGGTAAGATGAAGCACATGGCGGGCTACCATGTGATCACAACCAACAGTCGGTTCATCTTACCTGCAGAATAACGGCGGTGCTCATCCAACGTCCCTCTCGAAGGCCGTCCTTCCTCTTCGTCGGTGCAACGATGCGCGCGTGTAAGCTTGCGCATGTGAAGTATATTGAATGTGTAAAGTTTTTAAAGTTGCAAGGTTTGGCAAGTGTAAGAATGAAATGGTGTAAGCTTACTGATGTGTAACATATTGAATACGTACACTTTTTGTGGTGTAAAGAAACGGCGGTGTACAGTTTTTGATCCGAGGATTGGGCAAGTGTAACCGGTATTTGTGGTGTAAATTTGAACGAAATCGTGAACTTATGTAACATTTTGTGCGGTGTACGCTTTATTTCCGTAAGAATGAACAAGTGTAAAGTTTAACGGTGTACGATTGAAGGCGCCTCGATACACGTCTGTTACACACACACACACACACACATTCACCCGGACGCCAGCTAAAAATCACATTTCTTGACGTTTTACACTGTAAAAAAATTTGTTTAAAAATTACTGAACAATATTGGAAGCTTTTTTTTACACAAACTGCTTCTTAAATTTCAAATACATATGCGTTGCAATTTTACAGTAAAATTCGTATTTTTGTTGAAAATTTTTGTGAATTTCACCCAAAAGATGTGTAATCTTAATATCTCGTATTGTAATTTTACCGTAAGAGTACATTAATTTTCAATTAATGTAAGTAATGTAAGGAAATTTCAATTTTCCCGTAAATTAAATTTACAATTTTTTTTTTTTTACAGTGTAGACTATTTTAAGTACTCTGACATTAAAATCTCGAAGACATTTTTTTCTTCACGAAAACAAAGCTTCCTCTATGAGGAAGCAAAATATTGAGTCCAAGATAAAAAAATCAATCTCTTCCATTAAAAACTTCGTCTGTCGAAGTACGATTTCTTTTTTTTCTCTTGTAAACCTCGACTATTGATAAATTCAATTTTTAGTTTTATCATTCTCCATGAGATTCCTATCGCAGCTACTTTCCATAAGAAATAACGCCGAGTCCGGAGCCGGAGCGCGCTCGGTCGCATCGAACGATTTGAAATTACCTGAAGGCGTGGTGAGCGTGGAGGAAACGACGGATCGCGTTTCTGTCCTGAGAGGCCTCTGTCGAGCGGGTAAAAAAATGTCGAGTGGGAAAACTGGTTACGGAACGGCGAGCCATTCACTCCGTCAGAGACGCATCTTTGTATTTATTGTATCCGTTCGATAAATTCATCGAGTATCGTGCAAACGAACGGTACTGCAACGCCGGTGACATTATCATCGGAATCGTCCGTTTAAAATCAGGCCAATGTGCGCCGAACGACGAGAACAAAAATTAATATTTGCCCGACTATTTTAAGAAAAGTTTCCGTCTGGTCTCTCTAATTCAAAGTTTGCACACAATTTACCAGACGCCGAGACGAAATTAAAGCTAAAATAAACGTACCCGATGCGACCAAGTCGGAGTCACTCGGGATTCCTTTGAAAGACTCTTTCACCGTCTCTCGGTCTCGCGTCTGCCGTTTTCGCGTTTTTTTTTTTTTTTTTTTCTTCCATTTATTTCGCTACTGTGTGACTGTGCATCGTCGGGATGCACGCCGGTCGCGCAGCTCCAGCAACTTCCGAGCTCTGAATCCGCCGTAACTCGGCACACAGTATATACCTCGTTCGGTCGCGCAGTACCTTTGCGTTTTACACGATCAAAAATAAATAAAAATAGAGGAAAAAAAAAGAAAGAATTATAATGAAGATAAAAAGAAGGAAGTATACGCGGCGTACGTGTGTGGAGGGGGATAAAAGCAGTCGTGCGTAGGCTGAAAAGCCGTTGGCTCCGGTCTTTTCATCCGTACAGAAATCGGGAGCTGGCACACGTACGAGGATGATAGGCTTGTGTGAATCGTCTAAACGAGGCTTCGTATTATCGGGTCTCAAAAATCATCTTTTGCTTCCTCATAGAGGAAGCTCTGTTTTCATGAAAAAAATAAATTTCGTGATTTTAATGTCAGCGTACTAGAAATGTTCGAAAACATCGAGAAATGTGATTTTTAGCTGGCGACCGGTGTGTGCGCGCGTGCGCGTGCGCGTGCGCGTGCGCGTGCGCGTGCGCGTGCGCGTGCGCGTGCGCGTGCGTGCGTGCGTGCGTGCGTGCGTGCGTGCGTGCGTGCGTGCGTGCGTGCGTGCGTGCGTGCGTGCGTGCGTGCGTGCGTGCGTGTGTGTGTGTGTGTGTGTGACAGACTTGTCTCCTTTAGAATGACTATAACTCGGAAACCGCTTTAGATCCACCCAGAAAAAAGATTTATTAAAATCAAATAAATTTCAAGCTTCAAATGACGCTTATTAAGATAAAAGAAATGCTTGCTTGCCTCAACAAAATCCTTATTAGATTCAAATAACGGTTATACTTTGGCGTAAGTAAACAAAATTTATTCAAAGATTTGTACTTTAAAATAAATGTTTATTCGCGCCAAAGAAATCATATATTTGGCGTTAAGAGACAAACGCGGCTATTATCCGGTAGCGCCGCATTGGAGTTTTCAATGCGTCGGTCGTCTGCAAAACATTTCTCGCTAATGACAAAACTATATTTATTCCTTACGGGGAACCGTAACATTGTAATAGAGAGGCACCTCATCGGTTTGTTTTCATAAAACTTTGTTTAATTCAAGCTGCGTACTTCGATTGAATTGTGGTTATGAAATTAGTCCCCGAACAACTAACATCGAGATTGGTTATGGTCATGAGTATAACTAATGTGCGACGTGATTAGTGAAATCGTGCGCCGACAACGGATCTGTATGCTCATTTTTATAATAAAACATTGCTCGTTGATACTTCGTTGATAGTAAAAATGGCTTATTTAACAAAAAAATTCGTTTCTGCGTCATTCGTATATCACATTATTCCGATACGATAAAAAGTAGCAGGTCTATCACGTAATAAATAAATAAATTATTTGACATAAATATCTGTTTATTAGATCAAAATAAAAATTATTAAATAATAAGAATAATACTATCGAACAATGAAATATATTAGACATTAATAAATGGTCTATTAGGTTCTGAATCAAATAAACTTTCTTCTGGGTGTAGCGGGTTGAAATTTTGTGCACTAGTAGAGTGGTCACGTGTCTTCCTTCAGTATCATTCTCATGAAAATTGACACCTAATTCGAGATTTTACGCAATTTTCATTTTACGAGATGTAGACGTTTTTTTATCTTACGAAAAAATGTGCAAATTAGTTTGCACATGGTTTTTTTTAATACTGAACTCAAAAATACAATTAAAAAGTGTTAAACATTGTATGTTAATTATAGCTTCCTCTATGAGGAAGCCAATGTCGAAGAACGAAATTCATCAGAGAGGAAGTTATCCGCAAAACCATAAACATGAGAAAGTAATTGTGCAAATCACTTTGCACGCTTTTTTTATTTACGAAATTGTAGGGTAAACTCAACGGTGACCAGAAACGATTGGCGAAACAACTGTTTTTAGGAAATTCTTTTCAATATTAAATAAAACAAAAAATGCCCGAAATATTTTACAAATAGGAATGCAGCATTCTAAAGAGGAGATTTTTATCTTCTTATTCAGCCCTTTCGTGCCGCTATAGCTGCGATAGGAATCTCATGGAGAATGATGAAAATAAAAATTCAATTTATCAATAGTCGAGGTTTACAAGAAAAAAAAAAAAAAAAATCGTACTTCGACAGCCGAAGTTTTTAATGGAAGAGATTTATTTTTAATTTGGTACTCAACATTTTTTTTTTTACTGTACTTTATGGTAACGTTCTTTCTATAAGTTTTGTAAGTCTTGTCAAAAAATTGGTTACGGGACAACGAGCCATTCACTCCGTCCGAGACGCATCTTTGTATTTAGATAGATTACATAGATTTGTTTATTTCGTGTTCTAGGGCCTAAGTCCCCCCGAGAACACCGTGCCACAAAATACAGATGACAATTACTCCAAAAAAAAACCAGCATAAATGAAACATAAGGCGAAAACAATAATAAAATATATATATATATATATATATATATATATATTACAACAAGAAATAAAGAAATAATAAGAATATAAATCGAATAATGAGATAACAAAAAATAATGAGATAATAAGAATATAAACCAAATAATGAGATGCAAAACCAAATAAAGAGATGCATTTATTGTATCCGTTCGATAAATTCATCGATTATCGTGTAACCGAACGGGAATGCAACGCCGGTGACATTATCATTCATGTTTGTGTTTACGAAAAAAAAAATGTTTGTCGTAAAAAATATAGTACCGAAATGCAGCAACTGCATAACCGTAAGTCCCATATTCTCGGTGGAAAGTCCACGCCTTTCTTAATTATCCACTGTTCCGCATTAACCCTGTCCATTGAGCGAAATCAACGGGAAGCAGTATCGGGCGTTTTGCAGCTTCTGCCTCCTCGCAAAACACCCGTCCGGCCCCACCCCGGGCGAGCTCCTCTTATTTCTATGGGGGAACACGGGTGACTAATACGAGCGTTGACGAGAAACAAAAGGAACGAGAGAGGACGTAAAGAAAAAAAGGGATTTGAACGAGACCACACGAACTTGTACAGCTCTCGAGTCACACGCGTTGAATAGTTGCACCCGTTATTCCTACACACACACACACACACACACACACACACACACACACACACACACACACACACACACGCGCGCGCGCGCGCGCGCGCGCGCGCGCGCGCGCGTGTGTGTGTGTGTGTGTGTGTATATATATATATATATATATATATATATATATATAGATATATATATATATATATATATATATATATATATATATATATACACACGCAGTGCATATATTTTACAGAAATATGCTCACGTATAAAACGCGCACGTGTACGATACACCGTGTACGTATTCCGAAACCGAATCGTGCTGTTGCATGGAAGAAGCCCCAACGACTACGCTGCGGTAAGCGCCTCGACGAGACGAGTGTATGTACTCATGGATCAGTCGTACTTCTGCGCGTTAACGAGCAAGATATATATACGGTGGATCGGGAACGAAGCGATTCGACGGGGGGGGGGGGGGGCTGCCGAGAAAAGACAAAAAAAAAAAACACCGCATAACGCAGTTCGCTGTGTCTGTGGCCGACCGCGGTAACGCGCAGTAAGAAATAGAAATCAGTATAAAAGTATAATGAAAAAGCCAAAGAAAAAAAATAAATTGATACGTATAGAAAGGATATTATGAGATGAAATATTTATATGTATGCGGTAGCTGACTGGTGGCGAGTGCGAAATTGATATTTGTTACGGTAGTGCTACACATAATATATATATATATCTGCTCGTCTGGAACTCCCCGATGATGTTTATGAATTCCTGTATCGTACTTGTGTGTAAAACGAAACTCTCATTTGCACTACCACGAGATCAGAAGTTGCATCGTTATTCACGGACGAGAGATCGCGGTTGCGGTGTATACATTACCCATACGCGGACACTCAATTACAAGGGTATTCACGGACACGCGGTTGTGTTGCGCGAGGCCAATTACACGGATTCACGAACAACGCTCGGTCGTGCGGGGCGCGCTTGCGTGCGACGCTGATATTTATTTTCATCCGAACGGAATTTTCGCCGAGAACATCGTTTCACGTGCACACATCACTTGGTTCGTCAAATCATCTCGTTCCCCATGTCCAAACTCCGAGCCTATTCGCCAGAAAGCGTAAGAAAACTGTCGATTTAACAAAGCCGGTCGGGATAGATTATTTCCAGCATCAACGTCGGGTCAGCTGGGAAATACACGCGAGTGCAGTCGATAAGTACACGGTCGAAGTGCCGAGTCGCGTGGCGAAACACGGATTCACGGACACAAGGGAGCGTGCGCGCGCAATCCACGTTGACCACGTGGGGTCCGAGCATTCGGCCGTAGTCGGCATCTCTGGGCCTCAGTGCGAGCGCGAGAACGTCTCTGCGCGCAGTCTCTGTTCGGCGTGTCTCCCCGCCGATCTTCAGTTTCGCGGTGGACCCCGACGCGCTCGGACTTGTCTCGCGCGCAGTCTCCGTCCGGCATCTCCCCGCCTACCGACAGTTTCTCGGAGGGCCCCAGCGCGCTCGGACAGTCTCGCCCGCTGAACCCAACGAATCTCTATACTCGAAGAGTCGAGAGAAGCCGAGAAACGACTCGTGTACAGTAAACACAACGCCGCGCTACAGTGTAGTCTCGTGCGCGTTATTACACAGCGAAGAGAGGTGAGGTTCCGACTCGACTGACGGCATTCTATCTCGTTCTCATCGACTCGGAACATCGGTCTCCACTCGATCGTGTTTCTCTCGTTGTCGCTCCTCCGATCAAGATTATTCCTCGGTCCCGATACGCCAATGCGATCAAAGCCCGTACCTCGACGTTTTTCATCTTCATATTCCTCCACTTCAATGGCCTACGATCGTTTTTGTCCCGCGTAACCGTCGTAAGACGCATGCACCGGGATCGCCTACGGTCTCGCAATTCGCAATTTCTCGGGAGGCTTGTCGAATACATATATATATATATATATATATATATATACATATATATATATACCGCACCGACTAACCGTTCCCTACATCCAGGAACGCAACAGCCGAGGCAGTCGATGCTACTCGCGCTGCTCCCTTTACCGTGGCATTGATACATGCTCCATTCGGATTCACTACTAGCACTATATATGCACTGCTACAACGCTTCGCTTCACTCGTCGGGCAGCGCGCCGATCTACGCCGGAGCCGATCGAGATTCGACGGAACTAGACGAAGCCGAAGCTCGTTTTTACACGAGCTTTTCTTTCTCGGCGTAGCGGTTTTTTTTTTTTTTTTCGTTTGGATTGCAGTGTCTTACTTGTGATTGAATAAGTGCGCGTTAGATTTTGCTTCGACATTACTTTCGGCGGCTTCTTTTATTTAAGTCTTTCGTAGTTTGTTTTTTTTTTTTTTTAACGTTTCAAAACGTATCGCTGTTCTATCGTTATTTTACTTTAAATCGTGTTGTAACGTTTGAACGTTGGTGGTGCACGAAATTGGCGGTTAATGATCATATCTCGGGTGCGGTACGGACGCTCGAGCTGGGCCAACGAGACAGCGCTCTAGAGCCGCGACGGGGGTATCTTTATGATATACCAGCAACGCACGGGATTAGTGGCTTGAGCGAGGGCCTCGAGTCGGAGATAGTTCGAGCCTTCGGCATCGGACAGTCGTAGGCGCCATTCGAATTGGCAGTTGGGACGCTGTCGCGGCGCTTGCCTTAACGTGCGCGTGTAATATGAGTTATTCTTTTTACCGTGCCGTGTTTTAAATCGTTAAGTGCGCTGAGTGTTTTTTTTTTTTTTTTCGCATCGTGGACAAAGGTAGAAGAAATCTGAGGATAGCGTGGAAGTTGCGATGGGATTAATAATATCGTTGGATCGGACTCAACATCGCGGAGCGGCGTATTAAAGTAAAGGTAGATTATGATCGTACTATTTTCCTGCTTCGTTGAAATATTTTGGCTACATCATCGTCAATTTTTTTTTCTAATACCGGACGAACAGAATTTTCTATTACTTTTTCGCGGACGGCGTCGAATCGCACTTGCGATTAACAAAGATTTACGGACAAATCGGCGACTCAATTTTTTTTTTTTTTTTAAGGAGTTAATGTCGACGATCCTTTTTCAATGATCGCAATAGTTTTTATGAGTTATCAATGGCGATGATCGTTTTTCAAATATCGGTACAAATCGGCTGAGTTCCGTGACATAATACGAATTCTTTGATGCGCACAACATTCACACGGTTTCGCCGGCAGTGCTTGGACCGAAGTATTATTTCTCGAACAATATAAAGAATTGACTCACGCAACAACCTGCTGTATTTACGGCGCGGCAGGTGAGGCGATGAAACACGCAAGTGCTGCGATTCGATTCGTCCCGAATCGACACGCCTTCCGAGAGAAGTCGAGACGTTTTTTATTTTTGGCTTCCACTTTCATACGATACCCAAGAGTCGAGCGGGAGAAACGAGATATCCGCGGCTAAGGATAGAGAGCGACGGAAACATTAGGGTTCTCCCACGAATTTTTTTTAAAGGAATTTCTCTTTCGTAAGCCGCCGACTATCTCCGGACTCTCGCTATCCCTTATCAGCGTAGATTGTGGACGCATATAGTCAGCCCATTCATATATGCCGGGATGATTCGATGCATCATGGCAGTTTCCTGTTTTCCACCTCTTTGATAATTCTCGAAAAAACCTCGCGGAAAGAACACTTGTACGGACGAATATTTCTTGTTCTTATTTTATCGTCTGTATTCAACTGCGAATGAAAAAAATCTTTTTTTTTTTTTTTTTTTTTTTCAAACGACAAGATGAGAGGGACGGAAACGCATTTCGTTCTTTTGCGAAATTCTTAAAGGAATTTCTCTTCAGTAAGACGCCGACGATGTTCACACTAGCGTCTATCGCATCTCTCACTATCCCTTATCGACGTCGATTGCGGACGCATATAGGCAGCCCATTCATACGCTCTGGGATGTTTCGATGCATCATCCAGTTTCCTGTTTTTTCACCTCTCCGATAATTCTCGACAATACCTTGCAGAAACAAAGTTCGTACCGGCGGACATTATTATATTGTAACGACTGTGGGAATGAATAACTCGCGTATTTGGTGTGGGGCGGATATTATTGGTATAATCACGGCTATGTATCACGACGATGTATGAACTGTCACACGTCTGTCCGTTCAGACAGTCCAGACTGTCCATATGACGATCGATCTTGCATCGATCGTCCGTTCGTCTGTCTATTGTCAAACCTAACTAATATCGTGTGTCTTAACGAATAGTCAGCTACATATTCGTTACAATATTTTCTATTTTTAACGTCTGTATCTGACTTCTAATGAAAAGAAAGTCTCATTTATAAATTAACAGACGTAACGACCGGACATTATTCCTAAACGTATCCGGTTATTATAAAATCTTTGATGAAAAAAAATATGCGCATATATTTCACGAACGCAAGTTCGAGATCTCTGTTGTTTTATGAAAACCGATGACCGACGATCGTTCGCGAGATTATCGCAACGCCGGCACTATAAATATATCGCGTGATACGTTCAGGAATGTAAAAATGATTTTTGATGCAGTCGGCATCCAATACGCTCATGCAATTGAAATTGGTCATGCGTCGGAGACACGAACACAGTAGCGGTGGTCACGGCTAGGCAGTTACGTCTCGAATGGCAATCGTTTCCATATAGTTCTCGTATATCGGTAGTTTTTTTTTTTTTTGTTGTTGTTTTCTTCATCGACGATGCTCGTCGAGCCGTCGGGCAATTGTGCTCTGAACGGACAAATTATTATACCACCGAGTTCATTCTTCCCAAGACGATGACGCTCGAAGTTCGTGATCCCGATTATTCGAGGCGAAAGAGAGCGGCGCATCGGAGTGAGAATAAGGAGTGTAAAACAAAAAAGAATTGCGCAGCTGTGCGATCAGAAGGGGGGGGGGGAGGATGCTGGCCCAGCTTCTATAGCTGTATCTTTGTGTGCACTTGTTGGACACGCGATCGTGGCCGGCATATAGGCAGGCCGTTTTTTTTTTTTTTTTATTTTTTATTTTTTTTTTTATTTTTAATATGCAACGAATTTTTTTACTTCCCAAAAATGAAATGAATTGTAGTATATCGACGAGGCTACCTGATGCGCTTTGCCATGCAAATGAGGATAGAGCGGACATTGAAAAAAGGTCAAAATTAAAATTTTTCTCTGGAATATTTCTTTTTTTTTTTTGGTTCTTCTCTGAATTTTTTTTTGTCGGGACGAACTAAATTCCGAAGAGTACGAATGTGTATAGAGTACAACCGGAGAGCGAAACGGATACGTGACATAGATGCCCCGAGGTCCGTAACGAGCATATCGGATTTCGCCCGCTGGAGCCACAGGGGGATATCAAAGTAAAATGCTCGGAAAAGGGGATAAGGGTTTTTTTTTTCACACAGAGTCATTGAGCGTACAGAAGTAGCTCTTCCGATGCCGGATCACTTAATCCACGTGATCCGGGCAGATTTGTTTACAAACCTGCAAACGCCTCGTGGCTCGACGGTTTTTCCGATGCAAAAATCCAAGTGGACTTGTCATCGGTCAGAATTCAACGGGCTTCGGCGAATCGAATAATCAATTTCAATGATTTTATTGCCGGTTTTATCACGCTAGTCGAGCGAGGCTTTGATTACATCGATGAAAAATCAAATAATTTTTCGAAATTAAAAATTTTTATAACAAACAATAGTTAAGAGCAATTAAGGCATCGGGCGAATGGGAGCAGTCTCTTCATTGACGCCGAGCGACGATAAGAAAGGTAGTCGATCGGCTATTAATAATTCACCGAGTTCGGGTAATTAATTTCTCATTTATGAGCACTCTGGCGGTCGGGTGGGGCGCTTCGAGGAAAGTGGCGGCTAATGAGATGCTCCCCCCCCCCCTCATCCAACCGTTTTGATGAACGAGTTCGATATACAAATGGGATGAAAGTTTAAAAAAAATATTTTCGATTATTATTTTCATCCTCTCACTAATAGAATTGTTTAGACCCAGATTCATTCGCTACGCATGTATATACATATATGTACGTATATCTTTTAATCTCTTGTCAAACGTTTTTTCTTGAAAACAATTCTGCGAAATATTCATACGCTGCCCCGGTTCATTCGTTTTTTTTCCGTTTTGTTTGAATTATTTTTGTTTTTTTTTTTAATCATTTTCGATCGTTTCTTCGTCGCCTCGATTATTTCCCGCAAATATTTCAAGGCCGTGCGTGACAGCCATCACTCTTGCGTGTTGGGTTTTCGAAGGATGCAATGCAGGTGCGTGAATGCCTCGTGAAAATTAATGAAGGTACCGGCGCGACAGTGGCAGTCGCCGGGCACCCGGATCGCATTACCGACACTTCGAGGGCTACGTCGCTGCCGGTCGATGAAGGGTCAAACCGCTGTGCGAAATCCCGTACCAAGGGCTCGTATTTCGTCGGCTATTTCGATATACGAACGTAAACCACCGGAAAGCTAGTAATTACACTTTTCGCTTGAACTGTTAAATTTTGTGGGTTTTTTTTTTTTTTCTTCTTAATTCGACGTGTAGTTCTTTTTTTATTTTTGCACAATGAGATCTTTAAAGAATAAAGTGCATAGATCATGTAGAGCGGAGTGAGGCAAGATGGACTGTTATAAAAATAAAACATAATAAATAGTACGAGAGACAACATTTCAAACTTGCACTGTGAAAAAATCGGTGTTAAAATTGACATCGTTTTAACACCAGTGCGGTGTCTATATAGGTCCATCAATTTTGTGTTAACCGAGTACTCTGCCATGGTGTAAACCTACTGTGTAAGAAAATTAGTGTAAATTAAGAGTTGCACTCAACACCGTATTAGTTAACACTAATCTACATTAATACTGTTCGGTGTAAAAACACCCCAATGTGTAGAGGATTGACACAGGTCTGTGTGATGTCTATTATTATTGTTATTGACCTTTATAATGGATAGATAATATGTATTTGTAATGTGTATTCAACTAATGAATCCCAACAGATACTCACTTTACCAATGAAATATTAGACGACCTTCGGCGAACAATATGATTTTAGTGAAGTTGATAAATCTTTTTCGCGCTTTACACTGAACGTGTCTTCGCCGTCATATGTTAACACTAAATTGAACGAAGTAAATGCACCACCACTGCGGTATTAATATTATATTATCATCGAAACTGAATTTATACATTTATATGCACACCTATAGTAGTGTTGAAATTACTTGATCAACACCGCATTGATTGACCTATATTTACACCAACAGCAGTGTTAAAATCGTATTTTTTATTTCAACACCGACTTACGACAATTCTACACCCCTATAGTATTGATTTGCTACGAAACCAAATGGTGTAACTTGTAACAAAGTAACAACAGATCTTGTTTTTACACTTTGCACCGAGTAAAATGAACTCTATAATGGTGTTGTTATTGACACTGGTGTTTTTTTACACCGCACACTGTGGCATTTCACACCAGCAAATTTTTTTTTACAGTGTAGTCAAAGAAATAATGTTCAAAGATAAGGAATTGATTTTTCGTAGTAGCGAAATTCTGTTTTGAGACAAGTCGAGTATTTTATTTTGTAACGGGACGTGATATATTTTAAACGAAGCGCGAGACGTTGGTTGTTTTGGAGAGAAACATTGTACTTGCTGCGACTCGCCGGGAGGTCAAACGATATTTTTCATTTACAGCGAAAACTTAAGAGCCTCTTTGCGTCTCTTTGTTCGTACACTCGGTATTCTTATTTTTCGTCATTCGCTATTTTTGCCTCTCGGCTTCGACTTCCCTTTCGTGCCTTCTTTCCGCTCGCGACTACTGCAGCAGCGGGGGCACGAGTGCAAGCTCCAGCAGGGTTGAAGGCAAGAAAAAGAGGTGAAAGAAAGGGAATGAAGAGGACGGAGAGAGGCACACGGTCGCCAGAGGGGCCACATGTGGGACGGGCCCCTGAACCCTCGGCCTCACGCGGAGTTTCCGACCAAAAAGCAAAAAGGACTTCTCGCTTTGCCAACGCCGAGAATAAAGTCGAAGAATACGAGTGCAGTGATCGCGCGGCTGCTGGTCATGTCGGGCCTCCCGTGGGACTCGAACGGACACACGCTTCTTCGCAAAAGCATCAACTTTCACATTTTCTTTTATTCCTTTATTTCATTTTCAAATTTTTTTTTTTTTTTAATACCGATCGTTTCCTCACGACCCCGCGCTTCGTTTCTGGTTTACGACTAAATGGCTTCTTCGCACATCGGAATATTCTCGAGAAGTCACGGTGACTATGCAAAAGCGATTAACGGAATCGTCGGACCGCAAAAGAGTTCAGAATTTAAAAAGTTAATTTCATATTAATAAATTAATGTTAAATGAACACTTATTCAGATTTTTCTAAAATTGCGTTCACTTTGACTTTAATAGCATTTACATAAATTCGGAGGCGCCTTCAATCGTACACCGTTAAACTTTACACTCGTTTATTCTTACGGAAATAACGCGTACACCGCACAAAATGTTACATAAGTTCACAACTTCGTTCAAATTTACACCACAAATATGTAATGTGATATGTATTCAATATGTTACACATCAGTAAGCTTACACTATTTCATTCTTACACCTGCCAAACCTTACATGGTGTATGCTTAAAATTAATTAAAATGGTGTAAGCTTACTTTAAAACTTTACACATTCAATATACTTCACATGTGCAAACTTACACACGTGCGACCTTACACGGACGGGGAGGAAAGACGGCCTTCGAGACGGGCATTGAATGAGCGCCGCTGTTATTCTGCAGGTAAGATGAACCGACTATTGATTGTGATCGTATGGTAGCCCGCCATGTGCTTCATCTTACCTGCAGAATAACAGCGGCGCTCATCCGACGCCCGTCTCGAAGCCCGTCTTTCCTCCCCGTCGGTGTAAGGTTGCGCGTGTGTAAGTTTGCGCATGTGAAGTATATTGAATGTGTAAAGTTTTAAAGTTTTAAGGTTTGGCAAGTGTAAAAATGAAATGGTGTAAGCTTACTAATGTGTAACATATTGAATACGTACACTTTTTGTGGTGTAAAGAAATGGCGGTGTACAGTTTTTGATCCGAGGATTGGGCGAGTGTGAGGTATTTGTGGTGTAAATTTCAACGAAGTTGTGAACTTATGTAACATTTTGTGCGGTGTACGCTTTATTTACGTAAGAATCAACAAGTGTAAAGTTGAACGGTGTACGATTGAAGGCGCCTTTAAATCCGGGACACTTTAATAAAATCATCATAGACAAAGGTTCGAAGAGTAAAAAAAAAAAAAAAATGAAAAACTAAAATGGTAAATACCCGTTCTTTCCGTGGTGTTCAAAGGCTCGGGGGGAACTTTTAAAAAACTTCTCTCACCGGATCGTGGTTAACCCGAGAACGTCTGGTATCCTTCAAACAATGTGGACAAGTCACTGGGCCACCGATACCCGAAGCAAAGCAGAAAGAAGAGCTGCTAACTCGGGGAAAGTAGAGGATTTCACGAAACTACACTGTCTTTTGTAGGGCTTTGTATTTCTATACTGCGTCACATGTACTGGTGGGGTACCGAGGGATCGAGAGCGAACGAGAGATACGTGAAAATAAAAACAGTACAAAAACATTTAAGGAAAAAAAAAAAAAAAAAAAAAAAAACGAAAAATCCATTTTGAGTGTTTCGAGAGACTCGCAAGACTTTTAACAGAGGGAAAGTTATACCAGAGTTCTCGGTCGTTTATACCTTGCCTGGTAAGACGTCTTTCGGGAAGTCTCTTGTTCCCAACACGGCCCTGGTCGACTCTCTCTCCCTCGCTCTATCTTTCCTTCTCAGCCCCTCTTGCATTCCTGGAAGCAGATCCCTTCTCGGAAGCCGCAGAGACCTCGCTATACCCAGTGTTTCTTTCCTCTCACAGCGCTCTTCCGTTTCTGACGATCGGACATTCATACATATATCTATACATGTCTTTCGTCGATTTATATTGCATCGAAAATGCAAATAAACTTTCGAGAGAGTGAAAAATATTTATTCATTTTTGTAAGGCTATTTAGACCATTAAAGGACAATGGGGAAGAAGCTCTTTTTTCCTCCCCAATGGCACCGAATATGTAAATAATGTCCGTGTAAACAAACTATAGAGATATATGAATGGTAAAAAAAAAACCTAAACTTTGCATTTTTTTAGGTACCTTCTTCCTATGGATCATTGTAGGGTTGACAACGAAAAAATAAGTTCGAATGTATCTTCCTCTTATTCTGTTGATAATTTATTCATTAAAATTAAAAATACAGATATATATTCCTTGCTTCCGTCTACACTTGACGATATTATAAAGAAATCAAGAGGAAACGAGCCTACAATCGGATTATGTATAGTATAGAGCATGGAGGACGGAGAACCGGGTCGTCCGATCAATTGACGAGTTAAGAGGCTCAAGTAGCGAAACCCGTCACCCACACGTCGAATCTCGTACGATCTTGTACATTAAGTATTATTATATCGACGGCTACGACGACACACCGAGCTATCGTTCCGATTATTTCACGCGTCCATGTTGGACTTCCTTTTTTTTTTTTTGTTTTTTTGCCGCTACACGCTTGCTCCATAGATCAATGGATCCGTGCCACGGTCGCCGGTTCGCCCACGCTTTATAATGCAAACTATAACACACCCATTTGTGTATCACAGTATTTTCGATCACTAACGAGACCGTCGATATTTCAGGTTTTTCGAGTTTTTCGGTCTCGGCGGGTTTACCGACCAACGCACTTTTCGCACCTGCAAACCGATAATATTTATTAACTCCACATTAATGAAAAATATTCCTTACGTTATGTTCAATATTAATTTCAAGCAATATCCACTGGAGTTACTGTGACGCAGTTACGATAAATATTATATCGTAAACATAATATTGTTCACCACATTAATCGATGGGAAACATTTTAAGTTTATCCATCAATAAGGTAAACGGCCCAGTTTGTGACCCTGTCCCAGTTTGTGACCCCAACCGCACATTTTTGTCTGCTGTAAATTGAGTTTTTGTCAAAAATCAACTGGATTACGCTCAAATTGAAGAGTGTTAAATGTAGTTTATCTTGGCCGCACACATATTTGTTAAACTGGATGGTTAGTAATTAAATTTATGCGCGAATGGTGCGATATGCACTTTAGTCGATTTGGAACAGCATTGCTAAGCGGAGCTCACTAGCTCCGGCCATTGCGGAATAGTGTGTTTTCAAACTCAAGTAAGTATTAAACTGCATGAAACTTATATCACAATGTTTATAAAGAACCACTTTATCAATGTGAAAAAAAGAATCCTACTTTTGTTCGGTTATTCTGTTGAATTCGTGGGGTCAATTATCCCGTCACATAATTACGGTTATGTCGCGGTTTCTGACCCTCGATTTTTTACCTGTTGTGTCCTAGCATTAGGATTGTTCATTTATTCTGATTTAAGATAGAATTACATAGAAAATTAATTAAATGCCTATTATTTTAGCTTATTACCTACTCGATGATTTATTAATTTTTTAGTTTTTTTATCATCAAATTATGATAATCTGAAAGTTTGTCAGAATATATTATTTCAAATATTTTGGCATTTGATTATGTTACAAATTGTTTTTTAAGCCAGTTAAATCTTTTTCATTGTTTGCACCTAAAATATAATCCCAAAATTACATAAATAATGCAATTGGATCCGTTCCGATTGACATTGCAAAGTTTCAGAAACTCGGTAAGTTACTGGTCCGTGAGTGTCACAAACCGGGCTCACGCGAGGGTCACAAACTGGGACATGGGTGGGTTCACAGGGTCAGAAACCCCGGCAATACGCAAGCATTATTAAATCAATATTATTACAAAAATTCTCGATTATTTCATTTGCATAATATGTGAATCTCATTCAGAAGGTTTTAATGCACGTATTGAGACAGTTCATTATCATTGTGACAATATCCCGTATAACGCAATTAATAGAAAACTGACACCGCAGCTCCAAAAGGGTCACAAACTGGGCCGTTTACCTTATATGTCGTTTAATATTTACGTTCAGTGAAACGTAACTCAGAAACATGCACGATGTGAAACAAGCATTCCTTAAGCTAATGTGAAATTCTGAAAATCTTTAATTTTCCTGAGTTATATAGTTGACTAAAAAACATAAAATAAAAGAAAAATACGTTAAAAAAATGAAAAATAAATTCCCGCAGGTGTGCAGGAAGATATGATGCGTTCGCATTTCCGGCCTATTCTCATATCGCTGCACTCGCGAAGATCCCGGAGCGCTGCACGCTGCTGCTGTTGCCCCGTACAAAGCCGGGTGGGGATATAAGAGATACCCGCGGGGAGGTTTTGAAAATAAGACTAAACAAAAACTGTGCGAGTAAAGTGGTATCGCGCGACCAGCATATACGGGCAATTTATATTATCGCGCCTGGAGGAGTCGCCGGTGGCCCGGAAGCGGGTTGTATGTGCAGCGCACCCTCGTCTCGTATATAAAATTTCACCGTGGGGCGAGGCTGGGGGCCGCACAGGAGCTTCAATTATAATGTGTCCATGAGAAATATATTCCGTCGTTTAAGTTTCTCGATTAAATGCAACGTCGTCAACTGTAATATTCCGTGACCAAAGTCGGAAGGGCCTATTTCACATTACGTCCGTACGTCGCAAATAATCCCTACCGACTTTACTGGACAATAAAAAAAAAGTTTGTACTCTTTACGACAACTTATTGTCCACAAACGTCCACAATTTTTTATGTGTTAATTTTTTAGTTTTACGACAAAAAAAATAGTACAAACAAAAATTGTCAATGACACGAGAAATAGAAGGACAGATTCGTATGTTCAAATAGTGAGATAACGAGTTCAAGTGACAAACGAGTTTGTCACTTATTCAATAAAATTATTTTTACGAAATTTCGCATTTCGTTTTTACGAAATTATTTTTTAATGTGTAGACGAAAATGCAAACAAAATTTTACGGTAAAAATTAAATGGGTAAATCGTATGGTGAGATTTTTTTCACTTAAATGGGTAATTCGTTTGGTTAGATTTTTTTCACTCATCACTGCAGCAATCCGACTAAATCAGATTTGATTAAAAAAATGTCATTTCTTTCGGCTTTCTTTTTTTTTTTTTATCAGAGCAATTTAACGTATTCGTTGCAGCCTCGGCCGCTTACATCGGTAAATGAAAACACTCCATCTCGGTTTCCCTCGGCGCTATAAATATATGCAGATTTAATTCATTCGGGGAGCAATATGATGTTTTCATTCAGCGGCGTATAATAAAACCGAGTGTTCTGCCTCGCGCAATGTGAGAATGATGCGTAGGAACGCACGTTCGTAAATGCGTGAGAGAGTGCGGTCACTCGCGAGGGGATTTGGGGAGAGGGGGGAAAGGAGAATCTATGGTTCCGAGATGCAAATCGTTTCTCTCTCGGCCCACGCGCGAATTTCATTGTGTACCCACTTGCTTGCTCACTCGTCAGCGAGTATAGTGCGTTTAACGCGGTCGTAAGCCGTTTATGGACGGACGTGCACAATAGTTTTTTTTCCACTATACAATATCGAATCAATAGTGAAGCTATACATAAGCTGTATATAAGCTGTATATAAGCTGTATATAAGCTGTATATAAGCTGTATATAAGTTGTATATATGCTGTATATAAGTTGTATATAAGCTGTATATAAGCTGTATATAAGCTGTATATAAGCTGTATATAAGCTGTATATAAGCTGTATATAAGCTGTATATAAGCTGTACATAAGCTATATATAAGCTGTATATAAGCTGTATATAAGCTGTATATAAGCTGTATATAAGCTGTATATAAGCTGTATATAAGCTGTACATAAGCTGTACATAAGCTGTGCGTAAGCTGTACGTAAGCTGTACATAAGCTGTACGTAAGCTGTATATAAGCTGTATATAAGTTGTATATAAGCTGTATATAAACTGTATGTAAGCTGTATGTAAGCTGTATGTAAGCTGCATGTAAGCTGTATGTAAGCTGTATGTAAGCTGTATGTAGGCTGCATGTAAGCTGTATGTAAGCTGTGTATAAGCTGTAAATACGCTTCACATAAGCTGTACATAAGCTGTACATAAGCTGTACATAAGCTGTACATAAGCTGTACATAAGCTGTACATAAGCTGTACATAATCTGTACATAAGCTGTACATAAGCTGTACATAAGCTGTACATAAGCTGTACATAAGCTGTACATAAGCTGTACATAAGCTGTACATAAGCTGTACATAAGCTGTGCGTAAGCTGTACGTAAGCTGTACATAAGCTGTACGTAAGCTGTATATAAGCTGTATATAAGCTTAATATGGCTGCAACCGCGTCTGTCGAAGTTCATTTTACAAAAAAAAATAGTAAAATTAACAAAAAAGCAACATTTTTGTAAAAAGCGCAACACCTCTTTTAAAAATTTACAAGAAAATAATCGTAGACGTTTGTGAACAAGCAACTTTGGCGCCAATTTTACCGTGCGTCTCCTTCGGTTTCGAAAATGCTCGGTCTCGATTTGGCTCGTTAACCTGCGCAGGTCCCCATTCATTAATTTCGCTTGGTTGTGCGATCCGCGCGATAAGAGGACGAGTCGGGTATTCATGTATAGATGTATAGACGAGAATACACATCGTACGTCCGCGAGATTGACAATCTCATTTGCCACAGTCGTCTAGTCGACGACACCTCAGGCGAATTCTCGTATTTGAATATTATCGACAATCGTCCGCGATACCTGGAAGATTCGCGCGCGCGAACTATCGCAGTAGCGGTGTTGCCGAGGCACGCGTCAGAATTTCTCTCTCCGGTGTCGGGAGATTCTAAAAGTGGAATTCGAGGCGGGAGATCGCGGAGGCGAGGGAGGAGAAAATAAGCCAGGAGCGAACGAGCGAGCGAATGATCGGAGCCGCGGAGAACCCGCGTGGGAATCGTTCGTGGGTCAGCCGAGGTCTCACAGCCTCCTCCTCCTCAACGCCGCGGTCTTAATTCAATTTCGTTCAATTCACACACACACACACACCCACATGAGTTATTATTTCTCGCGAGTCGAGCGTATGTGCACGCTCGTGTTCATCCCGTTCCTATGATCGAGATGTCATTGAGAGGTCAGCGATACACAGAGCTCTCGGTCATGGTTGTTAAAGTTTAGAACACTTCGTTCGCAATGTTTAACTCATTGATTGATTGCACGCTGGCTGATTTAATGAACGCTTCGATCAATAAAGATTTTATCTACGTGTGCAGAAAGTACATTTGTGTATATTATAATGTATAATTTTTTTTTTTCAATATAAATGTTCGACACAGTAAAAAATTTTTTCGCAAAATACGAATTTTTACGAAGTTTCGTAAAAATTATTTTGTTAAATAAGTAACAAACTCGTTTGTTAAAGTTTGAATATACAAACCTGTCCTTTCATTTCCTTAGTCAGTAACAATTTTAGTTTGTACTTTTTTTTTTTTGTAAAACTAGAAACCGGATGGTGGGATCGGAAAATGAACAAATAAAAAATAGTGGACGTTTGTGGACAATAAATTGTTCTAATAAGTACAAATATTTTTTACTGTGTAATATAATATTTAATGGTATACGGGTTAACGTGGGAATTAAGTTATTTCTTGATCAAATTGCACTTTAACCTTTTTGGGCAAAGTGTTATATTTGTAGAACGTTAAAGTTTTTCGTCGTTTATTAAGAGGTCGGAAGAGATCGGTCCCCTTTGTTGATTCTCTGTGATACATCAGAGAAAAAACAAGAATTCTATGAAACACAAATAATGAACCTTAATACTATCATTAGCATTGCCACCGCAGTACTCGTTACTTCCTGTTCGTGTAAGGCTGCCAGCAGGATCGTATTGCGCCGTGGCGCCCAAACGAACTTGTAAATTCTCCCGTCGTTACAATAGCTTTCCGAAAAAAAGTGCACGACCGGTAATAGAGGCGAGCTATCGAATTCCGAACAGGCCGCATTGTTTCACCATGCGGCTCACGAACGCGTTGCAAGCTATTGGACCGCGTGCGTGTGTAGCGGTGGTATGAAAAAAAAAGAAAAAAAAAACTCGAATCAATTCACGACGAGCGTCTGGTTTCAGCTGCGGACCGGAAGTCATTCGCCGGATGGGCCGGAAAACGCGGAGACGACGTGTCGGCGTTCGTCTCCACTAAAAAAAGTCCTCGTTGCAATATCAAGCTGTTCCCTGGAGCATTTTATTGAATTCCCTTCGTCGATGACCGTCCTCCGGCAAATAATTCAAAAACGAAACTCTTACTGTTCCAGACAGGCAACCTCCTCGCAGCGCGTGGGTCAACGGTCGATCAATCGCAAAATGTGAACAGTTAGAAACCGAGAAGCCAGCATGATGAGCGAAGAAGTGATCCTGAAGGATTTATCCTCGCCCGGTAACGTCGGAATCCCCTACGCCGACGAGGATGGCACATGCACAGTGGTGAACACACCGCCCCGCCTGGGCCGTTCGAGAATTTTCGCCAAGGAAGAATTGATGTACGCGACCAATCACAATCCCCAGCAGATCAATCACCAGCCGCAGCATCAATTCGCCGCCAATGCGAGTCCCAGCTATCGCGCTCCGTTGTCGAAAGTTTCCGGTGCCCGAAATCCGAATGCCACGTCCAGATCGTCGATGCAAGACCGTCAGGACAATACCCAGCGAAGATCGAAGATACAGTCTCGAAGAGCCCCGAGCAAAAATGCCGTTCTCGCTGAGGACGAGAATCCCCTTCAGCGTTACGAGAACGCTTTGCTCCGGTATCGAAAGCCAAACGCAGGTGGTCTCGCTGGTCCGCGAACTGATCGCCGGGAAGTCCAGAATTTCACTAACAACGGTTACTCCAGCAGCGACAGCGAATGCGCGGTACCCCGTTACAAGTCTAAGAGCACGAGTTCCCTGGACACTCAGTCGGTAAATAACATTCTTGACGAGTACGAGGATCTCGATTACGGAAGGTCCTCGGACCTCAGTGACTCCGGCAGCATAAGCGTGACTAACTTCGAGGCTGTTATGGATCAACGAAAGCGACAGCAGCAGCTTCAGCAGCAGCAGCAGCAGCAACAGCAGTCCCACCAGGTGGAAAGATCGAATCGCACCGGTACGGACGAGGAGGTCAGCAAGGACCGCGAAGGACAGCAGAAACATCAGGAGAAACATCACGATCAACGTGCGAGGAACCCGGCCGAGAGAGCCGAGCCGGTATTCAAGGTCAACCAGCAGACCCAGGTGCGCCAGAGATCGCGGGACCGTCAAGCGTCAGCCAGAGAAACGTCGAGCAGCAAGTTGAACTCGAGCGGCGAGGAGCCATCGAGATCGAGGAACGACACGAGTTCGGCAACGACCAGCGACAATCGATCGCCGATCAAGCAGCCGCCCGAAGTGCTTCTGCGCAAAGGCGAGGTGCAGAAGCGAGTGGACGAGTGGCTGAATCAAACCCAGAGCCAAAACTTCGCCGTGCCGAACGGCAAGCGCGAATCCGCGAGGATCGTGTCGTTGGTGAGATCGAGCAGCAGCGCCGAGCCCAAGAATTCCCGAAGGTGCCGGAACGACGCGCGCTCCAGATCCACCGACGAGAACAGCTGCGACAGGCTGAACGGCACGGCGAGCTACGACGACATCAATCGGAGCGAGGCGACGAAGATCGAGCGAAAGATCGACAGAACAAAGAACGCAACAGGGAACACCGGTAGAGGAACCTACAGGGATTATCTCGCTGTGAGAAACAGATCGCGGCATCCGTCGGATTACGGCTTCGTCCACGGCAGCGGAAGAACCGCCGAATCGGCGTCGGTGGCTTCGAGGATCCCTCAGAGAGGTCACTTGATCGCAAATTCGAGAAGACGTCAGGTCGCCGATGGCAACGTCGAGGATCGCGCAGTCGCCTCCAGCGTCTCGGGCATTCCGTCGAGCGCGTCGTCGCCTGCCAAGCAGGATAAGAGCGTGTCGCGCGGCGGACGAATGCTCGCCGTTGAGACGAGGATCGGCGGGGCTTTTGCCAAGACAAGACCGGATCAGTCGTCGTCGAGCAACGGTCCGACAGTCTCAACGGCTTCGACGCCGATCTACGCGAACGGTCGAGCGGCTTCGTTCAAGCGTGCTCGAAGCAACGAGCGGAATGCAGGGTTCGCTGCCGGCCGCGGTACCGGTGTACCGGTTAAGGAAGATCAGCAGTCTGGCACCGCGAGAACGAGAGGTGGCCACCAGCAGCAGTTCGTATCGAAGGGCCAGCCGGCCAGCAGCTCGGACCGGGCACAGCAACAGGCCACGGCGACCTCGCCAAATAAGGTCGGAGAAAGTAGGCGCCCGCTCGTTGCCGGTCGACAGTCACGGGTACGCGAAGATTCGATCGAAGGAGCCCGTAGTAAATCGTCCGAGGTATCGCTGACGCAGCAGCGCGTCGAGACGAATGAGATGGAGGAGGATACTGTCGGAAGGCACAACGAGGAATTTAATAAATTTATTGTTCATCGCAATACGAGCTGCGGTGCGAGCAAGAAACAGGAGGAGGATGAAGAAAAAGTGGAGGAGGAAGGGGCGAGCAGGATTATCGAGAACATCAAGGAAACCTCCGGTAATCCAGCCGGCCGAGACTCGCCTCGCACTCCCGAGGAATCGAGAAAGCCGCGCCCGAGGCCGCTCCGGGACAATTCGGACGGTGTCGAGGACCAGCCCAGAAGGCCTCCGGCTCCTCCGCGAAGGGATCAGAGCCGTCGGACGGAGCAGACCTCCGCGAGCGATCAGCGATCACCGGATCTTCCGTGCTCGAGTTTCAGGCCAACGAAGAGAATGTACTCGGCTCTGCGTCAGCTGAACGAGCAAAACTCCTTCACCGGTCCGTCCGCCGACAGTCAGATTCACGCTGGCGACCCGTCGGCCAAGTCCCACTACGCAGCGCCGAAGAAGATGGAGAAGATCTACGACAGATCGCTGCCGCAGACGCGTGTAATTCACTCCAACGACTTGGAGTCGATACTGAAACCCGTAGTGAGGGCTTCGGCCTACGGCGAAGCTCCGGAAAACGAAACCACGAGGTACGTTGACGCTTCCTCGACGATACCCGACACTAACGACGCGGAGACTGCAGTAGAGGTCGCTCGCGACAGAACCGAGACTATCAACGAAATCCGAACGATCGAGAGTCCGAGAAATCCGAGGTATCCGGAAATCGGTTTGGACCAGTGCATAAAGATGCAACGAAGACATCCGAGCGTTAAAATCGCCGGCAAGGAGCAACATCGGGACACGAGAGAGCTGCCCAGCGTTCACACGAAGAGTTCGTGGGATCGCGACGATGGTATCGTCAACGAACCGGTAAAGACTTTCGGCACCTTCCAACCCGGCAACACGATAAACCGTTACAGCCCGGAGAGGACCGACAAGACAATATCGTGCAGGGACGACGAGGACGTCGACGAGGCTGTGGTGGTTGACGTCAACGACGAACCTACATATCAGGAGCTGGACCTCCCATCGACCATCAAAGTTTCGATAGCCAACAGCTACGAGGCTCGAAGCACTCTGAGACTGGACAGGAATCTCGGTGTCGGCGCCAGAGATTCCGACAATCACGTTATCGAAAAGATATCTTTCGATGCTGTACGCGGTGAGAAATCGCCGATTTTCAATACCAACGCCGATGTGACTGCCGGCGAGCATTCCGGCCAGTTGAGTTACTCGGGAAACAGCGCGGACGATAAATCGTCTGGCGGTGACGAAAAGAAATCATTTTCTCGGGAGAAGAGCGGGGAGGAACGCGGAGCAGTGGTTAATGAGATACTCGTGAAGAATCTCCGATTTCAGCAGGATGTGTCGAGGCAGGATTCGCCCCATCGACTAGCTGGTCCGATGATCGGCTCGAAACCTTTCAACTTCAACAGCGTACTCAGCGACGACTACGAGAAGATTCAGGCCGGCGATTGCGGGACCGGCGAGGAGACGAAAATTTACGTGACCAAAGAGGAAATGGAGAGGCAAAAGATGATGGACCTACTGCGGCGAGGCGACTACGAGGCAGTACAGTCGGTGAGTCCGATAAATATTTTTATTTATTTATTTATTTATTTATTTATTTATTTACAGTAGTAGACGGGAAAATCCCTTTCACAATTTAACAAGTTATTAAATGTTTTGTATTTATGTACAAAGAAAATAAAAAACAATAACGTATTTCACGATTTATGCGCTATAAAAAACATAGTTATTTGGTTTAGAAAATCACACGGTAGGCCGCTCACTAGTAGTTTGTTGCTAAATTACTCAAAACGAAGAATTTGGTTTGAAACCGCAATCGTGAACTGTTGAACATTCCTCCCGGAGAGAGATTCACGATCTAGGGTCGTTGGCACGGTTGACGATGCGGTAAAAAATATTTAAATATATATTCAAGCTTGCAAATAATTGTTAAAAAAAATCATTTTAACTCTTCGACGCATCGAACACATACGAGACACCTTTTCGGGCTAAAAAATTATTTTGGGAATAAGGATGGAAACAAAAATTTGAAAATCTTCGCAAACAGTCTTATCAGGTTGTGACTAATGTTTCACAAATTTGGCAATATTTCATCGAGGCATTTAAGAGATCTAGTACTCTGACTCTGACAACTTTCGATGAGTTAATGACTAGGGATATTTTATTGGACCTTTAAGGGCTATGACCGATCGATCGAGACTGTAATATAGTAAAAAAAAAAAAAGTAACGTGCGAGTAACAGCTTCAAGAGCTCCTTGGAGTGAGGTAAAATAGCTTGAGAGACAAGAATTTTTACGCGAACCGCGTCTTTTCTGCCACATTGGCTCGCAGCACCGTGCGACTATTTGAATAATGGCCGAGCGTCCCGGTGTCCTTGGAGGGTCGCGAATATCGTCGGCCTTAGACGTCGTTTGCCGGCGTGTGTGTCCTCGAGGTGTACACGAGCTTGCGAACCCGAGATACAGTTACACGAGCGGCTGGAAAAGGGAGTGTTTGAGGGAAAAAAAAAAAGGAGATCGGTACACTCGAGCTCAGCACCGTCCAGGGAGGGGTTGCAGATGGGGAGAGGGCGAGAGTTAAAGTGGAGACGAAAGAGGAAAAGTATATGGTGTTCGTTGTTGTCGGGCGTTTCAGCGTTGTGTATAGCGACGATTTATGATTCGGTCGGGCTGGGAACCGGGCATTAGGTATGCTGTTCGTACTGCGCTTTAACGCGCAAGAAAGACGCAATAAATCGTAGCACGCGCCTCTAAGTACCTGCGTCTTGAGGGCCAGGTTCCTTCGAGTTGCAACGAAAACTTTCAACATCCTTAGCTGTGTCTCGATTCACCGGTAATCTTTCTTTGACTATAATATCCTTCTATTTATACACATACCTCGGCGTGTAGCTTGTTTTTGGGATTCGGAGACATGTTGGCCGCGGTCAGGGAAAACCGTGAAAGATCGGGGAACAAAAATCTTCATCAGGGAATCAGGGAAAAGTCAGGGAATTTCAAAATTGGTCAGGGAAAGAGTAAATGTTGTCGCCGAAACTTCTATGAATAAATAAGTAGTACATAAAAGGGAGCCTTTAAAAAAAATTGAGAACATTCAAAATAAAAAACAATAAAAATCGAATTAAACATTAATAGAATAAGTATTGGCATTGGTATTTTTTGTTCTATACAAGTCGTTAGAAATTTGGTCAGGGAACATTTTTAATTGGTCAGTGAAATGTCAGAGAAAAGTCAGAGAATTTTTTTCCGGGGCAAAAACGGCCACCATGAGAGAGTTACCGGCGTGTGGTAATGCAGAGCGACAGAGGGTGAACAATTCATAAATCGCATGTTTATTCAAACGCCGATTCTTTATAGCACTCTATGTCATGTACCGATGCCCATTGGCTCCTGTTCAAGTGCAAGTAGCTTATTTGATCATACAAAAATAAAATAAAAAAAGCGATATTCGTTCCACCCTCCTGATAAAATCATCCAGAGCTGGGCAGTACTTAAAGTACACGAGTACCTATTTGGTACTTAAACTACGTACTTAAAGTATCAAAGTACTTTTCGGTACTTTAAGTACTATTACTGAGTACTAAGACCAAAGTACTTGTATAATTTTGAGCATAGCTTCGCTCTTTGAGGACGCTATGCTCAAAATTGTAACGAATGGGGTAACCATGTGCAAATTACTTTGCACCTTTTTCGTAATGTAAAAAAAATGTTTGTCTCACAAAATTATTTTACTCTCAACCCAATATTTTTCCATTTAAATCCCAAAAATACGATTTTTCGTGCATAAAATCGATACTTTCAATGTCTCACTGTACTTTAGCCCCAAAAAGGCCGGCGGATTCGTGTTCAGCGGAAAAAATATGTCGAAATACGTGGCATGAAATACGTTCATAAAAAAAAAGAAAAAAAAAAAATTCGTCAAAAAATTACAAGGCTGGCCTTCGAGTAAATTTGTCGCGTTTTTCAACGTTCTGAAACTGCCCGATAAAACGCCTCTAGAACTTCCGACAAGACCCTATCTTGGGTATTTTTTCCCGCAGAACACGACGAGGACCTCGGATTTTCCCTAGCTCCGTTGAGAGCCGAGATAACGACCTTCGAAAATCACGAAAATCAACGTTTTTCAAAAGTAGCGCAAAAATTGAAAAATCGTTGTTCACTCGATTTTCTTTGGTTCAATGTTTTATTCGACATATTTTTCCCGCTGAACACGAATATAATAATTATTTTATTCCCAGCCAAATATTTTCCATTTAAATCCCAAAAATACGATTTTTTGTGCATAAAATCGAGACCTTTCTCACATTCGGCCATTGTACTAGATCCATTCGTCCCAGATTTAGTTTTTATACATCCAGTCGACCTCCACTCACTACCCCAAGGTCCAGTCGTCGTAGTCCTGTCGATTACTCCATTGCCAAGGATTAGGAACGAAGATTTTGGACCTTTGGAAAAAAAAATGTTGGCCCTGAACAGGGCTCTTTGATTTGAAAATTCTTCTCCAAATTTCGTACTCGCGGAACTCTTTCGATTAAGATGAAAAAGTACTGTGTACATTATATTTTATAAAAGTACTTTAAGTGCGGAAATTACTATGTACTTAAAGTATCTGCGGTGCTTAGTACATCAAGTACTTTTCGGTACTTTGCCCAGCTCTGAAATCATCCCGAAATCTCGAGAAAAATCAATCGAGTCTTCAAAATCGGATGGAAAAAAAAGGAATGACACACGATACAGTAGAACCGTGCCAAAACATTGAACGAGCCAATGTGCCCATCTCCGTTCGGAGCCGCTCGTAAAGAATCCGAACGATGATCGTTCGTGCGCGTGCCGAAGTCCCTTTTAGGTCCTCCCTCCGATTCTCTAGCTTTTCGTTTCGTGGTTGTCTTTTTTTTTTGTGTGTTCCCTCCCGGTCGAGCATCAGATTTTTACGACCTGTTTTTCCGGGCATCTCGGCCGCGACCCAAAGCGGGCGCGCGCGTGGCAGGCTCGAGTGGCTTTCGACCTAGTTGGATCGATCGATCTCCGTGGATCGTAGGAATTCCGGTCGTCTCGCGAGCTCGGTGTCGTCGCAATACCGCTCCGATTCGCGTCTGTTCGAGCGGCGGTCTACGGTCGATTCCTACGGCTATGCGACGAGGGGGAGAAGTGCAGCGCGATGCAACGTCGACTCCCGCGTCCTTGTCGGCTCTGGTCCAGGGCTCATAAATTTCTATGATCGAGAGGCGAGAGAGAGGCCGGAGGACACGCGTCGTTTGACTCCCACGAGCATGCTGGACGACGCGTTTGACCCGACACCGGCATCGAACCAGCACGCCGCCGACAGCAGGTACCCTCCCGGCTACAATTCGGTACCCTGTAAGGCCTTCGACCTTACCGCCCCATCGAAACCTCCTGTGTGTGCATACCTACTATCCGACTATCCTATACAAACCTAATTGCATATATACGTACGCGCGGCTTTTCACCGTGGGTGCCTGCGACGTTTGCCCATGCACTTAATTCACCGCGGTGTACTGTGTGTATACATATATACACACTGTATGTATACGCTATACGCTCGCGCGTGCCGACGGTGCGAATGACCGTCCATCTGGAACACTTATGCGATTCACAATCCACAGTTTAAGAGCTAGTCTATGTCGCTTCGCGCTCATTTCGCATAGGTTCGAGAAAAATTTGAGAAAATTGCAAGTACTTCTCGACGATATAAAAAATGTGAAAAAATTCGTGCATATCAAAGGTACTGAAAACATTAATTTCGCATAATAATAATTTCAAAATGTTATTAACAAATTAATCAAAAAAAAATTAATTGTTTAACAAATTATCGGGCAAAGCAACTTTTTTTCTTTAATGAAAATTATTCGTTCATTTTTCTGAATACGTATGAATTTTTTCAGATTTTTCAGTCAACTTTGATTTTTTTTTTTTTTTTTCACACATTTTTCCCATATAAAAAAAAAAATCAAAGTTGACTGAAAAATCTGAAAAAATTTATACCTACTCGGAAATATGAACGAATCATTTTCATAAAAAAAAGAGTTATGTTGCCGGATAATTTGTTAAACAATTAATTTTTTGATTCATTTGTTAATAACATTTTGGAATTATTATTATGCACAATTAATCTTTTCAGTATCTTTGGTATGCATGAATTTTTTCAGAATTTTATATCATCGAGAAGTACATGCAATTTTCTCTTATTTTTCTCGAACTTATGCGAAATGAGCGCGAAACGACATAGCTACCTTAAGGTAGTCCTTGCGAATAGTTTTCACTTCACATAAGTTTCAGAGAAATGCGAGGGAATTGTAGACACTTCTCGATGGTATAAAAATCTGAAAAAAAATCAAGCGTATCAAAGTTGCCGAGAAGGATTAATTTTGCACAACAATAATTCAAAAATGTTATTAACAAATTGATGAAAAATAAAATTGTTCAACAAATCTCCCGGAAACATAACTATTTTTTTTTTATAAAAATTATTCGTTCATTTTTCTGAATACGTATAAATTTTTTCAGATTTTTAAATTCACTTTGAAGTTTCTGACTTTCTACACCTTTTTCCCATATAAAAAAAAAATCGAAGTGAATTTAAAAATCTGAAAAAATTCATACGTATTTAAAAAAAATGAACGAATAATTTTCATTAAAAAAAAAAGTTAGGTTTCCGGAATATTTGTGGAACAATTTTATTTTTCATCAATTTTCTAATAACATTTTGGAATTATTATTATGCTAAATTAATCTTTTCAGCGTCTTTAATATGCTTAATTTTTTTCAGATTTTTATATCATCCAGAAGTGTTTGCAATTTCCTCTCATTTCTCTGAACCTTATGCGAAGTGAACGCTATTCGCAAGGACTACCTTAACATTTCCATCATCTCCAGACACTTTTCGTCACAGATTGCAATAGTTTTCTTTTTTTTTTTTTTTTTTTTAAATAATCGATGCTTTTTCGGTAGTCGACATTTTAGAGATTCAGATAATTGATTTAATGGACCAGTTTAATTTCAATGAGTTTTTCAATGCAAAGCTTCTCCGATCGCGTACGAAATTGTAAAATTCAGTGAACATATTTTTGTAAACTTAAAAAAAAAAAAAAAAATGAATGAAGTTAAATATTAGTTTTTTTTTCTTTCAATAATTTCACCGTAAGTGCGTCGCGTTGTCACAGATAAATCCGGAGGCCCTTTCTCAGTTTTTATTTACATCCGCCAGTGGTGTTCCTGTATCGCGTAGTTTACACGACACGCCGGTCGGGGGGGAAACTCGGTGCTTCGGGGCATTATTATATACGTACGAGGGATTCCGTGAATTAATGCCGCCGCGTTAATCGTGACTCGCACTCGCGGTACCGGTACGTTATATTCCCACTGCCGTCGTTGCCGCAATCGCCCTTCTGCCCGAATCTCCGCGAGCGCCCGCCCGAAAGCCCGCGACGCTCGGCGAAGCTTGGAAAATCAGAAATTATTAACGCCCATGCTAACAGCAGCGGCGTATTCCCCCCCCCGCGCGCGCTATTTCGTAATAAATTTTCGTACTTTTAAAGCCGAATCGTAAGGGATGAGGAGCACGAGCTTTGCACGCAATGCGGTGTGCAGATACGACGTGCCCGAAGCACTCTGCGCGAGCTTCGTGTTCTCGACTGTGGCTTAAATTCGCTGGCTGAAATTTGTCACGGTCCACCGGCTTTGTACCCGGGATTCTGTCCCCACGGTTGCCCGTATGTGTGTGCGAATCCGGGGCTGCTGCTGGTTTTGCCGACTAGGGCAACCGGGAGACGAGCTTATTGTCACGAGGGTCGAGCAGACGTCAGGTAACGGCGTCATGGCCCTGCGAGCTTGCACAAAGAGGTCCATCCAGTACACGCCCGTACGTTGGTATAAACAGGCCGACAACAAACCCTCTTGAAGCGCATCGACTCTCACTAGTGCAATGTTCCCTATGTTCCCTGTGTCGAGGATTGAGCCCTTCTCGTTTAGGCACAAAGCGAAGATGGAAGAGAAGCTCGGCTCCTGCTTGAAAAGTTCGACGGACGGGAATAGGGCCGTAGGGTCGAAGTGAATGTGGGCCATTAAAATTTTTGATCCTGCGCACAGTAAAAATACGTGCCAACGTCTCTTGTCCGCAAATGTTCACAATTATTTTCTCTTTAAAATTTCAAAAATATATTGTAACGACTGTGGGAATGAATAACTCGCGTATTAGATTGTGGGGCGGATATTATTGGTACAATCAGGGCTATGTATCTCGATTATCAAGTGTCAAACGTCTCTCGTCTCTGAAAGTCTGATCCAGACTGTTTATACGACGATCGATCTTGCATCGATCGTCCGATCGTTTGTCTATTGTCAAACCTAACTAATATCGAGTGTCCTAACGAATAGTCTGCTACATATTCGTTACAATACACAAAACAAAAAAAAGGTTTGGTAATATCAACCTCATAGCTGCGGTCACGGAAGATTGGCTTTAATCAAACCAGGCGCATTCGTATAGACTACACCGTTGTTGAAACAATAAAACTGGTGTGGTTGTGTCAACTGCGTGTAGCAGTCAAAGTGACTACAACGTTGGTTCGAAGTGAACCAAAACTGCATTAAATCAACAACATTTTTTTCGCTTCAATCGTATATACTGTCAACATACGGAAGGTAAATTATTTTGACTTGAACGTATATTTGGTCGATTTGATAAAATGTGATTCAATGTGTTCGTATATATACGAACATTTGGCATCTTGAAAATAATTTTATTCGATTCGGCAAGACGTCAATTTAGTAATTCACAAATATTATACCCACAATAAACAACTTTAAAGTTATTTCGATATTTCAATATCAAATCATCGAAGTTGAATCTAAGCTAATGACTGAGAATGACTTATATATCCGATTCAAAATTATACATATCAATAAGCGATTGTAGCGTAGTGGTAAGGTACTAGGTCAGGATGCGTTAGGTTCGGGGTTGGAGCCCCGCTAGGATATGTAAAATTTTAATTTGTAAAAATTGTGTTATATTGATAAGTAGCGATATACTGATAGCAATTGAACATATAAAACACGATGTAACCACGTATGAAATTAATTAGTAACAAATAACGTAAATAACCGTACTGGGACCCAACTCCAAATTGAGTTGGGTCAAATATTTTTTTCCCTTGTGTGACTAGATATTTGTTTCGAACAAAAGTTTTTTTTCGATATGATTGTCTATTCTGTTCGATCAAACGTATTCTTAGTTGGGACAATGAAATGATTTTTTTGATGCTGATGTAACTTTGTAATGTAATTATTTGATGCTGATGTAACTTAACTAAATAATTCCTTCGCCATCGGCAACCGCCGGATTAGGTTGATTCAAGCAAATCTTGTTTGATCTTACCAAACCTTTTTTCGGTGTATATATATTTTTTATCAAAGATGCAAGAATTGTGGACAAAAATGGTTGTAAAATGTACAAATATTTTGTGTATTTCCTATGATGGAGCGTGCCGTTCGCACTAAATAAAATCCTCTTGCGTCAAATGGATTTTACTTGGAGTCTATCGCGATTGTATTGCTTCTTTGTCCGTGTCCTCATCGAGTACACCGTTCTCGAGCTTGAGGGAAATAATAGTTGTGTCATCGATTTTCAAAAGACAAAAAGTTAAGTGGACGATTATTGCGGAAACAAGACCGCAGCGAGTCGTGATAGTTTCCTCAATCAACCCGCCCCCAGGTGCGAGAGCACGCGAGGCTTTGATGCGAGGGCTCCTTTGATGATCTGAAAAGGGCTGGCAGTTCGGACCCAAGGGTCGAAGTCGAGGGGCTCGTTATAACCCGGACGTAGGGTAGAGGCGGTAAAAGGGCAAATTTATTGTCCTTCAAACTCACGGACATTAATGAGACTTTGATTGAGGAGACCGGGATATGCGGTGGACAATTTTGTATCGATCAAGCCTAAAATAGTTTGGGAAGACGCTCCGTAAAGCCTAGTGAATGTAGGACAAGTTCGAGATGTGGGAAAATTTGTACAGAAAAAATACTCGGATAGCTACGAAAGAGTTATTATTTTTTAACGCACATGTAACAAATAAACCATGTAAGCAAAAGAACCGATTCAGAAAAGTTATCAGCGACGATAGTTACATTTTTGGAGCAGCACACTTTATCGAAGATTTGATTTCCTGTTTCATTAATGTGCCGTATGTTTGAATATTTATTTTAACGTGTCACGTTCCTTCCGGGTTTGATCGGTATTGGACATTTTATTTATTTTTTATTTTTTCCGTTAACTATAGTGTATATTTTGTTGCCCAGCCTTATTGCGACAGGGGGCACGTTGATTGAAACTATCGCGCGAACGTATAGGAGGGAGGGCATTGCTAGGATACGACCCACGCGGTATCGCGATTGAAATTGAATTCCTCGGGGTCTCCCGCCGCGAGCGATCTCGTCCCGGTGAATCGTTTCGTTTTAGGATTAAATGGCCATCCATCCGGGGGTTCGTCCATCAACGGTTCAGTTCTCAGATCGTCTAAATACTGGTGAATACTGATCGCAAGATTAACATTAGCAAGGTTGCCGGTACACCCAGAAAAAAGATTCATTAAAATCAAATAAAATACAAAGATCATCTCATACAAAGAGATGAATATATTATCAGAAAATGAGATTATTATACTATGATGGTGTTATATTATCACACAATTTATTTTTGGTTAATATTTGTATTATTATAAACTGTTTAATGAAAATTGTAAAAGGGTTCGTCCCGTAGATAAATAAATAAATAAATAAATAAATAAATAAATAAATAAATGTTGAACTTCAGATGACGTTTATTAAGATAAAAGAAATGTTTGCTTGCCTCAACAAAATCCTTATTAGATTCAAATAACGGTTATACTTTGGCGTAAGTAAAAGAATTTATTCAAAGATTTGTACTTTAAAATAAATGTTTATTCGCGCCAAAGAAATCATATATTTGGCGTCAAGACAAACGCGGCTATTATCCGGTAGCGCCGCATTAGAGTTGTCAATGCGTCGGTCGTCTGAAAAAATTCCTCGCTAATAACAAAACTATATTTATTCCTTACGGGGAACCGTTACATTGTAATAGAGAGGCACCTCATCGGTTTGTTTTCATAAAACTTTGTTTAATTCGAGCTGTGTACCTCGATTGAATTGTGGTTATGAAATGAGTTCCCGAACAACCAACGTCGAGATTGGTTGTGTCATGAGTATAACTAATGTGCGACGTGATTAGTGAAATCGTTCGCCGATAATGGATCTGTATGCTCATTTTTATAATAAAACATTGCTCGTTGATACTTCGTTGATAGTAAAAATGGCTTATTTAACAAAAAAAATTCGTTTCCGCGTCATTCGTATATCACATTATTCCGATACGATCAAAAGTAGCAGGTCTGTCACGAAATAAATAAATCAATTATTTGACATAAATATCTGTTTATTAGATCCAAATAAACATTATCAAATAATAAGAATGATACTATCGAACAAAGAAATATATTAGACATTAATAAATTGCCTATTAGGTACTGAATCAAGTAAACATTTTTCTTCGTCCTTAATAAATTTTCTTTGAATGGAATAAACTTTTTTCTGGGTGTACAGTTGAAAAAAAAATAAAAATAAAAATAAAAATAAAAATAAATGAATGTAACAATAAAAGGTCGAGTAGAGAATTTCTAAAGATTGTCGAAACTTTGGTCCTTCGACTAATCTCATTTCCACACAATCCTGAATGGCTGCAAGTGGAGCGGCAAGCTTCCGTTATTCAAACCCTCCTAACGAACCACACTTAAGTGCCTCTCGCAAGGAGCGAAGAAAAGTAGCGAAGAAATAAATGGACAATAAAAGAAGAGAGCAAAAAAAAGAACAACAATGAAATCCACGTCCCAACGTCCGGATTCAACGATAAGAAACTAATTAAAAATTCCCCCGGTCGGAGGATCATTAAGAGTAACTTTTGAATGTACAAAAAAAAAAAGTAACCTCTGTGAAAAAAGCTTCTCTTATCGCGACGTTTAGTGCCACTTATTTCGTGTTCGTTCGTTCACATTTTTGGTGTCCAGCCATCCGCGCCGTCGAGACACCCATTCGACTGTCTCCGGCCCGAAGCTGCTCGCGACCCTGACCTAGCCCGGCGAGAAGCAACGAAATTCTCCGGCCTTCAATTTTTATCGTCAGCGAGAATTCTCGCTCTCGATCCGATACGGTGAATAAAATAGAACGGAAAGTAACGTGGTAATAAGTTTTTTTTTGTAGTCTCTTATTTCCCATTTATCGTTCGTTATTTTTTGCCGCAACGACAACAGACCCGAGACAAAGCTTCGACCGGTCGATCTCAGCGACTCGACAGCTCAAATATATATATATATATATATATATATATATTTCTTTTTACCGGAAACTTAGAACGTATGTATAGGCGTACGTCGGGCTCTCTTTCCGTTTGCGCAAGCTTGAACGACGAGAGGTCGGACGGGTGCCGGAAGTTCGTGGCCCGCGCGAGGGAGGATATTACGTTGCCTCGGGGATGTTTCGCTGCTGATTCCACTGCTTTGCTATTGTGGCGGTCCGGACTAGGAGCCGTTAAGGATGGAGCAAAGGAGAGATAGACAAAACTAACGGATACCGTGCTGCGTTATAGACTATGCAGGGCTGCTAGGATATTACCTTCTAGTTGGCCAGGCAGCGCTCTACTTCCGCCTGGGATGTTTACGCATTCGGTCTATACATAAGCATTAGCCCTTTGACGCTCAGTGAAAAAAAGAAGAAAATATCATCGTTTCAAGACCTCTACCAGTCTTTCTTTTTTTTTTTTTTTTACTTTTATCTTATCGGCTTTCAACGATACGAAAAAGGGTTTTGTGACTTTATAGACTGCCTTGTTCATTTTATTTCACCGTGAAAAAAAAAAATATAAACAAACAGGTGTTTTACGGTGATTGAAATGGGAAGCAGGAATATCGCCGTTTGAAAATACCATAAAAAAAAAAAAACAACAACAAGTTTCCCTAAAAATGAGCATTTAAATAACCTCTCTTCGATCGGCGTTTGGAGCATCTAATTTTTTCGTAGTGCGTCCCGTGGATATTCGTGTTCAAAGGGTATTAGCTGGTACAGACGAACAACAACGGCACGATCATTGCATCCGGACAGATAGATAGTGGACAGATAGAGTCGGGATTAGAGTACGTAAGAGATTCAAGGAGATTATTGGATCGTTACGAGTAATTCAGTGGGAATGACGGACCGGTAGAGGAAACCGCATCGCTCGTCCCAAATCAACGTTCGTGAAATTCGTAAGCTGTATAAATTCGATTATCCGTGCCGCGTGGATTACGAATTATGATTATTGGGAATGACGACGAAATCCGTGGTAAGAGGATCCTCGCGGAAATTAGATACAACGCGGACGATCAGTTTTACTGATAAATCGAAGTCGTCGAAATTTGATGTCGAATAATCGATTTCGAAAAAAATAATCCTGCTTTGGGTTCTTATTTTCAGCGACGACGCGGACGAAAATCTTTTGATATCGTCGATTTGATCCCGAGGTAACATTGAAAAGAATGTCAGCCCCGGGGGTGCATTCGATGTTCGGTCGCACCGGTCTAATGTGATAGACGCACGTTATATATATATATATATACGTGTGCGTATCAGCGATTCACGAAGAGCAGGAAGGTTGCTCGGAGCTTTTCACTCCGCCGATCAAGGGGCTCATTGGCGCGAAGCAGCTCCTCCAGACGACAAGGGACGCCCCCCGGATGGGTTCAATGTTTCCTCCCCTTCGCTCAAGCCTCCGACCTTCAGGCTTGCCGACTGAAGAACTTCGTTTTTTAATCATTATCGAACGTCAAACGTTAGGCGCTTTTGAAATTTGCGTCGGAAGTTATTTTCCGTTATTGCGTCACACTTATTCCGGTTCTGGATTTATTGATAATTTTTCTAGGGTAAATCGGGTTGACACGGCCATGGTTTTTTAAACAACGAGAATTAAAGGTTTAACGTTTAAAAAATGTTTACATTTTTATTGTAATCAACTCTAGAAACATTAAACTAAAGTAATTAACTCAGAACTTTTGATATTTTCGATGCGTTATTTAATTGCAGCTCTGTAAATAAATATTTGCGATCGGCCGTCTCATCCGGACACTACGGGTGACATGGCCACAGTAATACTGGTAGTCAATTAAGCCTAGAGAAAGAACGAAATCGCACAAAACATTTTTTACTATATTTCATGTTGTCTATATAACCTACAGAAAGACAATAAGAACTTCTGCTAAATGTTTCAGATGCTAAACTAAAAAGAAAACAGTTTTACTGTCCATATCACCCGGAAGGTGCAGGTGAGATGGCCACATGGCCCACCATCATTGACGTGGCCATCTCACCCACAATATCCGGGTGATATGTCCACCGCCCGATGCTGCAGACGGTGGCCCACCACCGTTCACGTGGATAGCTCACCCCCAATATCCAAGCGATAATGCCATCGCCCGCTGTTGCATGTGATGGCCCACCACCAGTGACGTGGCCATCTCGCTCGCTGTTGTAAGCGATGGCCCACCACCATTGATGTGGCCATCTCACCCGCAATATCCGGGTGATATGTCCACCGCCCGATGCTGCAGACGGTGGCCCACCACCGTTCACGTGGATAGCTCACCCCCAATATCCAAGCGATAATGCCATCGCCCGCTGTTACATGTGATGGCCCACCACCAGTGACGTGGCCATCTCGCTCGCTGTTGTAGGCGATGGCCCACCACCATTGATGTGGCCATCTCGCTCGCTGTTGTAGGCGATGGCCCACCGCCATTGATGTGGCCATCTCACCCGCAATATCCGGGTGATATGTCCACCGCCCGATGCTGCAGACGGTGGCCCACCACCGTTCACGTGGATAGCTCACCCCCAATATCCAAGCGATAATGACATGGCCCGCTGTTGCAGGTGATGGCCCACCACCATTGACGTGGCCATCTCGCTCGCTGTTGCAGGCGATGGCCCATCACCATTGGTGTGGCCATCTCACCCGCAATATCCGGGTGATATGTCCACCGCCCGATGCTGCAGACGGTGGCCCACCACCGTTCACGTGGATAGCTCACCCCCAATATCCAAGCGATAATGCCATCGCCCGCTGTTGCATGTGATGGCCCACCACCAGTGACGTGGCCATCTCGCTCGCTGTTGTAAGCGATGGCCCACCACCATTGATGTGGCCATCTTGCCCGCAATATCCGGGTGAGATGGCCACCCCCCGCTATTGCAGGCGGTGGCCCACGACCATTGACGTGGCCATATCCCCCGGAACATGGCTGGCCATATCACCCATTTTTCGGGAAAAATATCCACTGCTTAAATTCAGGGAAAATTTTTTTTTTTAATATGTTTACTTCGCACCAATCTTTTCTCGAAAGATCCAACTACAGTGTGCAATATTGATTTACTAGCAAAATTATAATTTAGTATATTTCCAGAGCGCTAGAAATATAGCTCGAGATATGTTTGGCTACCTCGAAATAGGGATTCACCGCTCGTACTGACCCTTGCACGTTCAATCTTAAAATTTTTTTGTGCAATCACATTGTATCCACATATACTAAAAACTGTGCAAGCGGTGGCACAATTCGTTTGTTACGTTAAAAGATATTACGGGTGGTCATCTCAAACGCCTGGCCATCTCACCCTGATTTACCCTATATTTCTTCGGCCGTATTCACCAATTTTTGGCGTAGCGATTTTTTTTAATGGTTTTTTTTTATTTATTGGTTATTGCAAAGAGTAAATGAATTATGGTCGATTGAATTTTTTGGTAGGGATATTTTTTGGCAGGGAAAGACCGTCTTGGTTCTTCCACCAGTTTTCCCTTCGACAAAAGTACAGATATTCTTTTTGTCGTGTATTCCCGTTCTATTTTCCTTTCGCCCGGTATTTTATCGACTCGGGATCCCGACGAAGCCATGTCGGATACACGCCTTGAAGAGTGTGCACCGTGAAAGGGCCGTACGAGGCAAACCGGATAAACCGAGAAAGGATTTGGGAATGAGATTTTCGCCGGAAGGAAAGAGAGCGCTGCGGCTGTGCCGGAAGCGAAAAAGCGCGGCAAGGCGTGTATATGAAAACCTTGCCCACGGTCTATTGTCGTCTCACAACCTTTGAGGTGACCGCACCGGGTTTGCCTACATTCGCTTCATGAAATGGTGACGTCACTCGAAGTTTTTTTTTTTTTTTTTTTTGAAAATCACTTATCGGCAAGAAAATAAAAAAATAAAACATTGAATCTTTTCGAGAGAGAACCAAAATTTTATCGTCACGCATCTAAAAACGAAAAGTAAAAAATTATCATGTACAGTGAAAAAAAAAGAAAAAAAAAATCTGTTGTCTATCTAAATTCTTATGAAGGTCTTTTATTTCAATAGACTAACAATGACATTAAAATCTACGAATTCTTGGAGTGTCATCGAGGCAGTATCCAATTCAATTTCATGACACTGCACGAGTGAAATTTTTGTTTCCGGTAATTTAGACGTGAGAGCAACCGACAAAAAGTGCAAAGCACACAAAGGGAAACGTCGAATGGTTCCCAAGCACGCTCAGCAGTGCGAGTATCCGCGTTTGTTCGCTTTTCCGCAAGCCCTTTGTGGTTTTCATTTGAAAAAGGTACTTCTACGGTCGCCGAGAGGATTCAGAGTGGTGAATTGTCACGGTAGCGCGAATATGTTTGGTGGAGAGGGGGTGGTAAGCTCAGCCGGTACAGCTAGTCTGTTGATGGAATTACGTTGTAAAAAAAAAAGCATCATGTATACATGCGCTGCGTGTACACCTTCGCGTACACGCTGCACGCAAAACTGTAGAGTGTACAGTCAACACGAAACTTTTTTTTTTTCCACTTCTGTGCACACCTGACCTTTCTTCATTTCTCTGTTTTGGAACCAGTTCGACGAGCACTTTGTTCGTGTTTTTTTTTTCCACTGTGTACTAATTCCAGTAAACCGGCACAAAAATAGTCCTCTGGCCGGAGCGTTTGGACGTGGAGATGAATGGGTTAGCTAAATCTTGTAGTTGACTCTCGAACAGCGTTGAGCAGCCAAATATCATTTTTACAGTTGGATCAAGATCTTAAAAAAAATCATTCGCGAAAAAGTTCTTATATATATGGTCCGTCTCGCGTGTAAAAAAAAGGTTCGGCTTTTCCGTTTTTTTTAGCACTTCTATACATACCTGACCTTTCTTCATTTCTCCGTTTTGTAACCAGTTCGGCGAGCGATCTGTACATGTTTTTTTCCACCGTGTACTAATTCCAGTAAACCAGCACAAAAATTGTCCTTTGGCCGGAGCGTTTGGACGTGGAGACGAATGGGTTAGGTAAATCTTGTAGTTGACTCGAACAGCATTGAGCAGCCAAGTATCAGTATTACAGTTGGATGAAGATCTTTAAAAAAAAAAAAATCATCCGCGTAAAAATTCTTATATTTATTATCCATCTTGCGTATAAAAAAAGGGTTCGTCTCTTGCGAAATTCACTGTCGCGCATAAACAGCAAGGGTGAAATTCCGTGAAACTAACATAAGAGAGAGAGAGAGAGGTTTATCGGATAAGTTTTCCGAGGGAAACGGGCCGCGCCCCAAAGTGGGATGACGCGGTATAACACACCGAGTCTTCGTCACCGTACGATATTCGAGAGGGAGAGAGAGAGAGAGACGCGCGCTCACCATATCCAGCTCGCGGCTCGAGAACGGCCGCCGCTTCGTCGACGTCTTTTTTCTCTCATTTTATCGCGCGACCACGATGAAACCGCGCGAGAAGAAAACAAAAAAAAAGAAATTGAAGTTGAGAGCGTGAGGCTAAAGTGCGGAGGGGCGGGGGGGGGGCGGGGGAGGGGTAAGAAATAAAATAAGCGATGCAAGCCGGATACACGCTAGCTCGTAAAGAAACCGAGCCGGTCATGGAAAATTGGAAAAGTTCGTGCGGCAGCGAGACGAGGACGGAATGAATTTTCGGCCGGAAGTCCACACAGCCTCCGCTGCGGTATCGTATCGTTCTTCGTCTCACGTTTCGCCACTGTGCATCGAGACGCTTATTTGCTTTTTTTTTCCCCGCATTTTACATCTTGCCCGAGGAGTGTCTTCAAATTAGCGCCCTGGTGGAAACCGGGCCAGTAGTGGCGCGACGTCGGTCGGTGTTGGCCCAACGTCTGCCAGCACCGGTCCCTCTTTACGGCCGACCCTCTCGCAACCGCCGAAGCTTTTCGCAAACGATCGCCGCAAATTCGTCACGGAAGTTGGAACACGGAAATTTGTCAAAAGAAAATCCGTCCGAAACTTTGTCTCCCTCATAAACGTAACGAGAGACCGCGCTCTCGTGACTCGGTCGTGAGTGAGGCGCGCCAGTTTCTCTCAGCGAAGTGGCCTTTACTATCTCCGCCATTCGCCATGTCACCGAGCGCCGGGTCTCCCGTCCATCGCGTTGTCATCCCCCGTACAGCGGCTTTGAACCACCCCTGGCCGGACAACCGCGTGGATGTCCATTAATCTTCATTCTTCGTCATAAACCGTAGAAATAAAAGGTTCTGCCCACCTTTTTTCACCCTCACTTCCCCCCCCCCCCCCCCCCCCCCCCCTCTCAAATCCTTCGCCATCGTGAGTGAGGAAAAGCCGCACCGGACAATCCATGTTTCACAGTTTGCGGACATTAACACGAGCCACAATTCCACCGCGGTATGTGAAACTTGGACGTTCAACAAAAAAAAAAAAAAAAAAAAAAAAAAAACTTAATTGCCGGTCTAATTACCGCAATTACAAGTCGTTGAATGAGCTTGGGGATCCACCGATGGCCGCGCTGTGTGTGTGTGGGGTGGCTTCGCGCAAGTTCGGCGGACAACGGGTAACCGGTGTCCCAGTCGGTACTTTAGTTTTACCGTACCTACCGGTCCGCCGTTACGCTGTACATCCGTAGAAGCGGGAGACACTGCACCGCAGCGTCTCGTCATATAATAACCGGACAAATTTAATTAAATGTTACGAAATAGAGAGTGGCCCCTCCGAGCCAGGGATTTCGCCGGATGACGTAATCGTGGGAGAATATTTTTATTTTTTTTTTTTAATGAAACAGAATAAAAAAGGGCTAACATCTAGGTGCACTTTTAGAAATTGAAACGGGATTGGCGGTGAGGCGACGAGGGACTTGCTGCAGCCGGAAGACAGACGAGAATTTATGCTCGAGCATCTGTCGTCGGCTTAATAAAGCGAAAAAGATAGGAATAAAAAAATAGAGGAAGACCAAAAAAAAAAAAATGACGACGAAAGAGTAACAGAGTGTAAAATAGTGGAGGAGTCACAGTATACGCGGCCTGGCAGCGACTTGAGACGTGAAACTTAATTAGGGAGTGACTCTCGGGCGGCACGTTGGAGCTTCCAGCTCGGCTCTCGTCGACGCCGTCGGTTCACCCGGCTACCGGCCACGCGGCTCGTCGAGCGGTAACTCAACCCCCCGCCCTCCCCGCTGGTACAAAGTCGGCTCGCACCGGCGGAAATCTTTCACCACCGGAGGCAAAGCCCTCTCCGGCGCTCTCGGTTTAACGGAGCTGACGCGTTGACGCCACACGTCGAAGAAGAAGAAGAAGAAAAAAAAAAGGGAGAATTTAATAGCCGTAACGCACCGCAGCGTCACCGATGGCGGAGCTCTGAAAGGTGGAAAAGCTCGAGGACTCTCTAACGCCGTCGCGAATCCGCTCGGTGAGAAATATGAGGGGGCGAAAGTGAACGAACGCCCGGCTCGTTCTGGCTCTTCCAACGCTAAACTCGATCATCCGTGTTGGTATGCTTTTCATCAGTGTTACTCGCAATGCAACTATTATATCGCCCCTTTAATCCTTGCCCAATGGTACTTTTCGCGTATTCTGTTGAAATAAAACTATCGCTCGTTTTTTTGAAAGTCCGTACCTCGAGTGTTTTAGCAACCGATCGTAGAAAACAATTTGTCGATTTGTACTCAAAGTGGATCGCAGTGAAGCTTGATTTTTGGGCAAGATATACGTGGAAAAATAAAGGCTACGATGTCGTTGTATATAGATATATGTGTGATCGTGCGCTAACGCGGGCGGGCAATTCGTGCGAAGCGCGGTGGAAACTCTGGGTGGTAAAATAGACAAGTAGATATAGCTTTGCGGGGGAGACGATGAGGGTGGTTGCGATGGTACAGGTCGAACTCTGGCTCGTTGCTCCGTTTACGAGGTCCAGAATGCACGTGCGGGAGAAGTCGTTCGGCGCAGTTATACCGACTCTCACCAGCTATCTTTCGCACTGTGGTGCTCTGTAACAGTGCGAACCAGTGTTTGTAGCAAAAGCATCGCATCCTCCAACATTTATCCCACTGTATCGTTGGGAATTCTCTTGAAACCGAGGAAATCTTTGGTTGCACGTGTGAAACTTGCGTCATCGGAGATCCAGCGATGCGTCAAGCATCCCCGATCGCGCTTACTTAAAAACTATATAATATATCATACTTAAAAAACTATACAATTTATAATATGACTTATATTTTACTAGTGATAGGGTAAACCTCGTGAATATGGAGCACCCTAATTAACACGTAAATCAATGAAATATGGACCGGTCCATATTCCCCACTTTTATCCTAACTATTATGCGACCAATTATAATGATACATGACTTATTTTTTACCATCAACATTTCCAGCACTTTCCTGCCAATAGTTATTTTTACATCGCAAATTTCTAATGTCCAATGAAAACTTGAGAATCAAAAGTCGGAATCGTCCAAAGACCCTGGAATTTAAGCACGACAGATTAAACTGCAATCCGCATACACTGTGAACAAGTTACCCACGTGACTTTAGTAAACTGTGTCTCACCGAGTGGTCCACCGTCTGACAAAGCAATCGGTGAGCCGGAGCGTCAGGAATATCAAGTGTCAGCAGTGTTGGGCCAAGAGTGAAACGTCGTACGTGGTGAACTCGGTTGGCCGGTTGTACCTACAATCTCCCTCTTGCACCGTACAGCGGGCAATTATTGTCGTTTCTCGTCCCGACTGTCGGCCGAGAGGAACGTCATCTCCGGCGGAACGTTGGGAGACGTCGACGGGGAGCATTGTCGTTTGGGTGATACCGTGCAGAGAAGCAGATCTGGCTGGTTGCTCATTGTCCATGCGTCATTGCGCTACTGGCCGGTTAGCACTTCGTCCCCAAACCAGGAACGCGCGAATGGATGCCGCATACGTCGCCGACACCCTGAAAGTGGTTCACGCCCGCTGAGTTACACATATAACGTGACACACGCACGTTTCGCGTGCTCGAAGCTACCATTATTCACGGGGATGGTATTTCACGGTGCAAATGTCGGTGAGCCGTAACAGGAGCGCAGAAACGCATTCCGACGCATCTCATTCACGTGTCCCGCGAGCTACGGGGGGGGGGGGGGGGGGGAGAGCTTTCGAGGATTCATGATCTATGCGATGGGCTGTGCACGAACGAGACACTGTTAGGTGTTGCAATTTTAGGGCATTAAACCGCAACCTATTGCATTAACGGAGCGACATTTTGACTAAAATAACACGGTCTTGTTGACTGCGTACAAACCCTCCAGATACGCGCTTGCGGTTCCGGTAACAGGATTGTCTACTAGGAACGGAAATTGTAACTTGGTTGGGAAACGAAGTACCGTCGGGGATACATGAAGTGATGCGGGTAAATTTACATGAATCGCGCACAGTAAACTGATTTGCACTCAACAAACGTTTCGTTCACAAAGGCCCGCAATTTTCTTTTCTTGGCGATTCACTTTTTTTTTGTGTCCTCGATTAACTTTTCGTCAACATTGGTAGTTTTAACAAAACAAATGCTTTTTTAACCCAAAAAGAGAATCTAAAATTAAGGAGAAAAAGAAAAATGGGGCTTTTCGTGAACAAGAAATGTTTGTTGACCATCCGACAGAGTTGAGCCCTCGGCGCGCTGCCGACGTACGAAGAATGACATGGAGCTTTGGAAGATTCATGAATAGTCGACGCGTGCTGCTCGTCGCAGGGAGGAGGAGGATGGGGAATGTAGGTGTAGTACAGGCGAGAACAGTGCTCTCGTTAGGACTGGGTCACGTGTGAAGCCGACACGGTGTCAAAAGTACGGAGGCGGTGACGTTAAGGGTAATGAGAAAAATAAAAGAGACGAGAGTAGGCAAACAAACAGAGAGGCGGAGGACACTCTTGTATTGTTTTCCGCGTATCACGCAACTGTGTCGCGTATTACGCAATTCGCGTAAGCGAAGGGAGGCATTTCTGCTATCAGGAAAAAAAAAAAATTAATATTCCGTCAACTTTTGAGTAAAATGTTAATTGACAATTGCAATCGACAAATCGTGGCTAAATGAAAAAATAAATTTGCATGAACGAAAAAAATAAATTTGCATAATTTCAATCAAAACGTTAAACTGTGAAACGTCAAATAAATGCACCAATTATTTTCTCTTGTTTTTCCAGGTAAGTCAAAAGGGTTCTTCAATCTAATCCAGTCAGTCTGACCGTTCGAGTCAGGTATGTACAAACGTCCTGCAAATAATCGAATCAATTACACGGAGAAAAAAGAAAATGGTGGATTAACCAAATTCGCGGTCACGCACGTTCAAAGCTGTTGTTTGGTTGGTACAACTGAATCATTTTTTTTTTTTTGAACGATTATTCGCTTCAGTCGATTCAAAATATTACGATTGAAACGAATGTTTTTTATTATACCAACTAAATAACGCTTTTGAACGTAGGGGAACGCACCTTGGTTGATCCAGCCATTTCTTTTCTCAGTGTAGAAAAAGTTAAGAAAATGAAAATTGTTTTTTTTTTTTCCAAATAACTTATTCCATCCGTTTAACACGATCAGCTGACGGAAAGCTTTCGACGCTCTAAGATTCTTGATCCCTGCGAGTAGGGGTTAAAGTTACGATTTTTTTCTCTCCCTCTATATTTGTTCGTGCCATGTAGAGATTCATGGATTTCGTCTGGTCGTAGTATATTCGTGGGATTTATTTTATCCCCGGGTGAAATGAGAAAGCTCAAGGGAGCTTCGAAGCGCGGACGCATTGCTTCTGTGGAGTAAAAAAAAAAAGGCTCGTAGAAGCGCGACCGGCGTCTTCTTGGGAGTAGTATAACAATGGATATCGTGAAGGGCTTCTTCTCCACTCGCTGCTACTGCCGGTGCTACTATGCCATGACAGGTAAGTGGGCACCGGCGCCTCGTAGTTTCCATTTATACGGTACTTCAAGTCTGAAAGCTCTCGTCTTCTCTCGTCTCACTCACGTTTTGAGCCATCTTTTTCGTTCACTTCTTTGTCCAACTTCCTTTTTGCGCCAAAAGTCTACACTTCGGAGCTCATTCGACAGACGCGAGTGCGTTCATCTATTCTCACTGCCGGCCGTCGCATACCGTTCGATGGGTTGCCTGTTATTTCTTGATGTACGCTGGCGCGTAGAGCATTAATGAATGTTTTTTTTTTGGGCGGCAGATAGATTCGAAATAAAAGTGCCCTGAAAAGAGCGAAGTAACGAGACATCGTTCGACCGAGTAACATTTTTTTCTATTTTTTTTTTTTTTTTTACAACAATTTAGCTTAGATAGCTGTGGAAGAGATTAATGATTTTACGAAAAATGTTTAAAGTATTTTGGATGTTTATTTTCGTGATCTGCTCGGAAAACTACTTCGCTGATCATCCTATGGATCTTCTCTGTTTTATCACAAAATGAGATTGTTTTATGCCGAAATCAATACAAAAAAATAATAATAATAATAATTTTGAGTTCTATCCAGCGGTTTGAAATAGTAATCGTGGGCGTCTCGGGTTCAGTAAAATTTTCAATTTCGGGGGTGGTAAAAATTTCTCGATAAAAACAAGAGGTGGTCGAACCGTAATAAAGTTTCAACTGCATCTCCCACATTATTTTTTTCACCCTCGCCAGTCCGATCTCTCCCTGTTCAATTTCTCTTATTTTTCCGTCTTTCGCTTGTCTCCGCCTACGTCAGTCGCCACGTTTTATCCATTTATCGTGGACTATCGTCCCGGGAGAGGCCTTTTTCCCTCTGCGCTCCGAGTCTCCTCGCCGAACCGAGGGGAGTGAAAGAGGAGTAAAAAAAAAGGGGGGCAGAAAAGAAGAAGAAAAGACTGTTCGAGAGAAAAAGTGTCTCGACTCGCTCGTTCTCTCGCGACATTAGAATTTGATTTGCATTCTTTCCAGCGCATTCGATAAGGCACGTTTCGCAAGCTCTGATTGGTCCTGCGCTCTCAGTCGCGGCGCTTCATCGAGGGTTTTGAGCTGCTCGAAATCGATGATCGACAGGCTTTGGTGTGGCGCTCATCGATGTGTCTGAGTAGACGTTGTTAACGTTAAATTAAACCCTCACATATATAATTATAAAAATTTCAGACCGTCATTAGACAAAGCCCGTTATCTCAACACTTTAATCTCCGGTTGTGAAAATTCACTTGTGGTTCAGCGTACCGATTGACAGCATTATTTCCGGATTGCGAAATCAGATCGCGGTCGTGAAATAATCTGTTGACGATTTGCGATAGGCTGGGGAATTCCTGACTATTGTCTGCTAGAAGCAAATCAGCAGCACATATGCAATATGGGAATCGATAGCAATTGCACCCATAAAAAAGTTTATTCCATTCAAAGAAAATTTATTAAGGAGGACGAAAAATGTTTACTTGATTCAGAACCTAATGGACCATTTATTAATGTCTAATATATTTCTTTGTTCGATAGTATTTTTCTTCTTATTTAATAATGTTTATTTGGATCTAATAAACAGACATTTATGTCAAATAATTTATTTATTTATTTCGTGATAGATCTGCTACTTTTGATCGTATCGGACTAATGTGATATACGAATGACGCAGAAACGAATTTTTTCGTTAAATAAGCCATTTTTATTATCAACGAAGAATCAACGAGCAATGTCTTATTATAAAAATGAGCATACAGATCCGTTATCGGCGCACAATTTCACTAATCACGTCGCACATTAGTTATACTCATGACCATAACCAATCTCGATGTTAGTTGTTCGGGGACTCATTTCATAACCACAATTCAATCGAGGTACGCAGCTTGAATTAAACAAAGTTTTATGAAAACAAACCGATGAGGTGCCTCTCTATTACAATGTAACGGTTCCCCGTAAGGAATAAATATAGTTTTGTTATTAGCGAGAAATGTTTTGCAGACGACCGACGCATTGACAAATCTAATGCGGCGCTACCGGATAATAGCCGCGTTTGTCTTGACGCAAAATATATATTTTCTTTGGCGCGAATAAACATTTATTTTAAAGTACAAATCTGTGAATAAATTTTGTTTACTTACGCCAAAGTATGACCGTTATTTGAATCTAATAAGGATTTTGTTGAGGCAAGCAAACATTTCTTTTATCTTAATAAACGTCATTTGAAGCTCGAAATTTATTTGATTTTAATAAATCTTTTTTCTGGGTGTTGGTGCTGAAATTAACTTTCGCAACCCGATTTTATAGAACAATTCAGATAATATGCTATATATGAAAAATGTCTCCAGGCTTCACGGTAAAATTTATTTATCGCTGTTTCTGTTGTCAGTGCAGTTGTCATTGGACAAGTCGTATATAAATTGTATAGTCGCTGCTTGAAAAAGCATCCGGGAAATTAGTTAATAACGCCTACGAACGACGTTGAAACGGGAACATCAAATAATTAAACAGACACGAGGAGAGTTGACTCTCGGAGGGCATAAAAAAAACAAAAGCGAAGTACGCGACACCAGGTATTACGGTCGAAAATTCCATCTCCCTGTCTCGTCGCCAAGGATTCCCGAGTTTTTCCGTGCTGTTAGCCGAACGAGGTGCAGGAAACGTTATAATACGCTTCGCAGGATACATTTAATTAGAGTAAATTGTAATGGAACCAAAAAAAGTCTAACAAAGAACGAGTCGGAGATGAGCCGGTTTGGTTAGTCGAGGAGGGATAGAAAATAACGACAAGAAAAAAAAAAAAAAAAAAAAAAAAAACAAGAAAGGAAAAAAAAAGATCTAGGACAGCGGAGAGAGCTCTTTAACGAAAAAGAGTGTCCCTGGTACATTTTTATTCTTCTATCTCGTCGGACTTTTTTTATTTCAATTTTTTTTACGTTTCTTTTTTTTTATTATTTTGCCCTCTCACCCTCCCAGATCTGACAATAAGGTCGAAGCACGTACCCGCTCCACTTCCACGGTCTCCGCTTCGGGCTCTCTACTTTTTTAGCTTTTATCGTTTCGACAGGGTGGCGGGCACGGGACTCGAGGACATCGAGTGCCTGCTTCGAATAATCGAAACACCCCACCTGAGCTACGACTCTTTCTTTGCCCATGCCCCCTCCAGTGACGTGACGTTCTTTCTTTATTTCGCGCCCTAGCATCGCCCTGGAATAAGTATCTTCGTTTGACTGGATAAGGAATGCCTCGATCGCTCCCACCCCGTCCTTTCCGCTTCCATCCGGCAGACTCTTTGATTCCGGCAGGATTTCACGTACCGACCATTATATCCAACGATTTTTTGTTACCATAAAATATGCAAAAAACAAAGGAAAATTTTGAATAAAAAAATAAGCTAAAAAACAAAAGCCATAAAAACAAAAAAAAATGAATTACGGAGCAAAAATTGACGATCCACGCGCAATGAGCCTGCACAATTCCGAAGCGCCGGCTAAAGGGTCGACAATAATTTAAATCTCCACGCGTTCAGGCGAAAATAAATATTGAAGAGATTCGGACATAAATCGTATCGCACGTAGATTTTTCACGGGGATGAGCGATAAGCGTTGGCGGGGGACGATGTTGAGCGATGACCGAGTACAGACTACAATGACCCGAGGAAATCTGGACGGTGTACATCGGTCCGTTGACGTCGCGTGTACGTGTGTATTTGGGCGTTTGTGTTTGCGTATGGCGAGGCACGTGCGCAAGTGGCAAATCGAACGGCGTACCATCGAGAACGGGGGGAATCAATTGAATCGTCGTCTAGTCGTACTTGGATAATGCATCAAGACCTGCCAGCATCCAAGCTCCGCAGGCTTCCGAACCGCAGGCGATTCGGGCTGGCTGGCATGAGCGAAGCCGGCAGGACGGGCGGGTTTCGAAGCCCATAGCTCAAATCGAGTGGCTTCTAATGCCACGACCGTGTCCACCGGAGTTGGCCGAGCTCTCTGCTCTCTGCGTGTCTCCCTCCCCCTTCGTACCCCGTACCTCTAAATTATAATAGTTATATATAAATATATATAATATGTACATATATATATATATATATATACGTAACACGCGGATTATGCATATGGATGAGAGGCCATACTGCATTATCTATTATCTGTCGTCTGGGGAACGCCCTTTATCTGTGTATTCGGGGATGAACATCGGTAGATACTGTTGTGACATGTCATCATGCAAATTCGAGATTTGTCATCGTGTTCTCTAATCGTGGATGAGCGAGATTGTATCCTATAGATACTGTATACTCAGGCTTGGTGGAGAGCAGGTAGTGGAGGGTTGGGCAAAACCGATTAGTTCGGGCAAAGCTGTCCTCCGTTCGAGAGGAGATATGTATATGGAATACGAAGAAATTAAAGAAAAATGATTTAACCTTTCGATAATGATGTACAAATTCGGCGATGTTTCATAGAGCCGATTAATAGATAACAGCATCGAAGCGTTAAATAGGCGTAATCGCTCAATTCGCCGCTACCTGTGAATTCAGCTGAGAATCCGATCAGTTTCGGCAAAGCTTTACTCCGTTCGAGAGGGGATATTTGTAATGTGAAAAAATGATGAAAAAAAAAAAATAAATGTTTACAACGGCTAATTAACTTTACGCTAATGTTGTACAAATTTGTCGATGTTTCGCAGAGCCGATTAAAAGATAACAGCGTGAAAGCGTTAAATCTCGTAATCGCCTATTTCGCAGCTACCTGTGAATGCAGCTGAGCCGCATCAAGCTGCTTAACTCGGCGTTTGGTTTAACAGTCAAATGACAAATACCGTAGTTTCGTTAAAAAACTATAAAGCCAGTCTCGAATGTAAAAAAAAAAAAAATAGTTTTTAAATAATAAAAAGTAGCGCCGAAAAATTAATTGCATCCATGCAGAAATCAAGTCGAGATGATCCCCGGTGTGTGCAGTCATCCCCGACTTGCTGCCGACCTAAATTCCGCACGGATAACACGGTATAGGATAAAAAAAAGACTCAAAATCCCCGAAGGATTTATTATTCCCACGTGAGCGTGGATCGACGGAGCGGTGTATATCCAGTGGACCGAAAGAGGTCTGGTGGAAGATCGAGCTGGATGCCGTGCGACTAATTCAATTACAATGGGGAGGAAGGCGGAGGCTGTAGAGAGCCGGTCCGGCAGGTCGAAGCTGCTAGTACCAGCGGCTAGTGAGCCAGTCTCTCAGACGTTTAAGCCGGAGCGGTGGAACGGGTTAATCGTGGATGCTGCATATATCCAGGGGGACGGTTGCTGATGTCGTCTCGACGACACCTACACATACATACAACACACGGTACAGTGTCCCAGCTCGCCCGAATTAATTGCCTCACCGATAACAAAATATAAAATAAAAAAAAGACAATCAAAATGCCCGAAGGATTTATTATTACCACGTGAGCTTGGACGTCGCCGGTGCGGTGTATCCAGTGGAGCGAAAGAGGTCTGGTGGAAGATCGAGCTGGATGCTGTGCGACTAATTCAGCTACAATAGGAAGGAGGGCGGAAGCTGCGGCGAGCCGGTCCGGCAGGACGAAGCTTTCAGTACCAGCGGCTGGTGAGCCAGTTTGGTCTCAGACGTTTAAGCCAGAGCGGAGAAATTATTTAACGTGAATGCTGCATATATCCAGAGGTACGCTTGCTGATGACTCCTCAATAACGCCCATGCATCAATCAATATAAAAAATACTCGCAAAAAATTAGCCGTATCTATGCAAAAATCAAGTCGAGATGATCCCTGGTGTGCGCGGACCTCCCCGACGTAGTCCCGACTTAACTTCGGTACAGATAACACAGTATAAAGTAAAAAAACGACGCAAAATCCCTGAAGGATTTATAATTCCCACGCCAGCGTGGATCGACGGAGCGGTGTATCCAGTGGACCGAAAGAGGTCTGATGGAAGATCCAACTGGATCCTGTGCGACTAATTCAGTTACAATAGGGAGGAAGGCCAAAGCTGTGTGGAGCTGGTCTGGCAGGACGAGAAGCTTCCACTACCAGCGGCTAGTGAGCCAGTCTCTCAGACGTTTAAGCCAGAGCGTAGGAATGGTTTAACGTGGATGCTGCATATATCCAGAGGTACGCTTGCTGATGACTCCTCAATGACGCCCATGCATCAATCACTTTAAAAATTAGCCGTATACATGCGGAAATCAAGACGCGATGATCCTCGCTGTGCGCGGACCTCCCCGACTTAGTCCTGACTTAACTTCGGTACGGATAATCCAGTATAAAGTAAAAACGACGCAAAATCCCTGAAGGATTTATAATTCCCACGCCAGCGTGGATCGACGGAGCGGTGTATCCAGTGGACCGAAAGAGGTCTGATGGAAGATCGAACTGGATCTTGTGCGACTAATTCAGTTACAATAGGGAGGAAGGCCGAGGCTGTGTGGAGCGCTGGTCTGGCAGGACGAAGCTTCCACTACCAGCGGCTAGTGAGCCAGTCTCTCAGACGTTTAAGCCAGAGCGTAGGAATGGTTTAACGTGGATGCTGCATATATCCAGAGGTACGCTTGCTGATGACTCCTCAATGACGCCCATGCATCAATCAATTTAAAAATTAGCCGTATACATGCGGAAATCAAGACGAGATGATCCTCGCTGTGCGCGGACCTCCCCGACTTAGTCCCGACTTAACTTAGGTACGGATAACACAGTATAAAGTAAAAAACGACGCAAAATCCCTGAAGGATTTATAATTCCCACACCAGCGTTGATCGACGAAGCGGTGTATCCAGTGGACCGAAAGAGGTCTGATGGAAGATCGAACTGGATCCTGTGCGACTAATTCAGTTACAATAGGGAGGAAGGCCGAGGCTGTGTGGAGCGCTGGTCTCACAGGACGGGAAGCTTCCACTACCAGCGGCTAGTGAGCCAGTCTCTCAGACGTTTAAGCCAGAGCGTAGGAATGGTTTAACGTGGATGCCGCATATATCCAGAGGGAAGCTTGCTGATGGCGTCTCCTCGGCGACACCTACACACGTATACAAAACATGGTCCCAGTATCCGAACGCGCCCGCACACGGACGTGCTCCGGCACGATGTCCCGGTCCGGTAAGCCAGCTGAACTTACACACGACCAGTTCGCCCGACAGGATAGTCCGCTTGCTCGGGAGGCTTCTCTCTCCTGTTGTCGGTAGCGAGGCACGGTAAAGAGGACGTGAGACCCACACAGGACCACAGCCTCCCGGCGATAGACGGCCAACCCGGTGGTGAATGGCGATAGACGGTGCGCTCCGGCCGGTGTGCGTTTCCAGCGTGCGCGGACTCGGCGCCGCTCCTCGCCGGCTCCGGGACGCTTGCGTCGCCTTCGCAAGCCTCCCCCGTTGCTCCGGGCAACCGATGGGGATGAATCTCGCGACGCCCGGCGTCGGTTATCCAGTCGCGGGTGGGGCTGTCGGTTCCTCAGTGCGCTACTCGACGCCGAACTGACCACGTACAACACGAAACGACCTCGCATCGCACCGGCTAACGTCCGAGTTCCTGACGACGGTATCGAAGCAACTAAACGCGCGGCTTACCGAAAAAGGGAACGACAAAAAGAAGAAAAAAAAAAAAAAAAAAAAAAATCGAAGACACTCAACCCTCCGAGATCCGAAGGCCGGGTGTGCGAACGCCACGCGACAACCGGCTACCGACGACTCCGGCAACTCCGCCGGTGCGCTATTGACGCTATTTTGTTTCTTTGCTTTCATTCAGTTTCGCGGAAAACTGGAAAGAAAGATAAACGTAAAAACTGCACGAGGTTTTTTTTTTTATTATTGTCTTATTCTCTTCGAATGCCCGACGGGAACGGAATGAGTTGTGTGTTTTTCTGAAGTTTCGCGATAAACCTGCGAGTTCGCCGCTTAGAGGGAGAAAGACGCGCGCGCCGATTTCTGGATGGATTCGGATGAGATGGAGATGGAGAAAAGTTAATAACGATAATTGTAGAGCAGGCACAGACGAGCCGGTGAAAGTTACCCGAAGTTTTTTTAGGCCAAAGAGGCTCGCCGACTGCCGAGTGCCGCTGTCTTGAGAGCCTTTGTCATCGTTGTCTTTGTCGTCGAGACGCGTCTGGAAAGGATCTGCCGGTCGACGAACTCTCATCTCGCGGGCAGACCTTCCGCCGCACAACAACTATACAACCAGCAAGACGGTGGAGGTTGAACGGCGTTCGGTCAATTTTTCTTTGATTCTTCTCTCGCGCCCGCGGTATCGCCCGTTTCCACGCGAGTTGTGGCTAAAACAAAACAAAAAATTGAAATACATTTTTTTCAAATTGGAAAAAAAAAATTAACTCAAAGTGCCGAGAGGTTGATTAAAGCGGAAAGTTAATTCATTCGCACGGTGCGCCCGAGAAAAACTCACTGCGCGTCTGCACGGCCAGACTGACGGCGTTTATTACGAACGGGCAAGGAGAATTAATTGAAGTTGCGTTTTATTCGTTAAAACACTGGATGGTATTATGTGGTGAACGGTGCTGCGAGTGTGCTACGAGAAACTGAAGGGTCACACGGAAAAGAATAATCCACGTCAACGTTATTATTATTTCACTTCATTTTTTTTTTTTTTTTTTTTTCGTGGTGCGACGACGTTTGGAAGCTTAATGTAGACACCCTCGAATCTCCGTTGTGTACAGAAAAAAAAAAAAAAAAAAAAACAACGATTCGTAAGTAGGTGAAAAAAAAAAGTTTGAACTAAGTCGAGAATAATTGTTGCAGGATGTTCGATAGGCGTTAATTAGTCCCGTATCTGAATTTAGGCGGGATTAAAGTATTGTTTTTATAGTTTCTGTTACTCGATATAGAGGACGATGATATTTGGACGTTACGAGATTAAAATCCATGCGATCTACGCCAACTCGGTCAGGCCCGTTCTCGAATTGAGCTCTTCTTTTCTCTCGTCCAAAGTGTCTTTCGCTTTCCGCGCGCGCCTCCCTCGTCCCCCCCCCCCCACCCCCCAGTTCGTGCCAACTGTTAATTCAACTTCCGGGTAGTTATCAACTTATCACCCGTGAAACTATCTCGTCTCCGTTCCGCCGTCTCGCGCCCTAACCGTATAGTTATGGACGCCGGAAACTTCAATAACATCCACGTGGCACGTCGGCCAGGGTCGCACGCATCTTCGATTATCTTGTCAACGAACCATTGCCAATTTCGCAAAATCACCATTTCCGGAATTCTGAAGAAAAAAAAAACAAAAAAAATAGTAATCAGTGTGCAAAAAAAAGTTAAACAGGCGCACACATTATAACGCGAATCAGCTAAAGGATCAAGCGGACTAAAGCCGATTGCGGCAAGTTAATTTTTTTTCTCGCACATCAGGCTTATTGAATCGTTTTGTTTATTTATTTATTTATTTATTTTTATTTGCCTTTACATTCTAACTTTTTGTCCCGACGTCTAGACTTCGCTGAAGCGGTACAATCTAGTTTACGAAGTCTCGGTACGAAGTCTTGCTCCGGCGCTGAGCAAAGTAATTTATGCGAGAGTTCCGCCGACCCCTCGCTCGCTCGAGGAGGCTCCTCGTGCGGTAGGAAAATTTTCGAGACCGGAGACACGTCGCATCCAGGAGCGTACGCGAACTGTAACACGCCGGAGGACTGTTTTAAAAGTATGCGGGCGTGGCTTTTCCGGGGTGTCAGAGGACACAAAGAACTGCCGGAACATGCCGGTGCACATACACACGGCGCACAGTGTGTTTCGTTCGTGGACATCGCCGAAGCTGTGAGCGCCCGTACACCCTGTCTAGTGGAAAAGTTTCTTCGTGACCTGACGGCTCGAGAGAAGAGGGACATTGCTGCAACTCCGGGCACTGCACGGCCGTAAAACGGCCCGGGCGGCGGAAACGAAAGCATCAGAAATACGTGCGAAACTCGAGCACACTTATTTTCTCGCGACGTCGTGGGTTATAAGCGATTCCCATTCTCGTTGTGCAACGCTCTTCACCCTCGTTCTCGCACTCTTTTCATTTCTTTTTCTCATCTCGTCGTTCCATTGCCGTGCGACACGAGCGTGATTGTTCTCTGAACTCTTCCGGAGTCATAATTTTGTCATTCACACTTCGGGCCTTTTTTTGTTTTTTGCTGGCTTGTTTCTTTCGTCCGTGACGAAAGTAAAACATTTCCGGGTCAATTATTTTTTTTTTTTTTTTTTCGTCAAGAGACAACTCGTTTCGAAAACTCTAAAATTCTAAACTTCTAATTATAGACGATTTTTTTTTATCTCTTCGCGCGCGTTCGAGCTCGATTTAAACCGAAGCGAATAATCGGCACCGGACGCGTATGAAAAATTATCTTTTTCTCATCTCGTCGTTCCATTGCCGTGCGACACGAGCGTGATTGTTCTCTGAACTCTTCCAGAGTCATAATTTTGTCATTCACACTTCGGGCCTTTTTTTGTTTTTTGCTGGCTTGTTTCTTTCGTCCGTGACGAAAGTAAAACATTACCGGGTCAATTATTTTGTTTTTTTGTTTCGTCAAGAGTATTCAAAAACTCTAAAATTCTAAACTTCTAATTATAGACGATTTTTTTAAAATCTCTTCGCGCGCGTTCTAATACAACCATCCGCGATGCGAGCTCGATTTAAATCGAAGCGAATAATCGGCACCGGACGCGTATGAAGAATTATCTCGTTTATCGGTTCTCGATTGACATTCTTTCCGTGAATTAAGCTCGCGTTTGCGTGAAGTACGGACACCCGCATGACGGCATATTTAATTTCTTTGCTCCGTCGATCGGCGTACCGGGGGAAACGCATGAGCGTCAATTATCGAATAATTAGTACCTACCAAAGTAATTACTAATTAGGCGGGGAGATACGAGCGAGGTATATTGGATATTCGATCGTAAATACTGTATAATCCGGGACGCATAGAGAACCACAGAAACTGATGAACGTTCCCATCTCGATAATTGAACCGCGCATCGGCTTGCAGTGTTTACTAATAAATAGTAAACATCGAGGCAATTGGGACGAGAAACTCTCTCCTCGCTCGAATGAGAAAATTTAAATCCGTTCATATCGACAAAACCGCGATACTATTTAACTCCGGTAATATCAACGATTAGTCGGCTGTTTGTTTTATAAAAGCATTCGGAGCGATTTATGGATTTATGGTCGATCTTTTATCCCAAGTGTTGCCAAGCTTTGGAGAGACGTGAATGTTTCTCCGGTTAACGTATCGTTTTATCGCTCTTCCAATCGCAAATTCTTACGACCGATTAAAACGAAGAAATTATACTCAGTATATTTTTTTCTTTAATAATCGTCATTTCTTTTTTTAATAATCTAAGAAATCGTAAACATCGAAGCCATCAGAACGAGAAACTCTCCCGAGTGAGAAAATTTCAATCTAATTAATAATAATAATAATCTAACTAATAATCCATCAGTTTAAAAAAGTTTAGCGTGTTTTGTACGTTTGGTCGATCTTTTATTCCAGGTATTGTAAAGCTATGAGGTGAATGGTTCTCCAGTGAACACATCGTTTTATCGCTCGCTCCACCGTACATTTTTCCAGACCAATTAAAACAATGAAAGTAAAGTCAGTTTAAATTTTTATTTTTTTTATTTCCTTTTAGTTTGCCGTACGAAAGAAAATAAGGCATGAGCCAATTTCGGCACCGTGAATTCTTCAACATCAGCCCGAAACGATATTCCTACGACTCGCTCCGAAAATGCTTCGGCGAGATGAGAATTGCGAAGCGAAAATTTATCGCACACGCGCTCCAGGGTGACGACGCGAAATTCTGTGAAAATTAAAGGGTGACCGAGGAGAGTTGCGTGCGAGAGTAGATATAGCCTGAGTGGTGCCGCCGCGGATGGCCGATGCTGGTCGCGTGTCCGATGGGGTGCGGATCGAAGACAAAGCTTCGACGGACAGGCGGTAGCTCTCTATGGTTTCTCTCGGTAAATATTGACCGTCGTTCTCTACCGTCGAGAGACTATTGAATTAACAATTCCATTAAGGTCTCTGGTGAAAATTCACCGTACGATCTCTGGGCCCCGTGGGCTTTCTCGGCCAGCCGGACGATCCGACGATCAACACCGGACCGTACAGTTCACCGCCATTGGTTTCGTTATACGCTGTTATTTCTGCCTTTAGCGAATAGCCCATTCGTTCCGATTAAAATTTTCTAACTAACCGTCCGTTTAAACTTTTCGCTCTGTTATTTATTTGCGCCTGGAATCCGTCGACCAAGCTCAATATATATATATATACCTCCGAAAGCGTACATTTTATGTTATTTTTTCGCTCTTCGTTCTCCACTTTATAGTCGGTCAACGATCGTAAATCGCGTCCCTAAAACTCGCACTCTCTTTCACCGCGTATTGGTACGGAACATTCGAGACTCATTCTCATCCGATTATTTTCGGGCCAAGTATATTTCTATATATACATTATACAAGCAGAAAAGAAAAAGATTTCTACGCAGTTCTGGAAACCAAGCGATGGTAAAAAAAAAAAAAAGAACAATAAGAATTGAGCCGATACACCGATATCCCATGTAGGATGATCGGATGTGGCCAATGGTTGGGCGAAGCTTGGTACCGACGTTGCCAATATTGGCAAGCGAGCTTGGCCCAATCGTCGACGGAGCCTTGGATGATAAGTACTTGCCAATATTGGTATCCAACATTGGCCCCAAAGTCGATCAAGGGGATCGGCCGATAATCGGTTATCATTGACGGCCCTCTGAAGGTTAGGTATAATACGACGAGAGTGATTTTGAAACAACTTTATATTGTAAAAGTCTTTTTTATATTGTAAAAGTTAGAATATCCCTATTTTTATGCTTCGCATGTCTACAAGAGATTAAATTTTACATATTTTCTCGTGCGAGAACTCTCGAAGCGATCATACTCCGTCCAATGTATTGGTAATACATATTGTGTATCGGTATGTAAAATGTATTTATTGGCTACCGAATACGGAATGCAAAAATAATAGGCATACTTTGCGACAGTTAAAGAGAGGTGGCATTTCGCATGCTCTTATATTGGCGCTCGGGTACACTTTCGCTTGCGAGAAACAACTTGGGTCTGCGCACATCTAGCGGCGAAAGCCGCTGATTGGTCACATCGGTAAACCAACGATTGGCGAGACGATATTCGGTCGAACATTGGCTTAAAATCGGCGGTTCGTGAGATCATGCATCAACCGACGAACGGTTGGCGAATCAGTATTCGTCTGAATATTGGCCTAAAATCGGAAAATCAATGTTTGGTGAGTTCATACTCGGCCGAATACCGGCCTCAAATCGACAAATCAACCATTGGCGAGTCGATACTTGACCAAACATTGGCCCCCCATTTGCAAACCAACCAATGGTTAGCAATTACCCGGCCGAACATTGGTTTCAAATCGACTAACCAAAAATTGACGAGTCCAATGCGGCCAAGCATTGGCCGCAAATTGTCAAACCAACCATTGGCGAACCAATACTTGGCCGAACGTTGGGGATTCGACAATCCCCACGCCAACATTACCCCGACCATCGGCCGCGTCCGTTCCATCGGCAAACCGTACATGGGTAGATCGAGAATTTCGCGGGGAGCTGCGCTGAGGCTCTCCTTTCAATTACCGAATTCCTTCGTTCCTCACCGGTGATTAATATCGCTAACCCGCTGGGCTTTCGCGAAATCGAATTGGTTACGGCTTTTAGACGCGTTCCCCCGGGCCGCGATCCTTGCGAGTCACGTATATCTACTACACACTATACACACATACAACACGTTCGAACGGTTACGTGGGACGGCGAAAGAGAAAAAAAAAAGGGAAACGAGCCTACCGGGAAAACGAAATTACACCCTAAAAAAAAAAAAAAAAAAAAAAAAAAAAAGTCATCGCATGAACAGCCCTCGTCGACAGAATTCGTCGGAAGATGGATGAAGTTTCAGAAACGCCTTGCGTGTCGTATAACGTCAGGCGGCGTCGACGATCCATGCTTTACTGTGTGAAAGGGGTTATCTCGGCACTCGGCACGTGCTCGAGCAGCGCGATCCAATAGCAGCGCACCCAGGGAGCCAAATCGTGCGAGTTTTAAACGCTCAAAGTTTCGCGGATCGCGCATGCGGAGAGCCGAACAGGTGAAACGGCTCCTGTCGCGCACCAATTTTCGTCTGTAAAACGACGCGCACCTCATTGCGAAACGTGCGTCGATGCTAGGGAGAAAAACGGATGCTACGAAAACGCCCCTGTGCGAATTCCGTGCTCGTGCGAACAGCGGCAATACTCGCACGGATAGAATCGATGTCGGGTCTGCAGACTCCGTCGTGCGACGGATATTAGTAATTTAGCGCGATCGAGTGGATACGCAGCCACGGGGCGTTCCAAGCCAGGTCGACGCTGTTCGGATAAGTTTCCGAGACTCGGACCGGAACGCAAGAATTGCGGTTCGCCTTTTTATTAAATCAAATTACCGGTTGTTAATTCTTTGACCCTTCGCCGTCAGAGAAACGAATTACCCCGTACGTGTTTTTTTCTTTCGCCCGCACGCGTCACTGTCAGCGAAAGGGGTTAACCGGGCGATTCCTCTAATGAAGCCGAAGCTTCGTCCAGCGATACCTTCAATTTGGCGGAAAAATTTAATTAACGGCTTTCACTCGGACTCGGGTCGTTCAACCATACGCTCCAAATTGCCTCGTGAACTCAATTGTCCACTATTAATATTAACTACAACTCTTTCTAATCAATATGCATCTTTACACAATTTCTCGATAGTCATTTTTATTATCTACTTGGATTAAAAAAAAAAAAAAAAAACACAATAAAAAATTGTCCTTGTAGATATTTGACGTGGGACGCCCCGTACGAGTTGCAAACATTACTTCCGTATCGGAATATAATCAGAATATAAACACAGGTGCACGTGTAAGCCGATGGTAGGTCCAATAAACGTGGGGATTATGGTTTAGCACGCGGATTCGCCCCTTCGCTCCGAAACACACAGCCCGGAGGCCCATTACGACCGTTTTCCAGGTCGGAAATCGTGCGCGTCTGGCGAATCAACCCGTGGCCCGCCGTCTCGACGCCGCAAAGTACATTCGTTACGTCCCATTCGAGGGCTCGTTGACGATTCGAGGATCGCGGTTAAATCCACCAACGGATACCGTAGGTTCTACCGATACAGCCTTGAAATTAATTTATACCGTAAACCTACCCTGTTACTTCCGTACCGAAGGGTTCCGATAACGTGCTCTTTCGATTTACTCCGATGAACCTTGCGACATCAACATCCTCTTTAATACGTAGCCTCCGCATTATCACCGTCAATACTTCATCGTCGAATTTCTCTCGCGTTACCGGCAACCAACCAACACAGATATTCGTGTCTTAAGGTAGCTCCCAGCGAGCGGTGTTCATTTCGCCTAAATTCGAGAAATTCAGGCAAGAATTGCAAACACTTGCCGATGTTATAAAAATCGGAAAAAATTCATAATTATTATAAGCACTGAAAATACTAATTTTTCATAATAATAATTTTTAAAATGTTATTAAAAAATTGTTGAAACAAAAATTGTTCATCGAAATGTGCGGGAACTCAACTTTTTTTTTTTATGAAAATGATTCGTTCATTTTTCGAGATACGTATGAATTTTTAAAGATTTTTATCTTTATTTTGTTTTTTGCACATTTTTCCATGCAAAAAAACAAGAGAAATCAAAATGAAGATAAAAATCTGAAAAAAAAAAATTCATACGTATTCCGAAAAGTGAACGAATCATTTTCATAAAAAAAAACGTTGAGTTAACGCATACTTCGATGAACAATTTTTTTTTTCAACAATTTGTTAATAACATTTTGAAATTATTATTATGCAAAATTAGACTTTTCAATGCCTATAATAAATATGATTTTTTTTTTAGATTTTTATAACATCGGGAAGTGTTTGCAATTCTTGCCCGAATTTCTCGAATTCAGGCGAAATGAACACCACTCGCTGGAGCTACCTTAAAACAAGAAAAAAAAAAGAAAGTAGAAAGGTCGCTTCTTTACCGTTGGAACAAAATATTGGCTAAAATTATTATTTCTGAAGGTCTCGTTGACGATTCGAGAAACAACCTTGGAATTAATTTATCCCGTAAACCTACCGTGTTACTTCCGTGCCAAAGAGTTCCGATATCGTGCTCTTTCGATTTACTCCGATGAACCCTGCAACACCCACATCCTCTTTAATACGGAGCCTTCGTATTATTCCCATCGATATTTTATCGTCGAATTTCACTCCCGTCATCAGCAATGAACCAACATCCGTATTCGTGACTTACAAAAAAAAACATCGGAACGACCTCTTTACCGTCATTAAAAAACATTGGATAAAATGATAATTTCTCATAGCTCATCGAAGCCTTCGTAGATAACTCTGTCGACGGCGGCTCCGTCGCTCCAAAGTTCACGGCTCTCGCGTGTCCCTTGATTTTCAGTTTGGAGTAAAAATGATATCCGAACCTCGTCAAAGTTAGTTCGGCGCCGCGACTTGGTAATTTAGATATCGACGACAACGGCAACGACGGAGACCGAACTGTCGTGCGGCACCGCGCGTTATAGCAGCCAGTTATGCATTAGCATCGCGAAACACCGGCTGGCGTGTCCCTCCATGCCGCTTCTGGTTTTGACAGGAAATTAAAAGTTTTCCGGGCAATGGTCTCTCGACTTTGCACAGTTTATGGGTACACACGGGGCAGGTAGTATAGACGTCCACGTCGTCGGCATCGCGCGATCGCCCGATTAAATAAAAGACCTATTTAGATCGGGCCTCCGATAGTCGCCGGATATCGACGGCCCGATACCATCTCTCGTCCCGTGAGTTTATGAACGTGAATAGTAGACAAACTTTCTCCCGCCTCGACGAACCCAACCGGGGCGGGTTTCGCGCCGAAGAGAAAATTCATTCACCCGACGACGCTGACCTTCTTTTTACGAAGAACTTTAAGCCCGGCCATCGTCGGCTATCGTACAGTTGGATTGAAACGAGTTTCCTTTTCTTTTAGTTTTTCGTTTACTTATCGAAACGTCACTGAAGTCTATCTGAGCGCCTTAAATCGATTTCTTTTACGCGGATAGGAAAAGGTCTTCGGTGGAAATTTTGGAGCGTTAAATCGGCACCTGATAAGGTCTCAAGAAAACTTTAACAGGCCTTACGCAAGACAAATGGGTAAAAAGTTCATCAGCCTCTGTAGTGGATTTTTGCCCTCGACTGGACTCGGAGCGAAGGGTTGCTAATCTTAAAAAAAAAAAAAAAAAAAAAAAAAAAAACTATATTCTTCTGTTTCTTTATAATGTGTCTTGGACACGGAACTTGTCAATTGAATTTTTTCAGATATTTCTTAGTAAAACCTGTTGCGAGGAATTAGTTTCCTTTCGTCACGCATCGATGTCCAGATACATGCGAGTACGTCGAAATTTACGTCGGGGCTTTTTAAATACCATTGGCGAAGTTCTCCAAAGTTTTCTAGATCGTATCAGTCGTATTTATCACGGCGAGTGCTCCCACTTGCGGCGAATAGCTGCAGTATTTCTTTCCGTAAATGGCTCGATCGTGCGTTCGGGAGAGACGACAAACTTTCCGCCGTCGTTCCTCTGCTTCTTTTGTGCGCGGGCGAAAATAAACCGTCGACTGTGTAATATAGTTTTTTTTTTTGCCGCCCTCGTTCCCTTTCTTTTCGAAGAATCGACGAAATATCGATGGTCGCAGAGCCGCGGCTTTTCTCAACTAAAGAAATAAATAAAATAAAGTAAAATCAGTTCGCGTTGGCATGGAAAGTCTCGAAAGCAAACTCCTGATGTACGTCGTCTAATGGTTAGATCGTGCTCCGCCCCGTGAATCGACAAACTTTTCGACCCATCTGTCGCCCCGTGTATTCGCTCTTCCATCCATCGGATTCGCGCCGATAAGAAAGTGAAGCAGCATCCGTCTGCCCTGGAGGAATGGCGTTTGAGCAAAAAGTAAAGCCGATACGGCATCGACTCATTCCCCGCACGTACCAACTAAATATCGAATGGATGGATCGTGCTCACGAAGCTTGTGATGCAAACTTTTTAACTCTTCGCGTTTTATATACCTCGCAGTTACAGTCCTCTCAGCTGCGAAGTTGGAATTGAAAAAAAAAAGTCCCGATAATTTACGATACACTTTCGGGTTATATTTTAGGATAACGGAGTGGCGCCGAGTAGCTCGAAAGTGCGCGAAAACACCCTTCGTAAACGCCAGGCAATGAACACTTCTAGATTATTTTTTTCTTTCAAATCCGTCGCGGGGTGGTCCATCTTACCACTTTCACCCCAGACGATAAATTGCAGTCCAACTTTGAACTGACTCGAGTTCAACTCGCGATACTGACCCCGAGACCTGAACCAACGTCGCGAGATCGTGCGGTTTCGTCAATTGAGCGAAAAGGGCACTCTATCAATCGCGTTAAGAGCGCACTTCTTTTTTTTTAGTGCCCTCGAGGCATCGCGATAGGTGCCGCAAAGGGCGAAGAGGAATGCGGGTGAGTTGAAAGCCAGCGGGGTTAAAAGAGAGGAGAGTAAAGAAAAAGAGAAGTTCGCCAGGGAGTGATATAGCTACTAAAAGGAACGAAGAGAATATGTACTTTCCCCTTCGCCGCGGTCTCTTTCGCATACGTATCTCAGTATTATCTCACTTTATCGTCCGTATGCAAGGAGCTTTCCGTATGCACCGCGGATGCCCTCTTGGCCGCCGCCGATTCCTCTTACATTTTCTCTTCTATCCATTCTTCTTTCTCGCTGTTCTTCTTCGCCGTTCCAACGCTCGGCGCTCGACGACGTTCGAATAAAACTGCCTAACGCAGACGCCGTACCCCGAAGCTGTTTCAAAGTAACGACGATTCAGGTGCCATTCGATTCCGTGGATGGAATCGCAGCTTCACGAACATCCAGACGGACTCGTCATCCCTTCGAAAAATTGCGTCGCCCGCGCAAAAAACAAAGTATTAAAATTGTATTGAAATGAAAGTATTAGGAGTATGTCGTATTGGACTGAATAATTAATACTAAAATTATACTTCGCGTAAGAGTACAAAGTATGAAACTAGTATATGAAAGGATATTAGGTATCAAGTATTAAGTTAATATACCATGAAATATTCGCGTATTAAGTCTGGTCCATCGGTCCATCGGTCCATCGGTCCATCGGTCCATCGGTCCATCGGTCCATCGGTCCATCGGTCCATCGGTCCATCGGTCCATCGGTCCATCGGTCCATCGGTCCATCGGTCCATCGGTCCATCGGTCCATCGGTCCATCGGTCCATCGGTCCATCGGTCCATCGGTCCATCGGTCCATCGGTCCATCGGTCCATCGGTCCATCGGTCCATCGGTCCATCGGTCCATCGGTCCATCGGTCCATCGGTCCATCGGTCCATCGGTCCATCGGTCCATCGGTCCATCGGTCCATCGGTCCATCGGTCCATCGGTCCATCGGTCCATCGGTCCATCGGTCCATCGGTCCATCGGTCCATCGGTCCATCGGTCCATCGGTCCATCGGTCCATCGGTCCATCGGTCCATCGGTCCATCGGTCCATCGGTCCATCGGTCCATCGGTCCATCGGTCCATCGGTCCATCGGTCCATCGGTCCATCGGTCCATACTCAATACGCGAATATTTCGTGGTATTAACTTAATACTTGATACCTCATATCCTTTCACATACTAGTTGCATACTTTGTAGTCTTACTCGAAGTATAATTTTAGTATTATTCAGTCCAATACGACATACTCCCTAATACTTTCATTTTAATACAATTTTAATACTCTTTTAATACTTTCTTTTTTGCGCGTGTCACGATCCTGCTGGGGATATTTACTTCTCGGAGAAGCAATTTCTTCTATGTACGATCTTTCCGTGCTTCATAAATATATTTTAGGCATATTTGTCAGTTTTCTCAGTAATGAAATTTATTTCATCTCATGTTAATTTTTTACGGATCGATTTTTTACGAGCTCTCCAGATGAATGGATGGAAAAGAGAACGGGGAAAAAAAAAATTCGTCAAGATATAAAGCCTCGTCGCCCGGAGTGCTTCGCTTGGCTATTAATGGAATGTTAATGCCTCGATTTCCATCGAGCTGCATTGGAAGCCGCCCTGAGAATTTTTGCAAAATTATTCAAAAAAAAAAGGAAGAAGTTTAATTATAAGAAACGAAAAAGCACTTTCTCCTTATAACACGGCACTTTGCCCGCGGCCTTTTCTCCTCTGTTTCCTTCGCTAAATAGGAAACCTCTCGATGAAATCCATAAGTATTGAGTATCTTCGAATCGTTCCTTCCCTCCGCCTCCGACTCCGTCTTTATTACACTCCTTTTGCCTCTTTATCTCGTTGCTCGCCGGGCCTGCTCCTCTCCACTTTCCTCAAGAAATTCAATTAGAACGAAGATTAGCCGAGGCGCAAAACTTTCTTCCGGATCTTACCCCGAACGATTTCACCGACCAATCGCGCATTCGCCTTAGCTGTTAAACTCTTTTCTGACTTCGCCACCGCCATCGACCGTTTTCCCTCGTTTGCCATCAAATCATCGCAAAGTGTCTCTTCCGTTCTCTCGGCCTCTTGATAAACTCCGGCGAGACCCCTCCTGCCTCTTATTGCCGGTGTATCTGGAGCGACGGAGTACGAAGACCCTCGATAATAATCTACGACGATTAACGAGGCTACGAAGCCACGAGACTGAATTATATCGCCATCGCGGGCCGCTAAAAAGAGAGGATGACGATGGAAAAGGATTCGCATTAAATCCTATGCGGCACTGTATATCCACTGAAAACTTATTCGACTCTCGGCTGTTGAATAACCCGAGAGTTTCCACGTAGGCAAGTTACCGAGTGACTATATCCATATTTCAGCGGCGAGTTCCGCCACTTCTCTTCTTTTTCTATTATTTTTCTTTTGTTTTGTTTTTCTAGTACAAAAAACTTATTTCCCGAGATGTTGTTGCGAATATTTAAAATGATGCACCATAAATCGTCCGATATAGTTTCGTTTCGTGCCAATGTGCTGCATTCTTAACCGTAAATGCCCACTTGGACTGCGGAGAATCGCTTTATCGTCAGAACCGAAGTTTCATTCATCATTTTTTTAATACTTTTTTTTAGTCACCCAAGAGGTGTTTTTTTTTTTTTATCTCTCGTGCGGACTCTGTTGGACGACACACGGGGGTGCATCCTTTATGTACGATATAACGAAAAAGGAGGGTAGTTTCCATGCTGCCTCTCGTCGGTGAGGTAAAAGTGGCGAGACTCGGAGTCTGATATGTGACCGAGGCATGCCCGGAGACTTTCCGCAGGGTATCCTCTGTAGTACGGGTCGCAAGCGGGTTATACCTCACAGGAAACTCGCCGACGGAAAAGCTTCCATTCGTCTCGGGGGTGTGCTACGACCGAAGTGGACACACTTTATTCGAAATATTGTCCATTATTCTCAGCCGTCCGGGACCGCGCGTACACTACTGTGTACATACGGATATCGTCTCGTATACCCTTATTTATTGCGCCTTATACGAAAAAATACTAAGACAACTTAACGCTTACAAACTGTTCGGGCACAGTCATAATTTCACAAATTATTTTGAAGCGGAAATTTAGATAAAAATTAATATACGATTCGCAATTGACGTTGAGACTCAATTGCGGAATTGGTCTGAGTGAAATTTTTTGAAAAAGTGCGATCTTGTCATCGCATCGAGATCTCCTTTGAAACAGCGATGACGTCAATTGTCAGGCTCGTGCCGATGTGCGACGAAACTCGTCGAGGCTTTCAACGATAATCAAATTCGAGATGGGAATTGATTCTCCCGTCACAGTCTCGTGACACTGGCTTTTATATACGCTATCGTACAAAATTTGATTTCCTTTTTTTTTTCATCAATCTTTTTCCACGGTGCTCTCGTCTGGAAACCCTTCGATCCCTCCTCGCTCTTTTTACATTCATTCGACATACAATTTCACTTCATGCAAGCCACCAACTGTGTACATTCACAGACGCGATCGATACATCGATATATCCGTTACTGCGATGAATTCGGAGAATTTGTTTCTCCGAAGCAAACGCCTTTTGATACATAATATTTGACGATTGCATTTTTTTTTACTATCGTTCCGGCAAAGTTCCGCCGTTTGACAATAATTGAAAGAAAAAAACTTCAGCTTCACAAATATCTATCGTGATGGATGCAAAACCGAAACTTACCGCTTTAAATAAATCGACGGTCATCAGAGTATCTTTCTTTCGCATTTCACTTCCTCCATAAGCAAAAAATTTCAATTCTCCTGCTTCAATTTTGTCGCGTCCCGTTATTTTCTCCTCTATTCATCGCACCTTCGCTTCGCGCGATTCCCGCTGTCTGCAGTCATATGCCCACGTTTGACACACACACACACACACACACACACACACACACACACACACACACACACACACACACACACACACACACACACACACACACACACACACACACACACACACACACACACACACACACACACACACACACACACATACATACATACATATATATATACATATATATATATATATATATATATATATATATATATATATATATATATATATATATATATATATATATATATATATATATATATGTACACCTCCGTAGACATAACAGAGCTTTCGTATAGGATGATTGGGTTCGTGCGCCGAATTCCATCTGTGTAAACCGGTTGACACATATATTGCCCGACGTTTGTCGTTTCCGACGCGAGCCTCGATGCCTGTATGTACAAAGCCAGACATCGATGTTACGCGTATGCCAGATGAAAATCGATTTTTCCCTCAGTGTTCTCTCCCGCCGGATGCCGAAGCCTGCCCTCCTCCTCGGGCAATGTTGAAATAGTATATTATGCTACAAGATAGGAAAGTGCGTCTTTTCATCGAGTGTGAAGTTTGAAATTCACGCGAGGTGAAAAGGCACTTCCTCTCGAGTGGCATACGCTATTTTTTTTCCCGACTACGCTAAAAAGCGGCCATATTTTTGTGATGGTAATTGGCCGAGTCTTGACGAGCTGGAGGAAAAGTTCACGTTTCCTCCCCTAAATCACTTTTTTTCTCGCTGAAATTTTTTTTTTTTCCCGACTGCGCTAAAATAACCACATTCCTTGCGTGCAATACGGGCGGAAAATGGCCTATTATTGACTGATGATCATTATTAACATGTGCGCATGCGCAGTACACACGGAGAAAAAATGTTCAGTCATGACAGCAAAAGTGAGTTTGCGTTTTCTTTTTGTTGTAACAGCAACAAAAAAATTGTATTTGCAGCAAACGTATTGTCCTCTCAGCAGAGATAATTTGTAATGGGAACAAATTTTATATGTCACGGAAGATTTGCTGGTATAGCAAAGGATTTGCTAATGCTGCAAATGATTTGCTGGTGTAGTTAATTATTTGATCGCGTCACCTGTTTAGTTTGTGAAAAGCAGTGCGACAAGCAAGTGTATACCATTAATATACTACAAAGCTTAAATAGTGACTAATTATTGTGGGAAGTAAGATATTCTAATGTGCAATGGAATAAAAGCAGGCGACGCGTTAGAGGACGCAGGGCCGGAGTCACGATTCGTCGAGGGGTCGGGGATGCGCCCTATAACAAACAAAGATATACAAAAGAAGCGAGTTTGAATTTAGATTCAAGATCAAATTTAATTTTTGGTTAGGAATGTATATGTGACGCATCCTTAACGATTACTTAAATCACAAGTAATGTCTCATCTATAATGTTCGATGTGGCTTATAGAGCATTTGAATATAACAAAAAAAGTAGCAAGTTAGAAATAGCGTAGTTGGTAGCGTGTTAGGTTTATAGGTAGACATAACGGTTAGGTAGGCAGCTCGATCCCCATCCCAAGCCGTTCTTCTCGCTTCTGAAGGTATTTCGAGTATTCGTGCTCATACATTTTTTGTTATGAATATCTTAATTTTTTTATTATGTCTGTTATCAGTGCATAGATTATTAGTTTATCATTTAATATCAAGAAGTTACTTGATTGAGAAAAAGATAAAAGCAAGCAATACGAAATCACTCAGCAGTAACAACTATGCTGTTGCAGCAAATGACATTTGCTGTCCTAGCAAATCCGGCGGTAACAAATATTTTTTGTTAACACAGCAAATACGTCTGCTGTGCTATGCTGTACTGACCAAAACTTTTCTCTGCGTGCAATTCCATTACTCCCAAGGGAGTAATAGGGCTCATTACTCCCTCTCGAAGCTCTATTAATCCCGGGTCAGTAATGGTCATTGGCGAATATGACAATTTTGCGACGCAAGAAATGTGGTTATTTTAACGAAGTCGGCAAAAAAATAAAATATCGTATACCACAAGGGAGGAAGTGCTTTTTCACCTCGTGCGAATTTATGCCCTCGCCTCACTCGGGCATCAAACTTCACGCTCGGTGAAAAAACGCACTTTCCTCCCTAGTGGCATAATACACTAATCCCCCCGCTCGTCAAGAATCGGCCACTTTCCGACCCCGTTGCACGCATTAAGTAGAGCCTTTTCAGCGTAATCGGGAAAAAAGTATCGTTGCCATTGGCCCGATAGTTGTTGAAGAACGTTTCTCTACGCGCCCAGGAATACACGGAAAAACTAGCGGCGTCCGATAGACGATGCGGGGGGGATGTCTGGTTGGTTGGATGGACCGGAACGCGAAAGGGGTGAGCCGGAGAAACGCAGCAGCAGAGCAACAGCGGCATAGGCACCGCTGGTGGCTTTCGAGCATGCATGCATAATACCAGATATCCTAGAGAGAGAAGCCCGTGCACGTGTACACAAAACGATGAAAAATTCCGTAGCATATTTTTCAACCCTCTTGTGAAAATAGATATGCTAGTCCGTATATACACATATATTTATATATATTTCTTGGGAAGAATGCCGCTGGGGAAAATGTCGAAAGGGAGGAGCGTGGAGATAAAGAACGAGACGGGCGAGAGGGGGTAGTTGCAAGGATACCGCGGTGCAAATTTGACGTGATGACGGAGATTCATTATATTCGTGTCGTTCGTCAATATCGATCGAACGATTCGAATTTCTGGCTCGTTAGCTGCGGGATAAAAGTGATGAATTTTGGAACACTGCAAAGTTCTATTGTAAATTATAGTCCAATGTGCCCGACCGCGTATTGCGATTAAAATTCATTATCCAATAGGAAGATTATTCGTGTGTGTCGAAGGGTCGGCCCGGCATCGAAATAACTCGCTAAGCCTTCCCGATACGCGCTGAGCCCCATTAAAATCGCTAATGATTTTAATAAATTATCTCGTCGAACACTGATCTGTTAATGGGCTCGAAACCAGCTTTGTTCGCTAATTTTTCAATGCGTTTAAGCTTCCAAAGTTTTCTCTGTGAAGCCGTTTTGGAGCTAATAGAAAGGATATCATATCATATTGGTCGTTGGTAATTAAATTTCGAATGCGAAAGCTTATTCGGTTCTCTAAAAAAAAAAAAAAAAGAGAAAGAAGAGACTGGTCGCTCCTTGATAAATTTTTAATATTAATATCGAAATGTAGCCAGCGCGGCAGCCGTATTGGAGCTTCTACCGTCATAGGCTTCGCCAGAATTCCAATTCTTTTTTATTAAATTTTTTTTTATTAATATATACTCGAGTTTATATCGTCAGTTCGACTATGCGAGGGTTATATATGGTGAGGGGGAAAAAAATAGACTGCCGGAAATTACGAAGAGTGGGCGACAGCTCTCGTCACATTTTCCTTTTTTCTTTTTTCATTTCTCCGCTGATATTTCCCTAACCGCACTCCCTTCGACACCCTCTTCAAACTCCGGGACCGCGAAGCTTGTGAACACGGCTGGACGGCAGCAGCGATGTCACTGCGCGGTAGCAGCGGGAGGATAGGAAAGGAAAAAAAAAACACACACACACACACTCACAGACACCAGCGCCGAGAATCGAGGAGAATCGGGAGGGGGCAGTTTATTTTTTTGTCCCTCGAAGCGTGAAAAGGGCTCGAGATCGGAGAGTGACGAGCGCAGAGGGCGAGGGCGAGTACGGCGAGTCGTTTCTCACCGGATGAATCGGACATATTTTTTCATGCCGGAGAATTTCTTTCCGGCGAGGACAAATAGTGTTATACATCCCGGAGTTCGTGCGTTACGAAAATGGATCGATCTTTGGAAGTCCTTCACTCGAAATTATACCTCCGCTGGCTCTGTCGCCGTTGAATCGTACTTGAGGCGGGATGCTCGAAAGCTCGAAAGATCTTAACGTAAAATCCTGGGAGCTTGTTAGTTGCCACTTGAACTTTTTGCGGGCAGGGCGAGACGCGAAGTGAACGATTTGCGGTAGCGCTCGTTGGGGCGGATACTGCGTTGAAACTTTAAGTAGGAGAATCTCCCTATCGACGGGCGCTTGTTTATGGGAAAACCGGAATTCTCAATCCATGGAAAGTTAATGAATACTTGTGGATAGTTGTTATTTATCGCTTTCTCGGACGATCCATCAATTAGCGTCAGCAAAGTCTTACGCATGGCACGGTAAACTTGCGGAGCCGTCTTGTGCACCGACTGGCCGAGAAATTTACGGGAAGCGACAATGAAGAAATGACGCGGAAGTGAAAAAAACTTGCTCGATTCACACCTCGCCTCTCATAGCGGTCTCGTGCCTTTTTTCATGGCTTTTTTTACACCTTCTTCCAGCATTTCTCACGATCAGTTAAGTATATGCATGTATATATAACGTATATACATGAAAACTTGTCCGGTGAAACTTTACTCGGGTTCATGCGCGATCCCGTGTGCCGCACGTCGAGCGTTTCTAGTCAAGAAGGACTCACAGAATTTTGCCAAAAGCCTCGATTCTTTTCCAGGACTCCGTGCGATTTCATATTCCAAAACTCTCCGTGACTTTAAGCTGGAAGTTTGGGAAAACGATGAACAAATGAACCAGCCAAATTTTATTTAAGAAGCGACATTATTCGATGGGGAAATTCTTCTATTTTTTTTTTTTTTTTTTTTTTTTGTCAGGTTGTCGGGCAGAATTGATTACTTGATGGTGCATTGCAAGTTCGCGATAGAGAAGATTCCGCGATTACCAACCAGGCTAATTTTACACAATTGAACAGTCAATATTGATCTTATCTTATCCACCGCGGTAGACATTGTAGAGGGTTGAAATTAGGAACTGATGAGGTCTCCCGAAAAGGTCTTGGACTTTATCAGAGCGAAATCACGCTCACCCTCACGTATGGACGACGTTCGCCGTTTCGCTTCACTCCGGATTTGATTCCTGCAAATCCATCCGACGCTCGGAACTCTCGGCGGAATAGACGATTCCTTCAAAGTTTCGGGAACTTACGGTACGCGTGGCATTACCGGGTACACACGGGAGGTACGCGAATAGAAGAGAAAGCCCGTATATAGAGTAACTCGGAGGGAATGGGAGCTCCTCGAGTACGGGGGTGGTGGGGAATGTTAAAAGCGAACGAGAAACCCGTACTCGTCGCTGGTCTCGTTGAGTCTTTGGTTGCGCGAAGAGTAAAGTTCCCCGTGGCATAGAAATTCCTTCGGCAGAGAGGAAACTCAAACTTGGATTTAAATACTGTAAGGTGCGCGACACATACCCCTTTATAGGAGATGTCGGGGCGAAATGAGACACGCTTTATACGGCGGACACGAGGCAAAGTGGGTTAGCCCGACATTTTAAGAAGGTGCCCCGTTTTGCCCCAAAATACAACTTTTCACGGACGCCCGGAATAATTAGTACGAATTTATTATTTGTGTCCGCAGTCTCTCTGTAGCGCCTAACTCATCTGAACGGCCTTTATTTCTTACGGTCCTCTACCTTGCATTCCATAAGTTTCAGCACCGACGGCCCCAGGTTTACCGCCGGTACCGCGATTCGCGTTTAATCTTCGGGGTTGTAAGTCCCGTTACTATTTGCGTAGAGACGATACGCTTGCTGATACACTGCACGTCAACTTAGTCTTGTGCGGCTAGTTTGAGGAAATGGATGTACACGATGAATATCACAATATAACGTATATTTAAATTGTAACACTGTACACAAATTATTTACACTTCTTGACTTGTTTCTAAATTGGTAAGGTGTGATATATAAAGGATATCTAGCGGTGAACTGGGCAAGAAAACCTCAGTTGATCTTCGGGAGAAGACTTGTTGTTCCGGTGGTTGAAGTTAGACTGATTTTTCTAGAGAATCTTCCGTGATCGGTGACTCGAGCTTTGCTCGTCTGAGAGGGGGTGTAATGAGTTTGCAATAACTCCTATTGGTAAAAACTGCAGTGGGCGGTTTGTCTTGTCACCAATCAAAGAGGATTCCCTTTTCTGCGAGTCGCATGACTCATTTATTCGGTTTTTCCTAATCTTGCAAAGAACTAGTAATTCTCGCGCTCGAGGAGTCGAGAGCGAGCGGGTTCGATTATTTCATTGCGACCAGGCCGTTTTGGCTTTCGTCGGGTTGGGTTGTATGCGGGCCTCGCTTCGCGTATTCGAAAGGGAATCCCTTTGTATTAAAAAAGGTGTAAAATAGCGAGGCTTAACCGTTGAAAAGTGTGAACAAAGGTCGCGTATACTGGTTGAGTATTTTTTTATAGACCCTTCGATGACCCGTCAGGAGAGAGATGGATGCTCTTACCTGCCGAGTCGCGCTTGGGTATCAATATTCATACTAAATGTAATATCAGAAAGAATGTTCATACGAATTATTACACTAAGATGCTACTTGCGTGATGCTACACGCAACACCAGGTATAATTAAAAAAATTACCAACACGAAAAAGGGGGTTGCTTAACGAACAAACGAGGCTCTCTTGCATAAAATTGGCCATACACATCGACGCCGAAATTAGTCGGAAAGAAGGGCCGAAGGGTGCGTGCTAACGACTTGGTTTTTTCTCGCTAATCCGCTAATTAGGGTCACAGCCGCACGAATGTTCTTTTTTTTTTTTCAATTCCCGCTGTAGCTTTTGCGCGGAAAAGTTTTGCTCGCACGGTGCGGTCGGAGAATCTTTGCATCACAGCCGTAGGAGCAAAAGGTAGCACGAAGACTTCGGAGCGATGGCCATTAGTGCCAGAAGAAGCTACGGAGGAGAAGCTTCGACCCGCCTCGAAATCCCATCGGAAAGTTCGACGGTCTTCCTTCGTTTCCCCCTAACTAGCTCGATTCTTTTTCCTATCCCATCGGCGAATGTACAGGCCGGTCGCCCGAGCTCGCTCTCCCGAGCGCCGCGCATCCTTTCGTTCCTCTTACCCAGCTCCGCGAAACGAAGAAAAGGAAAGGGCGCTGGCGCAGCCCTGGCGAGCCAAAAGTTTGCGAAACCAGCCCCTCCCCCCTCGACCCCGCGCAGGTCAGCCGTACCACGTGGATTACAGACGGAGGTAACGTCGTTACCGAACTTTCTTCCATCCAGCACGCTTTTCGAACCACCCGAGATCCTGTTACAGAACAAACAGGAGAGCTAATCTAGGAACAACCATTTACGAACAACTTCTTCCAACCGCTTACACGCAATGTTTTAGTTTCATAATACTAAAATCATGGATAACTTAGCGTTTGCGATTTTAGTTAAGTGAAAGAAAAACAAAAAAAAATGAAAAAAAGATGTATCATCGAAACAATTCATTCGATTTGTTTACAAACATTCCACACTCGTCCGATATGTTTCGATCCAAAGCCGTCCGTATGGCAGAGCTTTTTTCACATTCCCAAGCACCCTCCCACCAGTCATCGTATTTTCCGGCGTTTTTTTGTTATCCACTGTCGATGCCACCGTCGCTCCGATACAGCCCTCATATCCTTCAGTCCCGACGCGAAACCCAACTCCGCTCCGAAACCCTTTTTCATCCCTTCGGCTCGGGCGTTCCGTCGACAGCTCGCAAATTAAATTCCTCGCCGGCGACACGTTTTCAGGACTTTGTTAGGGTATGCGGACTTTATTGCGAAGCCGTGATGTGCACCAGTGGCGAACGGATAGCGCGATCCAACTATAGTCGTTCGTATTGCGCGGAGTTGGATGTCGAATGAAAAAAAAAATCACATTTTTAAATCGCATTAAAAATCGTATTGCGGAAGATTTCTAAACGAAATAACGGTCAACGGCTCCGAAGCCGATTTTTTTTTTTATCGATCGAGTTGTTCGAATCAAGCCCGAGCGTGTCGCCGACATCGTCAACCGCGATAATTAATAACCATCCTATTGGGCCGTTGGGCGGGAGGCGTCCGTCAATCGGGTTTTAATGAAGCCGACATGCTTCGAGATGAATTGCCATCGGGATCGATCACCGTCCTGTACAGCGGCACCCCAGCACGCAGCGATAGCCGCTCGAAATGGCAATCACCGGTCGAACAAGAGTGAGACAGATTCGAGTGGGACTTTGAATGGAACGATGCGCGGATACTGTACTGGTACACGGCGAGCCCGTAATCCCGAAGAGGAACGAGAAACGGGCTTTACGCACGGTAAATGTGTCGAAAGGAAATCTGTTTTGCGGCTGGTGAAAGGGAAATGGGACCGGTAATCCGCCGAATCGAGGGTTTCGATGCTGCACGGTAGAAGTGGTGAATACCACTCAAAGGTTTGGTTCTGTATCTCCTATACCCGGAAGTAATTCCACTTTGATGTTCAGTTTTTTTTTTTTATTTCCATTTGTGTCATCACGCCCTTGTCCCACCTCTAAAGAAATTGCCATCGCGATCAACGACAGTCCCATAAAGCGCCCTCCCAACATACATCGATAGCCGCTTGAAATGGCAATCACACATATGGAAGTAATCCGACTTTGATGTTGAGTTTCTTTTTATTCGCATTTGTGTCATCGCGCCCTGGTTGATCTTACCGCGTCGGCACATATTCACCTCTTCTGCCCTACACGAAGAGCGCGATGTTTCGCGGCTTCGTTCGAATGCAAGTTTCTCCATCTCGCGTTTAAGATCATTGTCTCTTCCTATCGAGGTGTTCCCTTTATTTTCTTTCGGTGCTACGAGTTCCGTATCCCAAGCTCATCGCCACGAAAGTCAACGAAGCGTGAAACTGAATGGCTCAGCGGCGGAAACGTTTCGAGGGTGAGTTTGTACGTACTCCTGGAGGTGGAACGAGATTCCCGGCAAGTGGCACGCAGTATCCACTGATTCTCATTCTCTCGCGAATGGTCAATGGACATAACAGATATAACCATAGCCTAGGCTCCGCTCGGTCGGTTCCCGTCGATTCCCAGCGCCCGAGGGACACCCCACGATCCCCTCGACTCGTGCCACTGCTAACCCTCTTCCGCCTAGACCGACCGTGCCCTTCCTCCCCGTCCTTATCGCACTCGGGACAAGGGATGATTCCTCCACGGAGACATGCCGGAAACTAGCTATCTCGGCGCCTGTCTTCGATTCGGACCAGCGAGTTTCACCTACCTTGTTTTCTCCGCCAGTAGACACGGATTCCCTTATGGTGAACCGAAACTTATTTTCTCTCTCGTTCTTCGGGCTTGCGTTCGCGCATCGTCGGACGGGAAGAACACTCGTCGACTTTGGTCGAGCTGATTTTTTTTTGTTTTCGATCCTATCTCAACGAAATTAGGCTCTTTAGCGATTAGCGATAAGAAGGAAACTTCCCCGAAAGCAAAAAATTTCAATTGCTAAATTACCGTTTTTTTTTTTCCTCCTACCTTCTTCTCGAGGAAGAGATCAAGCGCCCCGTCGGTGTTTCGCGCCACAAAGTAGCGTTCCGCTCGTGGTTACTTATTTCCCGTATTTCGCAAATCCTACTCTTGAATCCGCGCGGCAATCTGGTCCCGACGCCGGACGCGGAGTAATCGAGGTCTCTCGCGATTGCCGGAGGCGCATCGGAGGGAAGATGAAAACCAGTTTTTAGTCTTCCGAGCGGAGCGCGACCGACGCAGGACGACCGAAGTGTACCGACAACTGCGATGAGGCCGTGATCGGGGACCGCAAGTGTGGATATACATGTATACATAGTCACGGATCATTACTACACTACGTACTGTCGGTACTAATACTATCATTACAGTCACCACTACCAGCGCTGCCACTGTAGTACGCTAGGACGGCGATGATCATTAGCGCGAAGGGACCACAGCAGAGCTAAGGCGAGTAGTTGACGCCGCGGCCGTTCGACGTCGTTAGGCCTCGATCGTTCCCTCGTTATCTTTCCCCCAAGTAATCCCGGTGGCGGTTGTGTCGATGCTGAAAGCGCTGCCGGGGCCTTGATGCGACGATGCTTCAGAAGCTGCGGCAGCAGCTGCGCGCTGTGAAAGTTATAATAAAAAAAAACGTTAAGAAAAAAAAAAAAAAAATGAAAAATGAACGAAGGCGCTAGAGCAAGGCGTACATGGATTCTCGAGTTTCAGGTTCAACGGCGGAGAAGAAGCGACGGCATTAGCTCCGTCGGTAGTACAGTGATAAGCTTCGCGAGTAACAGTAACAGCGGCGACCGTCAGCTGTCCGGATACCGTCCGTGGCATATGTGTGTGTGTGTGTGTGTGTGCGCGCGCGCGCGCGCTCCGTAGTTCGCAAAACTATTGCAGTAAAGTGGATAAAAAGAGGGGCATTGGGAAAAGTTTATTTTAGATCCACCGTGCGGCATGCGATCCCATGGGAGGGCCGAAACGTACGTTGGAATTCCGAATATTTTTCTTGCCGCGGTAGACCAACCCTCTTTACAACTGCACTAAAACCCGGTAGACGGCATGCACCCGTAGCGCGTTAACACTCAACAGTAAAAACAGCTTGCGGCACATTGCGCAACTGGGAGGACCAAAATTTAATTAATTTTATATTTCAGAAACTTGATTGCATTAGAAGATAAATTAAACAAAACAAAAAAAAAATAGTGAAACTATCTCCGATATAATAGGGGAAGACCGCCCGAATTGGAACCCGTTAAAATAAATGCTGATATTTTCGTTGTTAATCGACCGATCCGTTGGACGTTCTTTTCACTCTATTCTTCAAAGGGTTACACAAACAATATAGCAGCGCACCGGAGTTTGATCGCTCCCATGCAAGATGCCGGAAGTTTTGCGATATGTTAGATTTCCCTGAGACCAAAATTTATACGCCTAAATTGGACCCCAATATGCGTAAATTGGACCAGTTGTTTTTATCTGTATTATGCTAGTCTCGTGCTATGAGGTAATCAATATTGACTGTCAGTTGTCACACGTGCTTCGGAGCCCTTCCAAACACTATATTCTCCTTATAAATATCGAAGTGCGGACTAAAGAAGGGATAGCTTCTCAGCTTGGTTTGTTTGTTGTAAGTCTTGTCAAAATCGACTCATCAGCTTTTATCAAAATTTTATATAAATTTCGAGGGCAAATTTTATCCCCATACGAAAATAAGGTAAGCTCCAAGAGAGAATTCATTAATTCGAAATTCAATTCCAAAATTATATTTAACATGGAGAAGCCACATAAGCCACGCGATCTTACGCACAGAAGCCCGGTTCGTTGTTTGGTTAATTATTAACATTTGAAGAGCTTCAAAATTATCCATGGGTTAAATTATTATTGTTATTCTCAATCATTGGTACTGCTTCGAAGCCCGCGTCGAGGTACTCGATACATTGAAAATTTTGCGAAATCAACGTAACGCAAAACTTGGTTCGATCGACATCGAATTGAAATTGATTGCCGGACGGCGAGTCTCGGCATCGCACCTTCTATGTCACACTCGGGACATTGGATATTTCCCATCCTGAGAACTTGTACGACTGTCGGGTTATGCGTAAACGGAATCATCGTTACATACACGCAAGTTTCGTTGCAATCCGAAGTCTTTTCACAAAATGATTGCATTTTCGGGCAGGACAGATCTACGGTCAGACGGAAATGGGCATTTTTTTCTGCATTCAAGGCCATGCAAAACATATCTCTAGACCATAATCTGACAGTGCAATTTTTTTTTCTTTGGATTATAATACTTCTTCTCTTAAATACTTCGCAATCTCCTGCAATCCGTTAATGCCCTGCTTTAAGCGTTAAACCGCCAGAATTATTGTTAAAAACTATCAGGAACTACCCTGATAGCCACACGCTACGAAACGGACGCAGTTGGAGCAATATTTGCGATATGTGCAGAGCACGTCGCAAATATTGCTCCAACTGCGTCGGTTTCGTGGCGCGTGGCTATCAGGGTATAGAACTTGGTAGCATGCAAATAGAACTCCAGTTTATTTCTTATCTGCTTGGAATTGATATGCTAACTTCACACACATGTCTTTGTCATATTGGAAAATATCAGAATTTAAATGAAACTCGATTCAAATTTGAAATAAAATTTATTTTTAAGAAAAACAATCTATGAAATCTTACAAAAAAAATATACATAAAAATGTTCAAAATATGGATAAAAATGTTCGATATTTGTATGAAAATTTTCAAAATGTGGATAACATTTTTCAAAATTTAGATAAAATTGACATCAAAATTTGAATAAAAATTAACCTCCATATTGAGATTGAAGTTCAACGTGAGGATGTTTGATGGTTCCAATAGGCAAGGGACATGAGAAGTACTGGCGCTCGAAAATGTCAATTTTATCAGAATTTTCCAGTTATACAAATTCTGGCACAAAACTGTTCTTAATTACTTTTTTTCGAAAAAAAATTAATTTAAAAGTTTTGTGGCACGGTGCCACGGTTTGGAGCCTGGCACTTTTCATTAGCAGTTTCTTTACGTTTTCAACAAACTTTAACATTCTCGGTCATTGGTATTGAAATTCCAAGCATAAATGTATGGCTAAAAGATTTACTTCCGCCCTAGCATTGTATTCATGCAACGATGTTATTAAATCAAGATGCTCCAATTAAAGCAAATAGTTAATTTTTACTTAAATCTCATATTTTACAGCATCCAAGTGTAAGCTAATTAGAGAGGTCGAGGATAGTGAACGGATTCGTTTTATAGGGATAGGAATCGCACTTGATAGACAACAGTGAAATAATTGCACGAGGTCAAGGTTTGGTAATTCGAAGTTAATTTTACGTAATGAACTCTTTATTTCGTCGAACACTTTTCGATGTTAAATTAGAGTTGTTGGAGCGGATTGGCTTGTTAAATTATTAATTAACTAATGTTCTTTATATTGCCACACGCGGTACACAAAATGGCGGCACCGTCCGACCACTTGTCAACTTTTACGATGCGTACATTCTTGTGCTTCGAGACACGTTCTCGATAGCTCACACAGGGCCACACGCACTCCGATTACCTCGGTCTTCTACCTCGATCATATTCGCGCTTGCGCACTCACGTTCGCTCGCAGGGCTGACAACCCACATACTTCATTCGAATAAATATTTGGCGCTTACACAAGAGAGAAACATAAACTTAATAGGATATCAAAAATTTCGTAATTGAATAACGATTCCAACAATATGCAGGTTATTCCATTTACTCTCTTATGGTAATTGCAGAACCCTTACAAAGTGAGGCGAAAAATTACATCAAGCGGTACGAAAATCTGTCAGCGCTTGCACCTTCCGTGCAGCACTTGGAATTTCGCTACATCTTCATGCTCCAATCTTGGGTATGTCACAAGAAAGTGTCCATGCCTTGCTGGTTCTTAAAAATGTTTCTTTCCCGAGATATTGTCATGGCCTAATTTACGCGTAGGACCAATTTAAGCGGTCTTCCGCTACACGTCGTCATCGCAAGCAGCGTGATTGATAAGGACGGAAAGGGTCGCTTACAGGGATCGCCGCAACAGCCATTAGTGTAATAAAAAAAAGTTATATTATGCGCGAAGATTTTAAAGAGAGTTGAGAAGTTGGAGAGGGCGCTCGGCAAATGACCGAGGAAATTATCCGCGGTTGAAACTGAACGGAGAAAAACAACCCGATCATCCTGCGAATACTGCGAAGGAAACTACTTTACCGATCTCTACATATGCGCAGAGGCTTTATGGTCTCTTTCTCTCGAGCCTTGGCCGCTCCGCCCGAGTACGCAAATCACCGGATGCAATGCTCCCGCTCGAGTCGCAATTTTCGTTACGTTTAATCCTCCGGGCATTGGGACTGGGTAACGAGTCGCGATACAGTGACTGGAAGGATTAGTTTTGAGATCGGCAGTGGGAGAGAAAGAGAGGAGCGAGGAGACGAGCGGTGGAGGAGGATTTGACGACCGGCGGGCCGATCCGGCACGCGGATGTATCCTCATCGACTCTGCTCTTCTTCATTGATAAATCGTTCTTGATTTCGCATCCCATTACGGCTAAAGAGGTTTCTCCTGTCTCGAGTATATACATAGCTCAGCCGCCCTCCCACTTTTACGGAGGCAGCCGATGAACTTTTCAGATACTTCTATTCAATCAATCGTTTCAAGGATTTATCCACTTATAAATTCCTAACTGAAAGTGAGATCCGGTGAGGATTTTCTTCAACGTCGACATTAATTTGTTTTAATGGATTAATTTTTTGTTCATAAATTGATAACCTATACAGGTTATTTTTTTCTTTACGTAGAACTTAAAAACTCAACCCCAAAACTACGGTCTTTTATCTCTCGGTGGTGAATCTTCTTTTTAATAGATTACTTCTTTTTAATAGATCAATGTAAAAAATGAATTTTTGACTCATTTATTTTTTATTTACTTTTTACGGTGAGTTTTATAAACCTAAACCCAGATTTACGGTCTTCCAGATTCTCTCGATGGTGAATACCAATAGTTGTGGGCGAGCTACCGAAAATTCGCCTATCAGCCGAAAGGCGATCCGCAAATAAACTTCCAAGGATCATTAGTGGGTCGTGCTGATGCCGCGGAGGAGCGACGAGAGAAGCTTTAGAAGTCGGAGAGCCCGCATGAGAGAACGGGAACGTGGCGAAGGTGTAACCATGATCTACTTAGGGTCGCAGTAGCGAGTACTAGGGCAGACACGTAGTTATGCGGTGTACGCGACGAGTATGCAAGCGGGTGAGAAAGACGGTGAGAGCTCTACCTTACCGGCAGCGCTTAGTTAACCAAGCCTGATCGTTAAAACTTTAATTGGCTTCCGGTGAATTAGCAATCGTTAGACGTTAATGGCCTAGTTCGTAGTACAAATTACAAGGATAACTCTATCGTATTATCGCGCGATGTGCAAGGGCTTCGAGCCGGAAAAAATAACTTTCCTGATTCTCACTTCGAAACTCGAGATTTTCTTTTCTGCTTTTTTTTTTTTTTTTTTTCACCTCGTCTCCGGCAAAGCGGCAATTTATTTTCTTGCATTTCGTTCTCTTGCATTTCGGCGCGATTTCAGCGACTTTAACGAGAAACCTTCCGTCTGCGAATAAATTGATTTTGCGATTCGATTCCAATCCCGCAATTCGAAATCCTCCGGAGCGTATTCGCCGAGCCGAGGATAATAAAATCGGCGCAAAACACAGGGGGAAGAAAAAAGTTTCGAGAGAGAACGGAGTTACGGATGAGGGAGGAGGGATACATAAAATTCACGATTATTGCCGTAAACGTTCATAAATTATTTATATATCGTTGTATACTTGGCGTTCGAGGGCGCGTGGCTCTGCTATACCGAGATCTCTGTTTTCATATGGAAAATCAGGCCGTCTGGGATGGTTGCGGAATCGGCGAGGCGAAGCATCTCCTAAAACCAACAGTGATCCCTCTATAGGCCGTTTCAAAAATAAAATATGTAACAATAAGTTCTTGAAAAATTAAAATTAAATCCAAATGTTTAAGGTAGCTCCAGCGAGTGGTGTTCATTTCACTTAAGGAGGGAGTCTCGCTGAGGCTGACTTTGCATAAGTTCGACAAAAATAATAGAAAAATTGCAAGTACTTCTTGATGGTATAAAAATCTGAAAAAATTCATGCATACTAAAGGTACTGAGAAAATTAATTTTGCATAATAATAATTACAAAATTTTATTAACAAATTGATGAAAAAAATAATTGCTTAACAAATTTATCCGCAACCCAACTTTTTTTTTCGTGAAAAAGATTCGTTTATTTTTCTGAATACGCATGAATTTTTTCAGATTTTTCAGTAATCGTTGATTTTTCCATGAAAAAAAAAAAAAAAATCAACGATTACTGAAAAATCTGAAAAAATTCATACGTATTCAGAAAAATAAACGAATCATTTTCACGAAAAAAAAAAGTTGGCGTGCGGGCAAATTTGTTAAGCAATTATTTTTTTCATCAATTTGTTAATAACATATTGTAATTATTATTATGCAAAATTAATCTTCTCAGTACCTTTAGTATGCATGAATTTTTTGCAGATTTTTATACCATCAGGAAGTACTTGCAATTTTTCTATTATTTTTGTCGAACTTATGCGAAGTCAGCCTCAGCGAGATTCCCTCCTTAAATTAGAAAAATTTGGGCAAGAATTGCAAACACTTCCGAATGCTATAAAAATCTGAAAAAAATTCATACTTATTATAGGCACTGAAAGGACTAATTTTGCGTGATAATAATTTCAAAATGTTATTAATAAATTGTTGAAAAAAAAATTGTTCATCGAAATATGCGGTAACTCAAGTTTTTTTTTTAAATGAAAATGATTCGTTCATTTTTCGGAATACGTATGAATTTTTTCAGATTTTTATCTTTATTTTGATTTTTTTCTTGTTTTTTACATGCACATAAAATGTGCAAAAATCATAATAAAGATAAAAATCTGAAAAAAATTCATACGTATTCCGAATAATGAAGGAAACATTTTCAAAATGTTAATAACATTTTGAAATTATTATTTTGCAAAATTAGTCTTTTCAGTGACTATAATAAGTATGAATTTTTTCAGATTTTTATAACATCGGTAAGTGTTTGGAATTCTTGCCCGAATTTCTCGAATTTCGGCGAAACGAACACCACTCGCTGAAGCAACCTCAAAGCATCAAGAATGCATCAAGCGAACCATTAATTTTCGTTGTGAATACTGCGAGAATTATAGAAAAAAAAAAAAAAAAAAAAAAAAAAAAAAAAATTAAACCTTTCTCCTCGCAGTTCGAAGTTCGTTCATTGTGTGACACTCTGTATACCCCATAAAAATTTCATTCTCCGCAGTCCGCGACAATTTTTTTGCCGGCCGAGCGGTCGACGATTGCACCAGGGAACAATAATTTCTACGTTTTCCGTTTCCCTTATCCCCGTCGGTTCTGCCGCCGGCACGAACGAACATATTTGGAAACGGAGCGGAAATCCTAACGGAGATACCGGGCAGTGTCCTATACTGCCGAAGCTTTTCTCTTCCCTTGGCCCGGTGATCACGCGGGCTCACGTGGGCTCATGCGGGGATCACGCCCTTCGCGTCTGCATCATACCGGCGCGGTTCGCCGGACCATACACTCGCGTATAAAAGTCCTGCGGGCGTTATACGTAGCGGCCGCGGCGCTCTTCGCGGCCCTGCCGCTTCTGCTCGCTCGCCGCGGCTCACTCCAATCCCTCGTCTTTATCGTTGGATTACGCGAAATGCAGATGGCCCGCCGCAGGCGCCCGGTGAATTCAGCCTCGGCTAGGATTTTCCGATTATTTATCACCAAACCGGGCTACGTTCTGCACGAAGGCGCAATCCCATTCTCACCGACGGTTCACCGTTCGACCTGTCGCCCAGTCGCCTTTCTATTCGCTCCTCCGTACACTGGCTCTATAGATTCCATCGTTATATCCTTCGATTTTCATCGCATCTGCATGGCCTTATCCGAACGAACGGCTGCATGAAGAGTTGTAGGTTTACTTTCCAGAATTCATTCGCACACACGCGGCAAGAGCGATCTTTGATAAATCTACTATCGAGTTAATGTCCCTTCGGGCAAAAGATTACTTTCTGTACATTCTCGTCACTTACGAATTTTTTACGTGGTGAAAGTATCGTAACTAAAAGAAAAAATAATCGGAATATTATCAATATAATATCAATAATAATGTTGTAGTAATTATGATTACTAGCAATACAGTGAGTATCCAGAAAATTTAATCCATTCTCTGGGCTAAAATTTTGGAAAAATTTTAGCCGACTTGCGGAACTTTTTTCTTTCATTTTTGTGGGAAAATTCATTAAATATCCTGTGCATTCGATCGGCGACTGAGCTCACCCGGGTATCTTCTCACGCCAATGCATTTTCCTTTTATCCGCAAAGTGGAAAAATCGCCGTCGTCGTTGGGCGGGCGCGCACACACACACACACACACACACACACAGCGACGTCGCGGGGGATGCAAAAGTCGATCGACGCGGTCGTTGTCGGAGCCCAATCGCCATTCACCCGATTCCAGCATCGTGCAGCACAGCGAGTCGCACTTTATATGGTGCGGGGCACACGCGTGTACCTCGGTAAAACGAAGGCCCCCGGTGCTTGTAATATACTGTACGTACAGCGCCTGATTTATCGGGCGCTGGCCTCTCGTACGTTTATACATATAAATTTTCGTTGGCTATCTATCTCGAATTTCGTTCCATCCACTGTGCTGACTTTCTCACTCACACTTGCTCTCGCTTTATTGATTCAATTTATTATACCGGGGGACACGCGGTTCATCGCGGCCCACCATTCCCCCCCCCCCCCGCCCCCGCCTCGACACCGCCTCCCAGACGTACACAGACACTCACTTTTCCGTTCGATTTTCGGATTCACCGATTATTTACATCAGCCACAATTTATTCGGCGTCGACGTCGAGACAGAATATAAATAAAAATGATGCATTCACGATGACAAGTTTAATAAGAACAATTTCACCGATGCGTCAGACTCGGTCTCGACCGATACGAAAATGCGTTCGAAGATCTAACAATGAATTCAATTCCTCGTTATTATTCCGTCAAATTATCATTCGACACCGGTACCAAAAATCCATTTGCATAATAAACACGGGTGCAATCAGATGTGCCGTCCGAATGATTTAGCAAATTGAAATCATACACTCGACATCGAATAATAATGCTCTCACGATAAAGCATAAAACTAAAGAAGGCTTACGATTTGAATGAAAAAATAAGCGGTTCTCGATCACGTTTGCGAATTCGGATGGAAATCATTTTTTTTTTTTTTTTTCGGCTTGGTCAAAAACGAGCCGGCGACAGTCGAAGCCGCGCATGCGCGGAAAAACTCATTCCGCGATCCGCAACTTTTCACTGTTTTGGTGTGGATTTCTGTTCCCCCCAGCGAGCCGCTGAAACCTGTCTTTGGTTCCGTTATTTTCATTCATTCAGACGGAAAATAAACCGAAAAATACATGAATTCGCAAATTCGAGATTGTTTTATTCAATCGAACAAAAACTCGCGTCGGTTCCGTCGATACGCCTTGCAGCGAATCGTTGATGACGAGGTAGTTCCCATGTAACGGTTAGCACCAAATTGTTACCTCCGACGAATATCCCTCGGAATATCGCCAGGATATGATGCGACCCGCGATTTTGTCCAATTACACGAGTATTGTGACATCCGATGCTTCGATACGACGGAACTTCAAGCAGTGATTCGGCACAGTGGATAAAAATCATATGTTCCCTTTTTGGAATCGTTTTCTTTTTTTTTTTTTTTTTTGCAAAAAAATAAAACAATTGCCGAATAGGACATTTGTTTTGTTTTCTTTGACGCCACAGCGTGAAGCACTTGCGTTTCCCTACGTACTTTATTTCGAGCCGTCGTACGGGCCAGTGGACAGCTGTGTTACGATTTTATCGGCATAGTGTAACGAGATAAAATCGTGAAAACTCTAGGGAATTTTGTCAACATCCGCGCGCGAGACCCGCAGGTTTTTCTCGTTTTCCGGAAACAAGCTGAAGTTACAATATGTGCCTGGGTTATACCGTGCAACCCAGCAGTTTCGAACCTCACTCGCTTCGCGCTCGGAGTACGTACGGTATAGGAATAAAAAAATAAAATTAAAAAAAAAAATCGTTTCTCGACAGCGATTTCTCGTGCGCGGGCGATACGTGCTATAATGCTCATGGGTAACGTACATTCCAGTTAGTGCGGTATCCGTTTTAATGGCGGATAGGCACGACGAAGGGCGAAACTGGTACCAGAAAGGATCGTGCTTTACGAGTACTTTCGAGGCTTGGCTCGGCGTCGGAAAAGCGCCTCAGCCTCCGTGACCACTTTGCCTCTCCTTTGAAACTGGTAACGCGAAAACCATAACATTCGATTTTGTCCCTGGGAGCTTTTATCACGAGGCAAATCGTAAAACCGTTACACACTTGCATCCCCGCCTCGTCGTACACGAAACTCCAGTGTCCGTGAGCTGCTCGTGATTTCTCAATCTATTCTGCTTACGTCCCTCGAACGACAATCTTTATTTTTTAAGACTCTTTTTGTATTCTATAAAGAGCAATGAAATTAATATTCGTCGAAACATTTTGTCCGAAGTATTTAAGAAAGTACAATATTTAGAGACTCGCCTACGATGAAATTCAAATAACTTTTTGAATTCCGTAGGTGCGCTTAAAAAAAAATTATGACATTGCTCTGAATTACCTCATACTCGTGTAGGACCAACGCACATACATCTGCCCTCATCCCTTAAACGACAGTTATTATATTATTAAATACACTTTTTAAAAGTTGAAAAAATTAGATTTTCATATCGCTTCCTCATAACAGTTGAAAATTGAAACTATTATATCGCTTTCTCATAATGTTCCTTTATTCTCGAAGCCTCTTCTATGAGGAAGCATTCTCTGTATTTTTTGCTTCCTCATAGAGGAAGCTTCGCGCATAGTCTATTTGTGTCAGCCGGATCGGTCGAAAATTGTAACCGCTAGCGTGCGTAAAGACATTTCTAATAAAGTTCAAAAAGGCGTAAAATTTTTATAAGTGAAAATATTTGGCCAAAAATTTAACCAAGCATTGGGGATTGAGCGTTCTACTTACCTTAGAAATGTCAGCCTGATAGCTTAAGCTGTTCTTAAGTTATAATAATGTCAATTTTTAGGGTCTAACACGCACACGCACACGCACACGCACACGCACATGCACACGCACACGCACACGTACACGCACACGCACACGCACACGCACACGCACACGCACACGCACACGCACACGCACATCCAGACATTGTTTCTAAGTATCATTTTTCGATGTTTTGGAACATACTGAACACGTTTTCATTAAAATCTAGATATTTTTTTTTCACCATCACAAAGCTTCCTCTATGAGGAAGCAATAATTTAGAAAACAAACTGAAAATTAGTCAAAATATTTTGCCCGAAATATAAAAAAAAAACATTTGTCGCCTCGCCGATGACGCAATTTCAATAAATCTTTCAAGTCTTTGAACACTTAAAAAAAAAAAAAATAACCATATTGCTCCGAATCGCCTCGTACTCGTGCAGCACCAACGCACATACAAATGTCGACGTACGGCCGCTAGACCGGAACTCCGGAGTGAAATGCTCATACATATGTATGCGTACATACCCATCGGACAATCTCCCAGTTCTATAGCCATTGTCACGACGATACATGCAATTAAAGCGATTTAAAAGTGATTCGATCAGGTTCCACACGATGGGCCGGGGGGGGAGCGGGTTGACGGTGCGGGAAATAGCGCGTAGCAGTCCGGTATATAGGACTACGTCGAAAGAGGGACGAGACCATCCCGACGGGTTGAAAATCGTCCCTACACGCGCGTGCACACACGGGACAAATTGAAACGAGCGTCCACGGATGCACAGTTTAACTGCCAGGTGTAAATTGAAGAGCGCTCCCTGGTCCTCGAACGCGCGTCCCGAACATGGGTGGGAGAGCTTTCATTGAGAACCGGAGGGGCGGTGTTGACTGAAGAGCACGGTAAAGTCGAGGCTGCCTGAGCGATCCTACGCACCGAATCATTTCACCATGATAAATCGCGCGAGTGGACCCAAATTGAGCAATCCGTCGAAACGAATCAGTTTTTCGGACGATTTTCGGCCCTTCGCCGTCCCGGAAACGTTTCGAGCTTGAACGACAAAAAAACAAAAAAAAAAAAAAGAAAATGCCCATGAAAGTGATCGAAATGCACGCGAGAGAACGGTCAATCGACTCGTTCAAATAAACTTCAAATTTTCGGGAACACTGGTATCTGCATCGTTTCGCGTTTGCGCCCGGAATCAGTGACACGGATACTCGTCCGGGAAGCTTTGCGTATAAATTTCAATCGCCGTCAGGGGTATTACCGTTTTCGAGGGGCCCGCTCGACCGACTGGAACGGTTTTGTTTCGAGTAACTATCTGGCGATGGGAATGAATCGTATAAAAGTAAATATCCGAGTGAAAAGAATTTTTTAAATATCAAATTTGTGTATGACAAATACGAATATGAAATCGACACGCCGCTGACGGATCAAATGAATAGGGAAAATTGGAATTCCTGATAATACACCCAGAAAAAAGATTTATTAAAATCAAATAAAATTCGAGCTTCAAATGACGTTTATTAAGATAAAAGAAATGTTTGCTTGCCTCAACAAAATCCTTATTAGATTCAAATAACGGTTATACTTTGGCGTAAGTAAACAAAATTTATTCAAAGTTTGTACTTTAAAATAAATGTTTATTCGCGCCAAAGAAATCATATATTTGGCGTTAAGAGACAAACGCGGCTATTATCCGGTAGCGCGCGTTAGAGTTGTCAATGCGTCGGTCGTCTGAAAACATTTCTCGCTAATGACAAAACTATATTTATTCCTTACGGGGAACCGTTACATTGTAATAGAGAGGCACCTCATCGATTTGTTTTCATAAAACTTTGTTTAATTCAAGCTGCGTACCTCGATTGAATTGTGGTTATGAAATGAGTCCCCGAACAACTAACATCGAGATTGGTTATGGTCATGAGTATAACTAATGTGCGACGTGATTAGTGAAATCGTGCGCCGACAACGGATCTGTATGCTCATTTTTATAATAAAACATTGCTCGTTGATACTTCGTTGATAGTAAAAATGGCTTATTTAACAAAAAATTCGTTTCTGCGTCATTCGTATATCACATTATTCCGATACGATAAAAAGTAGCAGGTCTGTCACGTAATAAATAAATAAATTATTTGACATAAATATCTGTTTATTAGATCCAAATAAACATTATTAAATAATAAGAATAATACTATCGAACAATGAAATATATTAGACATTAATAAATGGTCTATTAGGTTCTGAATCAAATAAACATTTTTCTTCGGTTCTTAATAAATTTTCTTTGAATGGAATAAACTTTTTTCTGGCTGTATATCTAGCCGATTGAATGAATTTATTTATTTATTTATTCATTTGTTTATTTAACAAATAATAATATCGTAGGTTTCCTTTAATATTTATTCGTTCGGTTTGATCGGCATTAACACCGAAGCAACATCGTTATTGAAACGTCCGGAAATGAGTAATGAGTTTTGCATATCGTTGCCCGTTATCGCGTTTCCTGTTTTCACACTTCGCGCCAGCGAAGTATGTTATATTTTAGTAACATGGTTACCGGCTAGCGGGGGGGGGGGGGGGGGGTGATGAAAGCCCTGTGTAAAATAAAAATTCGATAGCAAAAATGGCTAGGCATTGTTCGCGAGGCTATGTGGGTCATCCGCAACATCCTATATCGGCATCCGACATAAATTTCGACGTTTAATTACCGTGCTCCGCATAGGTACTGCGACTGTTCTCGTAGCTTACGAGTCAGCTAGTAGAACACGTAAACAAGAAAAAAAAAACGCAACAAACAAACGCATCCATAAATCATTTTTTTTTTTACTTCGCGCATCAAAAATAAGCTCTATGTCGGTCGCTTCATATATTTTTCAAAAAGATTCCCGTGATCAAGGTGCATAAAGACGCGCATTATTGTTCCGTTCATTATTAAATCCATCCGCTATATTGCGCATACAAATTGCACCGGGCGCTCAATAAAAAAAAAAAAAAAAGTTCGTGCATTCAACAAACTTTTCTGGTCCAACGACAATGACTATTTTTTTTTTTTCGTTTCATTTTACAATTCTTTTTATTATATTTTTGCTACTAGCGGACTGTATTTTTAACCCCGGGACAAAGTTTTATTTTCAATTATTGCTTTTCATTTAATTATTAAATACACGTTTGACGTTCAAAGTTTTTTATGGCCGTGTACCGAAAAAAGATTTGGTAATATCAACCGCACAGCCGTGGTCACGGAAAATTGGTTTGCATCAAACCAAGCCCATTTGAATTGACTACACCGTTGTTGAAACAATAAAACTGGTGTGGTTGTGTCAACTGCTTGTAGCAGTTAAAGTCACTACAGCATTGGTTCAAAGTGAACCAAAACTGCATTAAATCGACAACATTTTTTTTTTCGATTTAATCGTATATACTGTCAACATGCAGAAGGTAAATTATTTTGACTTGAACGTATTTTTGGTTGATTTGAAGAAAAAAAAAGTGATTCGATTTGTTCGTATATATCAATCCGGGAAGAGGTCAATTTAGAATTCATGTTGTTTCGATATTTCAATGTCAAATCATTGCAATTGAGTCTAAATTAATGACGGAGAACAAGTTATGTATTCGATTCAAGACTGCACATCATCCCTTATTTATCTTTATCATCCATTGTCCTTTGATATGTGCACATGTGTGCACATATCAAAGCGATTGTAGCGTAGTGGTAAGGTGCTACGTCGGAATGCGTTAGTTTCGTGGTTCGAGCCCCGCTAGGATATATAGAATTTTTATTTGTAAAAATCGTGTTATATTGATGAGTAGCGATTGTACTGATGACAATTGAATATATAAAAGATGATGTAAGCCATGTGTAAAATGAATTAGTAACAAATAACGTAAATAACAAGTATCAGGATCCAACTCGAGATTGAGTTGGGCCAAACTTTTTTGTTCACACCGAAAAAAAGGTTTCGTAAGATCAAACAAGATTTGTTTGAATCAACCTAATCCGGCGGTTGCCGGTGGCGAAGGAAATATTTAGTTAAGTTGACTACAAAGTTACATCAGCATGAAAAAAAATCATTTCATTGTCTCAACTAAGAATATGTTTGATCGAACAGAATAGGCAATAATATCGAAAAAAGACATGTGGTTGAAACAAATATCTAGTCACACAGAGGAAAAAAAATATTTGACCCAAGTCAATTTGGAATTGGGTCCCAGTACGGTTATTTACGTTATTTGTTACTAATTAATTTCATACGTGGTTACATCGTGTTTTATATGTTCAATTGTTATCAGTGATATCGCTACTTATCAATTTAACACAGTTTTTACAAATTAAAATTTTACATATCCTAGCGGGGCTCGAACCCCGAAGCTAACGCATCCTGACTTACCACCTTACCACTACGCTACAATCGCTTATTGATATGTATAATTTTGAATCGGATATATAAGTTATTCTCCGTCATTGACTTAGATTCAACTTTGATGATTTGATATTGAAATATCGAAATAATTTGAAAGTTGTTTATTGTGGGAAGAATATTTGTGAATTACTAAATTGACGTCTTGCTGAATCGAATAAAATTATTTCGAAGATGCCAAATGTTCGTATATATACGAACACATTGAATCACATTTTTTTTTCAAATCGACCAAATATACGTTCAAGTGAAAATAATTTACCTTCTGTATGTTGACAGTATATACGATTGAAGCGAAAAACTGCTACACGCAGTTTGACTGCTACACGCAGTTGACACAACCACACCAGTTTTATTGTTTCAACAACGGTGTAGTCTATTCAAATGCGTCTGGTTTGATTCAAGCCAATCTTCCGTGACCGCAGCTACGAGGTTGATATTACCAAACCTTTTTTTCGGTGCATTGATATAATTGTCTATTCTCTTCGGTCAACCATATTCTTAGTTAGGACAAATGATTTGTTTAATGCCGATGTAACTTTTTAGTCAACTTAACCAAATATTTCCTTCGCCACTCGCAACCGCCGGATTTGGTTGATTCAAACGAATTTTTTTTTTTTCACCTTACCAAACCTTTTTTACGGTGTAGAAAAATTGGTACAAAGGGTCCGTTTTGCGCCGCCCACCGCCTTCTCCCTTAACCCAAAGTCCTAGGTAGCAGAGACCGTGTGTCGACGTCGTATGCTCGTGTATGCGCAACGTTGCATAGCCTCGTCTCTTTATATCCTTTTCCATATACTTGCGCAATACCCCCTCGTCTCCGCACCGAAAATGCAGAAGCTCGTTGAACCGGCACCGGCGTAGCGAGCTTCTCTCCTCGACGCGATATATTCATGGACGCGCATTAAATGGAAATCATGGTTTTACGCCCCCGCTCGAGTGGTAGCCGACGGCGGGGGTGTAGCGTGCTCTCCGTCGGGTGGACGTGGCTTCTTTTGAGCCGGGAGCAGAGGTGAGAGAGCGCAGAAACGCTCGGAAGCGAAACTCCCGAACGATCTAACCGCACGCTCGCGCTTCACTTGTAAACCGCGAACGTTTTATAAATATTTAACAGGCGTTGGTTTATCGCACGTAACCCAACCCGGGTAATATTCGAGTGCGGGTAAGGAGCACGAGGGAATGTGATACACGCTGTATAATAATCCGATACGAGTACGAGCGAAATTCAGGCGTTTCCAGACAAACACCTTCCGGAATCCTCCGTCGTACATGCGCGGTCGAGGAACAGCCAGAGGATGTGGAATCGATGAATCCGGGTTGAAACCGATGAATCCTGTACTTCGTCGACAGGAGAGAGGCGACACTGAGCGAAACATTTTTCTTCATTTTGATGAGAAATTTTTATTTTTATTTTTTATTTTTATTTTTTATAGAAATTATGGAAATATTTTTGTTTTCTAACGTAACATCGTACGAAGCCCGTAAATGAATAATCAACCGTTTTCCAAAGAGTTCTATAACTCCGCATATCGGAATGAAAATTGAAGTAAACGATACTTAATGACATAACGAAAATGAAATGCAAACAAAAGTACGAAGAGTCCTTCGCATAAAAGAGATCTCTATATCGGCGGTATCGCAGAAATTGGTTTAATCGTCGAGGCAAACATTTTTGTTTAATAACGCATTATCAAATGTAGACCGGAGATGAATAAGCAAACAATTTTTTTTTTTAACGCTGACTTCGGTTATCGAAACGGGCGATACGATAAAATTACATTATCGCATGCAAAATACTCCTGTCCCATATTCGCCGATTTCGCCAGTGCTCCGGTAACTTTTGATTCGCACATACATCAGCATTAATTTACGTCGAAAAAGGTGGTAAACGTAATGGACGTCCGAATGACCGGACAGTCGGTGAGAGCACGTTCGCCGTACACTGTTCCGAGTTAACAGGCCGTAATGGCCCGCAACGGTGTCGACGCGTTGCAAAAATTCAAAAATAACGGGACAGCCGAGCGGAGCACCGGTTGGCCGGGCTGTAAAATTCGGGACGAGTCGTGGCATTTTGGAAACTCTCTGTAGCGTGCGTACGCAAAAAAAAAAAAGAAGTACATACATTTATACGGTCGGGATATTCGAGAGCTCAAATTCGCGCCGGGATGCGCCCAGCGGGGAAGGATAGATCGATTCCGTCGCCGCTCCAGTCAGCTCTACAGTTCTATTGGTTCACGCTGCAAACTGCATTTCATTCGCGTTACTCTTCATTAACGTCAAGCGTTTTTTTTTTTTTTTTTTTTTTTTGTCATTCACAAAGCGTGTACGTGCCACGTGAATGCAATAGCGAGAAGATAGAATGGCACGACCGACCCAACGCGGCAGATGGAGCCTCGAACTAGAAGAGCTCGCAATTTCCGCTACGAGAAACGCGCAAAATTCGTTGGCCGTATTTTTGTTTACCGGCAATTCGGAAACCGTTCGAGCGGCCGGTCTGTCGGCCGGTGAAAGGTTCAAAATGAAGATTCCACCGTGGAGCCCGGAGTAATACGTTCGTTTCGAAGGATTTATTGAAGCATTCTGTCGGAACAGCGGACAAAAACATCGACTCGATATTGGTGCTCGACGCGCGAACGTACCTCGAATTTAGAGCCCATCGCCCGCAGGCCGACAATGTTTGTACGTCCAACAAACGTCTCTTGTCCGCAAAGACCGGCTATGTTCTGCTATTTTTTTTTTTTTTTTTTGGTCAACGGACCGTAGCTTTACCTTAAAAAAAATTGGCGTTGTCACGAGAAAACAATCATAGCGTTACAAAGAAAAAAAAAATGCACCGAGCAACGCTGCGCCTAGTCAATGAAAACTAGAAACCTTCTTTATCGCGCGAAGCAAAGTTCGTCGATCCTGCAACAATTTCTCGCAACAAACAAACTTGCCACCGATTGCTCCGTGTCTCATGTGCCCAATCGTATTTCAAATCTGACAGATGCGAAAGGCGCGCGTGAGCCGCGACGACGAGAACGATGAAACAGCTTCGTCACTTTTCCTCGATCGAAGAGGGAAGAAACTAAAATTCGTCGGGAAAAACGCACCGTCACCGTCGGCGCAATCGTCAGCAAGGTCGCGGGTTCAAGTGCGCCGAGTGAGGCTCTGAGGTTGAGTGGACCTTGGCGCCGCGCAAACGGTGAAAGGAATATTGTTCACCTGGTGAAATTTTTATTTTATTCAAACATTTTTGAAAATCAAAGGTGACCGAATCAGGTGCGTGAACTCGGAGAGGGTCGTCGAAGAGAGGGCGTCGGGCCTCAGGGGTGGGATGACGGGTCGACCGGGTGACGACCTTCCAGCAGGATCTCTTCGGATCTAATGATAATAATTTATTGATATAATAATACAACGACAAGATAGTACGAATCGAGGCGCGGTGCTCGAGGGGAGGGTTGGGGGTAGGCGCGAGGTGTCGCGACCCCCGAGCGAGCAGCGGGTTCGGAGGTCGCGGTAAGCGAGCCTCAAAGCCTCACGATAGGTTGCCTGCAAAGTGCCGGTTCCAGGGGGTTGGCGGAGGGGTCCGGGGGCTCGGGCAGCACTAGCATGTGCTGCGTCCTCCAGGGTGCGGACAGAGTGTGTCCCTCCACGACGGGAGGGAAGCACAGCAGCAGCGGCGCCGGGAACGGCTCGAGGGGCGCCTCGACGCCGGTTACCACCGCCCAGGATCTACCCCTTGAGTCACTCTGGGCCGCCGGTCTCGACGACGGCATGGGCTTTCCTCAGAGATGCTCGTACGCCAATCATCGCACTCTGCCGAACAATGCCAGCGGTAATCAGACACACAACGCCAATCCCGAGGAACTCTGGCGGGATAGGAATCTCAGTTTCAGGTAGAGTTTGCATCGTCGGGAGAGTAACGAGACAACACATATGGGGAGGAAAAGAATTTGGATTTTTTAAAATCAAAGTTTTTCATTTTTTTTTAAATATTTTGTACAATATTAAAAGCATGTTTGTTGCATACATTAGCCGCGGATAACACGGGATTCTGATTACAAGACGAATATAGCCATACACGATGTAGGTCAGTCAGAACAGACGAAATAGAATGAACCGGAATTTTTAAAAAAGTTTGCATACCCAATTGGCCCGGTTTTGTAATTCTAAGACTGGTTATCGTGCATTGATCTTGAGAAAACATTATTTTATTTTCATAACTTCGAAGTCTTTTCCCCCCCTTGTGAATTAGTGTTCAACAATCGCGCGCATGCGTGGCCCTCACTCTATCCTCGTTGTTCGAAACAGAACGCCGACGACGTCGACCGGTATTGGTTCGTCGATAACCGACGAGATATGGACGTCGGCGAACGATCGAAAGTTCTTTCGGACTTCGACGACATCGACGGGTATCGGTTCGTCGATAAATCTTCAGGACAACAATCGTTCGCTTGAGTCCCGGGACGAAGATTTTTATCCCACCGACGCCGATGAGTCGAAGGACGGCTACAGAAAGTATTATCCAACGACACCGACGACTTCAGGCCTCGGCTCTTCGTCGGAGCGTCAATCGGTCGAGACTCAGAGATCGGGCGATCTTCCCGATCATCTTTGGGCCGCCGCCATGGAGGACGGATTCTCTAGATTCAACGCCATGAAGTCACTGCAAACCATAACGCGCCAGCCCCGTCCCAATCACGACTGGGTGAAAACCGAGAGGATCTCGAGGTTCACGAAACACCGCACCATCAGCCAATCACCTCAGAGGGAACAGGAGATATGGACCTCGAGATTGAACGAGATAAACGTATCGGGTTACGCGACCCAGAGGATACCGCATCGATGTCATCATCAGACCAGAAGAAGCTTCTCGACTTCGATAGTCGCCGATCTCGCTGGCACACCGAACACCGGCTCGCAGCAGAGCCTCGCCAGCGGTGAATTTCTGGTGAGTCATAGTTGAAAGCAAAATAAAAATAATCAATTTTCGTATAAAAAAAGGTTTTGATTTTTTTTTTTTTATCGATATAATACTGAATGCACGAAACACAGGAAACCAGTGCTGGGCAGTACTTAAAGTACATGAGTACTTATTTGGTACTTAAAGGACGTATTTAAAGTATCAAAGTACTTTTCGGTACTTTAAGTACTATTGCTGAGTACTGAGACCAAAGTATTTGTACAATTTTCAGCATAGCTTCCCCAAAATTTTAATAAATGTGGAAACCATGTGCAAATTACTTTGCACCTCTTCCGTAACGTAAAAAAATGTTAGTCTCATACAATTATTTTACTCCCAACTCAATATTTTCCATTTAAGGAGGGAGTCTCGCTGAGGCTGACTTCGCATAAGTTCGACAAAAATAATAGGAAAATTGCAAGTACTTCTTGATGGTATAAAAATCTGACAAAAATTCATGCATACTAAAGGTACTGAGAAGATTAATCTTGCACAATAATAATTACAAAATGTTATTAACAAATTGATGAAAAAAATAATTGCTCAACAAATTTGCCCGCAACCCAACTTTTTTTTTCGTGAAAATGATTCGTTTATTTTTCTGAATACGTATGAATTTTTTCAGATTTTTCAGTAATCGTTGATTTTTTTTTTTTCATGGAAAAATCAACGATTACTGAAAAATCTGAAAAAATTCATGCGTATTCAGAAAAATAAACGAATCTTTTCACGAAAAAAAAAGTTGGCTTGCGGGTAAATTTTCTTAAGCAATTATTTTTTTCATCAATTTGTTAATAACATTTTGTAATTATTATTATGCAAAATTAATCTTTTCAGTACCTTTAGGATGCATGAATTTTTTCAGATTTTTATACCATCAAGAAGTACTTGCAATTTTTCTATTATTTTTGTCAAACTTATGCGAAGTCAGCCTTAGCGAGACTCCCTCCTTAAATCCCAAAAAGACGGTTTTTCGCGCATAAAATCGAGACTTTCAATGTCTCACTGTACTTTAGCCCCAAAAAGGCCAGCGAATTCGTGTTCAGCGGGAAAAAATACGTCGAAATACGTGGCAGTGCATTTAAAAAAAAAAAAAAGAAAAATTCGTCAAAAAATTGCAAGTCTACCTTTCGAGTGCATTTTTTTTTGCGTTTTTCAACGTTCTGAAACTGCCCGATAAAACGCTTCCAAATCTTCGGGCAGGACCCTATCTTGCGTATTTTTTTTCCCGTAGAACACGACGGGCACCTCGGATTTTTCCTGGCTCCATTGGGAGCCGAGATATCGACGTTTGAAAATCACGAAAATCGACGGTTTTTCAAAAGTGGGTCAAACATTGAAAAATCGTTGGTCATTCGATTTTTTTTTATTTCAAAGCTATATTCGACGTATTTTTTCCCGCCGATGACGAGTATGACAATTATTTTTCTCTCAGCCCAATATTTTCCATTTAAATCCCAAAAATACGGTTTTTGATGCATAAAATGGAGAACTTTCTTACTTTCGGACACTGTACTAGATCCATACGTCCTAGATTTAGTTGTTATACATCCAGTGGACCTCCACTCACTACCCCAAGGTCCAGTCGTCATAGTCCAGTCGATTAGTCTGTTACCAAGGATTGGAAATGAAGAGTTTGGACGTTTTGAAAAAATGATGGCCCTGAACAGGACCGTTTGAAAATTCATCTCCGCATTTCGTACTCGTGGAACTCCGGCTCTTCCGATTAGGAAAAAAAAGTAATCTGTACTTTGTATTTTATAAAAGTACCTTAAGTACGGAAATTACTTTGTACTTGAAGTACTTGCGGTTAAAAAAAAATGGTAAAATTAAGAAAAAGTAGTGCAGGGAGGCCTTTTCCGACAGGAAATATTTATCGTGTGTGCGAGCCTTTTTTTCCTCGTTCCATTAAGCTGTACATGGCTACGGTACCGACCCGAATTTTACCGTAAATTTTGGCGACAAAGTGTCTATGAAAAAGAACCAATTTGAACTGTGAACGCTGCATTGGGCATGTGGGCTTTGGCTTGCCGTGAAAAAAAAAAAAGCTAAAACGAAGCTGAAAATTGTCATACATGTTCTTGACTACGCGTGCCCCGGGTTGGGTTCGACGCGTGTACACCTGCGTACACATACGCAAGCTTCCGATCGGTGGGATCACGTACTAAATTTTCCATCGTCGAAAACGCGAGCAATTTCATCGGGGAATGTCGAGTTCGGTGGAACAGCGATACCTTTCACGCGCGGCAAATTTGGGCGGCTTTTCACTCGCGCTTTCCCAACTATAGACTATTACATCGTACGTAGAGCGGCAGCATGCAGATATTCGGTCCGCGAAGCCCTTATTCGCCCGGGCCAAACGAGAGGATTTCCCCTGGCGATTATGTAGTTTCGCGTACACGGGAGCTCGGCCCCGGTTTCTGGCAAGCGCGGACTTTGAGTTCCCTTCTTCGTATTCTCCTAGTTCGCATCTCCGTCCTCTTCTCGAACCCACAGTGATAAAGGCATAGTTTCCCCGCGCAGTTTCCATCCAGACGGTGGTAAATTCATCGTTGACGTTGCCATGATATTCCCGTGAACAGTCTTCATATAATAATAGAGCTATTTGCATAGTTGGAATTGACTTGGTAATTCAGTAATAATAATTGTACATGAACTGAGAGTCACGGGAGAAACGAACTTCGGGGCGAAATAAAAATTTTCGTCGAGTGCGAGAAGGGCCGATGAAAAATTAGTTTGGCGTTAAAAAAAAAAAAAAAAAAGCAGTGAAATTAATTAAATTCTAATAAAAATTTATAATGACGACGACCGATAAAAAAAGGGATCAGTGTTCTAGATTTTTCATGAGAGTTCTTTGTGTTCACTAAAAATAAGAAATAAAATTGTGTATTTTATTCCGCTCTATATTCTATTTCCAGTCTTTTGTGTTACGAAAACGAAGAACAATTAACTGATTGGATAACGGCTACGACGTTAAACTCTAAACTAAGTTTCGTACGCTCCGTTCTCTGTACACTTTATACCGGTCCGCGATCCCGGGGTTTCACGAAATTCAATACATCTTCGCGCTCCGGAAACTCCGAATAGAGGAACAACAGTGCGACGAGTCGGTTTCGTTTCAAATTCGAGGAACGCTGATATTATGAGGCAGAATTTCACTTTGATTTGTGTCAAATACACAGAATTGGAACTGCCTGTGGAAACTATAACTGGAGTGTTGGGCATTGAGGAAAAAGGCTCGGAGGGAGGGGATTTGTTGCAGACTTTCGTGACAGATATGGGTTCCGAGATGCTTTGATTATTATAGCAAATCAGCGGGGCGATGTGCCGAATGGTCGACTCTTTTGCAATCGCTACCCTTCCTCTTACATCATCCGCATGACATGAATGAGCTGCTAAAATTACACGCGATACAATGTGTGGCACAATGAACTTTCCTCCCACTTTAATGAAACTTTGATGAATCACTATGCCAAATAATTCACGACTTGACTGCATTTTAATTGTTTTTTTTTTTTTTTTTTTAGGTAAACTATGAATTCTTAAAATATGTAAATAAATATCAAGCTTCAGGCCTCTAAAATTGCTACCGAGGTCGGAACATCTCGTCCGCTTCCGCGGCCTCATTAGGTGGTGGTCCATATTCACCCCTTATACCCCTACCTTACACTGAGAGAAGGATCCAGTAAAAATTCACCAATCATCTAAGAAACATTAGCATAGCACATAGTAGTAGAGCGTTGGGGCGTCACCTATGGTAGGAAGTACCGGATTTATAAGAATTTTTCTTAGATATTATGGTAAAAATTCTTGGATATTTCAGGATCGAATTTTAAGACCTTAGTCTGAACTCAAGGGCAAAATTTAAGTCGTTAGTTTCAATTTAAGATCGCATGTAAGATCGAAGTTTGGCCCGAACTTCATTGCGTGCTTAAGATCTGTCTTAAGTTCAGACTTAAGTTCGAACTTAAAGATCAAGCTTAAGCACGAAATCAAGTTCCAACTTAAGATACATCGTAAGCGCGGAATGCAATTGGAATTAAACATCGCTCTCAAGAGCGATCTTAAGTTCAAACTAACGTCTTAAAATTCGACCCTCAGACTTTCTACCGTAGGTGGCGCGTTGGCGCCGTACTGCTATGCGCTATGGGAATTTTTCATAGGTTAAACGTGGTGAATATGGATCAACCCGATTAACACGTGAATCAATGAAATATGGACCGTTCCATATTCCTCACTTTTACCCTAGATGATTGGTAATTTTTACTAGATCCTTCTCTCAGTGTACCGAAGAACTCGAATAGCAATGATTCTTCCGTCGCCATTGTTCCATCTCCGCATAGATCACGCACCCGCGCACACCACATCGTGTAATAATCTCGTCCACTTCGGCGGCCTCGTTAGCAGGCTCGAAATTTCGTGATGGGAGTTCGGGCATCAATTATCCTAATTACTATATCACACTCGACAGAGCGCAGGAGAACCCACCCGGGAATGACCGTGAGGATTTCCGGAAGCGCGAGATATGACGCGTTAGCATTTGTACAGAACTACTGAGCCCTGGTCGAAACGCGAGGGAAAGATTAGGCAATATCGAACTATCAATCCCCATCGGGCCGGCCAGTTTCGAATCGGAGGTTCCTCCGATCGAGCCCCGATCTACGTTTTCATCCCGACTGTCAGCTGTCGAACGAAGCTAGATTCGTCACGGATCGTCGATAACGCGTGCCGCCGATGCCTCTCGTGCCACGGTTGGGACACACGGAATTTTCAAAGGCACCACGGTGCCTGCCAACCAACACAAACTCCGAACACTCCTCTCGGGTCCGTCCTCGCCGCAAAACCGGAAATCAATGCTGACTGCGGAACGCTCGCGTGTGGTCACCCACCCGCTGCGATCAGGTCTATAACTGACGGACTAAATGCATGAATCCCGTTGACGACCCAACGGGACGTCCATGAAACACGCGAAGCGCAGTCCAATTTTCAAATAATTACCGATACGCTATGTTTGTACACGCTATTCAGGTGAGTTCCGCGCAGGATATACACTATGCGCAACATCATTTGAAACTTCAGACAAAATTTTGTTCAATCAATGTCGCGTTATGATTGAATTTCAATCGCTGTGCCGTATTGATTTCATGAACGACATCGTATGAGAACTCGGCAAAACGGATGATTTTTACGAATTTTTGTTGGAGATTCGAAGATGAAATCGGTGGATGCTCAATCGGATTTCGGTAATTCGATCGGAATATTTGGTAATATGAACTAAGCTGCGGTCGCGGATTGCGGCGAAGGAAATATTTGGTTCATTGAACAAAATGTTCGTTCAATTCAAGTAACTATTTGTTGAAGCAACTAAAAGGTCAAACTACCAAATATTCGTTCGATCAACTGAATATTAGGTCAATCTGCCAAATATTCGTTCAATCAACTGAATATTTCATTCGATCGATCAAATATTTCCTTCGCCACCCGCAACCGCAGCTTAGTTTGATATTGCCAAACATTTTTTTTTTTTCGGTGAACGCATAAAGGTGCGACGATTAATACTTGTTTGAATTTTTGAGAACACAAAAAAAAAATCCAATCAGAACAGAGATGTTTTCTAAAAAGATTTGTGAAATATCGGAGCAGCGTCCGGAGGAAGCTTTGATGACACGAGACACAGCGGGGAGTCTCTCTATCTCCGCGCTTTCGTGGTCCCCCGGGAATCAGCGACGTCGGTGCGTTCAATTCCCGAGCTCCGCAAGGTTTCGTGTTTCTATGCCGACCAAACACCAGATTGCGCCGAGAGAGCTGCTACACGGAAGTCACGAGATTGTCTTTGTTCTTGCGGCGGCATCGCACGGCCTCGTCCAAAGGATCGCACCGTTTCCCGTGGAGCCAAAGTTCGTCGATTAGTTGAATCCGTGTCTGGCCCCATACTCGGCTCTTCGCGCTGCCCCCTCTGATTTTAGCAATCGAAGAAATCTGCGGCGAGCCTCTCGACGGTGATTCACTCAGGACAAACAAACATCTTCCGCTGAGACTGTTCGGGGTTACCGACGCGGTAGCTCGCGGTAAATTTGCGCGGCTCTTGTCGAGATTCTAAATCCCAATTATACCAATCGCTACGCCGGTGATATCTCCCGAAACTGTTCATGACGACGAAGTTGATCCGAGAGGAACGGTGGGAAAGAAGAATTAAGAACGGAATTTACACACTTCCTAAAACTCACGATATACTTTGATAAGAAAAATGAAACACTGTTGTTGATTCATACGGTTAGTATAAAATAAAAATAATACGGATCAGTTGTGATGTGTTTGTCCGAATCAGTGATCAAGACGAATTCTTGTCTTGTGAAAATCGAAGATGTTAAAAAGATCTTGTTGGAGCAGCTAGCTGCGTCTGCTCCGTTGTTTAAGTCGAGACTAACTTGAGAAATTATGTTTTCGCAAGAGGTAAAAAAGGTGGTAGTGTCTTAGACATTCGGAGCGATATTTCAAGAATCGAGCAATTGGTTGATAGAAAAAAAAAAACAAGGAGGGATTTTATGCGAGTTGACGAATGAAGTTGCAGTTTGCGTGGGGACGAGGCGCTTGCCGAAACTCTGTGTTTTAGGCAGGTAAAAAGGCACTTGACGCTGACCCTTGCGCGCTGACGCACGGTACTGGCAATATATGCAGGCTCATAAAGGATCCACTGACTCGCTAATTACCTTTTCGTCATTTTTGTCGACTTTAAGGGATTTTTTTTGTCTTTATTGGAAGGAGCTCAGCTGCATGGCAGATGTTCTATTGCTCCGCTCGCGAAGGTCCAAGATACCAACGTTTCTCGAGGATTCGTTAATCTTCTCGACGGAAAAGTTTTTCACTTTTCTTTATTCACTACGTATAGAATTATACACACACACACACACACACACACACACACACACACACACACACACACACACACACACACACACACACACACACACACACACACACACGCACACGCACACGCACACACACACACACAGAATTAATCTACCCTGCATTCTGTAATGTTGGGGACTGAACAGAGACGAAGTTGTTTCTTGGTAGACGTGCATAACTCGATTGGGCAGGGAAGAACAGAACCGTGCCAAAACCAAAATGATGCCAAACCAAAAAACCAAAATGGTGCCAAAATCAAAATGAACAGGTGCAGGAATTTACGAATTGAAGTTATGTTGCTCAACATTTTCTCTTTCCATTTTTCTGGATCTCTCGCATTGACACTCAAATAAATTATCGATGGACCGTGCACTATTCGTCAATTTTGCCTTAAAATGTAATTTTGGGGTAAACATCCACAGGGACAACCAAAAAAAAAAAAAAAAGGATCCCCACCGAAATTTGAGGCAATGACACGGAATCGGAGCGAATAATATCAAGAATCGCGAGGACGCCAGCCGGAAACTCAATTGGAACGGGAGTCACGTACATAATCGACGTTCAAAGCCCACTTCGTTTGGTGCCACGAGAGAGTGCACGAGGGTGAGGGCCGCGATATTTTCCGATCACACGAGAACATCGAACCGATCGAGCGCGATCATCCGCTCTCCCGTGTGTACCCGAGCCCGGGTGAGAAAAATAAAATGAGACCAACGAGGGGAGGGGGTTGCAGAGTGAAAGTCACTCACTCGTCGAATTTCCCGTGAGGACATTACCTACACCGTTTCATTGACGCCCGTGGGGACGACGTCGATCTCACCGCGCCAGTATTCTCGAATATCCTTTTCTCGATCGCCACCCCCCCCCCCCCCTCCCCCTCCGGCCCTTCCTCCTCTAGTCTCTATATGGTCTATGTTCGTTCGACCAAATCTCTGGATTTCCTATCTGACCAATTCGACACGACACTACAGTATGATAAAATTGGAAAAAAAAAAAAAATGAAAGAAAAACGTTGAAATTGTTCGGGTTCTCTCCTCGTGCCGGAAGTGAACGGAACGGACCGATAGATCGCAGTTTTTCTGATTCTCTCCAAAAGTTCATACCGGAAAGAATTTTCTAAAAATCCCCAGTCGTTTGAGTGGCCGCAGGCGAATTCCCGTCGCACTCACCATTGACCGGTGGATGGTTTTATTATTATTATTATTTTTTTTTTCCGAAAAAATTTGAATCCTTCGGCGTGAGTCCGAGTCCGTTAGTCGCGGGCGCGGTTAACCCACGTTGTATCTACACTCTCATGAATACAGCGAGTTTCGAGCTTTGCACACGCGTATGCAAACAAAATTTTTCAGTATTTTTAACTTTTTTTTCTTTTTTTTTTTTCATTTGTCGTCGCTTTTCCCGAGGGTAATAAAGAAAAAAAAAATAACATCTCTCGCGGCCACGTTTAATATAAATTGCGGTGGTCGGTTTCGCTGTGAGCTCTTCAATCACCCGCGGTCAGAGCACTCTGAGCCCCGGCTCGGACTCTAGCCCCTGAGAGCGCAAAAGCCAGCAAAATGAGTTCCCCAGTGGCAGAGACAAAGGCCAAACAGAAGCCGGGGATCCGGCGAGCGTCCGGCAGAACAATTATTTCGCACTTCGTTACCGCCGCTTCGAGAGCCACGGCAAAGAAAACTACCCGAAAAGCAACCGAAGAAAAGGCCGGGGAAGTTAAAAAATTATATTTAAAGCAAAATACTGAGAAGAAAAGCATGAAACGAACAATGAAATATAGAACAACAAAAAAGGAGAGAATAGTTGAGGAAAACAAAATAAGAAAACAAGGAAATGGAGAGGAGAATGCGCAACGCGGTACGGAGCTGGAGGGAGAAGTGCACAACACTTATACAGGCTGGCAGCGACCGCCTTGGCCATTCGCCTCCTCTCATTACACGAAAAGCTCGAAGTACCGGAAAAGCTCCCGAGGCGGGCATTCGGCTGTGTGCAGTGATAAATGGATTTTAATCAAACGCGTTCCACCTGCCACGGATGCCGGTTGCTGGGAATCGCTGACCGTGCCGTTCGCCCATTGCGCTGTGCGAACCCAAACATGCATCAACGATCCAGTCAATTAGGATGACTTCGAGCTTCCAGCTGGATTTTAACCTGGCCGCGGGCTTGCGGCTAATTCCGACGGATCTTTTTAAATTGCGAGCTCAGGGTCGGACTTTGGAGGACGCGACAGACTGTTCATCGTTCGAATGCGGAATTGGTGTATTATAAAAAATTACGATTAACATGTGAAACAATTTGATTTTACTATTTTCAACGGTGAAACAACAGCAGCGATCATCGCGATTGATGCGCCGTTGATGTTTGATCGACGTTCATCGTTGTATCGAAATGGCTATCAGCGAACGGGCGAATATTGACGAGTACGAGCGTCAATAAAGTTCGCACAATCCGAATCGAGTGGATGCGTATGGAGTACAAAGTAAACCGAGCGTTTTACCAGTTCGTTTAACCAACGAACCATCAACGAATTAATGTCCCGCGACGAATTATCCTCCGCAGCGCGTAACGCGATACGAACATTGTTTTTTTTTTTTCGTTTTTCGAGGTTTTCGGCAAAGATATTTGCCACGATAGTTTTCATCGAATTTCAACGGACTGAAGCTCTGCTTAAAGCTCTATCAATTCAGCAAAAATATGTTTTATCTATTTTTAATACTCCTTCATTATTTCGATGACTTTTGTGTTCCGTTATATTTTTATTTTGCATCATTTCGTTTGTTTCAGGTAAGGGAGAAACTTTTTCGTTCGTTCGACTATCGTAAGATAATTTCGTCATGGATCATCGACAAGGGAAACTCATCGGTCGCGCGTAGATATATCATACCAATTTATTTGTTAATTCACATAATTATGCAAAGAATTTCGTTTCATCGTCAGAGCGCACAGGAGAGTTAACTTCAGTTCTTTCATCCTGTATCGTTAACTCCCGCCGTCTCTTTCAAGGTATTTATTTCCCCAGACTGAAAAAAAAAAAAAAAATGGTTGGATTAACCAAATTCGTGGTCGCGCACGTTCAAAGCTCTTATTTGGTTGGTACAACAAAATCATTCTTTTGTTGAACGACTATTCGCTTCAGTCGATTGACGATATTTCGATTCAAACTAATTTTTATTATTATACCAACTAAATAACGCCTTTGAACGCGGGAAACGCACCTTGGTTAATCCAACGATTTTTTTTTTTTCTCAGTGCAGCGAAACGTCAGAGATCTCGTGATACGTGACCGCGCAAACCACCGGAACAAATCCTAGCGAAGCAGTGAACAAATTTTTTTTTTTTTTATGAAAAGGAGTAAATGAGAGGCGGTGGCGTTTTCAAGATTTCCGGGGAAAAAAGACGCGTGACACGTGTCGGCCACCTGAAGCACGAAATCCCTTATAGTATACGCCAACAAAATGTTGAGAATCTTTCGAATCTTAACGTAGAAATCGTCATTTCATTTAAGGTAGTTCTGTCGCGAAGGCAATCCAAAGTCATGTGCATAAACTTTTGGCATGTTGTCATTTAACTATCAAATTTTACTTGTTCAAAATCTCGAGGGCTTTTATCGATCATTTCGATGAATAATTAGATCTTGAAAGTCGGTCTTTTTACGCACGGCACTAACGGGCGAGCTCGTGAAATTGATCTTCAAATCGAGAATCAACATACTTAGATCAATGATAGAGAAAAAAATATAAATTACTGCGGACTCGCGAATCAATCAGGAGAGTTCATGCGTAACAAAAAAAAGGCGAAGTCACCGGACTAATGTTCAATAGAACTGCGATCAGAGTGCACGGTTTCGGGAACAAATGACGTTTCCTAATCTAATCGTCGCGAAAATTAAGTAAAATCCACACTAGACAAGATCATCCGCTTACAAATAATCCGTTCAATATTTCACGATTCAAAATAATTTTTGTTATTATACCAACTAAATAACGCCTTTGAACGAGGGAAACGCACCTTGGTTAATCCAACGATTCTTTTTTCTCAGTGCAGCGAAACGTCAGAGATCTCGTGATACGTGACCGCGCAAACCACCGGAACAAATCCTAGCGAAGCAGTGAAAAAAAAAAAAAAAAAAAAAAAAATATGAAAAGGAGTGAATGAGAGGCGGTGGCGTTTTCAAGATTTCCGGGGGAAAAAGACGCGTGACACGTGTCGCCCACCTGGAGCACAAAATCCCTTATAGTATAAGCCAACAAGATCGGTGACATCGGGGAAAAAGCCCCCCCCCCCCCCCCCCCCCCCCCCCCCCCTCGTACGATTCGAATATCGGGAAAACGATCTACCCGTCCCGACCCTTCCAGCACTCACTGAAAAGCAAATAAAAGGGACAAAAAAGAGAGCACGCACCAACACAGACACTTACTACGCACACCGAGGAAGCTCCGAACGTGTGCGATACACGGGGACGGTAGCTGATGGCGTTTTTCCAATTCGCACTTGTGTCAAATCGCGTCCTCAGTTCTACTCTTTCCCAAATCGCGCGATGTCCAATTCGCGTCGATCTCATCTTGCTATGACGAGCTCGAGACCATTTTTGGAAAGCCGGCGAGTTCGACAGAGTCCGATTCAGGTTTCGCGCAGCTCGCGTCATGTTCAATTCGCGTCGATTTCAATCCTACCGGTCCTTATGCCCGATAGTTAAGCCGGGTTACGGTCGGCTGCCTGCGTCTGTGTCAAATCGCGTCGGTCTCTTCTCTCATCACGTAGCCGAAGAGCCGAAGGGAAAACAAACTTTTCTCGCCTCGCGAGCCATAGGATTCGGCAAAGCGAAAATAACCGCGCTACCGCTACAATGTTCCCGGATAAAATTGCTGTGGTAGAAAAGAGCTTCGCGCTCGTTACACGAACAACAAAATCTCCAACGGAAATGAATTTTTTTTTTTTTTTTTTTTCGTGCGAATCGCGCGAAGTACCTATAGTCCCGTACATTATATTTATATCATCTACGGTGAACCTTCGGGATGCTGAACTCGAAAATAACGAGGCAAAAATGGAAACAAAAATAATAACTCGATCCTCGTGTTGACCCTTTTCACTGTCAGCACGGCCGGCTTCATTTTCTATTCGGTATGCAATTTTTTTTTAGGAAAACTTCTCCGAGTAAATATAATATAAAATTAAAAAAAAAAAAAAAATGACAAATGCTCTTAATCAGACCCGCGGACGGATGTGCGGACTGGTTACATAATCACTATTTCAATCGACTTAATGGGTTCCTATTTTTAAATCGAGTCTCGGACCAGCGGAGAAAAAATACATTCGAATCGAGCTCGCGCCGTCCGCCGATAGCAATTAAGCACATCGCAGTTAAAAATGTTTCGTAGGAGTATCGCGACCGGAAGCCGCGACGTGAATGGACCCCCACCCTCTCCCGTCTGTCTAAATGTAGGTTAAAATGTCTGGGCTGCGCGTACCACTCGCGGAATTAATTTGCATGCGATGTGACCTCCAGCTCAGTCTTTCTCGTTACGGCCAAGGACGAAACGGAAATACGGAAGGCATTAGCGTAATTACACTTGGGACGAGAGTTGCGCACGGACCGAACAAGTAGAACCCAATAAGTTGCATAAGAGCGCGCACCCATATGCAGTCACAGAGAACTTTGTCGACAGACATTTGATCGAATTCTCTTTCAATTTAATTGCGACTCTGCTGAATATTTAATCTATGCAATTTTCCGACAACGACAAAACCTTTTTTTGATTAACATTTTACACTTTATGAGCAAAAAAAAGGTTGAAAGTTGTCAGAGAGCGTTAAATCTTATTCGTCTTAAAAAAAAAGTAATATTTAATCTATGCAATTCTCCGACAACAACAAACCTTTTTTTGATTTTCATTTTACAGTTTATGAGCTAAAAAAAGGTTGAAAGTTGTCAGAGAGCGTTAAATCTTATTCGTCTTAAAAAAAAAGGAATATTGAATATTTAATCTATGCGATTTTCCGACAACAACAAACTTTTTTTTGATTTTCATTTTACAGTTTATCAGCAAAAAAAAGTTGAAAGTTGTCAGAGAGCGTTAAATCTTATTCGTCTTAAAAAAAAGGAATATTTAATCTATGCAATTTTCCGACAACAACAAACTTTTTTTTGATTTTCATTTTACAGTTTATGAGCTAAAAAGGTTGAAAGTTGTCAGAGAGCGTTAAATCTTATTCATCTTAAAAAAAGGAATATTTAATATTTAATCTATGCAAATTTCCGACAACAACAAACCTTTTTTTGATTTCCATTTTACAGTTTATGAGCAAGAAAAGGTTGAAAGTTGTCAGAGAGCGTTAAATCTTATTCGTCTTAAAAAAAAGGAATATTTAATCTATGCAATTTTCCGACAACAAGCAACCTTTTTTTGATTTCCATTTTACAGTTTATGAGCAACAAAAAGGTTGAAAGTTGTCAGAGAGCGTTAAATCTTATTCGTCTTAAAAGAAGGAGAAGAAAAAAAAAAGTTATCAGGCCACGAGAGTGTTTGCAAAACTGATGTTGCACTGGGGTAAGCTCGTGTTCGTGGGGGAGACGTATATCCAGGTGTAAGCCGCAGTTTCGCGTACCGCCTCGGTGCATCCTACGTAATCGTATCTCGCGATTACCTTGGGGACCCAATTTCGCCGTTAGAGCTCCGTGAAACTTTACGACCTTAAGAGACGGACGCGAACCCGCGATGCGCGCCACTCCGTGGGCTGTTCGGGTGCAGCCCCTGTCTTCGTCGCCCTTCGCGGTGCCATTCGCAACGACGGTGGCGCGCTACCAAACGAAGAATATTTTTACGCGAACGTGACGTCAGGCTGGGAAATTGGTGCGAAGTCGTATACGTCGTCGTCGGGGCCATACAACTCTTCATCGGCCCGAAAAATAAGACCGACGAGAAAAATTACTGGAGCCCGAACGTTGGCGTTGATGCTCCTGCACTATTTTCATTTTTACCCTCGCCGCTCCTTCCGCTTCCGCTCGTTCATTTTTTTTTTTTTTTTTTTTTTTTTTTTTTTTTTTTTTTTTTTTTTTTTTTTTTGTCACAAACGTGAGAAGTCGTGGCATTTTTATCACGACCACCGACCCTTACGGGAGAGACTGTAAAAAAAAAATAAAGATGCGGTTTTCTTCGACGCTGTTGTATCCTCGGGGAGTAATATTGTTCGCCCGAGGAAACTTTACTTCCGACCATTCGCGCTCGCGATAAAAAAAAAAAAAAAAGCGATTCTTATGTTCGTCGTACGAAGCACTGAGTCTATGAAGATTGTCCGATGGGCGCAGTAAAATAACGGTAAGGGTCGGTAAAACGGTTCGAGCGATTTGCGGCTTTACACGTTCACTGTAGTTCTGCAGTTCTTTTGCAATTGTTCTTCAAACAAATTTCCGATTGGGCAACATTGCTTTTCGCGCGACCGCACGACAGGGACAAATTTCCAGGGAGCCGTGGATCGGTCGGCCGTGAAAATGTGACGAAACCGTCCGTGAAAATTTGAAGAGACCGCCCGTGAAAATTTCATGGCCGTCGTTGACGAAATTTCATACGGAAAAGTTTTAGGGCTTTTGATCGACGAGATGTCGCGGCGGTCTCGCCGGGAAGAAGTCTCTCGGGAGCGCCGCGGTTCTTTTATCGCAACGAAAGGACGGAGAGCCGGTCGAAAGATTTTATTTAAAAGGGAGCCACATCGTAACTTCTCGATCCTTAGATTTTTTTTTCGGAATGTGCGAAAATATTGCATAAAATTGCCGAATAACCTCCGGCGCACTTCTCGTTACGACATCGAACACACCTAATTACGAAAATTTTCGTTCATGAAATTTCCACGGAATATTTATCGTACCGGTATAACGCAGCAGAGTACATACGGCCATTAATGCACAGTGCATGTACAGAGGCAAGTTTCTATGTAGCAGTACGCCCGGTTATCGCATAGCCATAATACCGTGGCTGGAATATTCCCAGATTAAAACTCCAACGGAGGATCGATCGTGGACGGGATATTAAAGTGAAATACCGAAAATATTCAGCGCAAAAAAAAACCTCCTCGAATATAGTGCTAATAATTCAAAATATTTCATAATCTCTTTTATTTTTTGTTTCATGTATAAAAATCTATTTTCAATTGTAAACCGTCAATATTTACCGACAAAAATCTATACAAGTACAAATATTTTTGCGAAAAATCGACACTTCTCGCAGCTGATACATTAGGGTTCTCTTCGAGTTCGCCGGCATTCACTCACTCTCTCTCTCTCTCTCACGCGCGTATCGGTTGTTCGTCTCTTGATTAAAAAAGGGTTCGTACCCCGGACGACGATGATGTACGGCTGCCTGCGACAAATTTAATAAAAAAAAAAAAAAAAAATTACGCAGCTTCGGTCGCCGTTCTGCCAGCCGGAAGGTGGATGAAAAGAGCGAAGAAAGAAAAGGGCCGCCGCGGTATAAAGTGCACACAGCACGCGTCGACGGGCCAGGTACACTTCTCACGGAAACCAAGAAAACTTTTAGCGATGCAAATGTAATTAGCGGACTTTGGTGGTTTGCTCCCGTCCTCCGGGAACCCCCTAGTTTCTCCGGGATGCGCATAGCTGTACATGAAACTCGGTAAACTTCAGACGAACCGAAACGACGAGAGCCCGAACCTATGCGTGGTCGCCCATACTCTTTTCTCAGCCCCTCGCAAACAGCCCGGTCGCAAGCAAACAGCTATGCGCGCCGAGCACGGTCAGCTATTTGACGCAGAGTAAAGTTCTCTCGGTCGTGCATTCACGGTAATTGAATGCGGAGGTACAATTTCACTTTGAATTTGTACGAGAATTCAAATGACGATTTTCGATTATTTGGAAAGATGTTAATGCGCGGTCCGCTTTACCGTGTACAAATGCTATGTGCACGCTCCGTATAAACGTGCGACCGCCGAAAGACGTGTGCCTTCGTCAAACCCCCGTTGATATTCTTGGCTCGGAGTTCTAAAATGATCTCGCCCGCGGCCGTGGCTCCACCGAGCACCGGTCACGTCTATATCCACAAGAGACATTCATGTGTTTTTCCACTTTTTTTTTTTCTCTCATACTGTCGCGTATACAGGCTGAACGAAAACACGCGACCAGTAAATGTGCGTAAATTTTGCGCATTTAAAGATTTCTCGATCCCCGTCATTTTTGGCTCGCGTTTATCAACTTTTTGCTCTCAAACTGTCGTCTATACAGGTCGAACAAACACACGTGACCACTAAATGTGCGCACATTTAGCGCATTTAAGATTTTTTTTATCCCCACACCCAGAAAAAAAAGTTTATTCCATTCAAAGAAAATTTATTAAGGACGAAGAAAAATGTTTACTTGATTCAGAACCTAATATTAATGTCTAATATATTTCTTTGTTTGATAGCATTATTCTTATTATTATTATAATTTTTATTTGGATCTAATAAACAGATATTTATGTCAAATAATTTATTTATTTATTTCGTGACAGATCCGCTACTTTTGATCGTATCGGAATAATGTGATATACGAATGACGCAGAAACGAATTTTTTTTTGTTAAATAAGCCATTTTTACTATCAACGAAGTATCAACGAGCAATGTTTTCATTATAAAAATGAGCATACAGATCCGTTATCGGCGCACGATTTCACTAATCACGTCGCACATTAGTTATACTCATGACCATAACCAATCTCGATGTTAGTTGTTCGGGGACTCATTTCATAACCACAATTCAATCGAGGTACGCAGCTTGAATTAAACAAAGTTTTATGAAAACAAACCGATGAGGTGCCTCTCTATTACAATGTTACGGTTCCCCGTAAGGAATAAATATAGTTTTGTCATTAGCGAGAAATGTTTTGCAGACGACCGACGCATTGAAAACTCTAATGCGGCGCTACCGGATAATAGCCGCGTTTGTCTCTTAACGCCAAATATATGATTTCTTTGGCGCGAATAAACATTTATTTTAAAGTGCAAATCTTTGAATAAATTTTGTTTACTTACGCCAAAGTATAACCGTCATTTGAATCTAATAAGGATTTTGTTGAGGCAAGCAAGCATTTCTTTTATCTTAATAAACGTCATTTGAAGCTCGAAATTTATTTGATTTTAATAAATTGGTTTTTCTGGGTGCATCATTTTTGGCTCCTCGCGTTTTTCTACTTTTTGCTCTGATACTGTCGCGTATAAAGGTCGAACAAACACACATCACCAGTAAGTGTGTGTAAATTTTCCACTTTAACATCTTTTTTTTGAGCCCATGGGGTTTGGCTCCTCTCGCGTTCGATCTTCAACGGAGAGGCAATGGTCGTACAAGTCACATAAGTATTTTGAAATATAAAAATAACTCTTCGAACAGAAAGCTTTGTTGGAAATAATTAACCAATGATTACATTAATTTCTGATGCAGAATAAAATTTTGGGTACTCAGGTCGTAAGAGATTTTTGGAGCGACTTGTATAAGGCGAATGCCGACGCGTCTGAACGGTACGGTAAGTTACCACTTGGCCATCTCGCTGCTTCGCGGAGCTAAAAGACGCGAGGCGTCGTTTCTTCATGCCGTCTAGCTGTACCATAGTCCAGCCTTCGGGCGCGAGTGTCTCGCGTGGGTAGTTCTCTTGCCTCTCCACGAGCCTACGTAAGAACCGTATTGCAGAGCGACCCGGGGAATCGCGACTATCGCGATAGTCCGACGTGTCCAGCGTCGCCGGGTCGTTCACCAGTACGTCGGGCGTTCGCGAACGATACGAGAGCGTTCCTCTCCCGGTGCTCACTCTTTCGCAGGAGCACTCGCGATTCTAATAATTCCGCGTTAATCAATTTTTTTTATTTTTGTTTATAAATTAAAGACACAAATAATTGTGCCAACACTCGTGGACGATAATCAATATTGTGCACAGCGTGCGAATTTCATCGTCCCGACGCCTTGTTGAGTAGGTTGGGATGCTGCCTGATGCAAACTATGAAGTTCATAAAATAAATAAAAAATCGAAGCATTCTCGAAGCTCGAAAGCACTTGTCATCCAGAAAAATAATTAGTTTGACGGGCGCCTCGCAAATGAATATTTATGTAAGAAGATATTAATTTGCAGACAGCTGGTAAAATAATTTTTTTTTCCGAGTGCGTTCGTCCATGACGAGAAATTCAATTGCGAAATGTAGGAACGTGTAGAAGCGGCGTTGCTGCGGGCTCAATTTTCGATTCGTCGCTTATCACCGAGTCGTAAAAAAGAATACCAAGTAAATTGAAAATAATACTGTCGTCAATTCCGAGTTTTTAGGGCTCGTTCAACAGCGTCTTGTCGTCCGACCGTTCGGCATTTATCTTTCGCGATCGTCAAGATTGATCGGTACTCAAATTTCTTTCGCATCGCGGCCTCTTTCACCAGTGTAAAACTCCTTTTCGTCCCGCCACCACCGAGTGACGATAATTCGACTCGATGAAATTTCATAAAAATTTGAGTTTCGAATCACGTAGTACACCGATGTAGTATATAATACTTTCGGCTTGAAAGTGGGTAGGGGCATTCGAGGAGTTATCACCGATAACTCAGCAAAGGGGGCTGCGAGCTCGCAGCGCGCGGCTCGATGTGGCTTATACTTTTGCTGCCATTCGAGATTCTCCTCCTCGGGCCGTTTCTTCCGTTTCTTTCTTTCGCCCTCTCGATCCTCTCCGGACTTCGGTTTTGCCTCATTTTCGTCACGTCCCACGTTCCCCCGATCGGACGGGTCATCGTTTCGAGATTTATCGTTCCGCCTCGGTCGCTCGTACGCGCGACAATCGCATCCCATCCCAAGGACCGAGCCGCTCGTGTCTCGAATATCGGAACTGTGGGGGGGGGGGGGGGGGGGGGAACTCCTCGCTCCCGGGTTAACGTTGCCGCTGTCGGCTCCCGGTAGCTGATATCCGCTCGGCCCAGTTTCATCCTCGCCGCCGTTCGCTGATCCTGCACAACTGTACGCTTTATTTCCACTGCACTCCATGTCATATGGTTCTTCTTTTTGCAACATACCTCGCCGCACGTCACTTCTATACGAAGTTTATGCCGATGCTTTTATTATTTCATCATGTTCTCGTGCTGTGTATCATCGTATCTGTCGAACGGGGGTTTTTTTGTACCGTCTTCCCCCCCCCCCCCCCCTCTTATCTTGACGATTTTTGGCTGAGGGAATATATTGATGAGGCAATGCGGCATAATGTGCCCATCGTTTTTTTTTTTTTTTGACAATGTAACCGAGAGGTACAATAAAACAAGTTAATAAATAAAAATGGCATCTGAAATCGTATTTCGGATTTATGGTTAATAACGTTATTAACCATAGATATTATACAATAGCAACAATAGCGTACACTGTGAAAGAAAATTTCTTTGAAAATTACTGAACAGTGTTAGAAGCTTTTTTTTTACATAAACTGCTTCTGAATTTTCAAATACATATGCGTTGCAATTTTACAGTAAAATTAGTATTTTTTTTTTTTTTATGGAAATTTTTGTAAATTTCAGGCAAAAGATTTGTCATCTTAATATGTCGTATCGTAATTTTACAGTGAAAGTACATTAATGTTCAATGAATGTAAATAATGTAAGGAAATTTCAATTTCCCGTAAATTAAATTAACAATTTTTTTTTTTTTTACAGTGCACGTAATGTTATCTTTTAAATCGTGTTGTTTGCAAAATATTTCCTGATAAATGGAGAAACAAAAAAAAAAAATAGAACGACTCTTAACTAACTTGTTCGGAGCTCGGGAAAGCAGACGGCCAAGCGGGATCGAAATCGCTCTGACAGATCGTTCGATATCGGGGTGGTCCGCATTACCCCGCGCGTCCGTATGTCGACAGCGCTAATCCCGACGGCACCGGTGACATATCGGTGCGGGATGGCGGATGGATCGCCGGCAGGGAGATCGGACCGTAGCATTTATCTCCCCGGCACGACGTGCGACTCGCACCGATAATAATTAACCATTACTACAAAGCTGCGAGCGTCAGAGATTGGCCGTTTCCACTGGTGCGGTCGCTGTACGCGCATACCAGCATAAATGCAGCCCGACGCGACTCTTCACGCTTTCGTGATTTTCTCGCCCGCGGCTGCGAGGACGTCTCGCTTCCCGCCGATCCACACACACAACTCTCGCGCCGCAGCCCGCAAATCTATCGATAATCGAACCGAACGATTATCGCGAGATCTCGCGCTTCCGGTAGCTCTCTCCGACGTCCTGCGAACCCGATAAGCCCGTGTTTGTTCCACTGAACGACGAAATAAATACGGTGACTGTTGTACAGTAGCGCTCTCCGAATTTTCGTAAAACGCGTGTCGTTGTCAGAAATTTGTCGATCACTCGATTTCGTTATCACTTGAATTCCAAGCTTTTCGCGATAAACGTATTTTTTAAAAATGTTCACCTTAAATATATCCTGTAAACGCAGCATCCGTTTTTTCGGCGATATTTCACTCTCAATCGTCGTGCAGATAATACTTGTTGCAATTACAATGCACCGTGATATTGTAATGTATAGTTATTTTCGTATCCATTTTAGATAACACTTTTCTTTTTTCTTCTTCTTGGCAGGGGTTTCGCGGTTAGCGCGTTCCTTTTGTGAAGGAGGCGGTGTTTGTCGCACCGAACGTCGGAATAAATATGTTGACTGTTGTACAGTAGCGCTCTCCAAATTTTGGTAAAGCGCGTATCGTAGTCAGAAATTTATCGATCACTCGATTTCGTTATCACTTGAATTCCAAGCTTTTCGCGATAAACGTTTTTTTATTTTTTAATTTTCACCTTAAACATATCGTGTAAACGCAGCATCCGTTTTTTCAGGGATATTTCACTCTCAATCGTCGTGCAGATAATACTTGTTGCAATCACGATGCACCGTGATATTGTAATGTATAGTTATTTTCGTATCCATTTTAGATAACACTTTTCTTTTTTCTTCTTCTTGGCAGGGGTTTCGCGGTTAGCGCGTTCCTTTTGTGAAGGAGGTGTGCGTGTGACACCGAATCGAGCAAGATATACCCGTAAACGACCCAAAATGGTGAACCAGCGCGTAAACGAGCAGAGTCCCGTGCATTTCGCTTCTGTTATAATAGCGCCGGCGGATGTGCATAACATTTCTCTCTCGTCATTCGAGAATTTCGGTGTTGCGCGGTGGCACCCACAAGCGACTAATTGGAAGCGTCTCCTCGCAACGCGGCTTTGCCCCGCGGTGTCTGTTGCGGAAAACGAGTTTCGCGAACTCGTAACTCGTAATTTCCGAGACAATATCTCTCTCTCTGTGCGGGCCTCCTTCGCATCCGCGGTTCCGCAACACGGCCGACCCTGCAGTCCGGGAGATCCTCGTTCCATCACTTTTCATCTCTTTTTCGTCCCGCACTCCCGACAACCCCTTTTTCTCTGACATTGATGCGCGGCAGAACTATCGCACGAACACCGCAGGATTGGTCTTTGTATGAAATCATTTCGTATAATTTCCTGCTCGTCTCCTTGTCCTCTTTGAAGACGTTGACACGCGGCCACAATAATCTTCAGGTCTTCGTACAAGGTGATATAAAACGATATAAGCCGACAGACACAGTCGGACGTGTGCATTTTCTTTCAACGCTCTTGTTGTTATTAAATTTAACTCGTTCGACGGATTTATTCTTTTACAGTCTGTTTACATAAAGTCTTAGTTATCGAGCGATTTCCTGAGACGAGCACATTCAATAGGAATTCAAGTAAAACAGATTGGTCTTTTGTCACTGTTGCAACGTTCGAAGTGATTTAGCGTCGGTAAGGAAGGTCACGCAAACAAGGATGTAAAGAAACTTGAAGAGAATACTTTGGCGAAAGTCACTGTGCAGAATACGAGCTTTCAGTTTCGACCGGGCGACCAACGGAGGTGGCTCTTGATTCTCTCCTTCCGTCCTTTGTTCTCTATGAGGGGTGCAATTTGAAGCCGCCGCGTGTGGAATGCGGCACAGCGAAGGGCAGAAACAAGGGTGGAACGGAGAGGAACGCGGTGGGAAATTCTCTGGAAGCCTTTTACTCGTCACCGATTACCCTTCCGCATCCTCGCTGTCCCGTCGGATGCCTCAAACTTTCCCCTAACCCTTCGGTAGCTTTCATTTTTTGTTTTTTTTTTTTATCCTCTCGAGTCAAGCATCTTTCGCCCCTATCGCGCTTGTGTGCAAAGCACGTGAATTTTTTTTCTTCTTTCATTTTTCACTGCAAGCTTTGTTCACTTTGACCTTTGAGAGCCTTCACTGTGGAAGGTTCATTCTCAATGTCGGAGCGAAAATACCCTCAAAGTCTCTTGGTAAGTCTCGAATACCAATAAGAGGGTTTTACGAATATTCCCAAAGGCTGTTTCCTCTTCGCAGCGGCCGGGGGAGAAAAAAAAACTGCGACTAGGACGACTGTAATGCGAAATTGATTGCGGCGAACTTCTGGGTCCGTCCTGCGTTCAAGGCTTGACGACAGTGTATGGTGGAAGGGAAGCGCGAAAGGATCGAAGGGAGCTAGGCCGAAGGTCCTCCAATTAGGGTGCGAGCAGTGTCGCTCCGATAAAACATATAAACCACCTCCAGCCCTTCGTGCCTGTGCGAATCTGGGATCTCCGAAAATCGATTAAGCACTCCTTACCCTACGCATCTCCGCCAATTAATTCAATTAGTCTGCGGAGTGGGCCGTTTGCGGAGGTCGTTAGGAGTGGGCCGTTTGTGCACCGGCTCGTCGTTCCCGTACACCGAAAGGCTTGAAAACTTTTTATACGGGCACGCAGGGACAACGGCAAACCCCTCTTCCGGTTACGCCCTTTCGCTGTTGTCGTACTCGCCGATATACGATAGTAAAGGTGTAAATTTCTTTACTCGGGAATGGTAAAAATTTCTACTTTTCTTGGTAAAATTAAGAGGAATTCAAGTATCGTAAGAAATACTCTCGCCACGACTTGGACGGATTGTATATAAAACAAAAAATAATAATTTTTTTTTTTTTAAGTATTCCATTGAAGCGATAAAAGTTGGGATAACTGGAAAGTAACGTGCACGAAATCGTGGACAAGCCTCGCAGGTGGTGTCCATCGAGGTTCAGCAACACTGTGCGCTGCCGTGGAGGAGCGGCTAAGTAGGGAGAGGTCGCGAAACTCGCGGCGAAACGACCCACAATTAGCGATTGTTAAAGTTTTACCGGGCAATCGACCGTCCGAGAGCGTGGACTCTCGTTCCGTCGGACCAAAGTCGTTCGGACTTTTTCTTTTTCGTGGAAGTCCGAGACGCGAACGATTTCGTTACAGTGGGAACCACTCTGATGGTACACGAGTGCGCGCCTGACCGGAGACGCACAGTCGTTCGTCGGCAGACAGTAATTGGCCGCAGTTTGGTGATTAAACTGTCGAGAGCAGTTTCGATATCTGCAGAGATATCGTCGATAGGATATTGGATCGATAAAGATTGGCAATTTTCATTTCTTCCGAGTTAAATTTTGTCTCCGCGAATTTGTAAATCACCAGAACAATTTTCTCATCGACTATGCCAATGACTGTCTTCTTCGTCGTTCATAGCGGCCCGTCGTTGTATCGTTCGACTAACTACAATGTACCATTCCTTTTTTTGTTTTTTACCGTGCGGGTCTTGGCTGGGTCGAAGCTCGAATCCCATTTCCCTCCGCAGCACGGCCCGGAGTTCATCGTCCAGCTCGAGTATTTATGCCGGGTATTGGGTAACCCGGGTCCGCTCTGTAAGGATGGTCGTATCGTGTGGTTTTTTTCGTTTTCTTTTCTTTTTTTTTTATCATCCGCCTTTCTCTGTCTCTCCGCAATTCGAAAAACAGCGGCAACCAAGGCCCGCGCTCACGGAGGGCTCTCGTATTTCGTTACACAATCGTCCACGAAGTAGAGTATCGAATTGCTCGACTCGATCGGGTGCATTGAGTCGACAAAGCTGGCAGTGTTTCGCAAGCAGTAAAGAGTTTGCTGGGTTCCATTTTTTTTTGTTTTTTTTTTTTTGGTTTTTTTCATCCGTTCATACAGATGTCTCTGTAGTTAAAAAAAGCTTTAGCATGATTTCTGTAAAACCGAGCACTGCTTCGAATTTAAATCGTCAATTAAATAATCAATTAACTTAATATCAAACGCTCGGATAAAAAATTAGATGTTAAATCAATGTCGAGAATCCATCGATTATCTTATTCGCGACGGGAATATGAGATTATCCATTTCTATCGGTGAGGCGGAAAGCAGAAGAGAGCGGGCTAAAATGGATCTTCGTCTGGGATACAGAAGTTATTATGAGCTACGAGGGAAAAAAAGAACATTGCAAAGACAGTACGTTTTGTCTCGCCTTACCATTGTACAGGAATCCCGGATACGACGATGATATTTCGAGTATCCAAGATATTTGAGCGAAGCACGTACTTCCGTTGCATGCACGTACTCCAACCCTCTTCGTTCTCGTGAGACCCCTTAATTTAATTCGCGGATACGAGCTTCCGGAACCGGTGCTACACCTAGCTGCGAATACTGCACGCGTCGCAGAACAATGACTGAGCGCTTTAAAGTAGTTCGCCAGACGCCGACGAAGCGGAACAAAGAACGGACGAAAGACGAGGACGTCGATCCTCTCGGGAAGTCTCTCGGTGGATTTGTCGTCGCGACGCTTTGACGTCGATCCCACGAACGGGTTCAGAGCCGTTCGGAGTATCAACGAAAATTCTGACGAAAAAAAAAAAAAGAAAATCACACGATGCATCACTTCCGCGTCACTCGGACAATTCACTCGCGCAATGAGAATATTTTGTCCGGATCCAAAATCCCCGTCGGGTTTACCGGCGACTCGAGTTACCGAGTCTTTTTCAAGTCCAATGCTCTCGCTAAACTGTATTTTTTTTTGTTCCCGTCCCGCTCTTTTTATTTTCGAGCGTAATCTAGGATCTACTTCACGAGGATAATTTCGCAGCGGAGCGCCGGAATCTTGTCGGGCGAAGCTGTCGCTAATGGGGCGGGCAGTGCAGTCGTTGGCCGTGCGACAAACATTGGCAGTCCCGTTGGCTGAGCATGGACACGATCGTGCCAAGATCCTAAATTGACACGGCGACTGCCAACACTCTCCGGATGGCCAACGACCCTGTCGATGACACCCCGCTGGGCGCCTGTACGTGCGGCGCGTCTTACGCCGCATTAAGACGAAGTCACGTAGTCTCGGAGTCTCTCGCGTAATTAGAATCGTAAAGGTGAAGCGTCTTCGGGGGCCCCGGCATTCTCCTCGCTGGCACGGTGACGTCGATGCCGACGAGAACAGAGAACACGGCATTTTAAGAGCTCCGCCATAAACTCCAAACGGTCGCGAGGATGGGACAAAGCGCGGGAACGCAATCCTATTTTCCTCCGGAGTGATATACCAAAAGCGAGCTTCCTCATCGTCGTTCATCCCGAACTAATTTACCTGGTAACAATAATAATAACATTTATTTATTTATTATGATTCATTGTTATTGCTTTGTTATTTTCAATACCGAGAGAGCTCGGATTGGGCGGGTGGTGAAATTTCGTCCATACACGGTAAAAAAAAAAAAAAAATTGTAAATTTAATTTACGGCAAATTGAAATTTCCTTACATCATTTACATTAATTGAGCATTAATGTAATTTGACTGTAAAATTACAATACAAGATATTAAGATTACAAATTTTTCGCCGGAAATTTGCAAAAAATTTTATCGAAAATATTAATTTTACTGTAAAATTGCAACGCATATGTATTTGAAATTTCAGAAGCAGTTTATGTAAAAAAAAGCTTCCTATACTGTTCAGTAATTTTCAAACAAATTTTTTTTTTACAGTGTATTCTTAGAGCCGCGTTTCTTTATCGTCGTTTGTACAGTAAAATGCCCCATCATAAATTTCATTGCGGCGATTGTGAGAATCGTCTTCCCGATTTGGCGAGCGACGTGTGTCGTTTGTTGTCATACAAGAACCTTAATGCCCGGGCGAACAAGCTTCGCGAGTTGGACAGTGACGAGTGGGATTGGGACGAGAAGAGGACGAAGGAAATTGAAAATCAGCGGAAGCTCATTTTCTCGGATTATACGGAAAAGGTAGGAGCACCCATCGGGGACGGTTGTACGATGAGATTATTACGATTAAATGTAAATTTAATGTACGTCCATCCATTATGCACTCTGCCTTTTACGAGCTTCGGATATAAACTGACATTTATGGGGTACACGTGTTGCGAGTTATAAATAATAATGAAAAGCTACGAAGGACCTCGAGCCGCTGAGCACTCGAGATAAGATCCAGCAACGAGCTTGAAACCATCGGGGGGGGGGGGGGGGGGGGGTGATAGTCTCAAGGGTTTCTTTTGCCTCGCTGAATATCTTACGGAACTCCTCAAATTTTTTTTTTATGTAGATGACTCGTAAATGCACAGGTATATATATACATATATGTACCAGCTACGTTTTTCCACTTACGATAAGTGCTCCAAAAATGCAACCGAGAACAATCGGCCTAAAGCTTCGAAGCAAGTAGTAGAAAACGAGCTTGCCGCTCATTTTGCCGTCTTCCTTCTTGCCTCGATTGGCAAGACGCGATTTCACTTGCCGTGCAATCTGATTTGCCTGAAAGGATACCGTAGGACATCTCCCTTAGCGCTTAAGACGAGCAAGGGATTTACCAGACTTCCCGAGAAGCCGGTCGCAGTACCGAAGGCTGTCTTGAGAAATTTACAACGCAATAAGAGCCCGGCCAGTAAAAAAGGGCTTCCCGTGACAAGAAATCTCAGATTGCCCTTTCATCCACTCAGCCTTATAGCTTCGGGTACTTCGTCCGACTTTCGATACTACTCGTTGCCGGTAACAGTCTTTCCGCGTAAGTCAAATTCCACACAATCCGTCGGAACACATCGTACATCGTGTTACACGAAATTTAACCGTGCCTCGAACAGTCCGAATCGACGAACGCCGCGCGATCGCGCCGTTCGTTTAACGAGAACGAAGGGATCCAACGGAAATTGCTCCGAAGCGGCCACTGTAATTATTGTCGAGGCCTTCGGTCTGGCGACGTTTTCGAGGGTCGAAGGGAGACCGCGTCGACGAGGTATCGCCCCCCGATGGAAATAGAGGGGTACCGAACCGTCGGTTTCCGCGAGGATGTATATGAAGGAGCGCCACGGAGCGAGCGTAAATCAGAGCGCCGAACCGAGGGTGGGTGCAAGGACGTCTGGTAGCTTTGAACGGGCGTCGTGGCATGTGAATTATTTTGTTAATTTTCTTGGTGTGAGAGAGGCGGATGGGGTTGGGGGAAGAGAAGAGCGACCCTTCGTCGGGCTTTAAACGAACACGCCGGTTTACCCTCCCTCGCAATAAAAAAAAGAAAGAAAGCTGTGACTCGCGCGAATCGGCTACGAGCTTCTGGGGGTGGAGGAGAGGTGGGGGGAGGGGGGGGAGGGGGTTACTTGTTCGCCCTAGCCTCACATCCTCTTCTGCAACGAACGAGGCTCGAAAGCTTTACGATCACGAACCCGGCAACCAGAAGCAGTATTTACTCACCCTCTTTCGGTCTCTGCAACAGGCTCCCGTTATACACGGTATATACTATGTATGTACATAGATGTGTGTGTATATAGCGTGCAGCGTACCTTCGCACACCGACACCCGCCGTTATACGATTTTCAAGCTCGAGTTCACTCAAGATTTGCGTCACACGTATCGGGGCCTCCCCGTAAAGAAATCAGCTAACGATCTAGTTAGGTTGCTTATCCGATTGAAACGAAGCTCGTCGGAACGTGGAGGCGGACGATGGAGATTAATCTCGCATAAAAAAATAAATTAGTGGAGATGATTGCTCCGCGAACGTTATCGCCAAAGTAACACAGCAGTGTTTGTTAAAGTGAGCTCAAACTATTTTCGAAACAGTCGCGCACTGAATCGACCGTGTTCGAATCTCGTCGATCGACGATTAAGTTCGGAGCACTGCAATTAAGTGCGGGGTCTGTAAATCGACGCATGGGCAGTAATGAGGTTGCTCGTCCGATCGAAACGAAACTCGTTGAAGCGAGGAGGCGTACGACGGAAATTAATGTCGTAAAAAAGAAAAGATAGTCGAGAGAACATTGTTCCGCGAAAGTTTTCGGTAAAGTGACACAGTCAATTTTGTTGAAATGGGCTCAAACTATTGTTGTAACTGTTGCGAAAAAACGTTTGGTAATATCAACCTCAAAGCTGCGGTCACGGAAAATTGGTTTGAATCAAACCAGGCGCCTTTAAATAGACTACACCTTTGTTGAAACAATAAAACTGGTGCGGTTGTGTCAACTGCGTGCAGCAGTTAAAGTGAATACAACGTTGGTTCGAAGTGAACAAAAACTGCATTAAATTAACAACATTTTGGTTTTTAGATTCAATCGTATATACTGTCAACATACAGAAAGTAAATTATTTTCACTTGAACGTATATTTGGTCAATTTGAAAAAAAATGTGATTCGATGTGTTCGTATATATACGAACATTTGGCATCTTGAAAATAATTTTATTCGATTCGGCAAGACGTCAATTTAGTAATTCACAAATATTATACCCACAATAAACAACTTTCAAGTTATTTCGATATTTCAATATCAAATCATCGAAGTTGAATCTAAGCTAATGACGGACAATGACTTATATATCCGAGTAAAAATTATACATATCAATAAGCGATTGTAGCGTAGTAATGAGGTACTAGGTCAGGATGCGTTAGATTCGGGGTTCGAGCTCCGCTAGGATATATAAAATTTTAATTTGTAAAAACTGTGTTATATTGATAAGTAGCGATAGACTGATAGCAATTGAACATATAAAACACGATGTAACCACGTATGAAATTAATTAGTAACAAATAACGTAAATAACCGTACTGTAACCCAATTCCAAATTGAGTTGGGCTAAATATTTTTTTTGTCACACGTGCATGAATCGCGGCACTTTACATGGCAGTCTTGCGAGCCGAAAGTGGCCTATTGCATGCGAGTTGTGAACCTGTGGTGATATGACAGAGTCGCGCATGCGCAGTTCGCATTTCGTTCACTTTCGTCCCTTGGAAGTTTATTTTTCACGTTTTCGTCCCTGGAGACACAACCTCACTTTTCAGTATTCGTCTCGCGCGACTGCCATTCCAAGTGCCGCAGATTCATGCACTTGTAACAAAAAAATATGATGTGTAACGAGGGTCGAATTGGCGATTGCGACTCGTGTCATTGCAGCCCTCGCTTCGGTCGGGCCGCAAACTTCACACTCGTTGCGATCGCCAACTTTCGACCCTTGTTGCACAATATACTATTCCTTTGTGTGACTAGATATTTGTTTCAAACAAAAGTTTTTTTTTCGATATGATCGCCTATTCTGTTCGATCAAACATATTCTTAGTTGGAACAATGAAATGATTTTTTTTTACGCTGATGTAACTTTGTAGTCAACTTAACTAAATATTTCCTTCGCCGCCGGCAACCGCCGGAGTGGGTTGATTCAAACAAATCTTGTTCGATCTTACCGAACCGTTTTTTTTCCGGTGAAACGAATTGGATCTAGCCGATCTGCGATTAAGCCGAGAGAACTGCAATCAAGCGCGCGGACTGTAAATCGGCGCATGCGCAGCGGGCGTATTTGGCGACGATGAAGAGCGCGGCCCATCGAAGGGGTTTCCGGAGACGCGGACTCGCAGCGACGTGGCTCACTGCCCCGATATCGATATGTTGTATGCTCGAGCCAAAGGATGACCGTGGGACGATGTCTAGGGTTCCCCCCCCCCCTCGCCCCTGGGTGTACCGGTCCATTGAATACCTGTTAGCATTATTCACTCGGTGCGTCGATGGTTCCCGATGTAATGCAACGGCAGCCGTGGCTCAGTGCATTCGCAGATGGAATTGCCATTGCAGCCCGAGCTGTATCGCTGCACCGCTCCGTCGTTGTTGTTGTGTACCCGCGGTAATAATATTGACACACGAATCAGACAAGCGTGCGCTACCGTACGATTCCGCAACTGGTTATGCAATATCCACTCGATGTAAACTACCCTTCTGTGCCGTTGATAGTTCAAACAGTTCATATTACCAGCAGATACCGTCCGGTCGGTGATATTCGCGAATTAATAGCAGCAGCTTAATTACAACGGCGCGATCAGCGGTCCATGAAGCTTCGGGGTTGAGGTGATTTTTGATATATTTAAATTCGCGGAATTTTTATCGATTCTCTACCGAAATGTCGACTGTTTTCTCGTTAGCGAAGTCATACAATTGAACAATTTTTCATGAAGCTTGCATTTGTTTATTATCCGTAGACGTTAATAACAATAACGAATGAGTTTATTAGCAATTAATATTTATTCATTTCATTTTATTTGTGTTATTTAGCTTTTTCTTTTATATTCATAAAATCAGGAAATTTTTCATCGACTCCCTATCGGAATATCGATTATTTCGCCGTCAGCACCGAGATATCGGTTACAAAGCCTTCTCATCGTTCGGTGCTTGTTTGCCGTCAGTCGAGCAGCGGGTGTACAGCATCCGCATAGTAATGCGAAACAGCGTCAAGTATTGAATTCTATCTCGCTGACTTCAATTTCATCTCGTCTCTTTTTCGCCGGCTAATTCGACTGATTGACCAATTTGCCGGGTCTCTTTGTTAGCACGCGTCGGGCACCGCCGACTCGGAATTTCTCGGCTTCGCCGTCGGAGCTTCGCAATTTGACTCTGTCTCCGAGGAGCGAAGCAATAAACGACTCCGGGGACTCCGGTCGAAAGCCTCAGCGACTGGCAACTACTCGTCTCTCTATTGTCGAGAAGTCTCGAGTCGGGACTTCCGACGAGGCGATAGCGCGTCCGCGCAGCACTGGCCGGGAAACAACTGCGCGGGTATATCTCAGATTTTTTCAAATTCAATTATCCTCGTCATAAAGTATAAGGCTCCCGCAGCGGAAAGCATTTTTTGCGCAGCTGCGCATTATGTGAAAAGCTCTTGAAAATATATGACGATTAATTCGCAGAGACGTTCGACTATCCGAGCATTAGAGTAAAGTGATAAGCTATGGAGAACGGCGAAAGATTAACGAGTTGCATTCTTCCAAATTGATTGCAAAGATAGAAAAAGATAAATAAAAATCAAGTACTACTTCGCTTCTTTTCTGAGCAGATCATCTTTAAGTTGGAGCCTGTTGGAATGTTTGTGGGTCGAAAGAAATAAAGACAGAAGAGACGGAAGCTATTTGGAATTAACGGATTCAAGAATTTATTTTTCGGAGCACGCAATACACCAAGGCATGACTTCGACTGACATCACGGTGGTCGCATTGTGGTACGTTTTGCCTCGACCGTGTCCAGTTGGTGGTAATTTGGCGTGATTAGTCTGGGTGTCGCGTGGCGCCTGAAATTGTTGCTATTCGAACAGAGCTGTGTGACAATCAATAGATTATCGGGAAGCGGCAGAAGGAGGGGGGGGGGGGGGCGGGGGGCGTTGAAGCAAAAGCATAGATAGCGAAAAGGAGAGCGTTACTCCCACGGTAACGTCATTCGGTGCTGTACGCGAATACACCACGGCCCCTATATTTAGCAGCGGAGTCAGATTATGCACTCTCGGAAACTGAAGTTACTGTCGGAGACACGGACGAGTTGTTCCAAATTCATTGTAAAGATAAAAAAAAAAAAAATTCAAGACCACTTCTCCACTTCTCTGACGAGATAATGTTTAAGTCGGAGGTATGTGAAAATCAAGAGAATATCGTGGGGGTTGAAGTGAAACTATAGATAACGAAAAGGAGTGCATTACTCCGATGGTAACGCGTTTCGGTGCTGTAACGCCAATGTAATACGCCTCCCCATATTTAGCAACGGCGTCGGATTATGCACTCTCGGAAACTGCAGTAACTGTCGGAAACACGGACGAACGATAACGAACTGCGAGCGACGTGGATCACGTAACACCCAAGCCCGTCTCTCTAGCGTATAATTCCTCTTCCACAATGCATCGGGACCCCTTACTCACTTAACGCGGTTATATACTCTATAGGTTCGTGCCAACAACCCTTCCCCCCCCCCCTTGCATCCCATTGCAACCGGTCTCGGTTATTTCAAATTACATCGCGGTAGTGCCGTACACTTGGTAGTGGCATTGGTAAGTCGCTTCGTGTTGAGCCGCGTGGATTTTCAGAATCCAGACTTGAAAAAAGAAAAATCCTCTTGCATGATGCGGCGTGCATCTCTTACCAGTTTCCACGTAACGTCGTACCTCGATCCTTGTATCGCGTGTCTCGGGACGGCTTTTTTTATCAATCTCGCTCCGCATCCGCCAAGAGTCGAATGATCCTGTCGAGTTTACTTTTATAGTTCGGATAATACTAGCCAGGCAAATCAAAGCGACTGGTGCAAAGTGGACAAGTCGAGCTTTAGCCCACATTTCAAACACATAAAAGAAGGGGTGGAAGCAGAAAAGTACTGGGAAGACGAAGAATTGAGTGGTTGGTTGAAGGAAGAATGGACAAGAATCAGATGTGGGAACCTGACCAGGTTTGGGAAAAAGGGTTTTAGTGACTGGAGCTGCAGGTTATGCGGTTACGGAAAAGAAGATCTTGGGCACATTTGGGTTTGTAAGGAGGCCAGACGGTTAATCAAACTGGAGTGGTCAAGGGGGATGCAGGATTGGATAGGTGGCCGGCAAGATGAGACGGCGGCCACTGAGGAAATTACATGGACGTTAAAGGGGAAACCGATAAAAGAGCTGTGTAGATATGCTAAGGAATTTGTGAAACTGGTAAAGGAACGATCGAGAGCCGAGGCAAATATAGGGAAATAAAGAAGGGATACTCGCGGGAAATCGGAACATGGGAAAGAATGCAGTTAAAATTTAAGGGATGTGAGTGTACGAACGTGTGGACATATTAAATTATAATCTTATACGCCGTGAGTGCCAAAGAGTACAATAGCATAATATTAAGGATTAAGGATACATGTAGAAAGGATCTATGTACAAAAGGTGATATTAGGTTAAAACATGCCCAGAAGCAGTATTAACGATCGTTCCTAAATTCTGTGCCATGGTTCATATAAAATAACTTCTTTATACTTTATAAGATGATGTGAGGAATGGGTTGTAAAAGGCGATTGAAGCCATACATTGGAAATAAAACTGCTACTACTACTACTAGCCAGGCAAATCAACTCCGGTTCGAACTTTCGATAAACCCTGCGAAACAAACGTTCCCAGCATCGTCGGAGTGCAGGACTTTTAATCCACTTTCTACAGAAATTTAACTCCTTTTTTTACAACTCCTCTGTATCCCTTCGGTGTCCAACTAGCTTCGCTCTTGCCTAGGTTCTTAAATAAAAAAGCTTCGTGCTCGGCCCGGCTATTCCGAAGCTCGTAACCAGGAGAGAACCGGAGAGTCAGTTCGCTGCTGTACGTTACCAGCAAAAATCCCTCGATGCTTATTCCACCCTTATCCATCTCCAACGTACTGGCTCTCGCCTCGTTACCTACCCCTCTATATATATACATCTCTACCGTTGTTGTAAATTTCTTTCCTTCTCAACTCCGTTACGACTTTCGTTCATTTTTCCATCAGGGAGCTCGAGAAAATTTTTTTCCATCCAACTACAAAATCCCACGGGAGGCTCTCGAGACTGAAAAAGGTAAAATAGCAAGTACATGCGCGGCGAACAATGTGGAACGCACGCTTTTTTTAATATCCCGTCGCGTCGGATTAATTGCGTCCCCCTTTAGTCTTAAATTACACGACGAATGAAAAGTGCTTCATAGAGAGGAGGAGCGAGGAACATTAAATTATACGAGAATAATTGTACCGCAAAGCGGTAGTTTCTGATGCCGGAAATGGATGAAATTCACGCGGCCGAGTACCGAATCGTTTCGCGATGACAGGAGTAATAATTGATCTAAAGCGTTGCGGTTAGAAGCTCCGCCGGCAGAATGTTCGAGTGCTCGCCCGTTCCCTCCATTGTAAATATATATTTTACATACACACCGGGTATGTACTGTGGCAGTAACCCGCAAACGGAAAGCTCGATGAACTTGCGGCTAACCGCGCTTATAGTACCGGCAGTCGTCGCGGGCAGAGGAACCCAGCTGAACCTCCAGCTGCTAGTCGTTCCGCGCGGAAAATCGCTGCCGCTACACAGCGAATTCAACTGAGGCTGTTGTTGCATTTAGCGGCTATATTTGCGACCCGCAAATATGCCACCGCCGAGCCCAGCGAGTATCATTGACGGACGACTGCGGCAATGCGGCGTTTTACCATCGAAAGCTTTGCCGATCCTGCCAGCGGCAAACTTTTTCACCTGACGAGAGGCCCACCGTACTTCCCTCGGCGCCTCGCAAAACCGCCGCGGAGCTCACCCTCGTGGGCGACGAAGAAAATTATGCAAATTATTCTTCAGCGTCGCGTTTTATTATCAAAGACCGCAGTTGATTCTCGCCTACCCCTTTGCTGAATCTTCGGGATGATAATGAAAGCTCAGCCGAGCTTCCATGAATATTCATACGTTTTCACCGCGCGAATAGTGCGGGATAAAAAGAAGTCCTTTCGCTTCTTTTTTTATTCTCATCGATGTAGCACGAACGACTTTGCAGTCGCGGTGAGAGATTCGCAGCTGTTTTTTTACCGTTTTCTTTTTATTCTTCAGCAAAAATTTGCACACAATTCTTCTGTACCGTTAGGAGACGAGAGATGAATGGAGTTCACTTACCTCTTGGCGGAAGCTTTGTGGCGATGAAAAACTTGTATTTTTTTTACGTTTTGATGTAAACGTTTGCGAATTTTTGCAAAGATCAAAAAAATCACTGGAAACAAATAAATTCAAGGGAAGTCCTATGAAAAGTATACTTTTTAGATAAAAAAAAACTTTAAAAAATGATTGCAATCTGACTTGACGGTTGAGAATTACCGAAAGATTATACAGTTATGAAGAAGACGGGATTTTTTTCACCTCCGGTTATTCCGCATCTATCCGCAAGGTTGACCCGCTGAAACGAGTTGAAGAGGAGTTTCAACTTGATGAAAAGGCGATGAGAGAAGAAAGTCATCGTTCCGTGAAATTCTATGACTGGCAAGGCGCCTTTATATTTCTATTTCCATAAAACGCGAGCGAAGGCCGCACTCTCGTTCACGTTGACGAGATGCTAATGATTCCCGGAGTGTTTTCCCGATCTCGCATAGGATTCCATGCTTTTTAATGTATATGAAAGTGCGGTATACAGTACGAAAAAGCAAGGTGGACTTTTCGTTTAAATCGAGTTTCCACCTTGATAACCCATTACTCATCTCAACTTTCTTAATTTCTTCCAACTAATACTCGGCCTCTTCGGCGCTCTCCGGAGGCTAATCGAATCTCAGTGTTTTCAACTTCCGCTTCCCCCTTCCTCCCCCCCCCCCCGCATCAACTCCCCGTCCACCCTACGGCGGAATATTCTCTTTGAAACTCGCTGTCAGCAGGTTTTACCGCAGTTACGAAAGCGATCCGAGATTTCCGCTCCGCTGTTACCTCAAATACCCGCTGAATTTCAATATTCAATATTAATATTTAATATTCATATTCATATTAATCGCAGCCTCAACGTAATCCAATAACATCCCGAACGTTTCGTTGAACATTAAAACACACTCGAACATCTCCGTCATTCCAGATCTTTTTATTTCTACATTAATTTGGAAGTTAATGGGATTGAAATATATTATAATATGACAATTATAGCGATTATTGTAACATCGGATTGATAGATATAGCTCGTTCGGGCGTTATAATGCATGATTCAAGTCCATCCAAGTCGCCACAAACGCGAAACGGGCTGATGGCTCGAAGCAAGGGGAGTCGGCAATTTGCGAGCGTTTACGGGTAAACCCCGGGGCTTCCGGCCGAGTTTAGCAAGAGGAACGACGGGACTGGAACGTAATACCCCAGTTTCTAACCGAGTTAGGCTTGACTTGCCGCCAGTGCCACTACCTATCCCGCGAACTCAAGGCGTCCCCACGATAAGGGTTTCAGACCCCGGTGCATGCATGCACGTCCATTTACTCCGATAATTTGGGCGAATTAACCGTCGCGATTAATTGTAATTGTGCATACGAGTAATCAATTAAAGTATTAGAATCGGAAATGTATAAAATTTATCGGAACGTCCCGATCTGCCAAAAATCAATGATTACGTATCTATAACCAATTTTCTATCAACACTGAGAGAAGGATCTGGTAAAAATTACCAATCATCTAAGAAAAATTACCATATAGTAGAACGGCGCCAGCGCGCCACTTACGGTAGAAAGTCTGAGATATCCACGAATTTTTACCATAATATCTATGAAAAATTCTCATAAATCCTGTACTTCCCCCATGGAAATAAAGTATATGCATAAGTATACTTCTGGATATATAATATATATCCAGTATATATCTGAGATATACAACTTTTTGCCGCATTATATATCTGCAAAGTATAACGGAGATATATAAACGATACATACAAGATATATAAATAATATATGTATAATAATATATCTAATATATGTATATTTAATTCATATACATGACATATATTCACTCAAATGTCTTTTCACGGTGGTTAGTACGTACCGAAAGAAGGTTTGGTAATGTTGAAAAAAATTGGTTGGACTGTCATCATGAATTATATCAATTTAGGATAGAATACTATATTACACATTTCGGAGAAAGAAATAAACCTAACAACCTAAAGTTGGGCTCGAACTCAGGACCTTTCGCATGCTAACCTGGAACCTTACCGCTACACTACCGGCTATCATTAGAATTGTTTTGATACCCAGCGAGATTTGAATGTAACAAAAGTTTTCTTATCTTAAGTAGTGAACATTAATTTTCTTATGATGAAAATAATTCTTTTTATTTAGCCTTTTGCTTATTACAAAATAAAAAAAGAACAAAATAACCGTACTTATGTCTATGCTACTGGATAACCGATCGCCTATGCGTCTGTATGGAATGGTTTTTTACGCATAAAATGGTTTTGAATGCCATATTTAAATAATTTAGAAAATGTTCACAACTTTTCGAAATTTACTTCTATAATATTAACGATAAACATAGGTACTATTGGAAACTTTGAACATTATTGGTTTAATTCTCTAGATACAATCGCCAATATCTATTTTCATATTTCCCCGAGCAGTTTCAGTGTAGGCTAATGTCCAGCCACAGATGATACGCTGTATTGTTAAATCAAAGATATATATATGTATATATATATATATATACATATATATATCGAAGGATATATAATAAATACGTCGAATTATATATAATAAATATATAGAAATATGTATAATATTTATGTACATGAATATATATGACGTATATGTCATGTATATTAAAAATATAAAATTGTAGTATATCCCGCCATATATCTGGCGGATATAAAAAAGATATATACGGGATATAGAACTTTTTGCCGTTATATATGGCGTATATAAATTATATATCTTGTTATATATCTGACATATACTTCATTTCCATGGTAGGAATTCCTACCATGGGTGGCGCCCTAACGCTCTACTACTATGTGCTATGGTAATTTTTCATAGATTAATAGTAATTTTTACTAGATCCCTCTCGCAGTGTATCATTCAAGACCACACTTCCCCGTTTCGACAAAAAAAAACTATATTTCTCGGCATCACCTTCGCAGAATAATAACACGATTAATTCATAATTGTTTCCGGAAAGTTTGGAATTTACATAGAATTTTTAGGAAATAAAATAACCATACTTCCCGGAATTATCTTAGCAAAATAATAATCCGATTAATTCAAAAGTGTCTCGAGAGAGTTTCAAAGTTTCAGGGATAATAAAGATTTCGCATAGTGTCAGGTAACTTTGTTAATTGCGTATATGGGAAAACAGGATCGCGATGCTCGTCAAACTTTTGCCTCTTTGCGTCAAAGTCGTACTTCGCGAGGTTCCGTTTGACACTCTGTCTACGAAACGTGCGTGTACCGGGAGCGCGAACAGGAGCTTTAACATCCCTCTTGCTTTACAGTTCTCGCTACCGCGAGCGTTCGTCATTGCGAAATGCGAGAGACGGGCGGTGCTCGCGTTACTGTACCCGGTGTACAGCACCGAGCGAAGAGCTTCTCTCGTCGGGTGCCGCTAAGAGACTTAGATCAAAGCGGCGAGTTGGCTGACGCGCTGCTTGCCGAGAAGAATGACGGCGGAAGCTACACCGACGCTAGTAACTCTTCGGTGAAAGATTCGGCGGAGAGGAAGTATGGAAAGCAGGGGAAAGGCTTGATAACAAGAGGCTGTCAGTCCTTTTTTCCCTTCGCTTTTTTTTCTTCTCGAGCATCTTCTTCGAGTGTCTCTCGCCCGGCAACAACGCCAATGAACTTGCCGCGATACTCCGCGCAGCTGCCTGAAGTCAATTCCGTTGCAATGGAATTTTATATCGAAAACAACATTCTAACGTTCCACATCGTGCGAAATTTCTTGAGAATTAACGAGAAAATAAAATGTCTTGGAAAAAAGACCCAAAATTCGTTGGTGAGAAATGCTTTTGAGAGACTTTCCGATTACGAGGCAATCATTAAAGCATCCCATGAAATTAATGCTGCACCGAAAAAAAAGGTTTGGTAAGATCAAACTAAATTGTTTTGAATCAACCAAATCTGGCGGTTGCGGGTGGCGAAGGAAATATTTAGTTAAATTGACTAAAAAGTTACATCGGCATTAAAAAAATCGTTTCATTGTCTCAACTAAGAATATATTTGATCGAACGGAATAGGCAATTATATTGAAAAAAAAATCTTTGTTCGAAACGTATATCTAGTAAAGCAAAAGACAAAAAAGTTTGGCCCAACTCAATCTGGAGTTTGGTCCCAGTACTGTTATTTACGTTATTTGTTACTAATTAATTTCATACATTGTCACATCGTGTTTTATACGTTCAATTGTTATCAGTACATCGCTAATTATCAATGCAACACAATTTTTACAAATGAAAATTATATATACCCTGGCGGGGCTCGAACGCCGAAACTAATGCATCCTGACCTAGCATCTTACCGCTACACTACAATCGCTTATCGATATGTGCAATCTGAATCAGATATATAAGTTTTTCTCCGTCAGTAACTTAAAATCAGCTTCGATGATTTGACATTGAAATATTGAAACGACTTGGAAGTTAATTATTGTGCGTATAATATTTGTGAATGACTAAATTGACATCTTGCCGAATTGAATAGAATCATTTACACATCGAATCACATTTTTTTTTTTCAAATTGACCAAGTATACATGCAAATCAAAATAATATACCTTCCGTATGATGACAGTAGGGTAAATCAGGGTGAGATGGCGAGGCGGGTGAGATGACCACCCGTAATATCTTTTAACGTAACGAACGAATGGTGCCACCGCTTGCACAGTTTTTAGTATATGTGGATACAATGTGATTGCACAAAAAATTTTAAGATTGAACATGCAAGGGTCAGTACAAGCGGTGAATCCCTATTTTGAGGTAGCCAAAAATTTCTCGAGCTATATTTCTAGCGCTCTGGAAATATACTAAATTATAATTTTGCTAGTAAATCAATATTGCACACTGTAGTTGGATCTTTCAAGAAAAGATTGGTGCGAAGTAAACGTATTTAAAAAAAAATGTCTTCCCTGAATTTAAGCAGTGGATATTTTTCCCGAAGAATGGGTGATATGGCCACCCATGTTCCGGGGGATATGGCCACGTCAATGGTCGTGGGCCACCGCCTGCAATAGCGAGGGGTGGCCATCTCACCCGGATATTGCGGGCGAGATGGCCACATCAATGGTGGTGGGGCATCGCCTACAACAGCGAGCGAGATGGCCACGTCACTGGTGGTGGGCCATCACATGCAACAGCGGGCGATGGCATTATCGCTTGGATATTGCGGGTGAGCTATCCGCGTGAACAGTGGTGGGCCACCGCCTGCAACATCGGGCGGTGGACATATCACCCGGATATTGCGGATGAGATGGCCACGTCAATGGTGGTGGGCCACGTGGCCATCTCAGCCGCACTTTCCGGGTGATATGGCCAGTAAAACTGTTTACTTTTTAGTTTAGCATCTGAAACATTTAGCAGAAGTGTTTATTGTCTTTCTGTAGGTTATATAGACAACATGAAATATAGTAAAAAATATTTTGTGCGATTTCGTTCCTTCTCTAGCCTTAATTGACTACCAGTATTGCTGTGGCCATGTCACCCGTAGTCTCAGGGTAAGACGGCCGATCGCAAATATTTATTTACAGAGCTGCAATTAAATAACGCACCGAAAATATCAAAAGTTCTGAGTTAATTAGTTTAGTTTAATGTTACTAGAGATGGTTACAAAAAAATGTAAAAGTTTTTTAGACGTTAAACCTCTAATTTTCGTTGTTTAAAAAACCATGGCCATATCACCCCGATTTACCCTATATACAATTGAATAAAAAAAAAGTTGTTGATGTAATGCAGTTTTGGTTCACTTTGCACCAACCTTGTAATCGCAATAACTGCTATACGCAATTGACACAATCACACCAGCTTTGTTGTTTCAACAACGGTGTAGCCTATTTAAATGCGCCTGGATTGATTCAAACCAATTTTCCGTGACCGAGTTGTGAGGTTGATATTACCAAACCTTTTTTTCGGTGTGCGTTAATAAAAGTATACCATACATTTAGCGCTGCATTAATAAAAAACATGTTATGCAGTTAATGAATCGGCATTCACAGAACGCAAAGCGCTAACAACTTGCTTTTTGTCTGGCTTGGCAAAGACCCTTGCCATATACGTTATCCTGAAACCTGTGGCGTTTCTTTAAGCCTTTTTTGTTTGCCATCAAAGAATTGCCCAATAATTGGCTCGTTCGTTGATCCCGGAACGAGACCTGGACCGCGAATCCTGGCGAGCAAAATGTGTAACGAGATGAATGCAAGATTGCTGCGAGGAAAAAGCTCGACCGGTTTTTTGTTTTGGTGTTTGTATCGTTGTGCCATGTCTACCCCAGGAAAAGGGACCAGAGCGAGGGGAAGCGGGCGTAAGATAGGGTGGAGCAACGAACGGTCGACGGGCGAGTGAGCGAAGACGAGGAATGACACGAGACGGAGGAATAGCATTCGCCGATCGAGACCCACGTTTCGCGAGCCATTTATTTCATCGGACGTTGAAGAATGCGCTTTCTTTCAGGCTCGTGGACGGGTCGATGTACCACCGATGCGCGCACTCCGTGCACACGCGCGGTCCTTGTGTGCCGCTCGTCCAACACCCTCTGTCACTTCGACTACACTCTTGGAATTCGTGTACCGTATCGCCAGATTGCGAATCGCGATCGGATGGGAATATTTCGTACGGCGTGCCGCTGCGACTGCAAATTTTTTCGAACGAGCCGCGGCACAACCGGAAATATTCTCTGGATTTTAAATCATTTTATCCGAATGTGGTGGTTTTTATTTGTAAATCAATCCCTTAATTTTTGTTTGATTTAAAAATTTAATTAACGGCAATAAATTACTTGCGACCGACTTTCTTAGTACAAAAAATGTCAACAAGATGCGATTTTGCAAGGCTGATAAAAAAATCAGAGTCCTCTTAAGAATAGCAAAAATTAGAAATATTGAAAGTCCCGGAAAGTAAAAAAAACAAAAAATCTAACAATACGAATGCGTCTCGTTCCCGTGTTTTCTGGTTGACAAAGTAACTGTGGATCTGTCCGCGAGCGACATTTGATCCGGTTTCGCTTTAATCTCTCCTTAATCGAATCAACGCTGCGGCCTTACTCGCTGAATTTCGAGCTGATTCAATGATCACGGGTGATGCTCGCAGCACTCCCAGAAATTCAAAGTTTATGCCAGCGGTGACATCGAGCGCACGCGTTGCCCCCGAGGGACGTCGCGAAATACTCGGTCAGGCTTCCCGATTACCCAATTACACACGAGGGCTTCCAGCGATGTGAAACACACTCGGTGTGCGACAGCGGAGCAAGCAGCCAACTACGATATCTGGCGCGAACCAGGGATGCGACGCGGGAGCGAGCGCTCCGGAAAACGGATTGCCTGCTCTTCCGTGCAGGAATGAATCTCGTTCGTGGCTTTCCTGCGGCGGACCCGAAGTTATATCCACCGTGGTTTCCGTGTTTCCTCTTCCGCCTCTCGCACTCTCGCATTGTTCTTAATCTATAGCGTTATATTAAAACCTTTCGAAGATACGGCGACTTGGTCGCCGTCCGCGCGGTCCGGCAATCCAACGCCCGCAGGAGGGTGAAGGGGGTTAACCGGAAAACCCGGCGAGTTGGGCACAAAGTGGCGGAGAGTATGGGATATATTCGTCGCTTCGCCACAGAGCCACGATTTATCGGCTAATCCCGTATTTATTGGACACGAAGCTAATTACTCGTTCGCGGCGACCGCGGACCGGCGGATACTGCGGGGACACGCGCCTGTGGACCACCATCTCCGTACATGAACGTCACTGACTAAAACTCCACTGTATAGTATACATATACATGCATGTATATGCATGTAAATATATATATAGATATCTAATGCATACATGTATGTGTATCACGCGGTACATGCGCGATCTATATGGTCCAGGTATACAAAGTAGGGTACAGTGTTGGATGCTGTATTAGCGCCACTGCCTACGGAGAGGTATCCGGAGCTTAATTGGAAACGGATTAAATTAACTTCCCGTCGCAATGCTGATGGGAGCTTTAACGTTAACGGGAATCACCGCGGGCGGTCGAACACCCGGTGTAAGATAGCATGTCGTGCTGACGTCGTTCCGTCGCTCGCTGTATATCGGACGGCTCGTTAGAGATCCTCGCTATTCGATAGAGAAGATACTCTCGCTCGGATTCGCACTCTTGGTGGTCTTTAAATGCGACCCGATTTGCATGCCGACGCCGATGGGTTCATGAGATTCGCGTCATTCCGGCACACCGGCTTCCGACTATCGGATTGTCGAAGTCATTTCAAACTCGTAACCCACAAATTTATATTAGAAAAAAATCTATCGAATGGATTTTGTGATCGCGATGCCGGAGGAGTCGTGCTTTTCATGCCGGTAGGGCAGAGTGCCTATCGTGTTCCGCGAAAAGAAATACCCGAGATAGGGTCTTGTCCGAAGTTCTAGAAGCGTTACATCGGGCAGTTTCAGGACGTTGAAAAGCCCGAAAAATGGACTCGAAAGCGGTAGACTTACCATTTTTTTTTCTTTTTTTAAAATGAACTGCCGCGTATTTCGACATATTTCTTTCCCGCTGATCGCGAATCCGCTGACTTCTTTGGGACTAAAGTGCAGTGAAACATTGAAAGTCTCGATTTTATGCACGAAAAATCGTATTTTTGGAATTTTAAAAGAAAATATTGGGCTGAGAGCAAAATAATTGTTATAATCGTGTTCAGCGAGAAAAAATACATCGAATATAGCCTTCAAAGAAAAACAAATCGAGCGAACAACGATTTTTGCATTTTCGAGCCACTTTTGGAAAAACGTTGATTTTCTTGATTTTCAAAGGCCGATATCGCGGCTTCCAATGAAGCTATGGAAAATCCGAGGTGTCCGTCGTCTTCAGCGGGAAAAAATACACAAGATATGGTCTTGTCCGAAGTTATAAAAGCGTTTTATCGGGCAGTTTCAGGACATTGAGAAACGCGAAAAATGAACTCAAAAGCCTTGCAATTTTTTGACGATTTTTGTTTTTTAATGAACTGCCACGTATTTCGACGTATTTTTCCCCGCTGATCGCGAATCCGCTGGCCTTTTTGGGGCTACAGTACAGTGAGACATTGAAAGTGTCGATTTTATGCATGAAAAATCGTATTTCTGGGATTTAAATGGAAAATATTGGGCTGGAGTAAAATAATTGTTATGTTCGTATTCAGCGAGAAAAAACGCGAAAAATGGACTCGAAAGGGAAATGAACTCTAGATTCAGCAGGGCTCTGTCCTGCTGAACCTCGTCGCCGGTATGTCAATTGATAACAACGATTGTGCCCGTCGAATCTAAGCAACGGTGATATTAAAGTGAGGTTGGGTTTCAATTGTATATGCGCGCTATAATTGGAAGCGATCAAGTAAGGAGAATACAATCAACCCCCAGAATCTGCGAAACGTCTTGAAAACAAACAAATAAAAAATTAAATTGCAACGAGAGAATAAAGAGAGTTATCCCGGGAAACGGTCGGGTCGCATCGCAACGTCGGGAAGTTTTGCCTAGCTCGGCAGTCCCGGCACACACACTATTTATTTTCCCTCGCGGTCTGTCCGGTAGCGTTTTCCGGCGTATAATAATTATTCTTCAGCTTCACGACCAGGGGAACGCCGAGCTTCGAGGCAGAAAGCTTACTCGGTATTCCGCGAAAAAAAATTCTCCCGTTTCTTGATAATTAATGCATCGAAGAAGAAACAAAGTCTCCTTTATAGTTTTTGCTCCGCGCTCGTTATTTCATTATTTTTCTTCTCTCTAAACCTGCTCCTCCCCGACGCGAAACCCGTGGCACATCATTTTCAATTCAGCCGTGTCCCGGTTATGAATATTTTCTTAATTTTTCTCGACCCCGATCGAAAAGTTATTTCTGTTCTTTCTGCAACGTGAAATTTCTTGCGGGCACGTGAAAAAACCCTGTTAATTTTCTAAACTAAATCGTGACTTCGATCAGTTTTTAAAAAATCGAATCTCTACTTCGGATCCGAGCTGGCACTCGGGAATTAATTTCATCGGACGGTCCTGCGGGAAGCGGAATAACGAGTGACGGAGATGGGAAGCGAGCGATGGGGCAGGGGTGTCTGAGAAGCGAATAAAATTATCTAGACCGGAAGTTCGAAAGCCCGACGGAGATGCCGTCGGGCAGCGGCGACGAGCCATTGGGATCGGGTAAAGTGGATCGAGTAGATGAGGAACCCCTCGTTCTCAACGTGTCCAACCTTCCGGGATGAAATGTAGGGCGCATACCTGTGTGAAAATTGTCGAGTTTGCGGGAATCCGAGAGGATCTCCGTTTCCGAGTACCGTCCGGACATTTGTTATTCGAGGACTAATTATGATAAGTGGCGCCTCATCGAGAGTATACCGTCGGATCAAAGAATACTTGATATACTTCTCGAAAGCTCGAAGATTCAGTTCGTCGCTTTAACGAGTCGATTCGACTTTTCGATTCGATGAACTCTTATTAAAAAAAATAACTCGTTTGTGCACGGGCTTAAGGGCTCGAGGGGAAGTGGACGAGTATCGGCCGGGCTGATTTCAAACGATCGAGCGGCGAAAACGAAATAAACCTCGACTTACATCCTTCTTGTTGACTTTGTAAAATCAGTTATTTTTAAGACAATACGACTTTTTTAGAGACGGGTGTCGATCACACCGGGTGGACAGTCACACACATAAAATATACATAAATCAATACTGAAGTGACTGGGGCAAATCGTCAAGATCGTTTATTGTTTCGTTTGGTTATTTTCTGGTATTTTTACTATAATTATATATCTCGTTTTATTTTATTTTATGCCCCAAGTCTGATACTTCCGTCCTCGTTTCCGTACTTCGTTCGTACAAAGTAAATTAATATCACTCTCTCATATCCACATTAAACAAACGTTCTGCTCCAAAGGTTATATACCACTATACATGTTCTTTCTGTGATCGTCGGATATTTCGCTCGCAGTACCCACACCGGGGGATCAGATATATAACAAAATTTAAAACTAGACCAAAAATACTCATATGAGTTTAATGTGGACGGGCTCTCTACTCTGTTGGCTCAATTTCTCCCTGGAGTAGGATATCTTCTTTGATATTGGTAAGTCAGCCTCCTTTTCGTCTCCCGACGGACCCTGCCGAGAGTTCTGGACGGAGAAAAACTGACGAAGTCCTTCGAAATCTATCGGTTGTGGCAGCGAGATCCACTGAGACGCGGCTTCCTCGGCGTTCCAGGGAGAAAGAGAGCGAGTCCCGGCGATTCGCTACCGAAGAGCTTCACCCGAAATTTTAGAGCACGCGCACACCTGATACTACGATTACGCACGCGCGTGGATCTCTCGGTCGATATCTGGTTACGATCTTGTCGCTTGTACGTGGCGAGAAAATTCGAGTCACATCTTACAACTTATCTTTGGCAAATCGGTAAAAGACGTTAAAAAATAAGGAAATGTTCCAAAATTAGTAGCCATGGATGATTCTTTTTTTTGCGAAACTTAGCTGCATAGCTGAGATATTACGGTTCTCCCTTGGATGGCCTGCATTTGCCCACGCTCCTCTAGGTGCTTCCTTTGCGAACGGCGCTTCGACGACTAATGGACTTCTTCGTCAAAGCATCCTCAACGTTTGTTGTTGTTTATCGAGGCAAAGATCCGTTGGTGAGACAATTGGATACGAGCCGAGGGAATAGTTTACGCTGTGAGGATAAAAGAATGAACGAGGAGCGAGGAGGTGAATATGGAACAGGATAGAGGTAGAGGGTGGAGACAGGTTTCCATCCGGTATTTAATCAATTTGTGGTCGGCGGTCACAGCCGGTGTTCAACCCCGGAAAACGACGGGTGAAAAGTGTTCGGCGATTGAAACCTGTCGCTCCGCAACGACCCCTAACAGCGCTAGAAGCCGCACCCCGTCACCGCCGCTCCATTATTTTCTTCCAAGTGCGTCTTTTTTTGCCTTTCATTCACTGCACTCCGGGCTTTTTCTCTGAGCGGATTTCTCGCTCTCCCTCGAGCCCGTCGTCCTCCCTTCCGATTCTCGGGCATCTTGCAATCTCGGGACGTCGATCTTCTCCCTCGCGATGATAAGACGACTGGCAAGCAATTCAGAACACCAGAATGGAAATACGTTGCCAAATTGACATTTCCCTCACCTCTCTTGTACTTCATACATTATCCAAAAAGAAATCCTTTAATTTCATAACTTAGGGTAAATCGGGGTGATGTGGCCATGGTTTTTTAAACAACGAAAATTGGAGGTTTAACGTTTGAAAAATTTTTACATTTTTGTTGTAACCAACTCTAGAAACATTAAACTAAAGTAATTAACTCAGAACTTTCGTTATTTTCGATGGGTTATTTAATTGCAGCTCTGCAAATAAATAGGTGCGATCGGTTGTCTCACCCGGGCACTACGGGTGACATGACCACAGTAATACTGGTAGTCAATTAAGCCTAGAGAAGGAACGGAGTCGCACCAAACATTGTTTTACTGTATTTCATATTGTCTATATAACCTACAGAAAGAGAAACACTTCTATTAAATGTTTCAGATGCTAAACTAAAAAGAAAACAGTTTTACTGGCCATATCACCCGGAAAGTGCGACTGAGATGGGCACGTGGCCCACCACCATTCACGTGGCCATCTCATCCGCAATATCCGGCTATTATGTCAACCGCCCGATGTTGCAGGCGGTGGCCCACCACCGTTCACGTGGATAGCTCACCCGCAATATCCAAGCGATAATGCCATCGCCCGCTGTTGCAGGTGATGGCCCACCACCAGTGACGTGGCCATTTCGCTCGCTGTTGCAGGCGATGGCGCACCACCATTGATGTGTCCATCTCGCCCGCAATATTCGGGTGAGATGGCCACCCCCCGCTAATGTAGGCGGTGGCCCACGACCATTGACGTAGCCATATCCCCCGGAACATGGGTGGCCATATCACTCATTTTCCGGGAAAAATATCCACTGCTTAAATTTAGGGAAGACATTTTTTTAAATAGGTTTACTACGCACCAATCTTTTCTTGAAACATCCAATTACAGTGTGCAATATTGATTTAGTAGCGAAATTATAATTTAGTATATCTCCAGAGCGCTAGAAATATAGCTCGAGAAATTTCTGGCTACCTCGTAATAGGGATTCACCGCTCGTACTGACCGTTGCACGTTCAATCTTAAAATTTTTTGTGCAATAGCATTGTATCCACATATACTAAAAACTGTGCAAGCGATGACACCATTCGTTTGTTACGGTAAAAGATATTACGGATGGCCATCTCACCCGCCTGGCCATCTCACCCTGATTTACCCTATATATAACGGTACGGCTCACCCTGATTTACGCTATATATAACGGTGCGGTTCCTTCCGGTTTAAGAGACACCTAATCCTTCGTCTCCTGATGTACGAGCGCTGAATTTGATGAATTTTTATAGCGGAATGCATTTATATAGTTTTACAATGCAGGTTTTATCACTCGCTCATTCGCTGTTTGAGCTATTTCTGTTAACGAATAATTGTTTTTACTTTATTTTTTTTTGCTTGATGTTACAGGAGTTGGAGCGAAGTTACACGCTCTCGACGCCGGGCGGTGGAAGTCCCGTCTGCTGTCCGCCGTGCAGTCCGCCTCCGGCACCAGCGGCTTACATATCCAGCGTCAGAGCTTCATCGCGAAGACTGGCAACAGGAAATGGGCTCGGAGGTCCTGCCTCGCCCGACCGTGATCCCCTGGGAAAACTGCTCAGGTAAGCGCACATACACGAGGACACGTTCTCATACGAATCTCTTCGTATTATATCCACCGGAAGTTGGGAAGGTACTTTTCTGCTTTTCCATCAACTCTTTCCGGGTCGAATCCCGACAGCGTTCATTGAGATCTTTCACCACTATGATCTATAGAGAATCTTTCGAATCTTGACGTAGAAATTGTCATTTCATTTAAGGTAGTTCTGTCACGAAGGCAATCCAAAGTCATGTGCACAAACTTTTGGCATGTTGTCATTTAGCTATCAAATTTTACTCGTTCAAAATCTCGAAGGCTTTTACCGACCATTCCGATGAATAATTAGATCTTGAAAATCGGTCTTTTTACACGGCACTAACGGGAGAGCTGGTGGAATTGATCTTCAAATCGAGAATTAACATACTTAGATCAAAGATAGAGAAAAAATATAAATTACTGCGGACTCGCGAATCAATCAGGAATTCATGCGTAACAGAAAAAGTGCAGTCACCGGACTAATGTTCAATAGAACTGCGATCAAAGTGCACGGTTTTGGGAACAAATGACGTTTCCTAACCTAATCGTCGTGAAAATGAAGTCAAATCCACACTAAACAAGATAATCCGCTTACAAATAATCGGTTCAATCTAATTATGAATATTTTCATAGACACTCTATTATTGTTAATAATATTATTGACGCAGACAAAGTACCACAAATCATTATTTTTTTATGACATATAGACGCTGATGTCTATGACTCCGGCGTACCGACAGAGCTACCTTAAATACTTATTTCGTTCACCATTCAGTTTAAAAAAAGCAATTTTGTCTTTATCCGTGCGATACATCTTCGGAAAATACCAAAACTTGAACTACGCTCCGCGTTTTCTGGCGTTGAAGGGCCGTCGGTGAGCTTTCCGCCACCCGTTGAAAATTCTTAAACTCCTCGATAGTTGAAAAAGTGTGTTGGCGTTATTCTTTCCAGATACTTGAAGACTTTCTACAGGGAACTCGGGACGAGGGATCCGCGACACTTGCCACCATGGGCGTCGCCTCTGCCTCTGGGCACCCTCTGTCCGGCCCATTTTCAACCCCACTTGCAACTGGTCCACAAGAGCGAACAGGAGCATCGATTGGAGAACATCAAGATCGACCAGATATTCGCGCCGGTTCGGGTAAGTAAATCCAGAGCTTTCGTCATCGCAACAATCGACTTGTCGAACGAATAATCTTGAAACCCAGATGGAACGCTTTCCGTAAGCAATCTCGAATGAAACAAATAAAACAGGAATCCCCGGGACATTACTTTCAACTTGAAAAGAAGTAAATTAAAGAAGAAAAAAAGACCGATAAAAGCGAAAAGCCGGCAGGACGTCACAAAAGAATCTACGAGATCCGTAAGAGCTCCGGGGCTACACAATGTACCCGGCACAAATCACGAAACAATCTCGGACATATTTATTGCCGCCTGGAAAACCGGTGGATTTTATCCGCGCCCGGAAATATACCGCTGCCCGTATGCGAAATAAAAGGTAGGATCGCGGACGGTGAGTCGGAGGTCGAAGGAAGAAATGATTCCGCTCCGAGTCTCGAGGACGAGAATTTAAAGAGCAAAGCCGGCTTGTCCTTATCTGGCAAACCACGCCAGCAAAACTAAAAAAAAACAAACGAACCGAGCCAAGACGGAAAACTAAAAATGAGTATCTACCGCGAACGAATTTATGGCACAATGCGAAGATCTGAATGTCATGAGGAGTCATATAGTGTAGCGTCGACATGATTTCTGCTATGAAGGATGCCGTTATCATGAAAAATTATTAACTATTTTTTTTTTTTATTATTATCGGAGAACGAATTTTTCTTTTCCGTTCTTTTCCTCGTACACCGTCCTCCGGTTTTTACGGTTGCTCAAATACCCTGTGGTCTCTAATATCCAGCCCCCCTTGCGGCTGCAGCCTATTTCCCCCTCTATACCGCATTTGCCATGGCACTTCTGCCATGGGGCACGGTAGCTGATTGCGTTTTTCCAATTGGCGTCTGAATCAGATTACGTCCTCAGTTGTACTCTGTCCCAGCTTACACAAATATTCAACTTACGTCGATCTCATCTTACCACGACGAGTTCAACACCGATTTTGGAAAATCGTCGAGTTGGACAGAGTTGAGACCAACTTGCGTCCTGTCCAACTTACGTTGATCTCAATCTGACCGGTCCTTTTGCCGATGGCTAAGCCGGGTCGCGGTCGGTTTCCTGCCTTTGTGTCAATTTACGTCGGTCTGATCTCTCACCATTTTTCACGTCGTTCGAGCTAGGCTCAGTTTGTGTCATTTTCGACTGTCGTCGATTCTTACTTACAGCACTTGCAGTTCGAACCGATTTCAGTGATCCCCATTGCTGCCTAAATGGTACAATATTATCACAGATAAATATTTTGTGTTAATATTTTTATACGTTATTAATATTCTTTATTTGTAAAGCATAATTGCTCATTATGATTTACAAATAAATAATATTAATACCATATAAAAATATTAACACAAAATATTTACCCACTTACCTTTGTATGGAATCACGATTTTCCAAAATCGGTCTTGAGCTCGTCGTGGTGAGATGAGATCGACGTAAGTTCAACATTTGTGTAAGCTGGGACAGAGTACAACTGGGGACGCAATCTGACACAGACGCAAGTTGGAAAAACGCAATCAGCCACCGTCCCCTGCCATGGGCATAGGGAAACTGCGGAAAACCTATGCCGATACAGCCGATCTCGGGTTCGATTCCCGGCGTCGGAGCTTCGTCGCGTTTCACCGAGAATGTAAACACGGACTACAGCTACATACAACCGACACTCACACTTAGAATTACCAAGGTGCGAGTGACAGACGTATATATCTGGAGCTTTGTCCCGCCCATATTTTTATTCTCGACGAAACTACGAGAATCGGGGATCAAACCGTCGACCTGCCGATACTTAGCTCTAGAGACGAGCACGCTATCCTGTAGACCACAGCACCGGTTTTGGAAAATTATTAACTATAAACCTGGTAAACGTGTACGAGTACAGTTGAATATTTGGAATTCTACCGCTGATCGGCTACATGTTGCAATACATCAAATATTTGCCTATCAGGGGTCAAATATTTCAAAAAGCCATTAGCCGTTCCACTGTTCTCGGTGCTCCATCATGAAGAACCGGGAGTAGCAAACATCGATTCGCTTCGTGAAACTTAGCGGCATTTAACATTGTTCCGCCCGGTTTGTTCTCCCATCTAGCACTCTCATACTGGATTCCAGTAAAGCCGCGAAGTACGAGCAGGGCAAGTACCGTAGACCGCAGACATCCGTCGGTCCATGAGCGTTATCGCCCCATCGTGACCGAGGGGAGACTCGTCTCCTTGTTCTCGCCATATCGTCACCGTAACTTTGTCAAACTTAATAACTGCATATTTGACGATTTGCCAAACTTCTGAGATGCTGCCTCGCTAATACATGCGCGATCCCTGTGGAGATGGAAAATGGCACTTGCTGTGTTGAGTGTAAGCCCGAGAGTTCAGGGTTATACATTAAACTTGCGTTCTCGCTAGCCTACTGTATAAAGAGGCATGTAACTTGTATCCCTGATATTGATTTTGGTTTACATCATTTTTTTGTCCGTACTGAACTGATCGTCAAGAGTAGCCTCGCATAAACATCGATTCACTTCATACAACTTGGCGGCATTTAACATTATTCCGCCTGGTTTGTTCTCCCATTTAGCTCTCGCATATTGGATTCCAGTAAAGCCACGAAGTACGAGTAGGGCCGTCGACCGCAAACATCCATAGGTCCATGAGCGTTATCGACGCTCCGTGACCGAAGGCAGACTCGTCTCCTTGTCTCGTCTCATCGTCACCGTAACTTTGTCAAACTTAATAACTGCATATTCGACGATTAGCCAAACTTCTAGGAAACTAGGCGGCGCTAATACATGCGCCAACCTTGTCAAGATGCAAAATGCCACTTGCTGTGTTAACTGGAACCTCGAGAGTTCAGGGGTTCTGATTAAACTTGCGTTCCCGCTAACCTGTTGTAAAACGAGCCACGTAACTCGTAACCCCGATATGGATTTTGGTTTACATAATTTTTTTTGTCCATACTGAAAACTGATCATCAAGAGTATCACCACATAAAAATCCATTGGTGTGTTGCAGCTGAGCGATGGAACAATATCGGAAGCGCCGAGGCGGGTAGCGGTGGAGGGTGGTCCGGGGAGCGGAAGAACGACCCTCTGTCTGCGTTTGCTGCATCACTGGGCGACCCAGGGTGACGGACCGGCTCTAGCGTTCATGGTGCCTCTCCGAGAATTGCGCGGTAGTTCGCTATTGAACTACCTGGCTAGGGAACTCTTCCCAAGAACATCGGCCCTTGGTGACGCGATCGCCCAGGTCTGGCGAACCCTTCATCTAATGGAGGACAGAGTTTTGTTCGTTCTCGACGGTTACGACGAGTGTCTGGGTGGCAGAGCGTCGCTGGGCGACGCGGCCGATCTGCTCGAGGGTCGTCTATTTCCGGACGCAAAAATTTTTGTAACCTGCGCGCCAACGAACACCGCGACTCTGTCGCCTCTCGTCCAGAGGAGAATTCATCTCGCCGGTCTGGAATGGTCGCACGTCGAGAGACTCTGCGTCGCATATTTCATTCACAACGACCTCGCCGAGAGAGCCTGCGAGTTTCTCGAGGCCCTCAACGTCCAGACGACAACGGTGAAGCAATTGGTTCAACATCCGCTGGGCTGGGTGATGCTCTGCGCTCTGTATCAGGACTCCGGTAGTTTGCCGACGGAGACGAGCTGCCTCGTTCAAGCGGCTATAAAGTGTATCGTCCGGAGGAGCCTCGACAGACCAGTGCCGCACGACGAGGAGATACCGGGCCACTGCAGAAAGAGACTGGAGGACTTTGGCAAGTTGTCCCTGTCGGCTCTGAGGGAGGGAAGATGCTGCTACACCGAGGCCGAACTGAGGGCCCGTGGTGGTGGCATCGAAGTCACGAGATTGGGATTTCTTTCGCGCGGTCTTACATTCGGACAGAGAAGAAAGGCCGATCTTTACACACCGATTCACATGTCCGTCGCTGAGTTCCTCGCGGCATATTACCTCACATCCGTCGCTCAGTACGCCAACATTCTGAGGCGAGAGCTCGAGGGTTTGCCGTCCGGTATAATTGGACATCTCGCTGGTCTGCTGGGTCCCAAAACTCATTTGATACTGAATCAATTGTGCCCCCTCGAAGTTCCACCGAGGATGGTGTTCTCGTTGCTCAAGGCAGCCGGTGCATCGGACGGCAACATCGCTGCAGTTTGCAGACTCGTAGGAGCCGGTCCGGGCTTCGGGCCAGCGCCGAACGACAGGCCACCCGCGCCCCTCGTACAAACATCACCCCTCGAACTCGAAGGGTGGACCAGAATTCTCGAGAGTTCAGCGTGCACCCTCGAAGCCCTCGAAGTTGTCTTCCAAGTTGAACGAGGCTCCGATCCGAGTTACCTCAACGAATTCTTCGACGCGTTGGCCGGAAACGAAAGTGTCAAACTCGTCAGAATAACGTCGCTACTTGGACAAGAGTTTCCAGCCGACGAGGCTCAGCGACTCGCCGGACATCTCAAATGTGTTCTCGGCAAAAAGAGACTCAACGACTTTGAACTCGTCATCACCTGCCTCGAGGAATCTGCTCACGATAGGTGAGTGACCGTATATTATATTGTTGCGAAATCAACAACACGCGTATCTGGTTTTGGGACGGCTATTACTAACTGCAATCACAACCATTTATCTCAAGTACGAACTGTCAAACTTTTGCTCTCTATCTATCTGAAGTAAAATCGGGCCGATGTGCACATGCTTCGTGTTATTTTAGTACTCATGGCTGTTAAACGCCACTTACGCCACTCACGGCAGACGCGAAAAGCAGCGCTTTTCATGCATGAGTTACAAAAAATATTTTAGACGTAAAGACTTTTTTTTATATTTCGATATGGCTTCTCTCTCGCTATGAGAGTATTATCTGGTCTAGGAGAAAAAAAAAATCGGCATCCAGTGTAGCGGCAAACGGAAACAATGTCACTTTTACTTTTGTCTCCTGGATCCTAGGGCTTATTATGCCCGCAGTATACACTTTCAAAAGCGCACTCTTACCCGGTGGAAAAATCTTGGGTTGGTACGAGCCAGAGAAGGAACGAGTTGGAATAAAATGAACGGGGGGGGGGCATTGTGCTGGTAGAAATCCCGGAACGATTTCGCGGAAGCGTCGATGCCGTTGGACGACCAAGTTATTGCGGCTCGCCGTCCCAATTCGGGTATATATACGCGTATATATATATATATATATATATATATGTGTGTGTGTGTGTGTGTATGTGTGTTCTCGACTCATATGAAAAGGCAGAAAGTAGAACCGAAAGGATATTTGCGAGATCCTGGAGGGACTACGACTCGGCTGTTATATTTGGGTTGGGATAAGGTCTCCCCGAATGCCCCAGTTCCTTTCATACTCTTATCCCTCCGACAATTCTCGAAACTCATATTTCCCAACGAATATAACCGTTCATATTGTGCAACGAAAGAGTACTCGATTTTTCCGTGACGCGGTAACGAGGAGAGAGAAAAAAAAACTGTTTCCACTCGTGAACAAACGATCGCGAGTTTGTTTCCGTTTTTAATCGGGACGCTGTTTGCCCCGCGCAAAGGAAGTCGAAGCTTCCTATCGTATTGAGGGGGAGTATTGATAAATCAATAAAAAATCGCAAGGTTTTTTATTCGCTGCAGCAAACACGCGAAAGAACCTTTACAAACATCGTCCGAAATTGTTTCCGGAATTTGTTTGTTTTAGTGGCTCGTTGAGAGCAAAGCTCGAAAAAATCATGGTATAGCAATAACTCGATTGAGTATCATTGAGCACGGTATTTTAATAACAGCCGATATGAAAAGTCCCTTTGGACGCACCGTATTTATGGAGTAGAAAAAAAAACCCCGAAAGCTTTTTTTATTTGAATGAATATCGTTCAATATGATCTCTGCGTCGGTGAATTCGGGCCGTTCGGCCAAATATCGTATTCGGGAGTGATTGCGAGACGCGATGATTGAACGTGACTACGACGGACTGGAAAATTGAAATTTTAACGTGGATTGGACGGCGGAACGACGAAAGGCAGCAGAGACCCTGAGAAACCAATTTATAAGATGATGATATAAGTTTTAATTTCGAAATTGATCGACGCCCGTTCGAGCGCGTTGCCTTCTGGTAAATATCCCTCCCTTTGCAGCAGGCCCTTATACCTATTAGCGTCAAATGTAAATTAAAAAGTTTTCGCTGCTCCTGCGACCCCCGGAATAAAAACCAGCCGCCAACGCACACAAACACACACACACACACGATCTTTGGGCGTTGTGTGGATGTCTCCTCAAACCGAGGATACATACACGAGCTTATAATGGGAAAGAGCCGAGCGGCCGCGCACTGTTCCTACATACCACGGTGTAACAAGTACGGTGGTATAGCCGGTACCTACTGTGCGTGCAAATACAATTACCGCGGCAATGCGACTCTACGTCGAGACTTCAGCTACGTAGGATGCAACAATCTCTGGTACATGTCACTCGCACCCGCCATGCTGCAATTAAAAATAATTCGTTGCATAATTTTTATTTTTTATTTTTTTTTTTTCCAACTTCATTGCCATAGTAAAGGGGACGCTATGGTTGCAACTAAAGCACCTGCTAAAGCGCCGACTCGTATATTCCGTGCGTTAACACAAAAAACATGTTTGTCCCGAATAAAAAAAAGCGAACAAAAACAAAGCTTCCATGAGGAGGCAAAAAATTGATGTAAACATCTAAGGCACAATTGACATCCGGGTATTATCGAACAGAATGGGAAAATCGTGCTTATCTGGAACATTCGCGGACATTCTTTCGCCATTCTCTCTTTTTTTTTCAATGCAGATAAACACAGGTTCGCGAAGAGGTGCGAACTTCTGACCACTTTACCATTTTAATCCCCCCCCCTGCCGCTGGCGAGTCCGATAAACTTACCGTTGTTGTTTCGGTCGACGCGAATGCCCACGTGGAAACCGAGGGCGAACCGCCCCCGACCGCAGTGCTCGCGACACGTATATTTGCGTTGTCGAGGCGTGCACGATCGATCGACCCTGCCGGTCTGGCAGTGATTCAGCCGAAACGTTTTTGCTGTTTGCGTTTGACAGGAATTCGTGAAGAAGGAAATTCGGGTGTATCGAGGTCGATGGTGAAATTGGAAATCCACCGGGTAGTGTGGCGTTCCCTCCCCGTCAAGAGCCCTATCGTAGTTCGCCAGTCGCACAACGCGCTTGTTTACCAAATCTCGCATTATATTGAACCCTGTCGGCAGTTAGTACACGCGCGATCTCCCATACAGACATTCTCAACACGTTCGTACGGTTTGTTTATGTTATAGAATGCTGATTAGTTCACGCACACGCGCTACCCTTATCGCCCGAGCGCCCCCTTGTATTCTGAACACGCGAGCCCCCTGCGGCAGTCAACACCGGGGGAATGTACATGAACCCGTCACGCTGAAGTAATAGGAGCAAACAATACGTAAAATATAGGTACAAGCGTCGACGCTAAATACGCGTGACTCGACGCGTTTAACATTGTCTATTAGGGGGAGGCTAACTTTTGAGAGCCAATTATTAATCAAGCCTCGGCAGCGGGTTTCCGGTCAGTGGTGAATAACAAAGCAGGCAATTTGCGAATATAACGGTGGGAGAGGCGAGCTTTATTATCGGCAATTGATTTTCCGACGGGTCGTTAACAAAGAGCCCACGTGCATTATTGAATCTAGTGAAAATATCATTTCTGTGGACGATCATTATACCGCATTTCGCGCGAATCTCATAAAGATATACATTTTTTTTACCGATGCTGACTCGGTTACGGATAGTTGAATCAACCGCAGGCTGCAATTTATATATATATATATATATATATATATATACATGATATATTCTGGGGCAATTTCGATAGTGTTAAATCGTCGCGATTCATCATTGTCAAAAACAGCCTCGCGCGCACAACGGCGCGGCTTCAGTTATAGCGAGAGCTTTGCTCCGCGGGGGTTTATTGTGCGGGGGTGCAAAGACCTAAACAGGCCTTGATATTCCGCGAGCGAAATCCTTGCCGGTGTCCTCAAGTACTCCGGCACCCTGTACGCGTGAGCGCAACCCTATCGCGGTATACGGCATTACAGCCCGGCCTGGCAAGAAACCCGTAACAATGAACCGGGACCGTGCAGCTCCCAGTGCATATCCCGAGTAGAAATTGCCGTCGGGCTAATGTCAGGTCCCCATCGGGCACTGCCTAACACTTCATCAGGTCCTGATAAGGCACCTTATCAAGCCCTGATCAGGAATGTAACGCCGTTGCGCATAAGGCCCTGATCATGGCCTAACCAAGGTGCCTGATTGCCTCCTGAGAATAATGTAATATATACTTTTTATTTATTAGCGTTATTTCATCGGGCTTCTGAACCTCTTGTATTTGTTCTTCGGATTAACGTAACTAATCACTACAATGTAAATCACGGAAAAATTATTTTTTATTTCACTCGTGGTCGGACTCGAACCAGCGACCTTGCCAATGGGGCCTCCTTTGGCGGCGCCTTAACCAACTCGGCTATCCTCAACTTGAGAGATATAATGTCGACTGTACATTTGAGCCCCGGTAGAAATATGCACACGACTAAATATACTTTTACATAGTGTCACACGTGCACTGCCGACGAAAAATGAAATTCATTGAGAATTTTGTACATTTTCTAATGACATGAAAATCCGAAAAAATCAATCATATGTAAGATGATAGGAACATTGATTTTGTGTAGTAGTAATGTAAAACAATTGTGATAAATAAAAAATAAATGTTCAACAAATAATCGAGGAATCTTTTTATAATAAATCGTTTGAATTATTTAAATTATTTATTTACTTACTAACTTATTAAAACATTCAAAATTCTTTCCAACGTAAGAAAACTATAAAAAGATGCACATCAACTATAAAAAATTTATGAATTTATTTGAAATTAGAAAAAAAAGGTTCACTTATTTATTTCTCAAATACCTTAGAATAATTTTTTTTTTTTTTGAATTTTCATTGTGCAAAATCAATGTTCCCTTCTCAAAATCAATGTTATGCAGGCATGCATATTGCAAGCCTGCCTGATTCACCTGCTGAGGCCCTGATCGGGGTACTATCAGGCTAGCCTCGTCAAAATCCAAGGATATCCAGTCAGGTGTCCCTACCTGTACGTTATCGGGCCCTGATCAGGCTGGCATCAGGCTGGCCTCATCTGAAGTGAGGATTATTTAGTCATGCTTCACGACCTGCACCTTATCAGGCCCTCATCAGGCTCGCCAGATCGGGCACGCCCTGGCTATACCTTATCAGGGCCTGATAAGGTGTCAGGCAGCCTGATCCCAATTTCTGCTCGGGATAGTGTACCGAGCTCGCCGATGCGGCAAGACGACGAAGAGAGAGAGAGAGAGAGTAGAAGAAAAAAAGGGCGCAGTAAATGAAGGGCTTGGATGTAAGGGGGTGGGCGGAAAATGTGCAGCTGCGCTCGAACGGTCTACGGTACGCTCACATAAACCCCTCTTTCAACTACTTTTTCATAATATTCTTGCCAAGTTATCGGGTTTTGGAGAGCTTTCTACTGGACGCTCGTTACAAAAAAACAAAACAAAAATAATCATGGAACCCGAAAATACAATTTAAAATGAATAAAATAAAATGAACGTGCTGCGTTTATTTAATTTAAAGCCAAGTTAAAAGCCATTTTGCGAGTTCGACTCGCAAAATCCACTTCTGTTGTTCTCTGACGGATACATTGCGCTGCACACAAAATATTTCTATAATTAACATTATATGTTTGTCCGTCTCTCCGTCCGTTCGCCCGCTAGCATAGCACTCGCTGTCGGTGCGTCTCGTATGCTCGTATAAATATGCGTTTCAACAACTTTTTCATAACATTGTTGCCAAATTAACGTGTTCCGGAGAGCGTTCCACCGGACGTTCGCCACGAGAAAAAAAAATGATAGAACACGAAAATACAATTTAAACTGTATAAAATGAAAAAAAAAAAAAAGTCTTACGAAGTTTATAGCCGAGAGTTCATTGGTTCGCAAGACCCAATTCTGTTATTCTCAGAAAGATACATGGTTCTGAAAACAAAGTGTTTCCATAACAAATATTACATGTCTGTCCGCCTGCCTGTCCGTCCGTCCGTCCGTCCGATGGCGTAGCATTAGCCGCTCCGGAATACAGTGATTACCAAATGTTTCCTGTCTGTGGATCGACACAGTACTTGCAAAATCAAAAACCCGCAGGAACAACACTGGAGTTACCTGAAATCCATCGCCGATTCCATTGTATCGGAAAAATTAAGTAAAAACTCTTGAAGCATTATCTCGCACTGCTGTCGGGCCGGTTCAACTCTTGCTTTTAAACTCCGGCGATTCCGCTACTGCCGCCGCCGCCGGTGATGGCTGTAGGCATCGCGAATGCTCGTGGAAGCTTGGTAAGAAAGTACGAAGCAAAGCCGCGATATATAACTGTATATATTCCAGGATAGACGAGAGGGTTTTGGGAGATAGGGAATATCAAACTACCGCCATTTGCCTGGGGCGGAGGTAAAGCTCACTGGCGTTGGTTCCGGGGCAAGCAAGGATTTCGAAAGAGCTCCGGGAAGAGAAATCCATGAGAAAATGGCGGGATGGGGTGTGCGGGGAGGGGGGAGGGAACGGGGGTACAAGCAGCTAAGTGTAGAAGAAAATGAGAAAACTAGAAAGCGTCGAGAGGAGGCGAAAGAGACTGAAAGCATTGTATATTGGCTCATTGTTGCTTCTCCCGACAGTCGCTTTGCTTCGCCTGTATCTCCCTCCTCTCCTCGTTGTTTCACTACCTCCATCATCCGGTTCTTCTTCCTTTTCTTCGTCCGCTTCCATCCTCCGACGCTCGGTGAGTGGTACCGTTAGTCGAAGCCCCGAAGGCTTCTTTGGCATCGACACCTTTGTTTTCCACCGGGAGCTGTAAATCCGTGAGGTCCCTCGACGAGGCGTGCGGCAGACTGTCGGGATAGGAAGGATCGATGAATCGACTCTCGCAAGTCGTCGAAGCTCGAAGCTATACGGATGAAACGACAGGTGGGAGGGGGGGGGGGGGGGGGGTGTGAAAAAGATTCGTCGAACGGGGACAAGAATGAGGGATCTGGTAGATTTCTTCGTTTTTTCTTTTTCTTCTTTACTTTTGTTTTTTTCTTTTTATCTATCCGGGCGGAGATATAGAATGTGCGATGTTCTCCGTGGTCGGGCGAAGAGCTTCTGGAGGACTTCCAACCGATATGCCGGTTATATTCCGAAGATATTCCATCGAAGCCTCGAGGAGGCTTTCGCGAAACGTGCCTATGCATCCGTTCGACCATTGTCCGTCGAGGATCCTCGATATCGGAAAGGAAGACCCGGGGTACTTTTATTCTCGCGCTTCCACAATAATCGACGACTATAGAGCGGGTCTCCGTCGTCGACGTTATACTTTGTAAGCAAATCATCATGCGCCCCTGCGAATGTATCTATAGTTACGTATCGATGGGTCGTTGATGTCTGATAGGAACCACGAAGGTTCCAGCGGAATATCGATAGTGTCGGGAAGAACGGGGCAAAATGGGACAGTGGTGCAAAACGTAATTTTCCAATAAAATTATTGGGTGGGAGAGTGGGTCAAAATGATGGATTAACGTGGATGTATCGATGGAAAAATTATTGGAAAATTGCGTTTTGTCCCATTGTCCGATTTTGCACCGCTCTCGCCGATAACAAAAAGAAAATGTGAATTTATTTTTTAATTAAATCAAAGAGTTTAATTTTAGAACCAGGTAGAGCCTGCTTATACAAGCACACCAATTTAGCGCTCATACGAGCGATTCATCTAATTGACATACACGTTGAAATATTAACGATTATTTAGTTTTCGCTCAGCGTGAAAATTGAATAGAAATCTCGGAATTCTGAGAGTCTCGACAAAGTCCATCGTAACTATACTGGAAGCAGCTGCTTCCCTACGGTTTGCTCAGCGGCGTTTGCCGTACACCAACTGGCGTACCGACTCGCTAGACGCTCCTCGAAATAATAACGAATATATACACCCGGAACGTAATATACAGCATAGGTAATAACAGTACGATGCTCTTGGCACATACCTATTTTCATAGCCGGTGTACATTCCACCCGGATAAATATAAACCATAAAAGTGAGAGAGTTTCTTATAGCCATATACCGTGTTACGCACAGTGGAAACTGGAAACTGGAAGGAAGCAGCACCGACGCTATGAAAAGCTCTCCAGGAGTCTCGGTTATCTGGCAGTAATATATCCGCGCATGAAACTTGAACTAAGACTGCACGTTGGTTGTATAGATATATGCGCAGAACCGGAGTACAGTAGTTTCTACCTGTACATAACAAAAATTCGACGAATATTCAGTGAACGAAAGAATACCGTCAGGGGCGGTCTGAGAGTTGGGGGGAGGGATGGAGAGAGGTCAACATTCCACACAATACCCCGAATTATTACAATGAGGATAAGTTAGTACGAGTTCGACGGAAGTTTTTTTTTTTTTATCATACACCCTTGTGATGTTTTGCTCTCTGTCAGTTATCGTCGCACGGCTCATACTCCAAGAAAGGGCGGAAAACTTGCAGTTAACTTTTCTTCACATCTTCTTTTTCCCAGTTTTTTTTTTTTTTAACTTTTATTCTTCTATTTCTTCCGACTTCAACTTCTAGCGTCGGGGATATTTCGAAGGGAAGATTTACAAGCAAGAAAACTTTTACTTCTCGTGTTTCACCGAATTTTTTGTTCTCCTTTGGTTCAATAACACGAGGCGTGCGCAGCCAGCTCCACTATGTCGTACAACACTTTATTACGCTGTCCCAAAGTTGACCTACTATTGGAAAAGACCCACTTAACGATAATTGAAATTTATTAACTACTGCAATGTTTTGCGTCGGATTATACTTTATGCAAGTACTTTTTTCATTGCTAAATGGAACATGAAAAAACGTCAGAATAAGATAAATTTAAATAACATTATTTATGGAGTTTTATATACGTAAGTTATTTTGTACGCATACTGAAGGATTTTACCCGATTATTTCAGATTGGAATGCGTGGTGAACGCACTGTGCCGTGGACTCGGTCACGCCTCGAACAACCTAGCCCGTCTCGTGCTCGACATGAATCTCTCAGGAGACCAAGTGTCCAGGGTGTGCGAGGCCCTTCGCGATTGCGTCCAAGTGCAGGCACTCCACTTGCCCCATTTGAGCTGCGGTTGCGAGGGTTTGGCATCGGTCGCTGAACTTCTTAAGGAGAGGCCTCTGCTGGCGCTCAATCTAGCAGGAAGTTGGGGAGCCAAGAACGAGGATCCGTCGAGCTCCGGAATCAGTATGGGTAAAACTTTTCTACTCACATCACCTTCATCGTGTCATCTCGTTTCATTGATGTTTGTTTTTTTTTTCTTTTTATTTTCCTTTCGTATCGCATTATCGATGTTCGATTGAGGCTCGATAATGGTTCCCTGTAGTACGCGCGGCTTCGTCTTATTAGCCAACCAATTATAGAAGCCGCAGAATCATTAACAGTTCAAATTCCGATGGCCTCTTTCGACCCACCGCGAATCGGATTAAGACGATACGAAACATCAGCGTCGACGCTGACTCAGTCGGTCGGTCGGTGACAAAAACTGTAATCCGGATGAAGACGCTGTTAATTTGCGTTTGGCCCAAAATGTCGAGAGCCTTTGTTATCGACCGAGTTGCTTTCACATCGCCTTAAGGTGATGCGACATACCGCCGTCGGTAACAAAAATTTTACTGCATGCTGTTTTGAGGCCGCAGACCGCCGAGGAAAAAGAAAATTGTCTTTCCCTAGTGAATCGGCAGACGCAGGGAAAGACAATTTTTTTGTAGTGTTGCACATCACCTTAAGGAGCCCCGCTTGCAAGAGAAAGAAATTTCGATCAATAGTTAATGTAGTGAAGTGACTTTGCGAAAACGGAAAAAGAAAATGGTTAAAAAAATATAACCCAGAGACGGAGGAGGAGGACGGAGTGGAGGAGTCCATAAGACGATTTAGCGTTGAGAGTGCTTCCCGAAGATGCTATAAAGATGCTGGACGGTGAAATGGAAAGAAAAGAAAGGAGAGTCAAGCGTTCCAAGCAGGTTGTGCCTCGGATTAATCGCATCTTGTACCCGTCCCGCCCATCGTCCACCCTTTCCACTACGGTCCCGTGCTCACTCTCGGCAAGTTTCCGCTTCTCGCGGAATACCGTCTTAGTTGGCTTTCCCAAGACTCCGGGACAAAGTGAGACACATCGGAAAAGAGCAAACCCAAGGCAAGAGAAACGAACAGGAGCGAAAGAGCAGATGAAAGAAAAGAAAGATAAGTATCATCCCAAGAAGCTGGGAAAACTCACCTTACGTCGTCGGACGAGTTAAGAATGTTGGCTACTTCCATTTCCGGAATTGTCGCATTCGCGGTTAGAACCGAACGAACTGAGACACCGGGACGAGCGGTGGAGATACACGAAAAGTAGACATCGCGAATTCTTGCGAAACGACGGAGATCCAACGAACCGAACGAAAAAATTTATCTCGCTAGAATTGCCGTGTCTAAATACATTTCCGATACAAAAACGTACATGGGAGTCGACTAAACAAAAACAAGGAATCAACAACAACAACAAAAACTCGATAAAATATCGTAGTTACATCTTCCATTCGACCGAAAAGATAAAAATTGATACATGCCAATGTATCGACGAATAACCCAAGGAATTAAATGTTGGCGAGAGGACATTGGACTAACACCGCGAATGTTATGATCGACGATTCGGGCATTCTTTACATGAGGTGTTCTTTTACCACCCATTTGCCTATAAGGATCAAGCTCCAACTTTCGCAATTTCTTGTCTGGCATTTCCCTTATCCATCCACCCGGGGAATCCCCTTAACTTTCACCAGACAAACGGCACTTGGCGAAACTCATTGCGCAGCATCGAATGCGCATTCCACTGTGTAATCCAGCAATAGCGCCGTATCGCGGTTTCAAAGATAGCGAAAGCCCCGGCAGAAACATCTTGGGTCTCGTAGTTGTATTGTTGTTGTTGTTGTTTCGCCGACGAGAGTCTCGACGTCTAAGAGGCAATTACAGACACCTGAGCCTCGTAGCCGTCACCGGATATAGGTATATACATCTCCGCGGGCAATTCGTACTGTGCGATTCTTCGCCTCCTCCCAGGCATACCTCTTGGCTGTTCTGTCTTACTCGCGCTTACTTCAAATGTTCGAAACTCCATCTTTATCGCCTGGTGCTCGAGCACCAGCCGTACATAGCCGTCTTATCGGCTCGAATCCCACCGCAGCTTCGGGTTAGCCACGAACCTACCTTCGACTCGACGATTGAGATTGAATCGATTGGCCTGCTCGAACGCTCTCCGGAACTTCCGTACTTGACTCTCGGCCGGTAGCAATGGCTAGCTGGTAAATTATTTCTCGATGGAGGTAAGACCCACTTAAACCTTTGACCTCCGAGCTCGCCGAGACCGTGAGTCGTTATTGTTGCAAGCTTACGGAACCGAGCTACACTTCATTCGTTCTTCAGTTCGGCCTGAGAGATATATCGTTCGCGACGACGAAGAAACATAAAGAAGTGATATTTCAAAAAAAAAAAAAAAAAAAAAACGAGAAAACAAAAAGAAGGAAACATTTTTATTTCTTTATCGGTGAGCAGCAAGTGGCTTTCAAAGTTAAAAAACAAATGCCCATTGACTGGACTGTTCGAACTGTCCGTGAAGAAACGGAGACGCGAAGCAACGTTGAGGAAGAAGTCGCGACACCGTCGAGGACGCGGATTAATCAAAATCTCGTCTTACCTTTCAAGAAGCGACCCGCGAATTTGGACAAATGAAATCCTTTGAGCGCTCGCGGATGTTCGAGGGCTTTCAACATTATATGGGAGTGTTCCTTCCTCGAGCTTCGAAGCTCGTGTCGAAGGGGCAAAGGGAGAGACGACGAAGAAGACGACAACGGCGCGACGTCGACGACGATGAAATTCAGGGCTCATGTAATACGTACTGTTCTCGGCTGCTTCCACGTTACCCACCCTTGCGATCTCGGCTTCTGCGTGAGCCTTATCTCATTGTCCCTTTGATGCACCACCTAAATTCAATTTAAATCAATTAAATTAATTGGCTTACGCGGAAATGGTATTTAGATTAAAGCTGGATGGTATGGGAGACGCATCGCAGTGCGGATAAGTACCTAATATACGAAACAAGACAGAGCGACAAATAATCATTAAAACAAACATAAATACTTCGGGAACACGCAGAGATAACATGATCATTGATTTTTGCCCATAAGTTAGAGGATAAAGAAAATAGAACCGCAGCGATGTTTTTTTTTTTCGTAAGTTGAAGAATGTTGGACGGGCGTTAATATATATTGCAACACAACAGTGTATAAAGTTCGCAGATGTGACGAAGCAGGGGAAAATATTCGCGTTCCGTGAATAGGCTCGATATCTTCGATATCAGACCCATTGGCTCGAAGATCGTTTCCGCCGTATAGCGCTACCGTACACACGATAATATATATATATATATATATATATATATATATATATATATATATATATATATATATATATATATATATATATATATATATATATATATATATATAGTATTTCTCAATCTCCTGCGGTCCTGGCTTTCACGTCGAACACACCAATCTCTTCGAGCACTCGGTCTTCCGTGCTCAATACCAGGCGGCTCGTATCCCAGTCGTATTACTACCCCTCTGGCGGGCCGAGCGGTACCTCGGCTTCGCTCCGTTTCTGTGCGGCATACGGCGTAGCCATAATAAATTCACCTCGTACCGAGTCTGATCGTTGCGGTATACATACCCTCTGCTACAGGCGCGCCCTCCAACCTGGATCGATCTTTCTTTCTCCTGGTACCGCTCCGATAATAATGAGGCCTCCGCGGCAATGCGAAACGACCAATAAATATATTACAGGCCTCGTTCTCGACTATCTCCTTCTCCGGCAACGACTTCCGATCCGAGCTTTTCGCTGTACGTGGCACCAGTAACAGGCAAAGAAAAAATATGTAAAATAATAGTAATACTATAGTAGTAACAATGGTGCGGAAACAGTATATAGCGCAGTATAGCAATAGTGCCATTTAAAACGGGCTCACGAACGACTACCTTTCTTTCTTTCTTATTGCCTCGGCGGCAATGCGAAACGACCAATAAATATATCACGGGCCTCGTTCTCGATTTTTTTCTCCCCGCAACGACTTCCCACCCGAGCTTTTCGCAGTATGCACCTCCACTAATGGAGGATAGAAAGATCAGGTAAAACAATAGTAGAAGTGTAATGGTAACAGTCGTGTGAAAAAACAGTGTACAGTACAGTGTACCATTAGAAATGGGATCAGGCGCGACTATCATATTGTTTGACGAGGATTTAAGGGACGTATATGGTGTTCCGACGATGCGAAGACACTGGGACAATAATACATAGCGCATCGTCATACTGTCGAGCGCTCTGGATCCTAAGGCAAATACACATAAATACAAGTAAATTATGTAAAGTGTGCGCGCGGCTTCTACGCGACGTTTCTCAGTGTACATATTGGCTGTACGATGTATAGCCGAGAGAATCGCGAGCTTCGCAGCTTCATCTTGTTCCCGCCTACCTATATACGTGTACCTGGTATGCGACATACGATGCGGCCCGCAGAGAGGGCTCGAGGGTCGGAGCTGAGCGGCGTAGGTAGCGCCGTAATGCACGGCCTTCGCCTGCGAACGAGCGGAAACGCTACCCGTGCAGGAATTCAAACGACGACGCGCCTCGTCTAGGTACACGAATCCTAACCCGTTCCTACCTCCTCGTAACCCGAAAGTGTCGTTCACCCGAATTTGCGACATCGAGCTACCGAATTAACACGCCACAGGGAGAGATCCTGCGACACTCTTGAATTTACCATTAATCACCCGATGGTACATAGTAGAACTCAAAGTGCTGCGTTATTATCATTATTATTATCTCACCGTCGTCCGTGACGTTTTATTCAATGGGACTGTAAAGTTCTGAGAGACTCTACGTGGGCCGGATTTTAGTCAAGATCAAAAGTTGCCTGTTTTCAATGGCCAGAGTTGCGTGAGAGCCAAAAACTCGTCGGTAGAGATACGTCAAAGCTGGGAAAAGGAAATATATAGAGGGAAGGAGCTCAAGGGAGAACACAGGGGAAGGTATTTTATCGTCAAGTCGAGCGCGGTTCGTCTCGTCGTAAACGCATCTCGGGCACGAGAGCAGAGGTCGTCCGATTCAACCAGCCGGGTCTTCGGGTCGGTCGACCTCGCGAATGTTCAACCACGTAATACGTCGACGGTCGCTCGAACAGCCCGACGGCAGGAGCAAAAGCACTCCGCACCCTTGCTCTCTTCTCGCCCTTCTTACCCTCCCCTCCCATTGTACCACGTCAGGGAAGTTATTATCTTCCGGTTCCGCCAACGCGAACATCAAGTGCATCGAGTGTCCTCCCCCCTCGCAGCGACCGTCAGTCTCTTGCCAACCCACACTCTCGACTCTTCCAACTCGTCGTAAATTATTTCCAGTTCACGTTTGCCCGAGACGCTGGAGACGTTTTTTTCACGTCGCAGCAAACCCACTTGTGTACGCCTGAAATACAGAAATAATGGGAGAATGGAATGTAAATGGAAAAAGGAACAACACAAATCTACAACTTCAACTATTGAAGATTGAAATTTCAATTTGAACTCTTCAAGAAGATCATTTACAAGTGGTTTTTTTTTTCTATGCAGTTCGTTTTCGTTTATCGCACAGCATCTTTATTGTGTTATCGCAATCATATCAAAAGTCTCATCTCAAATAGAGGTTCATTCTGGGTCACTCTTTCCTAAAAGTTTAGTTACGGAATACCAATGAATTTTAATACTGAAATTCATTCATCTACCGATGATCCATCAATGTTGATTTATTATTGATTATTTTTTTATTTAACTGATGATCTTTTTTTTTTGCGAAACAGGTTCAGGCTCCGGATCCGGAAGCAGCGGTTGCGCGTCGAGCACCCTGGGCACACTGCCGCTGAATCGTTGCTACTCGTCGCTACCGCGAGGCGCCCTCGCCGCCTATGGAAGTATGACGCGACCGGCAACCCTTCCGCGACTGCCGTTGGGTCTCGGACTCGGACCGAATCCCGGAAACGGCAATGGACCGCTGCCGACGAACGATCGCGATCGCGACAGCAACGGCAGCAGCAAAAGAAACAGCGACAGCGTTCTGTGCCATCGACTACCCCTGATGCATCCGCTACCCACTTGCGACGTCACCAGTCACCAGGGTACAGGGTTTCACGAGATTTTCAATGCTATTAGGTTCGTCAATATTTTTCTACGTAATTAATTATATGGCGAATATTTAATTAAACAAAAAAAAATTAAAACAGGTTTGACATCGAGGGTTTTGATTTGAAAAATTTTCGAAGTTTTCTCAAGAGAACTCTTCGCGTATTTTACAAAAATGTCGTCGATAGTGAAATGGTGCTGAAAAAAAGTAACATTTTAGTTTTTTTTTTTTTTTTTTTTTTTTTTTTTTTTTTTTTTTTTTTTTTTTTTTTTTTTTTTCAAATCCCGTAAAATTGCTTGAAACGGGAGATTCAATAATTTTCATTCTACCAGTTAAGACTGAGCTCGAGTTCAAAGCTTTAAAATTTTTGACATCTGGACAGAACCTAAAAAAACTATATATAGGAGATGAAAGTGCGGCAAAGAACCGAATGGAAACGATATTGCATGTACCATCCAGTCGTTCTGCCCTCGTTACGACTCGGGATAAATACAAAAAGGATATTACACGGTCTCGGCACGTCCGGCGCAGAGGAAATACTTCCGTTTCCGTCTACCCTGCACCCACCTTCCTCCATATGCATGCAAGTGTATGCGATAGTGTATGTGGATAGCCGGATATTACTACACTCCAGCTTGGATTTTTAATTAAAAGCAAGCTCCCGCGTACTGCCCGAGTTGCCCGTATTTTTGTCTCTCCGCATAGTCCGGAAAAGGGTCGGGCAAATTGGACCCGGTTGAAAAAGATTTTACAAAAGATATCATACGAAACGCAACGAAAATGAACGTCGGCAAGGAAATCTAAAAAACATCGTCAAAGAAATGACCCTTCGTATTTTCTTGTGTCCATCAAATTTCGTTGGTTATTCCGAGATCATACTCGACGAGATGAGAGCTTAAGGTATTACGAGTACGTTAGTCAGTCAAATGAGAGTTGCATTATCCACTTTTTAAAGATCGCTAATTCAATATCGAAAAAATCGTACCAGTAATATGATGAATTATCGAAAATGGTCCACATTACAGTTTTTCTTACCGACCGAGTCTGGATTCGCTGGGGATCTCAGGCTGATGTAAGTACGTGCTCGTATTATCTTAAAGGCGATTCTCGCCAAGTTTGTTCGATAATTGGAGAGCAAAGTAGAATAGGTCGACGAGGGAAATGGAAATCTTTAGATATGCGAAACGCCGCACAATCCGAAGTTTTCAGGTGGAGGGTGCAGTTGTAATCGTGTGCGGTACTCGCAAACGACTGTGGGGGTCGAAGACGTCACCGCTCGATCGTTTAGTACGAAGGTTTGGCAAATAGCTGACGGTGAGGACCGTAAACGGCGAAACAATGGCCGGCCACTGCCGAAAGTGCGGTACACCACAAGTGAACGAAACCCCATTGTCGTGTAACCGTTTCCAAAGGAGGTTCAACGCGGTTCCTCGATAAAGTTTAACCGTGCGCGACTTCCATTCTCGTAAAGACATTCATAAAAGGGATCTATATAAGATCCCTTTCTTTTTCAAAATTCCAACAGCAAAAGTTATGGCGCACAAGTTAAAAGATGAATTCGAAAAGTTCACCGTCAAAATTTCGCTGAACACACACAGTTGCTCAAATTAAAAAATTAAAAAATTCAATAAATAAATCAATGAAATGCAATCTCGAGAGAAGCGAAGTAATTAAGGGCTCTCGATAAAACGCTCGAGCGAACCGGAGAGATCATTAAAGACGATAGAGCAAGTTCGGTCAACGCGACTTCTTTCCTCTCCTTCGCTGTATGCTGATTGTCCGGCAAGTTCGACCCTTGGGTGGCGCCTGGAATCCACCCGTCCGCATGTTAATCTCGAGTTTATTCAAATCTCGTGAACGATCCTCGCACGATTACCCTCTCGGTACAAACGAGTTTCTGAAAGATTCACCGAGCACACTATACCCTTCCACGTTCGAAGGTAATATTGCGCAACTTCCGGATTGTATAATTCTCCGACGTTGCGTACTATGCAAAGTATGCAAGGCTATATAGTTATAGCGTGGGTATCAGCTAAATATTCCGAAGTTGTGTATCAGGATAATATTCTCCCGGGTAGTCTATCATGCAAGTTTCGTCTTCTTTTTTTTTCACCTGCAATATACGAGAATATGATTAAGCGGAGTTGGTTCTATGCATGAAAACTAGATAAGTAGGGCGTTGGTCCATTTTTGTTCCGCTCCGTTTTACCCCGCTCTCCCCTCTCTGCACACGATGCGTCGACCCGCTGCCGTTGAACTTTTTCATCAGGGTCTGGCGGCTGAGAGACGTCGCAATAAGTTTTCCTTCTCGTTTTTCGTATCGGAAAGCCGAGTGGGCAGCGATTCTCGTTCATCATCAGTCCTCGACGAACAAGTTTCCGCGGCTCGAGGCCCGCGTTTAATGCTCGACCTGCGATCCCTTTGTCCCGGATGACAACGATTTTCCCTCACCGTATCCCGTCTCGTTCTCCGACGTCGCCTTGACTTCCCTGCCGTCCCTTTTTGTTGCCCTCGAGATATAACCACGATAGATGAGGTCTCGAGGGTCCGCGTCGCGAGTCCTTGGCTGCAGCGAAAAAAAAAGTTGAGCCCGATGATTCCACGACGCAGACTAGCCTCGCGAGACATTTTTTGCCCACAGCAGAAAGGCAAGTTCCCGATAACTTTTGCGATAACGAATAAATAGCCAAAAGATTTTTCTCCCTTTGGGCGAACCCACGCGAACGTTCCCACTCGTAGATCACTCGACGACGTCGTCGCCGATGAGAAGATATATATTTCTCCACCGGAGTCCCATTTAGTGATGTTTGTTTCTTTTATATCGCGGATTGTGTACCGAAAAATGTTCTGCCACAGCAAAATAGTTTGTTTCCGATCGATAATCGTCTGGTATTTTGCCCACAGAGAGCCGAACTGCAAGCTGAGGTCCCTGAACGTCTCCAAGTGTCTGCAGGGTGGTCTGGACGCGGGTTGCCTGGGCGAGACCATAAGGCGTGCTCGGTACTTGGATGCTCTTAGAGCTTCCGGTGCTTCGAGACCCGCCGACGTTATGCCTCTGGTGCTGGCCCTAACCGAGGCTCCTTGTCTCCAACTTCTCGATCTGGCCAGTCCGCGCCTGGCTCTCGACGATCATCCTTCGAGGCTTCTTTGTCACGCTCTCGCGAGGAACTGCACTCTGCGTCTGCTCAGCCTCGAGGGATGGACTTTCAGGATAGAGGTGAGTGATCCGGGTTACTTATTTTTTTTGCTGTACCAAACCCGACATAAAGTAATCCTGCCAAATCACGACCCTGTTGACAATTCACGGTAGCCCATGTGTAAATATAATTATTAACTATTGGCTGTTTCATGATTCTGCAAATAAGACCGCGCTATCTCACATTTCACATCGTGGAAAGGGCTCTCTGAACGCAAAGTCTCTGTGAGAGATAATCAAACGGAGCTTCGTTGTAAGCCATGTGCGGAGTGCTTTTGTATACTCGGGTCAAACAGAGTTCTCTGAACCGCTTACCGTTCTTTTTCTACTGAGCCTTCAGCAGCCTTTGTACATCGAGCCGGTGAGCTTAATGATTCGGTTCTCTGTGGAATGTGTGCATCAACCGCCAGACGATCGGATAATCGTGGCAGACAAGTTTTGCCGCTGATTTCTTCCCTCGCTCAGCAGGGAAGGTGTTTGAACAGGACGGCAGTGAAAGCGTACCAACAAAATCCTGGTAGAAATTGTAGAGCGTTATTATCAGACATAAGTCTTTGACGAAGCTGAATGCTGTAAATTTTCTGCTAGAAAAAGACTGAAAAATGTTGTCAATCAGAGTCAACAGGAACAAATCGATGAACGAAAGGTGAAAGAAAGTAAAAAAAAAAAAAGATTCTCGTACCAAATCTACATGCGGCGACAAAGCTCACGATTTTCCGTAACTTCATTCGAATTCCAACACGCCGAGCATACAGAGTTACACATTGTATATGCAGATTCGAGCAATATTGTCGAGCATGAGGTAACTTCGTTCCAGTCCGATTGTTACTACCGCGCGATATTAGTTGGTGCCGCCGGTGGTGTTATTCGCCGTACTACGTGTGTACAGCAAAGTCGTTGCATTGTGGAAATGCAGCCGAGAAGGGGGGGCGGGGGGGGGGATGACGGTGGGGTGGAAATCGAGACCGCGGGAACCCCCGGTGCGAATCAGAGCCCGGCTGAACTGAATCCCAACTAACCGTCTCGATAACAATGCAGAACCGGCCAGAGGGACAAAAGTTTGGGAGTTTGCGTTCACTATTTCTGGCTGTTAGGCAGCGTACCGGATGACGTTTCGGTACTGGTCGTCATTCTATTCCGATTCCTCGACATCGGGCATGGAAACAACAGCAACACACGCGTCGAGTCGCTGCCGAAACGGCACTCTCACTCGCCTTCGGGTCAATATCTGCATGACTCCGATATACCGGTTGCCCAAATCGATGACAAAAATTGTACGTTCGTATTATGGATTTAAATCTGAACAAACTTTCCTATTCACAAAATTTCGTAAGGTCCGCAGTTTACGAGATACGAGCCGATAGGGTAAAAGTGGGGAATATGGACCGGTTCACGTTTCATTGATTTACGTGTTAATCAGGGCGGACCATATTCACCACGTTTACCCTAAAGCTTTCAGCCAATCGGGCCGCTTGGCCACCCGTGGCGTCATCTGTCGCGTCAATCGCTTGTTTCTCGATAACCTTGCACCGTAGAAAGTTTTAGCAAAGAGAAAGTTTGCTGTGCTTTGAACATGGAACAAGATGTCACTACTTTTCCTGTCGATATATAATCATTTGAATTATCCCTGCTAATCTTTTGAATTATCCTTATTAATCTTTCGAATTATCCATGTTAATCTTTTGAATTATCCTTATTAATCTGTAGAATTACCACTGTTAATTATTTTGTTAATAAACCTTGCACAAGTACACTGAGAGAAGGATTTAGTAAAAATTACCAATCATCTAAGAAAAATTACCATAGCACATAGTAGTAGAGCGTTAGGGCGCCACTTACGGTAGGAAGTACCGGATTTACAAGAATTTTTCTTAGATATTATTACATATTATGGTAAAAATTCTTGGATATCTTAGACTTTCTACCAGAGGTGGCGCGCTGGCGCCGTACCACTGTAGGCTATGGTAATTTTTCTTCGATGATTGGTTATTTTTACTAGATCCTTCTCTCAGTGTATCCTCGCAAGCACAAAAAAAAAAAAAAAACTTAACGGACATTGACAATATTAGAGACGTTTGCGTCGAGTCTCGACAATTTCATGATCAATTTAATGTATGTATACGTAAGAGATTCGCCGGTTGAGTAAACGCGTTAAGTCGCCGTGCAACCCAGTACCAGCATGCAGCATAGATGCGGCAGATCCGCTTGACGTTTCGATGTTAGCTATCACAGCGTGTGCTGACGAGTGGCTCGATGGCGGAGACGGGAGGCTGGTACAGCGGAGTTTCGGATGATGGAAGCAATCCCGAGTGGACCCGAGTGTGCATCAGTGTACGAGCACAGCGGGAAGGTTGCCGAGGTGTGCGCAGGGGATGGAAACCACCCGAGTTTATAGGAGACTTTGGCACGAGTAGAATCGAGTTTCTCCAATTGCCACGTCCAGCGGGTCGGCATCCGCGCCGATGTGGGTTCATACCGGAGGATCGAGTGAGCCCGTACGAGTTTGGCAACCCCTCGAGACGAAGCGTCGAAATGAACCACCGCGCCGCGTATACCAACACTCGATTTCGAGGAGAGTGCCTCGCTCAAACCAACGAGCGAGCTTTCATGAATAGTACCCAGTCGAAACGTCGGGGCAAGTTCGACGCCGCATGCGGTGCGGATTCCACCGGACGGTCGGCAAAGCAAGTCGAGTTACAAATGTTGTCCGTCGAGACAGATGATAGCGGTCGGGGGGTGGCGGAATGCTGAATTCACCATGAGCCACCTCTCCTCCGCCACCACCAGATCCCCGCTATTATTTTCCATCTGAATTCCATTATATGAGGATAACTGGTAAAGGCATTCACGCGAGGGTGTTTGTAAAGGATATGAAAGAGATAAAGGGTGGCCGCATTGGAGGGGGGCGGGGGGGGGGGCGAAGGAGACAATGAGAAAGGAACAAACGCTTTTATTTTCACGGACCAAGTTCTCCCATTACTGCAATCTACATTCTCGCTCGAGCCTCCGGACCGTTCGCTCCCCCTCTCGTTGCCTATCCGGACTTGGCACCGAGCCATTATCATCTCGTGATACGCATACTACTATATTAGCGCCCGAGAGAAAAACGGAAAGATAGAAGGACCGGGGGGAGAGACGCAAAAAAAGAAAATTGTGCTAGCGAGGTAATAAGTGGCAGGCTACGATGGAGAAGCTGTTATATAGAATGAAAGAGTTCTATTATTATTATTATTATTATTATTATTATTATTATTATTATTATTATTATTATTATTATTATTATTATTATTATTATTATTATTATTATTATTATTATTATTATTATTATTATTATTATTATTATTATTATTATTATTATTATTATTATTATTATTATTATTATTATTATTATTATTAGATGTTCACCATACATTCAAATCTTTATAATTTCAATTATTTTTTTCTGGCGATCATATGATCTTTTAATGTTTGATATAGCGTGCTTGGATTTCGTTGCTAATCTTCAAGTAGGCCGAGCAGATAATTGGAATTTTATCTACTCTACTAAGGCAGCTACGGAGGAACGTTCGGCAGTATGGGAGCGAAATTGCGTTTACCACGGTACTCCCCGAACGGCTGTACCCTCCGTCAACATCTTCTTACTCCAAGTAACACAGACAAGCCGAGGATCGTTCGTGAATCAATTTGCAGGCAATCCTTCGTCGTCGGGTGCATAGAACTGAGAAATAGAGAGTGCGCGAGACGTGATAACGGTCGGAAACGTGTCGACCGCACTGGCTTCCGAATCGATCAGCCGGGTCTCTCTCGGCCATTCAATCGGTGGTCTCCGATCGTAACGGGAACCTATTTCGAAAATTATTCAAATCCAACGAGCGGAACCAGCGGCCAATTCCCAGAGGCTGGAGGTACAGCTGTAGAATGGGAAAAGACACTGCATCTGAGGAAATGAGGAAGAGAGGAATGTACGTGCAGACGAGCTGTGCGACGTTTTACGACTCCCTTGAAATGCCTTCCTTGGTCAGTTATACTCGAATAGCCCGCGCATAGGTCCAACGGATTCATGCGGATCTGCATATAGATACGCGACGGTACGTGCTCGCGAATCTATTTTAGTCACTTTCATCGTTCGACGGTAGTGTACAGCGAAGAGATCTCTTCTTCTATACGTAGTACTCGCTATGGTGGAGTAGCATTTGTGCCAAAATTAGCAGCCGATTCCAGCAGTAGACATCTTCGATAAAAAGTGACTTCCTGTTTGAAAATCTCATTTTTCGACCCAAAGTGACATCACACAGGGTGGCAACTGTCAGAGAAAACCTGGAAATGTCAGAGAATTTTGTAAGTGTCAGGGAAATCAGGGAAATGTCAGGGAATTAAATATTAGTCAGGGAAAATATGAAATATCAAATCGAGAAAAAAAAAGTGCTTGGAGGAATTTTGTTTTTTTTTTTGCGTACTGCTGAAAAAAAATTATAGGCCGACATTTCTTTTTTATTTTATTTTTTCAAGATGAATAAAAAAAACAAATTGATAATCCGCGATCACGATTACAAATTCATTATAACTATTGATAATCGGGCATTCTAATTACTGTTGAATCGGCGAATATAGATAAACTCGCTCAGGCATTCGAGCCTAAAGAACTCGTAAAGAATGCAAAACAAGAAAAAGCACTTCTCAATGAAAAAATTATTATAAAGATATAAAGAATTATGAAAAAATAATTCTTATGTTATCTTGTCTATTCCTTCCAAAGATATCATTTAATTCAATAATAAAATACCCAAGGGTAAATAAAAATAAACATGCGTAATGTTCCTACCGTTTTACTTTTTTTCACAATTCTGAATAGTTTGTCAGGGAAATTTTCGAAAATATCAGGAAAATGTCAGGGAATTTTTTTCGTCCGATTTAGTGGCCACCCTGATCGCAGAAATACGTAATTTCTAGTCGAAAACCGGGCATGACGTTACATAAAAAAAAAATAATGTAACATTTTTCTTTTGAATTTACCTCGAATGCACCCAGTGACAGGGACATGTGAATTATGGAATACAGCGAAACTCTTCAAAATCTTTCGAATTGTGAATCGCGAGCTTAGAGAAATCAGATGAAATTTTCCGATTTGTCTCTCGTCGACTCTGCCCTCGAGACCCCGTTCAGTTCCCTATGTATCCTATAACCGTCTGGCCGTGTCTTATATCAAGTTTGGAGCGTCATTGCCCACCGAGCCGTGAACTATAAAGCAACGCAATTCGAGATGCCGCGAACAACCAGACGAGCTTTTCCGTGCCACCCCGCGTCCTATATTTCTCTCGCGGTTCGGCTCATCGAACTGGGGTCGGAGGGAAAAGCTCGCCTGAAAAATAGTTCGCTAAAGGTCGATGTCGTCGGGGGGCTGCGCGAAGTACACGGGAAGAAAGATGATCCCACGGGAGAGCACACATACTCGGTGCGTCCTGCGGCGTCGGCTAGGACAAACAATTTTTCTCGCGCGTTCCTCCACCGCGGCCGCGTCACCGACCGACTCCGTAAATTACATTGTACACCGGGAGAACGAACTGCATCACACGGTTTCGTTGTGCGGAGAGCCGCAAGAAAGAGCCGTCGCTCTGTCGTTCGTTTGCGTTGTTTTTTTTTTTCTTTTTTTTTTTCTCCCTCTTTTTTTTCGCATTATTTTCTATCTTCGCTCCTTTTCGTCCCTCTCCCGGCCGTTCGTCCCTTCGGCTCGTTCCGCTTCGCGAATTCGACGCGAGTCCTCCCCCGCGCACGATCGCGAAAGAAGAGTTTGCGTTTTTCTTCAAGTTTTCCAGCAACGCTGCAGAGCTCCTGGCCTGGATCGCGCCGGGGATTTACGTAGCGCTCGAGCTTGTACAACTTTTATTCTAGTTTACCAGAAGCGGAGCCGTACGCAGTAAGTGAAGTGAAATGAAAAGAAAAAAATAATACCTGACACAGAAAAGTTCTTCGGGATTCTGCGAATGGAGAGGAGTGTAGCAAAAATGAGCAGCACAACTATTGGCACATCCGTGGCTCTAGCAGTCAAAGCTTCATCTCTTAGCTCGGCAACAGCTTTTATAATAATTGAGGCTTTCGGCGGATAGGGAGAGAGAGATAAAGCAATACCTTACATTTTTACAATAACGGCATATTTGCCGAGAATTATTCGTCCAAACGAACGGTCGAGATTCTTCCCTTTTCTACCTTATTTTTCTTCTTCTTTTTTTTTTTTTTTTTTTTTTGTACGATTGGATCGGTCAATCCGGATGAACGAACGGAGCTTCGTCGATTGGCAAGCCCGTAGTTTTCCGTGTTTGCCCTGCGGATATAAAATAATCGGTCTCACGGACGTTCCCTCGTCCGTTGCTCTGGCTAATACGTCCCATTGTGGGCTAAATCCCTCAATGGAGCAAGCCTGTTTTCCCGCGTCCTCTTCGTCGTCGCGTGGCGTATAATTTATAATCTAGAAGGGATTCGTTCCGTGGACGAAGTTGAAAAAAAAAAATCCATTTTGCCTTGGGCGATTTATTAAACGTTCAAGTATACGGTCTGGTATGCCAAAAGTGCCGTCGACTCCCTCATCCCTCGAGGGATTATTCATCGTTAGCCCGTTATCGCTCTTTCGAGACTCGGAAGGAGCGGAACGGATGAAATTTTAAATGAGCTACGCTAAGCGCAAGCGCCCTACATATACGGATCAAAAAAAATACTGTGGACAGTGATAGATTAAAAAATAATTAATTAATATACAAATTTCTCTGAGCCTGTGCAAATTTTTCATTCAAGTTCTCTTAGCCAGAGGAAACTGAAGTTTAATCGATTTATCGATCAAAAATAGGTGAGCCGCTCCACAGCGAGAACTAAACGTTTGGCAGAGATGCTCGTTCTCGTCGTGGGTGAAATTTTTAATGAGCTACGCTAAGCGCGTGCTCATCTACGGATCAAACAAATTCTGTGGCCAGTGATAGATTATAACTAGAGATGTGTGAATATTCAAAAATTTCAATAATTCATCATGAATTCAATGTGAATAATTCGTATCTGAATATTCAAAATATTCGAAGAATTAATACTATTCTAATAATTTGAATATTTCAATATATTCGAATAATTTTCATCGTCTAAATATTCCAATTAGGTAAGCGAATTATTGCGATCATTAGAAATATTAATTTGAGAGCAGAGCTGGGCAGTATTTTTTTAATTACTTAATGTATTTCAGGAATAAAATGCAACCGAGCATAAGTTCTTCAGCTTTGTAGTTATCAAAATTTCAATTGTAATCCGAATTTCACAACTCGAAGATCCGATTCATAAAAATTATTCAAAATATACGAATTTTTGTACTATTCATGAAAATTCGTATTATTCGATTTTTTTTTTTGAATTCCAATTATTCGAACTACACGAATTTGTTTGAATTATTCATAAATTTTCGAGTTATTCGAATTTTTTAATATTCAGTTTAAATTTTGAATTGAATGTCAATATTCAATTCGATTCAATTCAAACGCTATTCGCACACTCCAAATTATAAGATAATCAATTATTATGTGAATTTCTTCCGATTCCTGCGTCCCTAGACATTCTTCATTGAATTTTTCTCATCGCCAGAGTGAACGGAAATTTAATCGATTTATCGATCATAAACAGGTCAGCCAGTGTACTGCGAGAAGTAATCGTCTGGCAAAGATCCTCGTTCCCTTAGCGGAAGCTTGCCCTGTCGTTAACGTTGTCACGCACACGACCGACCGATTTTGCTGTTTACACGAGGAAGAAGCGTGTATACCCCTACAAGCATCGTGCAACCACTTGCACGGTTGAGCTCGTCTGTCACGAAGAAGCTTAGTTTTCCATTAAACCTTCCGTCCGGGGCGGTGTCGCGCAGTTTGCTTTTCGCTAAGGCCCAACACTCGCCCGGATAAGCCCAGCGTTATTGCGAGCCATGCGAGATTTCGTACGTGCACCCGATGCCTCTCCGTCGTTCATCTCTTCCTCCTCGCACATCGGCTATTCGCTCTGTGTGTACCGCGCGCATCCACCCGGTCCTCTTCTCTAACCAAGTGGATGCAGCGATTTTACGAAACTTCATCTATAACGCACCCCGAGGTTATGATATAATATTCTTCAGCGTATCTATATAAGCAGAACACATGTTAAAAATGTTATGAAATTTACAACATTGGTGTATGAAATAAAAATTAATATACATTGCATTTGAATTTTAATAATTTTAATAAATTATTTATTAATAATATATTTATTATATATAAATAAATTATTAAATTTGAATTTAATAATTTAATCTTAAATGCAATATCTGTATGTTAAGGAGGGAGTCTCGCTGAGGGTGACTTCGCATGAGTTCGACAAAAATAATAGAAAAATTGCAAGTACTTCTTGATGGTATAAAAATCTGAAAAAAATGCATGCATACTAAAGGTACTGAGAATATTAATTTTGCACAATAATAATTACAAAATTTTATTAACAAATTGATGAAAAAAATAATTGCTTAACAAATTTGCCCGCAACCCAGCTTTTTTTTTCGTGAAAATGATTCGTTTATTTTTCTGAATACGTATGCATTTTTTCAGATTTTTCAGTAATCGTTGATTTTTTTTTTTTTATGGAAAAATCAACGATTACTGAAAAATCTGAAAAAAATTCATGCGTATTCAGGAAAATAAACGAATCTTTTTCACGAAAAAAAAGTTGGGTTGCGGGCAAATTTGTTAAGCAATTATTTTTTTCATCAATTTGTTAATAACATTTTGTAATTATTATTATGCAAAATTAATCTTTTCAGTACCTTTGGTATGCATGAATTTTTTCAGATTTTTATACCATCAAGAAGTACTTGCAATTTTCTCTTATTTCTGTCGAACTTATGCGAAGTCAGCGCGCAGCGAGACTCCCTCCTTAAAATTGCCAGTGATGGCATTGGAAATTAATACATTCGTATATGAAAATGATGTTATCATTACAAATATTATACAAATAATATCGTTTTTAATATACCGATAACGCATTATTCTTACATACGTGTCAATGAAATTTCACATACTGTATATGCACAAAACTTCATATACATTTTATGAATTTACGAACAGAAATTTTTAACAGTGAACTTACATTTCAGAACTCTCTGGCGCCGAAGGTCCGACGTTTTTCTCAATTAATATTATCACCAATTTTTTTTTAAATATTTTATTTTAAGCCATCACAAAGTGAAGCTGCCGAATCGTTCGAGTTTTCGAGCGACAGGTGCAACGTCGGCTGGTCGTTGATAATTCGCGAGTAAATCGTAGTCTGTGATTAATGAGCTAATATCGCTTTGCGTTCTGTTCACAGGAGTCCGAGAGTTTGGCGGTGTTCTCCGAATTGTTGATGTGCACGAGCGTACGTGAGCTGAGTCTGTCCAACGCTCGTCTTCATCTCGCCGTTCACGAGGGTCCACTCTCGCGATTGGGCCGACGAGACGACGCCGGTGCCGAGCTCCTCAGGGCTGCACCACCGCCCGCTTGTCCAACCATCGTCTTCCTAAGGCTGGCAGGTTTTCAAGTAAGAGTCCGCAGACACACTTATTTGAATACCTCTCTAAATAGCCTCCGGTTGTTAAGTGGCCGCTTCAATCGGACCACCAATGCGCCTGACAAATATCCTTCTCCGCTATTCAGTCCAGACTATCGTATGAGAAAGCCAGAACCAGCGAGCATTGAGAATTTTTTCTTCTTTTTTTTTTTCATCGTCTCATCGCTGTCGACCAGTTTAATTCTTCCAATGATTTTTCAATCCTCAAGCAGTAGTTTTCAATCAAACGAGCTTTGCTTGTTACAGGCTCATCCGGTTCCCGATTAATCCCCCAAGTTGAAGCTGTAATAGCTTCTCGTTAAGCCACTCACTTGGTCGTAACATTGAAGCTGCTTGGTTTCGCGGAAGCGAGATTTAACGAGGAGGCTTGGCGTTGTGCCACGATAATCCAATAACCGATTCTGCTAATAATAATAATAATAATAATAACAATAATAATAATATTAATAATGATAACATTACCGTGTATACAGGAGCCAATATACAAGAGCCATCCTAATTAGACCTTCGTGTGCCGCGTCCCGCCGGAATCTCAAGAATTAGGGCGGAACAGATATAATCGGGGAAGTCTCTGCTCGCTCGCTTTTAAGTTTATCCAAGATTACGTACGGCGTATACACTGTGTGCGTTCATCGCGGATGTTTGTCAATACCTATCGGGCCGCAGGCATTCACCGCATCGTATTCAGACTCGTCTATCTACCTATGTTGCAACGTTGTACTCGCACGATAGAAGCCCTCCCTGTAAAAGCCACACGATATCGCGTTCCGCGCTCCCGTCCATTCAACCGACGGCTCTTTCACCGACTCGGCTCCGCGGAAGCTTCCGGTTTCTCGCCGTCTCACCGTGTTCGTATTAACTTGTAACTCGAGTATCGTATGCCGAATGAAGATTTCTAAACACGCTCGCGTTACTAATACCTGCAACGAACTGGTTTATCGATGGGATTCGATTTATTGTTTTGTCGAGATTAAATTTTATCGATAATTATACGTTCTTTTTTTTTTGTTTATCTTTACAAAAAGCCGTTATATTGTATTTATTTATTCTACTGCATGGTACGATCGATCGGAAATAACAATCGCTAATTGTGCTTATCAAAGCAGTGAACGCTTCGCGCTCATTTCGCATGAGTTCGAGAAAGAATTCGAGAAAATTGCAAGTACTTCTCGACGGTATAAAGATCTGGAAAAAATTCATACATATTAAAGTTACTGAAAAGATTAATTTCGCATAATAATAATTTCAGAATGTTATTAACAATTTAATCAAAAAATTAATCGTTTAACAAATTAGCGGGCAAACCAACTTTTTTCTTTAATGAAAATGATTCGTTCATTTTTCTGAATACGTATGAATTTTTTCAGATTTTTCAGTCAACTTTGATTTTTTTTGTTTTTTCACACATTTTTTTCATGTAAACAAAAAAAAAATCAAAGTTGACCGAAAAATCTGAAAAAAATCATACGTATTCAGAAAAATGAACGAATTATTTTCATAAAAAAAAACAACGTTATGTTGCCGGATAATTTGTTAAACAATTAATTTTTTGATTAATTTGTTAATAACATTTTGGAATTATTATTATGCACAATTCATCTTTTCAGTATCTTTTGTGTGCATGAATTTTTTTCAGAATTTTATACCATCGAGAAGTACATGCAATTTTCTCTTATTTCTCTCGAACTTATGCGAATTGAGCGCGAAGCGACCTTAATTGGTAAAAAAAAAATGAATATATTTTATTCGGTCGCAGCCGTTGCTTGGCGTTTTTGGAGTATTTTTTTGCGGTTTCCGGATAGAATTCTACGGTCTCGTTACACGCGAGATCCGGTTCTGCGTGCAAAGATAGAGCCGGGATAATCCGCGGATCCTTTCGGAGCGCGAGTCCCCTCTCGAGGGAAATCAAATGGACGTAAACAAGACCGACAGGGCGTACGCTCTCGCTCTCCAAGAAATTTCCATCCGGTATAGCGCGTGTCCCCTTGAATTTACATAAAATCAATGGCCCCGCGCTTTGACACCGATAAACGCAAAAGTTCTGAACAAATGTTAATTAATCAATATTTTTTATTTTTTTGTAATTTCTTTTCAAAGGTGACGGTGAACGATAGACCGGCGCTCCGTGGACCGTTGCTGTTGCCGTTCCTCGCCGGTTTCACCGCTCTCAGCGAGCTCGATCTATCCCTGGACAAGTCGGAAATCGGTGGCAGCAGCAGCTCGCTCCTCTTCATCGACGACAAGATCCTCCAAAACTTCTTCGGCTCTCTCTCGTCGAACTTCAAGAGTCTCCAATCGTTGCGAATTAATTTCTGGCGCATCAGCCTCGAGGACAGCGAACGAACGATGAGACACATATCGAAGAATCTCAAGCTCTGCAATCTAAGCTTTCTGAAAGCGAACGGTCTCATCGTCACCGACAGCGCGAAGAAAGTTCAAATGGAACACATGTTTCTGCAAACGATACTCGCCAATATACAGAATCTCACCTGGTTGTGCCTCGACGGTGTTAAACTGACCGACACTCAAGCATCGTGCGTCGGCAAGTGTATAAGAGATCGTTATCCGGGCACTAGTCTAGAGATCAGCGCCAAGGATATACACGTTAAATCGATAAAGGCCCTCGTAGCCGCGGTCGAGGACGGCGGAAGGGCCGAGGTTGTCTACACCGGTGGCTCGAGTTGCCGTTTGAAAATAACGAAAATTCAAAAAAATGGCAAAGGCAAGAAGAAATGAATCGATCATGAAATTTAAAAAAAAAAACGGTCATGACGATCGTCTCGCGATAAAAAAGAAGAAATACGCAGTTTTCGACGAAGGATTTGAGGTCCTCGAAACGCTCGAACAGGAACGCTACTTTTGCGTAGTTTCCCAGCGCTTCCCGCACGCGGAATGCGACGAAGATACGACAGGATGTTTTTTTTTCTTTCGAATTTTTGCTACACCCGTTTGGTTCTTACGGAAAGAAACCACCATACGGGGAAATAAATAACAACGGATATCGAGATTGCATCGAGACCCGAAAGGGGCGGCAGATGTTTCCTGAAAAATTAAATACACATACACACACACACACACACACACACACACATACACACACACACACACACACACACACACACACACACACACACACACACACACACACACACACACACACACACACACACACACACACACACACACACACACACACACACACACACACACACACACACACACACACACACATACATATATATATATATATGCGAAATGGACATTATTGATCGATGATTGTACTATGAATTGATAGCATTATCTCACGATGTGACCAAGACACATAACCGAATAATACTCGAAGAGGCTGTTGCAAATATAAGTACGTATTGTTGTTAGATCGAATTGTAAATTACGATTAAATGAAAAAGAGAGTAATATATGAATATTATTATTATATCGAGATTAACACGGATAATCCAGAAGATTTAAAAAAGTGAGTAAAAAAAAATGGCTTTACCTGTGGCGTTGTTGGACAGTTGAAAAATTTTATGGTAAACACAGTATCATGGCTGGAATACCTCGACATTGAATTTTTTGAGCCATCGGATCGATAAACGAATGGGAGAATTTTAAAAGAAGAGGACGAAAGTAGCCGGACGTTGTAAAACGCGTTACGAAACAACCTGCCCAAGATCTTATTGTATAAAGAAATAATGTTATGGAGTACCTTGTAAAATCGACTGCCAAACGAATACGTATAGATAATAGTGTCTTCTTATTTGTTTAATTTTTTTTTCTTCTTTTTCGTGTGCTGCGCAACTGATATTACACGAATTTATCGTTGCGTAGGATAAGTCGATTTAAGAATCATGCTATTGCGCGTACCTAGGGTGGATTTTACAGTCATTGATGGGTTGAGCGAATTATCTTGGATCGGCAAAGTTGCTACGCCCGACTCTGAGGTAAGTTTGGAAATCGAGAAAAAAAACTTGAAGCATGAGGTTGGAAAAATTCGACGTTTTCTACTGTCCATTATCAACTTTTATCTACCGATTTACTACTTATTGCATTTTTCGGGAAGTAAAGATAATTCAAGCTCACTCTCTACGTAAAAAAAAGTAGAGAAATGCTCTATAATAATCTTTCGAATTTTTCCCTCGCCCGAATCACGGTGTTGAGATATAAGATAATATGTAATAATGTAAGCTAGAAACGTTTGTCTCGAACTCCAGCGAATCCGAAAAAAGAAGATATTTGAAGTGTTGATATCCATCTCCTATATCGCGTGCGATCAATGACTGGAATATCCACCGTATCGCTTGATAATCGAGTTCCATCGATTTCGCACGCTCGTCCAACGTGGTTTATACTACGTGAGTAAAAAAAAAAATATACAACTTCGCAGTATCCAAGAATTTTCGCGAGAATTTTCAATCGATAAGGTCCCAAATACTGCTACGCTATCTGTAAAAGTGACGAGAACGTGTTAGATACATTAAACGATTGGTAGTTCAGGCAGGAGGGATTTTTCGATTTACGGGTGTTCGTCGAATTTTTTTATTTTTGATAGTTTGCTATGTAAATAATATAGTGTCGATTGAGAATCCTAATCAGACGAAAAACGATTACGAAACAAATTTAAAAAATAAATAATTGCGATTTGTTATATATGTATACGCAAGTTCAATGTACGAAGGGGAATCAATGTTTACGAAAATTAAAGGAAAAAAAACGGAACATAAAACGCGCAATTCAATCCACACACGGGACTCGAGAAATTACACTATGCGCGACGGTGTCGTCCCGAGTGCTTTTACCATAAAATATTTATGTATTTATATGTGTGCACATATCCTTGAAATAAATGTAATATGTGTTTGATTCGAATGACTTTATATATATATATATATATTCCAGACCACAAACCATATCCTCTTTTTGTGATAAATTATATTTGTGTTCCTAATCATGCACCAGAATACGTCGCCTCCGGTAAATCTCTGACAATCTGATGTTCTGGATTTCAAAACCTCGTAATTCATAGGGAGAGCGCCAAACACCCGAGACTAATCTCGTAATTATAAGTTCATCTGTTTATTATTATTTACACAATTGGTATGATTCACGATCTTAATCGCTCATTCACGCTTTTTTCATATACATATTTCATCAAATATAATAAGAATTCTTCATAAAACATAACATTATCTTACGATCCCAGACACACATGCACACTATATATTTCCCTCGCTACTGCAAAAATTTTACACAGACATCTCTAAATACCATACGCTACAATGTCAGGTGTCAATTTAATAATTGCAGTTATATCGTCATCTTGGCTAAAGTGAGCCACGGTTCCAACTTTATTTCGTCGTAGTTTAGATACTCTGTAGAGTTTACAGGTAGTACTTCTTCATTTTCGTTTATTAATGACTATCGGCAATCCCCCTTTGGCCTTGTAATTGTTGATCGTAACTTGTGGGTTTCGAGGATCTTGTTACAGAGATTGTCGAGTCTCCGAGTCACGTATGGAATGTTCACAATTACTAAACATCTAAATATTATGGCCAATACTTCTCGTATGTATAACGTTGGAAATTTCACTCGAAACATATTTATCCTCCGTCTTATCACGACTATCTGTAGCACTTTACGAGCACGGTATAAAAATGTTTCGAACATCAAATTCATTCATCACCTGCTTACGTACAAAATATAATTACGCTACAGCGTAGGCGAATTCACGTTCGACGATAAATTACTGCCTAAATCGTTGAAATTACTAATAGTACTTCGGCTATTGTAAACTCGACTGGATCGTCTAATTATTTTTTTCAGATGGAAAAGAAAAGAATTTTACGCGACCACTATTTCCATTGCGGTTAGTATAGACCAATAAACAGGTGTCGTAACTCGAATATTTATAAATGCAATGATGGGTATTTCTTCATTTTTGTGAAAAAAATCTCAATCTAGCCGAGTTCGAATCTACAAAATGCATTATTCGCCTGCTTCCATCAAGCTATTTCTAAATGATGGATGTGTAATAGTTTACAAGTTTCAGCTAACATTATCGGAATGCGACGAAGCATCCGAATTTTGCGCTTAAGTTTGGGAGACCAAAGGACGATAGAAAAAATAATCAAGCACTCTGAAGACGGAAGCGAACTTGTTATGGGCAAAGTAGACAAATTTGACTTACAATCAACGCTACAGTATTACCCTCGCCTGAATTACCCACGTGTAAAAAAGTAAAAATATTTAACAAACTTTAGCAGCGAGACAGTAGACATTCTTTTCATGACCCTTATCATTATTCCCATGAGCCAAATACGATTCGGCGGTAAGATATATCGTTTACTTAGGCGCATCGACGAAACCGGTACGAGTGAAAAAAAAAAATTCTTTGAATTACACTATTAAATACTATTGGCTATAAAAAAAGCTGCGAAATTTCGTACTCATGACGAATTGCATCCACAGTTATCGGAAAAATTCTTTTATCCCCCTCCGCGCCGCAAATTAATTAGCGAAACAGTTCTTTCAGACAATTTGTAAATCGAGCTTGTAATTTCTGCCGCTATTAACAACACAGCCGCATAGTTTCAGCAGGGCAAGCAAGTTGCGTATGGTAGCGATGTTACGAGCTTCCCTGCGACAAGCACCACAAATCGTAACGCCCCCGTTGAAAGGGAATTTGTCAGAACGTATTTGATCGTTTTCGTATTTCGTGCATCACATGGGTGCGTAGTCGAGTTGCACGGTGAGTTGTCTCACACCGGCAGCTTGGAATATCATTTGCGTGTGAGCAACGACGTACTTGGGATCGACAGTTCTGGCCACCTCCAATTTCAATGTACCGATGTAATTGTCCGAGCACAGTGTCCAAAAGTGCGGCTCCTGAACACTGTAAACCCCCGCTAATTGGGTAACTTTGTTGTAGCACTGAGTGAGCGCGTGATCGAGCGCCTCGGGCTGGCGCTGCATAAGTACGACCATTGATTGTTTTATCATCGGCAAAACGTTTATGATTATCAGCACGGCTATTACCATTGAGCATATCGGATCGGCGATCATCCAGCCGAACATCTGCATAAGTACGGCAGATATAATGACGCCGACAGAGCCGAGAGTGTCCGACAGTATGTGAAGATAAACTCCACGCATTATTTGCGAATTTGAATTCGAACTGATCGCACTGTCGATCTCTATGTCATGATGATCGTGACTGTGACCGTGGTTGTGATTGTGATTGTGCGAATGGTCGTGACCTCCGCCTCCGTGCGAATGTCCGTGTCCTCCGCCGCCGTGCGAATGTCCGTGGCCGTGTTGGAAGGCATAAATTCCTACCAGATTGACGAGCAGACCCAGGACCGAAACGACGAAGAGCCTCTCGTGCTTGACCTCGGGGGGTTCGATGGCCCGTTCCACCGCTTCGGACATTATGAAGAAAGCGATGAAGAGAAGAAACAGACCATTCACGAAACCCGAGAGTATCTCGGCTCTGACGTATCCGTACGAGTAACGCTCGTTCGCTCTCCACTTCGTTATCACAGACGCGGCGAGACTGGCGAGCAGACCTGTACAGTCGAAGAACATGTGAAAACTGTCAGATATCAGACCGAGACTGTTTGTCAACATGCCGTACGACAATTCGACAAAGGCGAACGACAAGTTGAGCAGAAGGAAGAGAAACAAATTTCTCGTTCTCTCGTCCGAGAATATCAGGCGCTTCCAGTTTAGGATCTTCTCCTTTAGTCTGCTACCCATGCTCCGGGTATCTCTGTGCATCAGCGGAAGCATCTTGAACGATTTGGTTTTTCGCTTGACGTTGCTGTTATCGAGATCTGTAAAAAAAAACAGTTGCGGTAATTAATTGCTTTTTAATTTAAAATTTCTATGTATAGAATTTCTCTGTTTACATGATTTTCGAATGCATGTCAAGTTTAAATTGTAAAAAAAAATATCGGCGTTACCGCAGGTAGAAATGAAGATAGGACAAAAATAATGACCGCTTCGCTGTGCAATAAACGATTCGACAACTGTCTTAAAGCTGCCTTATGGAACGCGAACTCACACGTGTTGTTTATGCAAAATTATTCTTATCAGTCGCGGCAACTTTGACTTGCGATAAAAAAAAAGTGGATCGAGACGAAGAGTGTCGGAGTGTTCGGCCCTTGCGGGACAACCATACGGTACGGTATGTTTGGTCCTGAACAATTTCGGACGTCAATTTTTTTTTTCCGTCCAAGTCAAAACTGGATGACACGTCTACGATGTTGGAAGGTTAAGAATCAAATTTCTCTGGAAACAAAAAAACTCACCGTCCACTCGTCGATTCGGTCCTCGGTTCGGACGGTTGGAAAATAAAAATAATAAAGTTCAAGAGACTTTCTTCTTTTCAAATGGAATACATCTTTCGTAATTACGAAAGATCTTCGATTCCCGGCTGCGGATATGCCCGACGAAGCGCCATGTTGAACACGCTTGAGCCACTCCTGTCAAAATGACAACTGGATTGCGATCGTTCGCGAATCACCGAAGGAGATAAAAATTTACGATAAAAAAAATTGTTCACAACTATTTGCATTTTCATAGGTATTTTTGCGAGCGAGACGGTCGAGACTTTTCGACACGGATTGATACTTTATTTGACTCGCTCGGTGACAGCGGTCGAGGAGCGAAAATCCACTATGGCGCATCGAACACTTCCCTTGTCTTTCCGAGTCGTCAGCCATCATGGTAAGTGGATCGTGTCCAGTTACTCTCCCGTATATTTCGCGCACAAACGTTCCACGCGGATACGATAAATGAAAAATAAATTGTCGAACGCCGAGTGAAATATCCGATAAATCGATGGGCGACCAGTGCTTCGACATAAAACTTATAAATTCTCGAGTATTCGAGTCGGCAATTTCCGTTGCTCACGAGCACATGGCATTCACAACAAACTCGCCAGTTATAAAACGCTTTATTGCTCGTCGTTGTTCGTCGAAAATCGAGTGATTTTCTTTATTGAGTTTAATAAATTCTGACAAATTATCGGCACCTTTTGAGACCATCGGGATAGCAAGCTTTTATTGTTTCCGCCTTAAACTTCGCATACGACGTTGATCAATGTTTAACCTAACTTTTCAAGCATCGGCAAAGATTACTCGAACTTCGCCGCTGATAAACTTGCTGAACAATATTTGTAGACGTTAAAACATCGTTCTTAGTATTTCTGAATGGTATTTTCTAAAAATAAAATATGATACATGTGATTGAGCAAAAAGTAAAGTCCGATGAGAATATTCGACAAAACGTTTTGGAACAGTGTACGACAAATGATGCGAAATTCTTGCAAGACAATATACGTGGTTGCAAATACACTGATTTAATGAGGCTGATAAAAGACTTCAGCATTAATTGTTAGGCTGTTCGCAAGGAAAAAAATTCTAACTCTGAGCTTTATATTTCAGCCGCCTAAAAAGGACACGAAGGGGTCTTCCAAGCAACCCCAGAAGACCCAGAAGAAGAAGGAGGGCGGATCCGGCGGCAAAGCCAAGAAGAAGGTATTTTCGATAAAAGAAATATTTTATCTACGGCGATGTGAAAGACTCGGCTCTCCGCTTCCCACTGATGTTCAATCACCCAAGTCGCTCACTGGGGAACAGAAAATTTTCATTATTTGCTCATTCAAGCGCAAGAACTAGATAAATCTAGTTCTTGCGAGGGGATAATTAATATATATATTTTTTTAATATATTAATTATCTCCTCTTAACAACACTATATAATCACATTCTTTTATATCGAATCTTTGGTGGAGTTTGCGAGTATTTCTATCAGTCCTGATTACTTCTCTAAAATAATTGATATAAATGTTACATTTGACATAATGATAAAATTAATTTAAACTGAAATCGGCGTGACGAAAATTTCACACGCCGCCTATTAAAAATGAGAGCTCAACTGATGATACTCTTCTGACCCGACAATCCATGAGGGTTCAAAACTGATTTAATGAGACTGATGCTGTTCAAAGCTTTGCCATTTAAGACACCCATATTATTTTTTGATATTCTAAAACGTGATTTTTTTATTTCTATAATTGCAGAAGTGGTCCAAGGGAAAAGTTCGTGACAAGTTGAATAACCAAGTGCTGTTTGATAAGGGCACGTATGACAAACTTCTCAAAGAGGTACCTCAGTACAAGCTCATCACCCCATCGATCGTCAGCGAAAGGCTGAAGATCCGTGGATCGCTGGCCAGGCGAGCACTGATCGAACTCCAACAGAAAGGACTCATCAAGCAGGTCGTTCAGCATCACGCCCAGCTCATCTATACCCGTACAACAAAGGGTGACGACCCTGCCGCGTAAAGCGACTCACTTCACCATGTGTAAATTGGTTTAATTAAAAAAATTATAAAATCACAAAAAAAAAGTTTCATTATTTATTCAAAAGTTTAAATTCATTTCCGTTGAAGGGTAACGAAGTTGAAGAAACGCCGTGTATATGAAACTTATGTCCTGTAGATGGCGCTGCAAGGTTGCTTTGAATCGCATTTAGCGTATTTAGCGAAAACTGAGATTTTCAGAGGGAAAACAAACAACTTTCCAAAATATGTATAAGACAAGATTTTTATACGGAGGATTTTTTTACCTAGTTACTCTTTTACCGGAAATGCAATGACACCCTACAATTCGCGCGCGCGATGTTCCTTTAAAAATGAAACGAGCCAACATGAAATTGGGCGGAAGTTGTGGCCCGTGGCAACCAGGCCCCCGATAGTCTTTTGTTCGATTACCACAAAATTCTCCTAGTGCACTGTTCAACCGTCGACTCTGTCATAATCTCTCGTTCGCGTCAAAATTAATCTTCAAAAGACGATACGCATCTACCGTGGGATAGCGGCGCGTGGAGCCGCGCGCTCGCTTGATGCTTCCAACAAAACCGGAAATACTCGGCAGACGTCCGGAGAGCCGTGGTTGTGTTCGTCATCTGGGTATGTTTAGGTACGTGAAGTCGATGCCACGTATCGCTCGATCCATCGGGGCTAAGGACACTAGGAAAGGAATATATAATGTCTTAAGCATGAAGAAATATTAGCCAAGCTTTTCGATACTCCATAATCAAGATCGTTCAATTAAACAAGACTTTAATATATCGTTTCTTCTCGTCTCAGGTACAAGCTGAACTTGATGCCCAAAATTCTAGTGCAAGCAACAACTTCAATGAGGTTCGGGGCCATCGTCGAGGGATCTATCTTCATTCCTCGTTACCAATTCTGACTAAACGCGCATTCAAAGAAGAAAATCATCTTCGCTCTCGCGTCTATAACATCCAGAGAGTATCCTGGAAATCATTCCTCGTGATGCCCCAATGAAGAGCTTCTGGAATGGCCACGAAACTGAGCCCCCGAAACTCGGAGGTGAACGCCCTTGAGCAGCGTGGCTATATTATTGGAAAAAAAATTGGACAGGTGAACGTCGATGATTTAATTACGTTTAATGAACTTCGAAGCTATTGCACTGCCGGCCGAAAGCTCTGGAAGAATGATATATCTTCCCCACCTTTGTTTCTTCCATTTTGGTTACAAATAAAATATCCGCCAGGGCTCATACGCTACTGTGCATCTCGCCGAATATGTGGACGGCACGAGTCCGAAGAAGATGCGTCTCGCTTGCAAAATCTTCGACAAGGGCGAGGCGCCGCTGGACTGCCTCGAGAAATTCTTTCCTCGCGAGCTCGAAATTCTCACGAAGATCGAAAATCCTCATATAATTCAGGTGATCGATCTCCTGCCGGATATCACTGTTAGGGCCGCGAAAGTGTTGAATCTTATTTGAAGATATCCGGTTTACATAGTACAAACAATAACCATTAAGGTGATGTGAAATACCGCCGTCTGTAACAAAAACTGCATACCGTTTTAAGGCCGCAGACCACCGAGGAAAAAGAACATTGTCTTTCCCTAGTGAATCGGCAGACGGAGGAAAAGACAATCTTCTTTTTCCTCAGCGGTCTACGGCCTCAAAACGGCATGCAGTACAGTTTTTGTTACCAACTGGGCGCGGGGTAGGTGAGCGGGAGGGTGTTGCTCATCACCTTAATCACGAAGATCATCTTTGTCTCATTCTCAGGTTCACAGTATACTGCAGCGTGGACCGCGTGTCTTCATCTTCATGCGTTGCGCGGACAACGGTGATCTTCTGGATTTCGTCAAGCGAAACGGTCCGGTACCGGAGCAACAATCGAAGCTGTGGTTCCGTCAGATGGCCTCGGGTCTTCATTACCTTCACGGCAAGAACATAGCTCATCGGGATCTCAAGTGCGAAAACATCTTGCTCTCCCGTAAATTCAATGTCAAACTCGCCGACTTTGGTTTCGCGAGATTCTGCGTCGACGACCAGGGACGAAGAGTCCTCAGCCAAACGTACTGCGGTTCGGCGGCCTACGCCGCGCCTGAAGTCGTTTCCGGCACGCCGTACAATCCGAAGCTCGCCGATGTCTGGTCTCTCGGTATAATTCTCTTCATTATGCTCAACGAGAGGATGCCCTTCAACGACGAGAATCTTCGCCAGTTACTGAAGGACCAGATGTCCAAGAATTGGGTCTTTCGTACACGCGTACAGGAGACCGTTTCACCTCTGGCGAAGAGCATTATTCGCCACATTCTCGAACCGGATATCACTCTGCGACTGACGTTGGATCGGGTCCTCGGTCACGAGTGGGTTCGCACCAGAAAGGACAAGTCCGGGAGTATCGCCGGAAGACTCGTTCATTCAGCACCGCCGATACATCCGCAGGTAACTTGCGAATATCAAAAAACATTTGACAATGTTTGTTCAATATCTTCCTCATGTTCGACGCGAATGTCTCCCCCTCTCGATGGTTAGGTAAGTCACGGCGGTGGTGGAAACAGCGGAGCCGCAACCGGAAATCCCTCGCCGGCACCGAGAATCGGTCTTTCGGCGTTCAAAGGCTCCGGAAATTCGAGTCACGCCGGAAATGGAAAAATTTCGGATACCTCCAGAAAGGAATCGTCGGCTCATCCACCGGCACCCATCGAGTGATCTATAAAAAAAAGACCGAGTTTTTTTACCATTCGATAGTTCCACAATGGTACGAAGATCCCTCGACAACCGACCCGAAGCTAGTCGATACAAACAATGATAATTCTTTTTTCTTTTTGAAAACCTTATTACTATTTTTCGAAACATCATACATGAAATAAAGATTTATCGATCTAAAAGACAAATTAATGTTTCATTGGTCGAGATTAAAAAGTTAGACATTAAAAATTCGAAATGGGTACATTAATAATAATTAAGTTTATTGTACATCTATCGCCTATTAATATACAAAACTATAATTTTTGGTTACATATACATACACATATGTATAATAACGTAATGATGTGCAGATATTACATAATATAACGATACAGGTAAATATCTTTTTTTGTTTTTTTTGTTTTTTTAATATATATAGTTTTACATTACAAATAACAAATAATTTACACGATTTCGTTAGATCAAATCGGCCAAAGTCATTCACGAACGGTAAAGCACCTTTGTGATGTCGAAAATAATTATTGAACCGTTCATGATTGACTTTGCAGCCGCGAACGCTACTATTCATTCGATATTGCGCGGTTCAGTGGGTCGCGGGATTAGCGAACGATTTCTATTTATGGTTTTTTTTAACCTTTTTCTTCATTTAATTTGTATTATTAAAAAATATAAGCCCTATAAGGTGACGCGTTCCGTTGAATATGCTACGATTAATCGTGCTCAACTATAGGGAACGAAGCTCGGGAAAATTGGTCAGAGCGTTTTAGTGCTCTGTGCGTGTTTTTTTTTCCTTTCCAAGACGCTCGTTGGAGCAAGTTCTTCAATTGCAGTGATAAAAAAATTGAATGCAGTACTCTTGTGTATCCACTGATTAAATACTAATAACGCGATAATTGACAGAGCGCTTTTTTGTTTGCCACGTTCGTCGTTTACTTTCTTCGTTATATTTCCTACTTCCGTTCTAGTTAAACTATCTACCACAACTCGTAAATAGACTGGCGCACTAAACATTATTCTTGGCTGGAGGGGACTCCGGGCATTTCCACGATTTACTGGCAAACGCGTACTAATAAATTTCGGCTAACATGAAATCTTCCGAGAACGCTTTACGCGTGACTCGTGATCGTTGTTAAAAAAAAATCCATTCTGAACGAAGCTCGATGAGAATCGGAGATTAAACTTTAAAATGATTCTCGAAAAAAATGGCATAAGGCACCGAAGACGGTGATCGAAGTTTAGACCCATCCGCCGGTCAATTTGTGGAACATCTCCTCGTTGAGAGTCTGATTTGCTTCTTTCGAGCGCATCGAGAGGAAGATGTAACCACCGATGAATTCGTGAACTACCTTGCAGTCGGCCGACTGACATTCGAAAATGATATTCTCCTCCTCGAATTGCACCATCATGTGCTTAACTTCCCAGTTTACATTCCACGCCTGAAACAAAAACATAATCGATATACCAAGATTCGTTTCAAAAATTCAATACCATTTATAAAAAATACAATGTCCCTGAAAGCCCAAGTTCCAGACAACATCGCGATTTGCAGAATAAAGTCGAACCTTCATTGTATTGTATCTCCACGTCTTCAAGTGATCGCCGCTGTTGAGTTCCATTCGCATGAGCCTGTTGTTCGCTATGCCGAGTAATTCGTCCTTGTTCTTTCCCGTGAATCTGACGATGAACAGAGAAATGCCGTATTCCGGTAACGATTGCCACGCCTTTACGTAATTAAGCTTGGCCTCGATCAGTGGAAGATCCTTGACGTTCGCGTGGGCCTCCAAGATCCTCTGTACCAGCTGCTCCAAAAAATAACAGCAATTAATGTAAGTCGAATATAATACATCATCGAGATAATTTGACTATAATAATGGTATCTTTGAGCTTTTCATGTATGACAGATTTATTTACCTTTCCCTTAAGTTTCTTTGCGAATCTAGGTGCCACGTAGTCCTCGGGTATAATATCGAGAGAACTTGGATTTATTGCCGGTGCCTGGGCGGGCCTCTGAAGTTGCAAGAACGCCTGGATGCTGTTGACTTCGCTCTCGTACGAGGAATCTGCCAGTGAACGACCCTTCGCAGCGAGTCTGCACGCAGCCATCCATTTTGCGTATTGTTGCTCCTGAATTTTTGTGAAATAAAAAATAAAATTAAACAAGGAGAAACAAAAAGCTACACTGCTTGAAAAAAAAAAATACCAACAGCATCACATCTGATCCACATTTCGGTCATTCCATCGGCGCTGGGTACTTCGAGCCTGATGCCATATCTTCCCTGGGCGAGATTAACGTCCGGTGTGACTTCGCAGCCCCGAAGATTTATAACGTAAGCCGGTGCCTCTGAACTGTTTGTCTCCTCCCGAGTTTTGTACAGCCTCAGCTGAAGATCTCGGCAAGTGAACCAGTAGCGCTTGAAGGCTTTGAGGGTGAAGCGCTTCGGCTTGAAGAAACGGAGATAGTCGCAGAGCTCGGGAACCTGCGTGATGTCGCTGGGTCCGTTGCTGATGTTGGTGCCCTCGAGAGATACCTGAAGATCCGTGAGGGCCGCGTCTATGTCGTCCTCGACCGGCGAGTTGGCGCCGTTCGTCTCGTAACTCGGCTGCGGCACGCTCGCCTGAAGGTTCACTTGTACCTGCAACATCAGAGCAATTGATTTTTTTTTTCTTCCTTTCCTCAGTCTGCCGGCTACGATGCCGACTCTTTGTGCCTGGACAACATATAGGCTTGCGAGGTCTTTTCAATATTGACTTCCGCTTTGAAAATTTCATTTTTCGACCGGAAGCGACGTATTTTCGGTGTGACGTCACTTCCGATCGAACGACGTATTTCCGAAGCCGAGGCACAGTAACCTACCCGTTAGTACAATCATAATTTTATAGATATTCCTTTCATGTAAAAGTGACTGGTAAGAAATTGTATGTAAAAATTCGATAATAAAGCGACTGGCCGGATAGATTTTCATGGACATCCCCACACTCCGACTGTCTGAAAGTCTCTTATCGATCTCTGCTATGCTCGGACACGCACCTTCTATGCAATATATCTACCCGACAGATACGTTTTATGCACGAAAACGGTGAGACCGAGGTCATCGCCGTGGGCCGCAAGTTCGTGGGAAGAGAACCATCGTTTTCTCGCGCGCGATAGTCTACGAGTGTGTTGTACGAAAGAAAAAAAAAAAAAAAAAAAAGAAAGAAAAACGAAACAACAATCGCGGAGGTGGACGATCGCGTAAGTACGTTTGAATTCGCTTGCGGATGGCTCGGAGGTTTTTGCGTGCCAAACTTGGTGCGCGTGGGGAAAGCTAGAATCGCTGTTATAACGTCGATACGCATCCTACGCGCTCATAACCGAGGACTTATAATTCTATCGTCGTGGGTATATTCGCGTTCCTGCACTCTCAACAAAGAACCTGTTATTCTTGCACGATGCATTGCGTAATTATTGAAATATTTAAATGTCGACCGCTATATTCATTAATATTCTCATTTTTTTATATATTATATTAATTACGTTGATTTTCCGTTGTTATTCCAATTTTAATTTCAAATTGTTATTTTTCACTGTATAATTGTTTGCTGAATTTTTTGTTATTCGTCGTTGTACGTTTGCGCACGCACTATTTTGAAATTATTTTTGAAATATTTGTATTTCGTGGTTCACTGAAATATTTCTGCGATTGCTTTCGTATTTATGCGGGTGTGTGCAAATTGATGATGCAATCTTTGACATTTTGCCCACATGTTTAAAAAACCTTACGGAAACGTTTCAATGTAAGATTCATGAGTGGACAAACAAATATTTTTTAAACCTTTCGAGAATATTTCCGTGCAATGCGGGTAGGCTTTATTTGGGACACGAATAAAATGACACTATTCTATTCTATATAATTGAAAATCTTTAATTTCCTCAACTAGAATGGCCAGCGGATACTGCTTTTAATCCAAGTCCACGAACGGAGTAAAATATTCATTATACCTGAAGGGCAGCGAACATGAGCATCTCTTCCTCGGTGCAGTCGATCTCTTCGGCGAGCAATTGCCACTTGGCCTGCTCGTAAATCATGTTTATCCTCACAGCGTCGGTCTTCGGATTGAGATCGTAGAACGAGTAAAACTTGAATTTGAGCCTGAGGGTGTCGAATTCCCGTATTCCCTGTTCCATTATCGACAGCGACGAATCGAGCCATGCAACGTTCATCCTCGCCCGTTCGATCAGGCTCTTTGGCCTGACGAGCTTCGCGCGAACCTCCGGCGATATCGATGTCGGACTCTGTGCAAGTGACTCAGTAAGACCGCCGTTCAGCGCCTCCAGGCTCATCGTACTATTGTTCGCGTTGAAGGAGCCCGTGCTGCCGAAACCCGACGAATTGTTGTTTCTCTTCCACGTACCGGTTTGCTAATAATCATCAAAAATAAAAAAAACCGTTGAAACAATTAATCGAAAAAATGAAGAAAAAAATTAATTAGATTAATTAATTGACCCTTTATAAGTCACACCTCTGTTCCAACTCTTCGGCGTTACCGCAGCAACGCGTGGGCTCCACTCCGTCTCCACTATGGTAACTCCAGCGAGTGGTGTTCATTTGTGAAATGAACACCACTCACTGGAGTTACCATTTAGCCGACCTAAATTCGAGAAATTCGCGCCAGAATTGCAAACACTTCCCGATGTTATAAAAATCTTTAAAAAATGCATACTTATTATTGGCACTGAAAGGACTAATTTTTCATAATAATAAATTCAACATTTTATTAACAAATTGTTGAAAAAAAATTGTTCATCGAAATATGCGGTAACTCAACGTTTTTTTTTTTTTTTAAATTAAAATGATTCGTTCATTTTTCGGAATACGCATGAATTTTTTCAAATTTTTATCTTTATTTTGATTTTTGGACATTTTTCCATGTAAAAAGAAGAAAAATCAAAATAAAGATAAAAATCTGAAAAAATTCATACATATTCCGAAAAACGAACGAATCATTTTCCTAAAAAAAAAAAGTTGAGTTACCGCATATTTCGATGAACAATTTTTTTTTCAACAATTTGTTAATAACATTTTGAAATTATTGTTATGAAAAATTAGTATTTTCAGTGTCTATAATAAGTATGAATTTTTTCAGATGTTCATAACATCGGGAAGTGTATGCAATTCTTGTCCGAATTTCTCGAATTTAGGCGAAATGAACACCACTCGCTGGAGCTACCTTAAGTCCAGTTTCGGAGCGGTTTCGCTCGGTGCGACTTACAAAGAATTAATTAAGAATAAACAAAAGAAAAAAAAAAAAAGTAAAAATACCTCGGTGTTAATTCATCGATGAATTTATTAAGGGCGCAGAATGAGGGAACTCACCGAGACTGGTGAACTGATTGGCGTGCTGTGATTTCTGTTGTTTGGTGTAACGGGTGCACACATGAAGGGACTACTCTGATCCAGACTGCCGGTCGAGCCTCTGGGACTCTGACTCACCGGGATGAATGTGTTAGTGTCCGCGGGCACGGTGTAATGTCCGTTTCTCGGATTCTCGATCTTCTTCTTCGTCGGTAGATCCTTCGGATTGTACTTCAAATTGTTGGGCTCAAGGGGTTTGCAGAAAGACAGTTCCTCGGGGTGTCTTATTCCTGAGGGAGTGAAAAATAAAAAAATAATAATGATTTATATGAGGTCGACGACTTATAGATTGGTGGATGCCATCGGGTTGTGGATGAAATGATTTCTCGGCGGTTCTCGAGGGCATTTAGCGATAGACTCTCTTCAATTACGTCGTGTAATTGCAGGACGCTCGCGTCGTCGGGCGACCGACGAAAGAATTTGTCGCTACGCCAACTATCGCTCCCTCTAGTTGCGTCAATGAGATTTCTTTCTTTTTTTTTTTTTTCCGTCCCAACCGACGGAGAGTCCCCGGCGAGTGATGACCCGTACGATAGCCCTTCCCATGTCGTATACTCGCGAATGGACACACTTCGTCGGAGTGCATATGCGCGCTATAGAATTCTACATGTCGGTACGGTCGTTGCGTGTCCCTCTGCCTTTAGCGCGCTACACGCTTAGACGACTTTGAACACCGAGTAATTATGAAAAAGCCATAGATTCAACACGCGACGTTATAACGATTGACTCGACGTGTATAATTATACAGAACAAAAATTCTTTGTTTCGAGTTTGGCTTTGCAGACAAAATTTATTCCATTCGATGGACTAAAATTGTCTAATTATTCGATTTTAGCTCCGGCTTTAGCTCGTGCAATACGACACTTGTCACAGAACCTTTTACCGAAAGTCCTGTGACATTTTATAGAAATTATTATACGGTAAATATATGTCAATGAAATATTATCGACTATTGTGAAATTATTAAATTTTTCTTTCCGGACACATAATGGCATCTACAGGGGTCGAATGTGAAAAGGAACAAGAATAAGTCGAAGATTAGAGCTATTTAGAATGCGTAATTTATACGCTACCAGACAGCGTCCATCTTCACTTGTTATACTTATTATTATCCAGCTCGTTAACCCACTTCGTTGATTAAACAGCGAGAGGCTGTGTCAACCGCGCCTCGTATGCAAGTGTCACGGGTCACGGTGCGGGACACCAGAATGACCTTCGCGTGATCACTGTGTACGCAATTGCTAATCTTTTCTATTTAACTCGTCCGAGTGTTATTACGAATTCAACATTTGACGAGCTCGCGCGGATTAATGTTAGCCGGTGAGCTCATTGGAATTTTAAATATTATGAACACTCGAGAGTCATTCCGTAACACGAAAATTAATAAGGAAATGAAAAATTGACAAAATTAAAAAGTTTAAGGCGATTGGATTGGAGTCGAGGATAAATCTTACCGAGTTCTTTGCACAGATTGATCACGGCATTGAATGTCTTGACGGAAAAGTCGACCCTGCAGTCGAGACAGCGCATGTCGGGCAGCTGGACCCGCAGGGTTTTGTGCATCGGTGTGAAATGAAGAAGTGCGTCGGCGGCAACACCGTACTGATCGAGGGTACTTCTGGTTCTGGTGAGCCAGCGATTTCTCGCCGGCCACCAAAGCGCGTGATCCGACCAATCCATAGCGATATCTGTAAAATAAAAATAAAAAAAAACGATTGATTATTTTTGCGTTCAATCGATGATTATCATAAAATGTTGACCCTTCGGCGATTGAACGATGAAATGTCATGACTGTATAATCGTTGTTTCACGCTGCTGAAATTATATTGCCATAGTACGAACTAAAGATCGACAATTTTGCTCCAACCGATCGGCACTATTATAAATTACTTTTGGTCTTGAAAATTAGTTTCAACTTCAGTTGAAACTTGATTGGAACTTAAGTTGAAGCTTGGTTACAACTGAAGTTAAAGCTTGATTAGCACTTAAGTTGAAACTTGATTAGAATTTAAGTTGAAACTTGATTAGAACTTAAGTTGAAACTTGATTAGAACTTAAGTTGAAACTTGATTAGAACTTAAGTTGAAACTTGATTAGACCTTAAGTTGAACCTTGATTTGAACTTAAGTTGAAGCTTGGTTACAACTTAAGTTGAAGCTTGATTAGCACTTAAGTTGAAACTTGATTAGAATTTAAGTTGAAACTTGATTAGAACTTAAGTTGAAACTTAATTAGAACTTAAGTTGAAACTTGATTAGAACTTAAGTTGAAACTTGATTAGACCTTAAGTTGAACCTTGATTTGAATTTTATTTTCGTCTTGGAGTTTCAACTTAAACCAGTGAATAAAGTTTCGAAGGATCTCTACTCTTTGCTCTTCCGGATGCAAGACGAGTCCTTTTTCTTTTAGTTCCAGACAAGTGGTGCTGGGATCGTTGCTCCCTCGGCTCTTTTAGGATTAATAGGCGGGAAAGCGGAAGCAGCGAAAGGAAAGGAAGCCCGGACAATCGCGCTGTCGTCTGTGTATGCGGGGGCGTAAAAGAGTCATCGGACGCTCCTCGAACGGATGCGTAAGAGTTTCGCGTGCACGCAACGTTGGCTCTAACGACGATCGTTAACGTTCGAACGTCCGATTGAACAGGAGCAACCGTGTCGAGCTTCCTGAAGGAAGTCCCCGACGAGTTCTTTGCCCTTTCACGACTCAATTTTCGGAGCAGCTTCACGATCTCTCTTTCCCTTCGCTTTCGTGACATTTTCTCTCCCGTTTCCCAACAGAGCTGCCTTTTTTTTCGTCACGATTATGCGTGTCGCAGCCGCGGAGGCGTATCCGGGACATGTGTGCGATGTACTGCATACTCATGCCTGCATGCCAGCGTGTATGGCGCACAGCTTCTATGCCGTCCAGCCCCGGGGATTTCGATGTTTCCGTGATCACATCTGTTTCGGTCGGTGATTTAAGCGCTTCGATGCTCACTGAGCGCAACCGGTAGGCGTGAGCAAGGAGCTCGGGACACGCGGATATTAATGGGATCTGTCTGGTCCGTGCCGTCTCAAAGATGCACAAGGTTTTACAGCTTGTGTATCCAAAAATATAACAAAAATAAATTTAAAAAAAAGTTAAACGAATATTCTCCAATCCATTAGCTGCGCAACGTCAAATATTTTCTCTCAAGTATCTTCTTGGAGATCTAGATAATTAACAAACGAAAGGGTTCACAGCTTATGTATCCAAAAATATAACAAAATTAAAAAAAAAACGTTAAACGAATATTCTCCAATCCATTAGCTGCACATAGTCACATATTTTCTCTCAAGGATCTTGTTGGAGATCTGAACTCGAAGTGAGAGAAAATAATTAACGAACGGTAAATAATCACAAAGCTATTTTTTTTTTTTTTTCTATCAGATTCGGTAAAGTTGCTCGATCAGTTTTCTAGCCAATGATAATTGTTCAGAGTGAGTACAATAAAAAAAAAATCATTTATTGTACAACGTTCGACAAGCCGCTGTCTTTACCGCGTGAATTTAGCCAATATCAGCAAAGCTATTTTTTTTTTTTTTTCTATCAGATTCGGTAAAGTTGCTCGATCAGTTTTCTAGCCAATGACAATTGTTCAGAGTGAGTACAATAAAAAAAAAAACCATTTATTGTACAACGTTCGACAAGCCGCTGTCTGTACCGCGTGAATTTAGCCAATATCAGCAAAGCTATTTTTTTTTTTTTTTTCTATCAGATTCGGTAAAGTTGCTCGATCAGTTTTCTAGCCAATGACAATTGTTCAGAGTGAGTACAATAAAAAAAAAACCATTTATTGTACAACGTTCGACAAGCCGCTGTCTTTACCGCGTGAATTTAGTCAATATCAGCAAAGCTATTTTTTTTTTTTCTATCAGATTCGGTAAAGTTGCTCGATCAGTTTTCTAGCCAATGATAATTGTTCAGAGTGAGTACAATAAAAAAAAAATCATTTATTGTACAACGTTCGACAAGCCGCTGTCTTTACCGCGTGAATTTAGCCAATATCAGCAAAGCTATTTTTTTTTTTTTTCTATCAGATTCGGTAAAGTTGCTCGATCAGTTTTCTAGCCAATGACAATTGTTCAGAGTGAGTACAATAAAAAAAAAAAACCATTTATTGTACAACGTTCGACAAGCCGCTGTCTTTACCGCGTGAATTTAGCCAATATCAGCAAAGCTATTTTTTTTTTTTTTTCTATCAGATTCGGTAAAGTTGCTCGATCAGTTTTCTAGCCAATGATAATTGTTCAGAGTGAGTACAATAAAAAAAAAAAACCATTTATTGTACAACGTTCGACAAGCCGCTGTCTTTACCGCGTGAATTTAGCCAACATCAGCAAAGCAATAAACTAATCATGGATCAATAAGAGACCATGTACGATAAACAGGCTCCGGTGCATCGGACAGAACTTTTACAACTGTCGTCGCCGCACGGTCTCGGGGGGGACGATTCTAGAGCGGAGACTCGTGGTCGGGGAGGCTTTCGGTGTACGATCCTCCCTCAGTCCGCACGCACTTTCATATGTCTGCGAGCTCATAGCTCGGTACATAACGCAATGTGTACATAACTTTCGTCTGGCACATAGGCGAGCGAGGTGCGCACAGGTCTCGTGTGCGCGGACCTTAACGCCGGTACACGCGGTATACACGGTAAAAAAAAAAAAAAAAAAAAAAAAAAAAAAAAAAAAAAAAAAAGTACTTTTTACAATTTATCGTGCACAAAGGTCCACAATATATATATTTTTTTTGTTAATTTTCCGATCCCACCATCCAGTTTTTAGTTTTACAAAAAAAAAAAAGTGCAAACTAAAAGTGTTCATGCCACGTGAAATAAAAGCACATACAGTAGAACCTCGATTGTCCGAACAGCAATTTATTTAATTCGAACCTCGATTATCCGAACTGTAATTTATTTAATCCGAACTTTTATTGTCCGAAACAGAAATTTATTTTATCCGAACCTTTATATTATGCGAACCATGCCGCAAAATTTCGTTGTTACATATCGTCGAGCGTTACTTTGTTGCGGGCGTGTGCAAATTTCTATCATGCCCTTATACAACCAAAAATTGACGACTTTATCAAGAATAATGCTTAAAGTAAGCGTTTAATAGTATGTTCCAAAGTACATATGTAATGTTTGTATGGGAATTTATGCTTTTAAAAAACTCATATTCATTACGTACGTTATTATTATATTATATTTTTTATTCTATTTTTATTCTATCTTTATTCTACTGTATTTGTATATTCAAACCTTAACCAAACGTGTTTGTCACTTAATTAACAAAATGATTTTTACGAAATTTCGTATTCCGATTTTACGAAATAATTTTTTTACTGTGTAGATCATTTTGCTGTGCATTCGTCTTCCCCCCCACCCCCTTTTGTGTTCTTTCCTGCGAGGGAACCGCGTCCCGAGACACTTCGGTTTCTTTCTTACCCGTTCCCCGTCATTCGTTCGCTCCTCGGAGGGCGCAACCCTTGCGACGAGGGTGTCGGGTAGCCCAAGGGTTTCTTTTCCCCCCTCCGCTGCCGCGTCGCGCCATCTTCTTGCGCGCGTTCACCGCCAAACCAGGGAGAACCAGTTGGCTCGCCGTTTGTCCGCGAAGAAACGGGCGCAATCGAGGAAACTGGAGAGCCCGAGGTGCAAACGGGAATGAGGGAGAGACGAACGACGGCTCGGAAACCGACACCGAGACCGCATCCTGTTCTCAGATAAAAAGTGCGCGAGAAGTGGGAAAAATTTTTACAGCTGTTCTGAAACCAACGCGCGATCCAACAGCCGACGAGCTAATTTTTACGACTCCGAACGGACCTCGGTGGAGCGTGAGGACGCCTGGCGGGGAAACGTGCTGGACCTCCACCCGGATTTGCCGCCGGCGGTTCGGGCCGTAAAAGTGAGAATACAGCACTCTCTATAGGAGGCTTCGCTTTAAAGAGGGTTCTATGAAATGCCTGGAACGATTCTCTAAAGCTCCGTTTGTCGCAATTGTAACGGCGGGAGGCTCGAGAATTTATTTCAGTTTCATTGATTTATCGAGCTCATGATTGATACGGAATTCCAGCGAATTCGTTTCGTCGGACCGAACATTAATTGATTAATTGGGTGGATTTATAGACGAGACTACGATAGGGAATAAAGTTGGGTTCTTACTTTTTTTTTTTTTTTTTTTTTTTTTTCACATAAAAGTACGTTATGGCTTTCCCTTAAATGTTTCTATTGTGTAACAGTTGTAAAATTGAACAAGACTAAATATTAGTTCGTGTGAATCGTCGATAGACCGACTCTCCACGAACGGCAATGAGCGAGCGCGCGAGTGTGCCTGTAGATATGTATGAGTGTGTGTATATTCGGACTATTTGTCTCGCGTTGTAAGAATTGCTGCGGCACGCGTAATAACATAAGAGGCCGACGGTTGTCGAAGAGAGATTCGGCAGTTCGACCAGAGATCTCGTGCCTGCACGTTGCTTCAGAGCTAGGCAAAGTCCCGAAAAGTATACTTAAGGTAGTCCTTGCGAATAGCGTTCACTTCACATAAGTTTCAGAGAAATGAGAGAGAATTGTAGACACTTCTCGATGGTATAAAAATCTGAAACAAAATCAAGTGTATTAAAGATATCGAAAGGATTAATTTTGCATAATAATAATTCTAAAATGTTATTAACATATTGATGAAAAATAAAATTGTTCAACAAATATCCCGGAAACCTAACTTTTTTTTTTCAATGAAAATTGTTCGTTCATATTTCTGAATACGTATGAATTTTTTCAAATTTTTTAATTCACCTTGAATTTTCTGTTTTTTCTACACGTTTTTCCCGTATAAAAAAAAAAAATCAAAGTGAATTTAAAAATATGAAAAAATTCATACGTATTCAAAGAAATGAACAAATTATTTTCATTAAAAAAAAAAAAAGTTAGGTTTCCGAGATATTTGGTGAACAATTTTATTTTTCATCAATTTGTTAATAACATTTTGAAATTATTATTATGCAAAATTAATTTTTTCAGCACCTTTAATATGCTTGATTTTTTTCAGATTTTTATATCATCCAGAAGTGTTTGTAATTTGCTCTCATTTCTCTGAAACTTATGCAAAGTGAACACTATTCGCAAGGACTACCTTAAAGTACTAAGTACTAGTATTGCAAGTACTTTAGGTACTAAATATCGCAAGTACTTTAAGTACTAAGTATCGCAAGTACTTTAAGTATTAAATATCACAAGTACTCTAATTACTAAATATCGCAAGTACTTTAAGTACGAAGTATCGCAAGTACTTTAAGTACTAAGTATCGCAAGTACTTTAAGTACTAAATATCGCAAGTACTTTAAGTATTAAGTATCGCAAGTACTTTAAGTACTAAGTATCGCAAGTACTTTAAGTACTAAATATCGCAAGTACTTTAAGTATTAAGTATCGCAAGTACTTTAAGTATTAAATATCACAAGTACTTTAAGTACTAAATATCGCAAGTACTTTAAGTACGAAGTATCGCAAGTACTTTAATTACTAAGTATCGCAAGTACTTAAAGTACTAAATATCGCAAGTACTTTAAGTATTAAGTATCGCAAATACTTTAAGTACTAAGTATCGCAAGTACTTAATTTCCGCAAGTAAATTAATTTCCGTACTTAGAGTATTTTTATAAAATACAAAGTACAAAATACTTTTTCTTCTTAATCGGAAAAGGCGGAGTTCTACGAGTACGAAATTTGAAGAAGAATTTTCAAAACAAACGGCCCTGTTCAGGGCCATCATTTTTTCAAATCGTCCAAACTCTTCATTTCCAATCCTTGGTAACGGACTAATCGACTGGACTATGAGGACTGGTCCTTGGGGTAGTGAGTGGAGGTCCACTGGATGTATAAAATTAAATCTGGGACGTATGGATCTAATACAGTTGCCAAAAGTGAGAAAGCTCTCAATTTTAAGCATCAAAAATCGTATTTTTTGGGATTTACAAGGAAAATATCGGGCTGCGAGTAAAATAATTGTTATATTCGTATTCAGCGGGGAAAAAACACGTCGAATATAGCCTTGGAAGAAAAAAAATCGAGTGAACAACGATTTTTTCATTTTTTCATTTTTTAGCCACTTTTGGACAACGTCGATTTTCGTGATTTTCAAAGGCCGATATCTCGACTGCCAATGGAGCTAGGGAAAATCCGAGGTGCCCATCGTCTTCTACGGGAAAAAATACACAAGATAAGGTCTTGTCCGAAGTTCTAGAAGCGTTTTATCGTGCCGTTTGAGGACGTTGAAAAACACGAAAAATGGACTCCAAAGGCCTTGCAATTTTTTGACGATTTTTTTTTTCTTTTTTTTTTAATGAACTGCCACGTATTTCGACGTATTTTTTCCCGCTGAACATGAAACCGCTGGTCTTTTTGGGGCTAAAGTACAGTAAGACATTGAAAATCTCGATTTTATGCACAAAAAATCGTATTTTTGGGATTTAAATGGAATCCTCATTTAACACCTCATTTATAACAATTTTGATCTTAGTACTCAGTAATAGTACTTAAAGTACCGAAAAGTACTTTGATACTTTAAGTACGTAGTTCTTTTCCTAACGAAAATAAGAATGATTAAATTACCATTTTTTGCATACACGAATCAAACTTAGATTTATTTTTAAGAATCACCACACTGTTAAAAAAAATTTGTTTGAAAATTACTGAACAGTATTGGAAGCTTTTTTTTTTTTTAGATAAACTGCTTCTGAAATTTCAAATACATACGCGTTGCAATTTTACAGTAAAATTAGTATATTCGATGGAAATTTTTGTAAATTTCGGGCGAAAGATTTGTAATCTTAATATATCGTATTGTAATTTTACAGTAAAAGTACATTGACGTTCAATTAATGTAAATAATGTAAGGAAATTCCAATTTCCCGTAAATTAAATTTACAATTTTTTTTTTACAGTGGCACTTACATTCGTGAACATGTTTTATATAATTTTAATAAAAATTCATCCTTTAAACTATAATTTTTCACAACTAATTTTTCATCTTCTCGGCACTTCGAGAGTTCATTCCGCGGAAGTTTAACCGTATAAGGCCGTGTCGTATTTACCACAGTGATTTGTTTCCGCTCCGTCTCTCGGTGGATTTCTCGAGTGCGTGGCCTGCTGTTTACGGGATTCCTCGGTGAGACGAAAGTGTCGACGGTACGTATATTAGACGCGTGCCTTCTCGAGTACTCGAAAGAGAACGGAAGCCGCTTTACACGTGTTTTACATCGGGCCACACCGTATATTTCGCTCCGTATACACGAGCGAGCGAGCCGGGCGCCACGAGATCGTTGATACACTCGAGGCTACACCGGAAGTCCTCGGGCTAACGGGCAATGCTTCGATACCTTATCCCGCGATCGCTGTAACCTCCTTTCTTCATCAGAAAAAAAAAAAAAAAAAATCATCGGCACGCAAGTAATTTTTTTTTATTACCCTTCAACTTTTTAATTTACTTAATTTTAATTGTCCCGCACAGTAAAAAAAAAAAAAATGCATATTTTTTACAACAAGTTATCGTCCACAAACGTCCACAATTTTTTGTTTGTTAATTTTGCTGTTTTACAAACAAAAGTACAAACTAAAATTGTCAACGACACGGGAAATATAAAGGACAGGTTCGCACATTCGAGTAAGTGACAAAAACGAGTTTGTTGCTTATTTAACAAAATAATTTTTTCCGAAATTTCGTATTCCGTTTTTACGAAATTATTTTTAACTGTGCACTTAAAAAAATTAAATTTAACTATTTTTCAAAATATTCGTTGCGTTCGAATGTTTTTCCGTTACGTTTGAATCTTTTTTTGGTCGCGAAATTTATTTAATCGAGAAACAATCCTCACCACATCAGCGCACGCGTTATTTCATCGATGACACTTTTTTTGATCTTAATCATCGCGCTATTAAAAATTTAATCGAGTACTCAACAAATTTTACGAATCGTCGAGATATCTTTAAATTGTTTCAGTTGACCCGATTAAACGGACCCTCGGAGATGATTTGGCTCGACAGAATATACTTTCGCGCGCGCGGCAATCGCACGACGAGAAGGGGATAAAAAGGCGCGTGAGAGCGAACATTTAGATTTCGAGCACGATACACGAGACTCGTTTGCATACGCTTTTAGAAGAGTTTCGCGCACAAGTGCGAGAAACTCTGTCATTACGTTGAATATTGTGGCCCGCAGTTGTAGTTCGGTTAGCGTGCGCCAGTGCGATTCCGTGTGGCCGAATGAGATGAGAGCGCTCGAAGCGACGGGAACCCCGCTGTTTCGCAGCTGCGATCTATAAATACTGTAATTGCGGGGAGTTTTTTTTTGGAGACCCTCGGTTTTGAAACGCTCGGCCGCACGAGAGCCTCTCCCGACTTGCATCTCGCACGATCGTGCGCAATTGAAAGATACTCAAACTCTCTCGGCGATTCCCACCGGCGAGGAGTTCGCGAACGATTTATTATAAACGGGACACAGTACAGTTGAAAGCATTCAACGCGTGACAACTATAATCGTGCGTTGCGTGCGTTTAAAGACGGCACGCTGACATACTAGCCGCAAATAGTTGCCGTTCGATTATTGCATATCGTATTCTGCCTCGCACGCGGAACGCTCACCGTCCGCTGTCTTACCGACGGGATTTCCGTTTCATCTTTCTCCGGCGGGAGAAAAAATAAATAAATAAAAAACTGCCTCGATCTAGGTCGCTCTGTAAAAATAATTTAGCTTACGTAACATTCACTCGATCGTTGTGGCGACTCGACAGTTTCGATTTCACGAGAATTAAACAAACGAGCATTTATGGATATGACAATTGTCTAGGAATCAAACATTTTTTTTATTTCTTTTAAATGTATTTTAAAATACGCGAAAATGTGTTCGTTGTTCGAGGGTTTGAAATTTAGCCGAGGCCCGTGAGTAGAAACGCCTTGGAATTCCTCGATACTTAAGGCAGCTCCTGCGAGTGGTGTTCATTTCGCCTAAATTCGAGAAATTCGGGCAAGAATTTCAAACACTTCTCGATGTTACAAAAATCTGAAAAAATTCATACTTATTGTAGGCACTGAAAAGACTAATTTTGCATAATAAGAATTTCAATATGTTATTAACAAATTGTCGCAAATAAAATTGTTCATCGAAATATGCGGTAACTCAACTTTTTTTTTTAATTAAAATGATTCGTTCATTTTTCGGAATACGTATGGTCCTTTATTCGCAAAGCTCCTTCAATGAGAAAGCGTTTACTATCTTTTCAGATTTTTATCTCTATTTTGATTTTTGCACATTTTTCCATGTAAAAAAGCTAAAAATTGAAATTTTCATATCGCTTCCTCATAAAAGTTGAAAGTAGAAAGTTGAAATTTTTATAACACTTTCTCATAATCGTCCTTTATTCGCAAAGCTCCTTCTATGAGAAAGCGTTTACTATATTTTTGGCTTCCTCATAGAGGAAGCTTTTCGAATAAAGGACCATTATGAGAGAGTGCTATAAAAATTTCAACTTTTAAAATTATTATTATACAAAATTAGTCTTTTCAGTGCCTATAATAAGTATAAATTTTTTCAGATTTTTATAACATCGAGGAGTGTTTGTGATTCTTGTCCGAATTTCTCGAACTTAGGTGAAATGAACACCACTCGCTGGAGCTGCCTTAAAGCTGATTTGACTTCTTCCATTAAAAAGCTTCATTTCACAACGATAAATAATCTCGCCAGTGATATACAAACAGCCGAGTTCCAAAAAAAAAAAAAAAAGTTCCTGATGACTTTTCCCGAAAGCCATAAACACAGGCTCGCGCAAGAGACGATGGTTTGTTTATGCCTCAGTTATACGGGAACCCGACAGGATGGATTGCCGGATCCGGTTGACGCGCGTGCGCAGCCCGAAAGGTCCCTACGAATTTTTAGTAGGGTATAAATACCTCGTTTACACGCGTGTACGTTCCGCTTTCTGGTTTCTGCCTTTCCACGTAAACCGGCTCGTAAGGCCAGAACCCTGGCACGTGCTTTTTTTTTACCCCTTTAGCTCGCCCCATCACGTATAAACGGTTCGGACGACTATCGTGTTCCCCCGACGCTGCAGTATGCTCAGTGAAGGAGGCATACAAGAAATGGGATGAAAGAACAAAACTTATGGGGGGGGTTTAATGTTCTCCGGGCACGTGGCCCGGAAACAACCCCTATCGCGATCTTAGGGTGGAGATTCGACCCGAACCGACCCAACAGGAACGACTAACTTTTGAATATAATATAATATGCGCGTAATGACAATGACGCTAATAAGAATGGCGACGATGAAAGAAAGGGGTTCGCTGTGCGGCGATTACTGGGGACGCAGCATGAGCGCGGGTTGATGTGCGCAAACATGGTAAAGGTTTTTGAAAAAGCTCACAATAAACGCGTGCTGAATCTCCCGTGGGGTAAACACTCGTCGCGCTTTTTCATTTGTTTTTTTTTTTTTTTTTCTATCGCATTGTGCGCTATGTGAGCGATGGAAGAGAAAACAAACAGGATAGATCGATCAATGTGTTTTGTTTTGTCGAGAAAGTGAGACGCAAAATTGGTTTATTTATGCATTGAATAGGATATAAGAGAGATATCTATAAATATCTTGAAATTTTTGCATATCTTAAAATAAATATCTTGAAATTTTTGCATATCTTAAAATAGATATCTTGAAATTTTTGCATATCTTTGCATTTTGGGTGAAAGCCAGAAAAGGAAAGAGTCGAGTAAAATTGTATTAAAATAAAAAGTGAAAGTTTTGAAGGATAAAAAATACGTCGACTAAAAATTCGAAAGTCCAAAATAGCGCGTGGCGAGTTTTGGTAAAGTATCGTGTATTGTGCGAAACTTTCGTGGACCCACGAAACTCTGCGCTACACGTGGATACAAGGAGACGAGTGCTGCTCTTGTAAACACAAATCAAGCTGGAGACTCGGAAAAGAAATTTGTTCTGTAGTTCAGCCGAGGCGAAAGGGAGTCGAGGGAAAGAATTCCTTTTTTTTTTTTGTTCACTATAACCTCCCCTCGTTGTTGCGGACTGGTGTGGCTCTTCGGCATTGTTGCGGCACCCTCGTGGCTTCGCGAAGTCGTTCACAAAGCCGCGAGGAATGCACGCGCCCAAAGAGGAAAAAAAAAAAATAAAAAATAAAAAATAAAATGAGGGGCTGCTGCGGTACGGCGGCTCTATAAGGGATAAAACGTACGCTCTCGCGCAATGCCTATATTCACGGGCAATTAAGGCGTGCGAAATTGCCAACCGCACCACGAAGTACGAAATCAAAGGGAATTTTCAAAAATTATTTATAGCTATGTCTATAATACCACTGCACGCAGGTAGGTAAAAAGTCGTGTTTGCCGAAGGGCTCTGCGGTGAATAGGTTTAACGAGGCGAGAGTCACCCTCCTTGAAAGTCGCTCCTATTACCTTTCATTTTCTTTTTTTTTTTTAGGAGTGCATCGGTAAATATTTTACAAATAGTCGAGGGTGAATTGTGCTTTTTGGAAAAAAAAAAAAAAAAAAATGGCAGCTAAAGAGACTCCCGGGGTGTTCAATGAAGGCTCAAAAAGACTAAATTTTAGATCCATTTTTTTCATCCCCATAGGCATAATATGTTTTTGCTTCCTCGTAGAGGAAACTTTGTTTTGGTTAAAAAAAAAAAATTCGAGATTTTAATGAAAATATGTTCAGAATGTTCGAAAACATCGAAAAATCACATTTATAAAAAATGTCCGGATGAATGTGTGTGTGTGTGTGTGTGTGTGAATCGGATGCTAAAAATTCAAATCGTTATATCTCGGAAATGCCTTGACCGATAAGGCTGAAATTTTGCGCACAGCATGTGTGGTTAATGGCCAACGTTTTTGCAAAATTTCATCAAAAAAATGTTCAGTTGTATTTTATGTACGCCGTTTTTAATTTCTTCAAAAATGTCAGTTCGCGCTCTAGCGCTCGCAATTTTTTAGCTATCGAGCTAAAAACGCCTACACAGATGGAATATGGTCACCCAACGATCCAATTAAAATTTCGAGAGAATCGATCGAACCGTTTAAATTTAATGTCATTTTTAATTTTTTGGATTTTATGAAAAACGAGTAGTTTACTTTAAATGCAATTGTCCACATTAAATATTCATTTATGACTAAAATAAGTGTCAGATTCTTCATGATTTTTTTTTTTGTTTCCTGATGGCATCGTGGACAAGCATGCATACCTATGATGTTCTGCGACAAGAAATACCCAAGATGATGGATATGACGGAGTTAAAATAATTAGACAAAGCGGTGTCATTTGAACTTCTCGAGTAAAAATTGAAAAATCGAAAAAACAAATTTTGAACACATTCTACATCCGTTTTGACCATAAAGCGTAAGGTTGGTGTATCTTTTTCGGGCTAAACCTGAGTCAGCCAGCAGTTTTGCTTAAAAGTTAAATACGACGTTGATGATGGAAAAAAGTTGAAAATTGTCATTTTCATAACGCTTCCTCATAAAAGCTGAAAAATGAAATTTTCATACAGGGTGAAATGTGGTGAATATGAACCATCCCGATTAACACGTAAATCAATGAAATATAGACCGGTCCATGGTCCCCACTTTTACCCTAGCTTTCTCATAAAAGTTGCAAGTTTTTTTAATTCTAGCGATGAACAAATAAAAATTAATACACTTTTTTTTTTTAACCAGACGAGTTTAAAACTGGTCCCAGTAAAATATGCAGGCGCCACGTTGCTGTAAATTTTTTTTTTTTTCAACACAGGTCGTGTCATCGCCCACGCGATAATCGTGCCGCTCGAGCGGTAAAGGTGTACGCGACGCGTTAATGAATATTTTTTAGCCCGATGTGAACCCCACGCCGGTGCATGACGTCGGAACGTTATCGAGCAAGGCGCTTCGCTGCCGTGCGCCATTGCCGTAACGGCGTAGGGGCACGCACGAGCCATGTAGCGATATCGTCTTCGCGCATGCGCGTGCACACGTGGACGATTTTACCTGTATGGACTTCCTTCGCACGAATGAATGAATATGTATGTTGAATTTAATTATCGAGTCAAGGCCGTAACTGTTTCCGTCGCGACGGCGGTGCTCGAGCTCGAAACCCTTTTTTTTTTTATGTTACGAACTCGACGTCCGAGCTCTCGCTATGATGGACACTCAGGCAAATCATTTAGCTGGTCTGCTCCATAGTCGAGAAAGTGGGTAAAGTCACACGCGTTTTCCACGAGACATGTGCAACAGGTGGCTACAGTCTTGCCACGAACAGCTATAATTATAGCATAATATTATGCTCGCGCGCGTTAGAAGTCGAGGAAAAATTCACAATAAATGAGGAAATGTTATCGTCGCTCATTCACATACTTGCAACGACGTAATTGATAGAGACAACCGTTCACAGCGCGGTTAAATACTCTTACTCGCACCTTATTTCCTCAAATTGCGGGACTCCGGCGTTTACTTTTTAAAAGGTTAAACATTATTTACCTATTTACATTTTTTGTTTCTTTCATTATTTTGTTGATATTAAAATCTTACTAATTTTTCGAGTCTGAAGCGAAAATAGGACTGGGAAAGGAAGTCGGCGCCGTACTGGAGTGGGTCGCAGTGTAAGAGGCGAAGGACAACGACTGCTTGTGCGATAATCTGCTTTCAAATTCTATCGAGAGAGTGTAACAGCTCCGGAGAGCTCCGCCAGTGATTTCAGAGTTTCGCATCGAAGCGTGTAAAACGTGGGCGAAAACTTAATGTATAACATTAACTTAGACGACCGTGTCGAAGAGTCGGTGTGATTTAGGTCAAGCCGAAACACTCCCTTCGACGTCGGTTAACGTTCCGTCGGAAGGAAAATCGATAGGAGAGATTACGGAATAGCGCGAAGAAAGCGCATCGTTTAATAATTTTTGAAAAATAAATTTCGATCTAACTATATCTTAACGATCACTTGTCAATAACAGCTCAAAGTAATTTATAATTGTTCATACATTTTTTTTCCTTAATTTAATGAATTAATGACTTTAAATTATTTTCATAGTAATATCAATGATGTTTTACTACATGAATTTTATTAAATTAATTAGATTTATCCGTTCGACCGGAAGAGATATTTCTAACGAGTCGTGAAGACATGGTCGGCATTGAAGTACTATGATCCATTAGACTAGATCGTGACAGCCCATGCCAGTGGATGGCCACGTTCAAACGAAGCCGTATCGATTCCGTTGGCCATTTACGTACGGCACATGCGGGCATAATCAACGAATTAAAGTCATTCGATTGTACAAGTCCACATATGTATGTACCATGTACCAAGCTCGGATGATCGTTGCCTAAACGATAGGAATTAACTCATTGCCCCGAATCGTCCCTCTAATTGCGCACTGATTTACAGTGTTCTAGATTAACTGTCTGAGTCTTAACTCTGACAATCTCTCACGGTACTAAATGGCCCCTATCTTGTCCAATTTTTAATTCTTTTTAAATCTTCTTTTCAAACATTATACGTTAATTTCTGATTATGAAAAGAAAAAAAAAGAACAAGTACCCATCGTTGACTTATTCGCCCAGCATCCTTTACCAATCGCATTCCTAGCTACTGACCATCTATCCCGAATTCCATTACACACGCTATGAGAACCGATTTTCCTAAATTACAGCATATGGGATAGAATTATATTAATTATACGCGCGTCTCTAGTTGGAAAACTTCACCAATTACCCATCATTGACCTATTCACCCACAATCCTTCGCCAATCACATCCCTAGCTACTGCCCATCCGTTCTGAATTTCATTCCATATGCAATGAAAAGCGATTTACTGAAATTGTAGCACATGGAATGGAATTATATTAATTCCACGGCCGTCTCTAGTTGAAAAACTTCAACAATCACCCATTGTTGACCTATTTAACTGCGATCCTTCGCCAATCGCATCCCTTACAACTACTGCCTGTCCATCCCGAATTCCATTCAATGCGCCATGCTAACCGATTTGCTGAAATTATAGCACACGGAATGGACATAATCTTCCGCACTTCGTTACTGTACGTTCATCTTTAGCTAATTTCACCCACGAGTTATGATTTAAGGAGGAGGGGGCTCGTTCGGAAAGGCGCGTTCAACCATCCGACGTGCTCGATGTTCCGCACGACGCGGCACACGTCGGAGCCGAGAATGTCGTCGACATCGAGGTCTGATACACGAGAACACGAAGCGTTTCTTCGACGACGCCCACGCGCGGAGATCCACGAAAGGTTGCGGGAAGTCCCTTTGCATAAATCCCTGCGCAGTAACAGCGTAACTTCGACACGCAACGTCGGAGTGACACTTTCCTCGGGTTTGATCCTCGAACACCACTGGTATCCGTCCTTCCGCGCTGCTCGTCCTTCCGAGCGCAAACGGGGAAATAAAAAGTCTCGTTTCACGAAACGACCAGGGCGATACAACCCGAACGTCAGCGTTATAATGCTATAAACCTCGAAGCATTGTGTAAATTATCTGACAATGACCGAGAACGTGATTGGAAATTCGAAATTATTATTGGTACCGTAAAATGTTTATCTCTCATATTATTAGTGGCTCGAGTAATCGATTAATAATGCCCAGCATGGCCTCACAGAGTTCTCCCATTTGGTGGACATGAGCAATCTCGTCAATGCGATCGAAACCATCCAGAAAAATTCTTGCACTTTGCATCCCTCCGTTTGCAACGATCCATGGACATAACTGATCACGACTATTTCGCCGTAAATTGGCAGACGTCATGTTCGTCTTCGTCGTCGTCTTCATGGTTAGTTCAACCCACATACACTCGTCACTTCTACTATGCTTTCGCTGCGCCGCGCATTCTGAATTGAGGATTCGACTGTGTATTATGTCAAATAAATAAATATACTATATTGTCCTAGATTACATTATCGGCACGTTGGACAAGCAACGGTTTGCAAAAAATTGCAGCTTCTAATGATTTATTTGCACTAACGTTGCAAACTTGCGTATCATCCAATCGAGAACCTTTCGAGAACTGACAATAGACTCGTTATGCATCCGTCGATAGATCGATCACGGCTCTCTCTGACGGATGTCATTAACTTTTCGATTTTGGCAACAGCTGAGATGCTATTTTTCGAAAGATCACCAGAGTCATCAATCATCCCCTATTCTACATACGTCCGGCTATGTATATGTGTCTATGAAAGAAAAACGATGATGGGCCGTTCGATCGTTGCCTCCGATAGCTGCTGGCCTTTTGCAAAGGGGAAAGTCCTTACAGGCCCGGGTCGCCTGTTCCAATTTTTTCGACGTGCCGCGTACGCGGGCCTTGGCTCGTGACCCCATTATACTCGAAGCAATTAGGGTAGGTCCTGCGCCCCGCTGCGGACGCGCGACGAGGGTGAGTGCGCTAAAAGGGCGACCCCGTTTGTGTCCGGCTTTCCATCCGACCCGCATCCCCTGCAGGATACACCTCGTTGACATCCTCCATCACCGGTTATTATTTTTCTACGACCCACTCTTCCTGGCTGACTCGATCCACGGCCGCTTTTGTATTTATAAACTTAGTCGCACCCCAAGAACTCTCTAGGAGAAGATTCACGTGGAACGTGTTATGGTAATTTTGTTTGAAAGGCAAAGGTCGGATCTGCGCGATCCGCGATGAGAACTTCGGATCGCACATATTGCGAGGCAAAAAAGAAACGTCGAAGCGAGAATCCATGGAGCAGAGGTGGGCGGTTCTAGGAGTTGTAGCGTCGTATATAGCATTGACATTTAAGGCGATTTAGATGCGGAGGATTAACGGCCTGCAAACTCTTAGTAAATGCGAATTACCGCGGTCGGTAACGAAAACTGTAATCAATTGCTTCCTGGAGTTGAAGCATGCACGATCGAATGAGAAGTCTCAGGAAAAGCGAACGTCGTGTTAACTTTCGATGACACTTTTCTTTTGACAGTGCATTTTAGTACCGGTGAAAAAAGTTGATTACAGTTTTGAGCGATACCGACCGGGCTCGAGCGTTATCGGAGGTTTGTTTATTCTTCCACGATTTTCTCGCGACAAAAATAATGCGTGACGCGACAATTGGTTCCGGTTGCAAAAATCGTTGCCGAGATTAATCGGAACAAACCGGGCACGGGTGTCTTCGCCGCCCCCGCGAGAGAACTGGGTCGCGGTTGAGGTATTTATAGAGAGTGTCTGGAAAAGGGGAGGCCATAAGACACGGAGAGAGAGAAAGAGGCTGGCAAGGCGCGGCCGTACGCGATCACGGATATTATTGGATCGTCTTCGTTAATGGCCAACCCGGGCGTCACGGCCCACGTTGCCCATGTCAGAGATCAAAGTCCATGGAACTTCAGCCCTTTTTACACTCTTTTTCAATGGCATTAATTGAATATCTTCTAGACATGAATTTCCGTCGAACGACGAAAAACAATAGGCGTGGAAAATTCTCGAGGCGTGAAAGGGGTCGCTGTCGAAGGGTGATTTTCCCCCTGCAGAACGGGTGCGGTTCTGGGATTTCCGCGCTCGTGCGAAAACATCGATTTTTATCCCCACGTTGAACATTCTTTTTTTTTTTTTTTTCCTCTCGCTTCGACGATTTGTCGTTCTGCCGACAAGTCACCGGAGACGTCGATTGCGCCCGCGTTTTTACCGGCGAACGAGCGCGAAAGTGAAACTAACGATGCAACTGCTTCGCGGGGTTCCGCGCACAATTGACCGTGTATCGATATGGGCGGAGCACGAGCCAATCGTGTATTACGAATGAATGATAAAAAAAATGAGTACAACAAATTTGAGATAAAAGAAGAGAAGAATGAAGAGGAAGTGCGCGAGGGGGAGACGAACTAGAGGAGAGCAATTAGTCAATGTTGCAGCACGGGAAATGCACTCGGCAATAATGAGGCAGTGCCATGCACCAGTTGAGAATACGCCCGGACAATTTCCGGGACGTGGAGTTCCGCGGCGCTAAGTACTTCCCGCTTTATTTGTCTCCTCGCATAAATTTTTTCCTGGCTCTCTCGCGCGCCTGTCGGTCGTCGCTTAATAATGCGACCAAAAACATTAATTATCTCGTTAACACACTGACCCACGAAGACCTCGAATTTCTGTTCGCATCCTCGTCTTCGTCGTTGAATTGCTCCGCGGAATGTGAATATTTTTTGGCGTGTTCGCAGTGAAATCGAGACGACGGAATGCCAGCGAGTGTAAACTCGTCAAACTTGGAAGCTACAATGATTGCGTGTGTTCTCGTCACTACGCGAGACTCTCGACGCGTTACGCTCGCTGTCGACGCCTGACAACTCCGAGTATTCTCGGTTAATTCATTAACTCTCGAGTGTGTACGACAGCTCACTGCCGCTTGTGTTACGCGGCATTGAGAATATCAATGAAAATGTCGTGCCGATTTAATCGATGATCACTGGATGATTGCGTAAACGGTGACTTCCGCAGTGTCGGCGGACGATCGTTGGAATTCATTTTCCGAGGAATGCTGTTTTGTTTGAATCGGCTTGAAAAAAAAAAAAGTGTTTCAAAGCTATAACTGGCTTTCAATCGAGCGTTGTGTCGCCGCTGTCTGCAAAAGAGCGGATTACGGACGAATTTCCGCGGGTGCAAGTTGAACATGATTGTTAACATCGTCGGAACGTGTTCTGTCGTCAGAGGAAATTTCTTTTATCGTTTTCCTTGGAGCCGCAATCGTGCAGGAAGCCGCAGCGTCCTGAGGACATCGTGACTACTTGCCACTCGAGCTTCGTCATTCCACGGACCGCGTAACGACTCACCGAATGCTATCGCCGCTGTATCTTTGAGGAAATTACCGCGTTATAGTGTTTGCGACTTGAATACATATATTTTTCCTTGCGACGTGTATACATTTTTTTTTTTTTTTTTAAATAACTTTTCACCGTCATTTTTTAAGATATTAATCATTATAAACTGATTCGATTGAACCGAAAGTAGGTCGTACGGGAAAATCATCATTAAATTGGAAATAAACGTTACACTTAGTTAAGTGGTTTTGCGTCATTGGTTGGTACAAATCCTTGTTGGTACAAATCCTCCGACACATACCGATCTCGTACAGCCGCACCTCCCAAAGCCGATTGGCTCGCTAGAATTATCTTTCCGGAATCGTGACTGCAACTTACCTGAAAACAAAAAAAAAGTTTACTTAGTTTTGCTCTGCTACTGGGACTATTAAATTTTATATTATAATAAATTAATTAAAAAATATGTATAGATATTTTTTTCATACCACACTACATACAAAACATATTTTTTTAATACCACATTACTGTTACTTTATTTATGTATTTATACCGTACAGGTCTGAAATGATATTGAACAACACATAAGGTTAAATTTTCACATTGCCGATTTTTGTGTCAATGTCGTGGCACTGTGTTCGTCGTCATGCGTAAAGTGTTTGTCACACGGTTGCTTGTTATCGACGTTTCGGCTGACCCGGCGATCCGACATTCGTTACGCGGATACACACTATATCTACTTGTCGTCTAGACGTCCCCGGCTTGTCCTCCACCGCTCTGCAGCACCCTCGAGCTGAGGGCGCTCGATCAAGCCGCAAAATTAATGACTCGAAATACTACCACCCTCCGTTGCCCGATACACTTGCCGTTCTTACATCATTTATGTACATAGATCATGTGCACAGTGTTCGGCGAAAGAAAAAAAGACTTTGGACGGGTAAATATGTACACGCGGCTACCGTCTACGTCTATATCGAACGCTTTATTTCATCCCCCGTTCCGATGACCCCAGCGATCCGCCAAGACGCTCGGGCAAACGCGCCGATCACGCATCGGCGAACAGAAAAGCGACGACGAAAAGACTCTGTGATCTTTGCACTACGCGTGCCTCGAGCATTCGACAGAGATTAATTGTTCTGAACGACTGATATAAATAGCTGGCGGGACGCCACGCCGATTACTTCCGCCACGAAGCTATTGGCAAGGAAACTTCTGATCTGCGAAAACGAACGGAAGACGGGAACGAAAGGAATCGACGCATTTTTGGGAGAACTCGTGCAGCATATTATGTGCACACCGTTCACGAAAGGAGAACAAGACTGGTGGGTAAATATGTAAACGCTGTTCTCAGCTATGAACTGTAAAAAATAAAATTGTACATTTAATGCCACGGACTGGAAGTCTTTATGCAAAAGCTGATACATTCAATTTAATGCACAATTGTGATGAGAAATTAAGGGATTTTTACAGTGAAATTAAGTAAAGTAAACTATTGGATTTAAAGGAAAGTTATTGATTTTTGTAAAGAGTAAATTGTTGGATTTTATAGCAAAGTTAAAGTAATTTATCAAAAGTAAAGTATTTCTGAAGCTTTTAATGTACTGTACGCTAATTTTTCATCACGCAGCATCGCATTACGTTAAATTTCATAGGATATTTTATTTTTGTACAGTCTATTTTTTGTACAGTGTATTTATATTGAACGCTTTATTGCATCCCCTGTGATCCTTGCCCTACGCGGACCTCGAGCCCTCGACAGAGAAAAATTGTTCGGTCCGACTGATATAAATAGCTGGCGGGGCGTCACGACGATTACTTCCGCCACGAAGCTATTGGCAAGGAAACTTCTCGTCCGGAAAAACAAACGAAAGACAGGAAGGAAGGCTCCGAGGGACCGCGAAGATCGATGCATTTGTCGGAGAACCCTGTGCAGCATATCGCATCGATATAAATATATTAGTTCTGGGCTTACGTCAACCGGTGAATTCAACCAACTTCTTGATTAAAATTTTTTATTTTTTATTTTCCATTCCTTTCACGTGTTCGGTTGCGAAACGTTTATTTTTCGTGGCGACGGCATAAAAATCTATTTACGACGGTCTTCGGAAAAGTGAGCTCATGCGGTCTTTTCCCAATGACACGGCGATGCGCCGGAGTCTCGACGCACTCCCGTAAAGGTCCGAACGGCAAAACTTATCGTCGACGATATCAATTCTACTTGTTATTGTTCCTATCATCTTTTTTTTCTTCTTTTTATGCTCAAGACAGTGTGACACCGTATCAAAGTCGTATATATATATATATGTATTTACTCAAAGAGGAGAAACGGGTTGGGATCAATGCGCCGCCACCGAGTCGTTTCCAGCGACACGAGTTTCATTCTCGATCTCACTAGTCATATATATATATATATATTTTTAATGCATCTGGCGGTAATATTTTTAAGAGACTGGAAGAAAAAATGTTATTTCGATCGATAGAGAATTTTTTCTCTATCGATTGCAACTATGGCTGTATATAGTAATATTCGCCGTGCGATGGTATAGCGAAAGGAAAGCGAGAACAACAGCGGAGAGGAAGATATTTCTTCGTCGGAATCTTATCGGGCAGCCGCACCGCGCTGCACCCTCGGCGAGCGCGTGTTTGCGAATATCATCAACTTCCGGCGACGTTACGGGGGAGCGAGAAGGAGGATAGAGGAGAGGCTTCCTCCTTCCCGCTTCGCCGTCCTCGATGGGTGCTCACGTCCGGCGGAGAAACTCGCCGTCGCGTCGCCACACGATCATCACTCTTTACGAGCTCCGTTCGATATTGGCCGGGGAAATTTGTACCGAATTTATCAATCTAATCGGTTTGCAATTAATACGGGTAGGCAGGATGTTGTGGCTCGGGAGTTACGCTTATTATATTATTATTATTATTATTATTAGTATTATTATTATTATTATTATTATTATTATTATTATTATTATTATTATTATTATTATTATTATTATTATTATTATTATTATTATTATTATTATTATTACTACTTTAATAATATTATAATTATTGAATGAGAATTTAATATATACACACACCGAAAAAAAGGTTTGTTAATATCAACCTCACAGCTGCTAGGTGAAAATTTTTTTATTTTTTTATTTTTTTGAAGGCAGGGCATCGTAAATACATTTTTGATATGCTATAGCTGCCGCATTTTTTACCATGCAGACTTTTCTATGTGGTCATTTTCTTCGTTATAAAATTCCCTAGGTGAGCATTTTTTTCATTTTTAAAAATATTTTTCAAGGCAGGATATTGAAAACAAATTTCTGGCACGCAACAACTGTACGATGAAAAATACGGCAGCTACAGCGTGCCAAAAATGTATTTTTGATGCCCAGCATTAAAAACAAAAAAATAAATAAATAAAAAATTGCTCAACCAGAGAATGTCAAAACGAAGAAAATGAGCCCAAAGAAAAGTCTGCACGATGAAAAATACGGCAGCTATAGCGTGCCAAAAATTTATTTTCGATGCCCTGCCGTCAAAAAAAAAAAATAAACAAAATAATGCTCACCTAGTGAGTGTCATAACGAAGAAAATGAGCCCAAAGAAAAGTCTATACGATGAAAAATACGGCAGTTATGACGTGCCAAAGATGAAATTTTGTCTGATGCAGATGTCTTCAGAGTCATAATTGAGTTGGGCCAACAATTTTTTTTCTTTGTGTGACTAGATATTTGTTTCGAACAAAAGTTTTTTTTTTCGATATGATTGCCTATTCTGTTCGATCAGACATATTCTTAGTTGGGCCAATGAAATGATTTTTTTTATGCTGATGTAGCTTTGTAGTCAACTTAAACTAAATATTTCCTTCGCCACCGGCAACCGCCGGATTAGGTTGATTCAAGCAAATCTTGTTCGATCTTACCAAACCTTTATAATTCGGTGTACATATATTTTGAAAAACTGTCGATTTGTTTGTTGGTTTGGATATTTATTCCAGCTGAGTTGTCATTTCGGTGACGCTGACCTCCCTCCAATATTGTTTTCACAGCGTGTAGAATCGTCAATATGCTGTTCGATCGGTAATTTCTTTTTTTGTCGATTGAAGTCAATCGAAAGGCAACGCCACAAGTCACGTACGCGAGAGGGTTTCGTGTATCGTCTTGGCCGGTAACGCGACCAGCGAGAGCCGCGATCGTAAATGCGCATTAATAAATCTTGGCCAATTAAACAATCCGCGTTCGCATTCAAACGACACGTGGAGGTCGGAGGCCGAATGAATGAAGTCCTTTATTCATCGCCATAGCCACGCGCGCTTCTTGCCGTTCTCGCGTTGCTCTCACCGGCTTATGCGTCCGGCGCAACATACGTAGTGCACACACTTTGTGGAACTCAGTGCGTAAGTGACATATACCGTGTGCACGGTACATAGAGCTCACTCCGTAGCCCTCGGGCGGGTTCTCGAGTGGCATCTCAGCTCGAGTAGCCTGACGAGAGAGTGGCATACCGCCCGTGCAAAAGAAGGGTTCTTCTCTCGGTCGTCGCGGCGTAGTGGGTACTCCTCGCCCCTGTCGAGTACAACCGGCTTCTGCGACGCAGCGACTCTTCTACGTAGCCCTGTCACTTAATTTCGCCTTCGCTGATAAAGAACGAAGAAACAAGATTGAAGAAGAAAAAAAAAAAACAACAACAAAAATGGAACACAAGGCGCAAGAATATTTCTTTACCCACATTTAGTGCTTTGTTATGCAGGAAGCTTTCTTCTTGCGAGGTCTTTATTCATTTTTTTTTTTTTAATTGTGTATTAAAAAAATGCCTAAGTAATGTTTTAATTTTTTTTTTTAATCGGGCTCGTATCTTATTATATGAACAGAAAATTTGTATTTAAATAATTGTTCACTAAACAAAATTACTCGCTAAAGGAAGTTACTCGCTGATAAAGAACGGAGAAACAAGATTGAAGAAAAAAAAAAACAAAAAATGGAAGACAAGGCGCAAGAATATTCTTCACCCACATTTAGTGCTTTGTTGTTATGCAGGAAGCTTTCTTCTTGCGATGTCTTTATTCATTTTTTTTTTTAAATTGTGTATTAAAAAAATGCCTAAGTAATGTTTTAATTTTTTTAATCGGGTTCGTATCTTAATATATGAACAGAAAATTTGTATTTAAATAATTGTCCACTAAACAAAATTACTCGCTGATAAAGAACGGAGAAACAAGATTGAAGAAAAAAAAAACAAAAAATGGAACACAAGGCGCAAGAATATTCTTCACCCACATTTAGTGCTTTGTTGTTATGCAGGAAGCTTTCTTCTTGCGATGTCTTTATGCATTTTTTTTTTAATTGTGTATTAAAAAAATGCCTAAGTAATGTTTTAATTTTTTAATCAGGCTCGTCTCTTATTATATGAACAGAAAATTTGTATTTAAATAATTGTTCACTAAACAAAGTTACTCGCCGATAAAGAACGGAGAAACAAGATTGAAGAAAAAAAAAACAAAAAATGGAAGACAAGGCGCAAGAATATTCTTCACCCACATTTAGTGCTTTGTTGTTATGCAGGAAGCTTTCTTCTTGCGATGTCTTTATGCATTTTTTTTTAAATTGTGTATTAAAAAAATGCCTAAGTAATGTTTTAATTTTTTAATCAGGCTCGTATCTTATTATATGAACAGAAAATTTGTATTTAAATAATTGTTCACTAAACAAAGTTACTCGCTGATAAAGAACGGAGAAACAAGATTGAAGAAAAAAAAAACAAAAAATGGAACACAAGGCGCAAGAATATTCTTTACCCACATTTAGTGCTTTGTTGTTATGCAGGAAGCTTTCTTCTTGCGATGTCTTTATTCATTTTTTTTTTAATTGTGTATTAAAAAAATGCCTAAGTAATGTTTTAATTTTTTAATCAGGCTCGTATCTTATTATAGGAACAGAAAATTTGTACTTAAATAATTGCCCACTAAACAAAATTACTCCAACTGTGTATAAAAATGTTTCATTTTTAATCAAAAAATGTATCGCGTTTCAGTAAGAAAAAATGCGAGAAAAAATGTTCTTTTAAGCTTCACAGTGAAGGAGTTTAAAGAGTTCTACTTGCATTGTAATGGTCGTGAACAATGAATGGTCGTCTATCGCTGAATGACGCCCGGACAAGGGCGTATCAGCGCAGCAAGACGAAAATAACCTGCCGCCGGTTTATTAATGCGCTACAGCGGAACAGAGCTATTATTGTACTCGTTAGCGGCGCGATCGTTTGTTTCTGTCAAAACACTAATTCGTAATAGATAATGTAATGAACGTAGTACACAAGCACTCGACGAAGTATGACGTGAAGGAATATCGTGTGGGCGAACCGATCGCGTATCGCCCAGTTATCTTCTCATTGCCGGAGAGCTTATACCATAAGACGTGTAGTATTTTTACTTTCTCATCTCATACCAAGTATGTAAGGAGAGAAAGTATTATTTTGTTTTCCTACTCTTATTATTATTATTATTATTATTATTATTATTATTATTATTATTATTATTATTATTATTATTATTATTATTATTATTATTATTATTATTATTATTATTATTATTATTATTTGTCGGTGTATGTGCGCCAAGAGTTGAATCGGAACGGTCGACAAATGCTGTATACGGAGACCTGTTACTGTATTTATCGTCAAGCTTCGCACCACAGTGTGGGCTTTGAAAATTGTTATTTACGGCATTCAATTTTTATGGTGCAGACTGTGACAGGAGTTTGCGCAACGGAGACCGTTTCAATGGTGTGTGGCTGTTAGATTGCGACCTATGAGAAACGACATGTGAAACGCCGAGCGACAGATTTATCGCGCCATTGCTCGTTTCTTGAATACAAAAAAAAAAAAAAAAAAAAAAAAAAAAAAAATGCTTCCATTGTCGGGCATAATGTTATAGTCTCGCGACTATAACATTAAGGTCTTCGAGAATCAAGTTTTTGTTTTTGTGCTTATCTATGAATATAAATCCATTTTTATTCACGCTAACGCATGACAAAAAAAAATAGTTCACGAGCTTCGAAGCTGCAAAAGAATAGATGACTTCGAAGACAGTTGTACATATTACGACGCAACGGATTATTCCATTTTGCTCGAATAATTCATAGGTCGCTCTTTATGCGACGGATAATAATACCGGTGGGACCGGCGTCGACGGCGATGCCGCGGGACGACGTAGTAAATCCTCAGAGCACCATGAATGGACACGAAGGCGTCGAGTGAATGGAGAGACACGACCGGTCGGATGTATTCGCCTACGCGCGGATATTTTCCCCTCCTCGCTCACACGGATTGAGATCCTGCACGACAATTGAGAGCCTTCGGGAACTAATATCCTTCGTTCGATGGTTACTGATACCATTGCAAGGAATTGTTTGTTCGATTCGCATAATTCTTTTTTTTTCATTATTAATAAAATAATAGTACATTACGATACTAGTGCGAAAAAACTTTTTCTGACGAGCGTGAGTTTGCAGCACGAGCCGAAGGCGAGTGTTGCAATCACACGAGTTAAGAAAACGTTTTTCGCACGAGTTATTTCACGAGGTGCGAAAGGGGAGTTTTGCGCGCGCGAAGCGTGCGTAAAGTCCAGTTTCGCGCACGCTACGCGCGCGCAAAACTCCCTTTTCGCACCGAGTGAAATAAAAAATTAATATTAATTGAATTGAATATTGTATTCATGAAATTAAATTGAAAATAATTTTATACATTTTTTTTTATTGCCGTTGTCGCGGCATCGAGGACAAGAAAATTCCGAGAAAAGCAAAGCTAACAAGACACGAAAAATATTGACAAATCCTTATCGACTTCGACGGAGCGTTATGCGCATTCCGCGAGCCGCGCGAAGTGCGACGAGTTGACGAGTAAACGGAGAAGCAGGTAGCGCATCGAGTCGACCAGCGTGATAAAATATTTATGTGCACTGTGCGTACGGTGCAAGAGAGCTAATAATCCGCGTTCAATTAATCGAAATATATCAGCCAATCTTCTCCTTGAGCGGTAAAGGTCTTTTTTTTATTAGCACCCGTTATCGGTGTCGCATATACTTCTGTTTACAAGCATTTATTTAACTTAAGAATCAACGACACCTTCTAATACAAGATGCGTCGCTATGTCTCAGCAGGAATTATGACTGCAGTACATCCGCGGCGTCGAACCGCGAACGCTACAAGTCATCCGACATATACGAGTGTCGATTACATACATAATACACTGTTAAAAATTTCTGTTTGAAAATTCATAAAATGTATATGAAGTTTTATGCATATACAGTACATATGAAATTTCATTGAGACGTATGTAAGAATATTGCGTTACCGGCATATTGAAAACAATATTATTTGTATAATATTTGTAGTAATAACATAATTTTCATATATGGATGTCATAACTTTCAAAACCATCACCGGTCATTTTAACATAGAGGTATGGCATTCATGATTAATTTATTAAAATTCAAATACAATGTATATGAATTCTAATTTCGTATATCGTAGTTTTATATTTCATATAAGTTTGTATATTAAACGTGTTGTAAATTTCATAAGGTTTTTAACAGTGTACATAATATACATCTTATAAATATTTTGAAAAATTGGGAATATGTTGTTTTGGATTTTTGTCCCCCGTCTCCCCCCCCCCAGCTGAACACCTTTTGAACACCTTTTGAAGAAGCTGATCCCCCCCCCCCCGATTTTCATAGCGTCTACAATGGACTTCGAAACTCCAAAATTCCGAAGTTCCATATGGAATGGATTTCCACAAGCTATGAATCATGAGATTCATGCGAGCACGCGAGCCAACACAACTGCTGGTGTGTATATACATACATATACATATATACATATATATAAATATTCATACGTACATATATATCTTCTTACCGATATTTATCTACTCTTCCGAGTTCGCAGATGCATTATTTCGTATTCGCGGCACGACTTGAAACGAATGAAACTTACCGTGGCGGGGGAGATAATCGACGATTGCGATTGTATTTATTTATACAGTATTTATTTAATTTAAGAGAATCAATGACAACTTTGTAGTACACGATGCGCCGATATGCCGATATAAGAAGAATGATTATAGTATAGCGGCGTTGAACCGCGAACGTTACAAGTCATTCGACACAAACATGTGTCAACCACATACATATATGCATAGGTATATATATATATATATATATATACCTTCTTACCGATATTTATCTACTCTTCCGAGTTCGCAGATGCGTTATTTCGTATTCGCGGCACGGCTTAAAACGAATGAAACTTACCGAGGCGGGTGAGACACTCCTCGATTGCAATCGGCGGGTGGGTGCGAGACGGAGAGGGTGGGTGGCGCATATAGGAATGCGGAGATTTCTCGGCACTTTGCCAATTGCATGCATAACGTGTCCGTGAGGAAACCGGAGTTAAGGGAGAAACAAGAGAGGAAAGAAGAGGCGCGTGTAGTTTTCGAAAGCGAAATGCGATCTATCGATAGTTTGTTATCCTCGGTGTGCAATGTACGGTCTACACGACGATGCACTCAGGGGAATTAAAGCTCGCACGGAAGATCGAAACTTTATTGGCTTGTTCGTCTCCCGGAGAGCCGATGGGGAACAAAACTGCTCGCGTGTCCTTCGTTGTGCGGAACTGGGAAGTATGGAAGAACTCAGCTCATCGGGGAGTGCCGCGAATGCAGGAACACAATATACACAGAGACGGTGGACAACATCGACGGCTTCGGGCCGCGGTGTAATTTGTAATTAGCAGTGCTTGTCTTATCTCGAAGCTTGGAAGATAGTGAAGTGAAATTGACGATTTTCACAAGTTTCTCCGCGGCACATTGCAACACACATAGAGTTTCATACAAAGTGGAGAACTCGGGTCCATTTTGCCCCGATCTCCCATGATCGACAATCTACATTACAATTCCCACGAGGAGAAATTCGACGTTGATTTTTGCGAACTCTGTTTAACTTAGCTCCGTCCGTGAGTAAGAAAGCAGCGAAGTAACTCCAAAAATATCCGAAAACTGGAATGAGAGATATCAGGGAAACGGTGTCACGAACGCGAAATGTGTAATCGTCAGTATCTTCGTCCTCTCGCCGCAAGGTCGTCTCTGGTTCCCTCGTTCCATTTCGGCTCGGGATAAAATAAATCGCTCACCCACGCTAGCGCGTGACCATGCAGGTGATATCGGTTGCAAAAGCGGGCCGGCACGATTGTGTAAGGACTGAATAACAAAAAAAAGTGCTCATCGTTTCTTGGTTTTACCGCCGGAGAGCACTAAACACCGATAGCATCATAAATACAGAAGGTAAATGTCTGCACGTCGGACAGCGTCGTTGTTCGACGGAGTGGGTGTCGTAACGGACGGTCGGTCAGCGTGCCGTTTGGTCCATAATGCTAGTGATGCATCGGCTACCTTCTCGCCCATGTACGGAGAATGACGCTGGTAGCCGTTCGCCTCCTTGCGAGAACAGATTCTTGCAAGGCCATTTCGCGCAACCATCGGAACGAGCACGTGCTCTGCTCTCTCGCCTCCAAGTATCAACCTGCCGCTGCTCGAGGCCCGATCGCCGCTTGTATTCAAATCGAATGGAAAGATATGGCCTACACACGATACTGTGTAGGCGAAACTACGCGAGCCTCGCTCGGACTCGTGCCGCAATTTGTTGCGCGACTTTACGAGCCACGAGCGTTTACGCACGGTAAAAAAAGAAATCCTTAGGAATAGTTATTTTTACTATTTTCATACGCCGCTTCCGGTTTGAAAAAAAAAAAAATCTGCTTTTCAACCGCAAGTGACGTCATACCGGAAGTTCGGCACTTCCGGTTTGAAAATCATATTCTTCGACAGGAGGTGGCGTCATAACGGAAGTGCGTCACTTGCGGTTTGAAAATTGAATTTTTCCACCGGAAGTGAAACACGGCCAGATAGTTTTAGGGACAGTTACATTTTTGATCGGTGAATGAACTTTTAATTTTTTCGGTACACGTATTTGGACGTCATTCGTAACTGGCAAGGAGCAAGCCTACACGTTGCGACTGAGTGACAAACGCTGACAAGTTTCGATTCGCTCAATCAACATTTTTTTTTCGCGAGAGATATTTGGCGTCTCGGTCCGTGACGAGCGTGCGAAACATTCGAGCGTTTTTGGAGAGTGACCCTAAACGACGTTTGCGTACGAGCCACTTTTGCCGGGACAAACTGAGTAATGAGCGATCTCCGACCCTGCCGTTGAAGCACATCCCTGTAGGATTGTATACGCAGAAGAGTGGACGCCTTGTGAGAGTGCGAAAAAGAGTGACGGGTTCTCCGTCGTCGTTGCCGCGACGATACTTTCGACGGAGGCTAGAAGGAGCCGCGCTCCTTCTCGGCTCACACTATGTTGGTCCCACGAAGAAGCGCATCAGTGCACCCGGAGAACGGGTCAACGATTTCGCTCCCAGGAAAGGTCAGTTACCCGACGACTCGGACGACGAAGTCGAGTGTCTCGTTGCGAGACCGTGCTGTACACTAAACTGCATCGGCGCTTTCGGGATGCAAACGACTGCTGACATTTGCAAATGTTCGCTATCTTTTTGCGATCCGATGCAATTACATGCAATTTTTTTGCGAATTGTTTTAATCCATTTTACTTCGATTCAGGAATCAATATCGATTCATGAATCAATATCGATTCATGAATCAATATCGATTCAGGAATCAATATCGATGCAGGAATCAATATCGATTCAGGAATCAATATCGATTCAGGAATCAATATCGATTCATGAATCAATATCGATTCAGGAATCAATATCGATTCAGGAATCAATATCGATGCAGGAATCAATATCGATTCAGAAATCAATATCGATTCATGAATCAATATCGATTCATGAATCAATATCGATTCAAGAATCAATATCGATGCAGGAATCAATATCGATTCAGGAATCAATATCGATTCAGGAATCAATATCGATTCATGAATCAATATCGATTCAGGAATCAATATCGATGCAGGAATCAATATCGATTCAGGAATCAATATCGATTCAGGAATTAATATCGATTCAGGAATCAATATCGATTCAAGAATCAATATCGATGCAGGAATCAATATCGATTCAGGAATCAATATCGATTCAGGAATCAATATCGATTCATGAATCAATATCGATTCAGGAATCAATATCGATGCAGGAATCAATATCGATTCAGGAATCAATATCGATTCATGAATCAATATCGATTCAGGAATCAATATCGATGCAGGAATCAATATCGATTCAGGAATCAATATCGATTCAGGAATTAATATCGATTCAGGAATCAATATCGATTCAGGAATCAATATCGATTCAGGAATCAATATCTATTTAGGAATCAATATCGATTCAGGAATCAATATCGATTCATGAATCAATATCGATTCAGGAAACAATATCGATTCAGGAATCAATATCGATTCAGGAATCAATATGGATTCAGGAATCAATATCGATTCAGGAATCGATATTATGATGATGTGAAGATTAGAAAAACTTTGGGAAAGAAACAAAATCTAATATTTTCTTCTCGCTTTGGTCATCGATAAACGGTGCTGAAAAAACCGTGCTCCGAACGTTCTGGCGATGATCGCAAAATGCATATTAATGCACAGCACGTGAGACACACATTTTGACTTGACACCGTTATCTTCTGAAATTACGAAATGTCTTTTGTCCCGAAGGCTTTCCGGAGATGAGCAAAGTGCTATTTTCCTCGTTCGAGGCATTGTCCAAAGCTTTGTACGTAAAACTCGGCGATGTTCTTTACGGAGCCTACGGAAAGAGGAGAACGGCAAAGAGTCAGAGAAGCGAGAAGTGAGGAAGAGAGACTTCGTCGCTGACGTCACGGTCTATGTTTAAACTCGGCTCGAAACGGCCCACACTGCGAAACGAGCCTCGGCTTCTGTGGCGCTTTCTCGCTTTCTCCGCAGGCCGTACGGTGAGACAAGAGAGGACGCTAACAGCAGTGTGAAAAAGACGAGGAACGGTAGATTATTATACCAGAACGAGGACATAAGGGTACACTCACAAGAAAAATAATTAAGGAATAAAAAAAAAAAAAATACAAAAAATGTTAACCTCGTGAACAATAACAAAAAATCGGGGCTTTGATGTGCATCGCAACATCGCGGTTTAAAAGGGCATTTATTTTTATCATTTATTTCATTTGCACAGATAAAATAAAAGTAATGTAAAAACCGTGGCAAAAATTAGCGGAAGATGAGATTATTTAAAAAAAAATTTAACGGCGCTAACGTTCGCTGTCGCAATTTTTGTGTTTTTTTTTTTCTTCATTTTTTTTATCCCCATTGTGGATACAGCATAAAAACTCACACACGCGAGATCGTCGGCGTAAATGTGCGTGAGATCAGAAGCGGATGCCGATGCACCGGGCTGGTTATACCGGGAGGCTCAGCACAATGTACCATTGTCTCATTATTTCTCTCTTTATTCGACTTCCTCGCTTTTGCTCACTCCTTCGTTTCTGCTGATTCTTCTCCCCGCTTCTCAACGCTTTTATTCGCCACGCCGGTTGTTCAAGCCCCCCCGTATGCAAAGCGTGTAAACCGTATAATACAGTAATGCACTATTCACAATGTGCTTTTGCAAAACAAAAAACAAAACAAAAAAAAAAAGAGAAAGCAAAGTTAGAATACGTGGATGTGAAGAGCAGGAAATCGCGTGACTATTCGCTCGCGTATCCTGCCGCTATCGTGCGATGATGCGCGTGAATCACGCCAAATTGTAACGTGTCATACTTCGCCGCACTCCAAGACGGATTATACGCAGTAACGATGTCAAGAATAGAACGCAGGATATTCGAGAGTACGCTAAAGCCCTTCCTGCCCGCTTTAGCCCGGGCTAGGTCGGTATAAAAAAAAAAACTGTGACCAACCTTTTGTGGCACAAACGCTCGAAAGAAAAGTCTCCTTGGAAGCATATGTCGCATGAGATTCCGGTGAAATCGTTCCTTCAACCGGAAACGGCCAACGCCCGTGAAAAAAAAAAATTGATTACAGGTTTTGTTACTGACCGTGGTAATTGCCATGCTCTTCAATTGAAAGCGTCGACTGCAATTTACCTAGCGTCACATTTCGAAGTGTAGACTTCGACGTATATAATTTTCCGCCTAATTGGCCAGACATGTGAATCATAACGTTCCGCTTTCCAATTAGCTCGAAAATTGCGAAATTTTCAATAAACCAATAAACCCCTAATGCTCCGTCTCTCCACCGTGAGAGTGCAAGAGGCGATCTCTCAGTGCAGGCCTTACGTCAGCGAGATACTAAACGGAAAGCCACGAAACTCCGTGCCGCCGGGGTAATTACGAATCGATGAGGTGGATTATCGGTCGACTGCGTATGTCATATCAATAGCGCGAAATTATCTCATCGTATATATATGCATCCGGAATGCTGTACATAAAGAAACGATCGTAGAAACTTGAGAGTCTATAATCGCAACTCCGCATATGCAGCAGGATAATTTCAGTCGCACCTATAACTCCGCCCCCCCCCCCCCCCCCGGCATTTTCACGTAATGACCATCGTACCGGTATCGAGTCTATCCGCAGAGAGAGAGAGTACGAACAGTGTAAACAGTATTCGCAATATTACATCGCTTTATCGGGCAGAGCTATAAAATAACGAGCGAGCGGAACGACGCAGAGTCTCTTCGGTTTGAAAAAGCGTTCGCAGATACGCATAGATAGAAAAAATCGTCATACCATAAAAAACCAAATGGATTTGCGTACTTTAAAGACTGTAAAGTTCTGCAGTGATGTTCGTTCGTTTCTGCACAATTTGTGTAATTTTATTTTATCATTTTTTGGTAAGCTGTTTACGAAACGTGACGAATTTTTCGTATCGCCGTGACAAAATCCGAGACCGTACCGGCGACGACGATATGCCGGCTATGAGGAGAAATGTGAGTAAAACTATTATGGTAAACGAGAATGAACAGAGCCAAGCACAGATCCATAGTGTATTAGCGGGAGACTCGTTTAAAGCTGTCCGACGACGGCGTGTTCTCGTTTTTGCTGCCACTAGTTTCCGTCGATTTATAGTTGGATTACTACGGGGTTCATAGTGTGCCCGCATAAACGTGCATTTATATCGATAATTCGCTCCAATTACACGATCGACGTACTCGGACAGTTTATATTCACTCGTGAGTTAGACTTTGTGCGTCCGCGATGTACAATGTTGCCTTTGGTTTAACATAGTCTATCGCGTGACCTGATCGGGAAGAATAAAACCAAAAAAAAAAATTAAATAAAATAAATACGTTTTTGCTGTGAGCTCAGAGTGGTCGAGTGAACGAGAGTAAATCAGTGCCAATGGAGAAGAGCGATGGATGACGATTTGCGCGTGCGTGCACGCGCATCTAGCGCGTCCGGAGGATGCTCATGCGCGGGCTGACCGTAAAACGCCGACTCCAGTCAATTATCCGTGCGTCTAATGGCATTACGAAATTCGCAAACGCGAACGGGCTGCCCGCTGACGAGATCGGATGAGCATAAAAAAATAATGAAAAAAAAAAAATTGGCAAAAACAGCATTTGAGATTACAGCCGACTGTCGAGCGTGCACTGGATTGCAGGCCCGTTGGGAGGCAATCACTCCCCGCATTTAACGTACCGCTGACCGGTGGGAACGATTTATGGGATGTCGCTGATTATTTAATAAAATCACAAGTACCCACTGTCCAATAGAGTTTTCGCGCGCATCTGCACGTTTCGAGCCCTACACCGCCACTGACGGATTTACGTCGCAGCCGTTCGTACACCACAGAAGCCTGTGGACATCCCATTACACACGCTCTGCAGTATGTATTACACACAATTCGAGATACAGCGATCGACGACGCAAAGGGTCGGTCGAACGATTCGCCGTCCGAAAAATAAATTTAATCAATTGAACAAGTCTCTCCGAGTGTCTTATCATTTTTACGCGCCATCTTTCAACAATTGTACTTAACGTCTGATAAATATGATCTAAAAAAAATATGAAGTGCTAAACGAAAAAATATGGCAAATTAGACTGGAAGAGAAAATTGCAAATTTAATGTACCCGACTGGATCTTTCTATGATCCGGTCAAAAACTGGTACATTCATTTAATGTAAATTCAATGTACAATTGTGATGAAGAATGAATATACTTTTTCATTGAAATTAAAGTAAATTATTAAAAAACAAAAAGATTGCCAAAGTTTTCAATGCACCGAACATTAATTCTTGATCACAATTGTACACGAATCATAATTACCAGTTTTTGCATAAAATCTTCCAGTCCGGTACATTAAATTTCATGCGTATTTTTTGTTCAGTGTATTCTAAAAAACTATAGATTATGCAAATGGGTAGAACGAATATCTTCAATTCGTAAGAGGGACTGATTTAAAAATGCCGCTCCGAACTCGCCGGTGCGCACAGTGGGATTTAAAAATAAAGATACGAATGGTGAAAGTTGTCTTTATATAGTCATGCGAGCCCCAGTCGTTTATATAGTTTGTCGAGATGCGAGGTGCGCAGGTTCTCCACATAGTGCACGAGGTTCAATGCATGACGTTCTCTTCCAGCTGCTCGAGAGAGACTCTCGTCGACGGGTTGCTCGTAGGTACGTGACACGGAAGCCCGCGTGAATTTAAAACGACTCGACTTTTCTACCCACGCCCATATATATAAAATAACGATTCGCGTTCCACCGGTCGTACGCACACCGCGCCATCGAGCAGTGGGCCGCGCCATGCCCATAAACGGATTCCGCTTAATTCAAACCTTTTATTAGATATGATTAATCGATCCCTCATACTCCGGCCTATAACGAAACTCATGGACAGGTGATTTTGTAACTGTTCAATTATCGTACGCGCTCACCGGTGAACGCGAGTGTAAACTATCAATTATACATTTGAGGGGAAAACTCGCTTTTGTCACAAATTAACCGAGAAATTTATTCACCTCTCAAAATTAAACTTGAAAATTATTTATGAAATTACGAAATTATTCAATTATAAAATTAGTTCAACATTCTCGAATATATTTTATTAAAGATACATCACTTTCTTGGTAGATAAATTCTTGAAGTTCGTACACTGTTAAAAATGTTATAAAATTTACAACACGTTTAATAAACAAAGTTATATGAAATATGGAATCTCGGTATATGAAATTAGAATTCATATACGTTGCATTCAAATTTCAATAATTTAAACTTAAATACAATACCCGTTTATTAAAATTACCGGTGATGGCATTGAAAATTACGACATCCGTATGTATGAAAAATTACGTTATTATTACAAATATTATACAAATAATATTGTTTTTAATGTACCGATAGCGCAATTTTCTTACATACATGTCAATGAAATTTCGTGCACTGTATATGCCTAAAACTTCATACACATGTTATGAATTGTCAAACATAAATTTTTTGACAGTGTACTTTTAACGGCAAGACTCCGACTGCGTTAGCACTGGTGTAAAATATCGCGTGAAATTACTCGGGACATGTCGTTAGTGTTGATGTTATTGAAAATTTGCATTCCGCTTCTCATTATCATCGTCGTCATTATCATCGTCGTCAACCCCGTCGCGTATGGATCAGGCAGACTCCGTCGGCGGTGTGTCGCTTTCAATATTATCCCCGGATTACCGCGGTAATGGAGTTAACGTCGAATGCTCACACGCGTCATTGAGCCCCCATTAAGCTTAATCGATCCGGACGTAATGAGATAGCTAGACCGAGAGAGCGCACGGGGGGGAGTCGCATCGTCATCGACATCGTCGTCGCAGTCGCCCGATCGACCGGCTTGAGTGAGCACCTGCCGCGACGTATCGATTATCGATCGGCGATTCATCATCTTACTCTGGTTTATTAATGCCAACACTGTCTGTGATTTCTACATATGCAAAACATCGTGAATATGTTAAATCTTTCGCATGTTAAATGTGTGCGCCGTTCTTACCATTTTCACTCTTACTTATCTTATCAATCGCAAATAAGAGGACAAAAAACTTAATGCCGCTGGGACGAAGATCGAATAGAGATGCAGTTGGAACTGACCCATGAATGATACGATCCACACTTGGCACGACTATTGCATTTTATCGTAAATCGAATCTTTCGAGAATTTGCACAAACGATGTGACATTGATCCAACGATATTGCGGAGTAGAAATAGAACAGAACGGTGTATTTTCTTGAGATTATATCGTTTAAATTGAGTCTTCAACGAGACAGAAAGCTAACGATAACTTTCCACCTAAAAATGTATCTCGAGTATTGTCACAAAATAAAACAGAGGTCGATCCACGATCTTGAGACTCAAAATGTCGCCTGACTATCCTCCCCGTAGGATAGAGTTCGGGACGCTCGCAGTGCGGTGGGGAAAATCCACGCACCTTCGGAGAAAATTGTACCTGCGATTTCGTCGCAAGGAATAGCCCGTCTCTCAGGAACGTTTTTGTACCGTCATTTATACCTGTCGTAAAAGCCGGAGGACCGAGAAGAGGGACACGCTCGAGAAGGATCGAGAACTAAGACGCAATCGCACAATCGCTTCTGGACTCTAATAGACCGACGATAAACGAGGCTCGTCGGTCTACTCGTCACACACCGACGCACCGGTGAAGGAACTTCGCTCTGAAAAGCTGCTCGGTCACGTAAATTTACAGGTCACGTAAATTTACCTGTGAAAAGTAGAAATCGGGCCCACCGGGTCAAAACTGCTAACGAAGACGATGAACATTTTTTTTTTTTTTTTTTTTTTTTTTTTTTAAGGAAGTCACAATTTTGTCGTAAAAATGCATCCTGCTAAAAAAATATATGAATCGAGTTTAAACGGAGTACAGCTATCAAACGGACGTCTGGCCTATCCAAACAAAAATATGAGATCACTCTACGTATATGAGAGTATATTCTGGAATTTTTCAAGAAAAATCAAACGTGACGTATTGGCTGAAAAAAAAAATTTAGACTATATTCATACAAATGAACGTTTATTGCATTAAAAAAAATCTGCAAAATTTTTTTTTCAAAGGTTCATTGAAAACTGCAACTTTTATGTTTTAAACGTTTTTTAGTATGATTAATAGTTTTCAAGATATAGAGAGTTTTTAAAAAAAGTTCAATTTTTCGATATCTCAAAAAAATACGATCCAAAAATTCTGAAAAAAAAATTACAAAAACCCCTTGTCAATAATCGTGAATTGTGGTGAAATTGCAACTTTTTTTGGAGAGGGTCGGGTTTTTGACCATTCGATTTCACATGGAATAATACCTCGTATAGATAGGGTAAAAGTCGTGAACATGACCCGGTCCATAGATCAGGGTGGGTCATATTTAACGCGTTTAAAATATATTAAAAAAATATGTATGTATAATACTGTATATATAGGCTATGATATAGCTCCCTAGCAAAGCAATGCGTAGATTACTTTACCGCAACAATTTGCCCCAACAATTCTTTAGCCTCCGACAGCTTGTCTCCCCAGGCAACATCGGCTTTGACTGTCATTCGACGACCGGTAAAAGAAAAAAAAAAGGATAATAAATTCGTCCAATCACGCGATCGGCAAGTACGAACCCAAAGAATTTAGCGTTCGTTTCTCGTCAGAAGATTCAATGGTAGATGCCCCGACGCAGAGTCGCAGATGCATCGCCGAGCGCGATGCATCGCGTGTGCAAGGGTACTCCGAATCGGAGCGTTCGGCTCGCTGAGAACCGTTGCGGCGAAGGAGTTAAGGCTTCGAGCCTTAACTCCTTCGCCGCACCGATCTCCGTGTAAGTTTCCGAGTATGTTAAATAAAACAAACGGCGAACGGCGAGGGTTTCTCAGCATGGGCGCGAGTTATCGGGGAATGGTTCACCGCGCGCCATGCGTCTGCCGAAGGGTTCGTCGTAGCTGCGCTCTTTAACTACACCGAGCCTTTCGGAGCCGTGATCGATAAGGGGCGCGGGCGGATCGACTCCAATTTTAACTCGGTAGATTACAAGAGCGCCGGCTGGCCGGACGAGAGCTCGAGAGCGAAGGAGAACCAGCGAGGATCACGACTTACTCACCAGGTACGCAGACGGGTATATTTTTGGATATTCCCCGACGAAGCACCCGCCGGTCCTGCTTCTGCATGGTCTTGCATCGCGCGTCGGCGTTGATTAAAGCAGAACCGTTTCGCTCGAACTCTGCGCCGACCGAGGGAGCTCCCGAGTCTTGCTCTTGGAGATAAAATTGGAGCGTGACATGGACCGATTGAACGCGGAGGCAACGCGAACGAGGGATCGACGAGACCGAAGTGTCCGCCCGATGATCGCGTGTTTAAGCAATTCGACGTTAATTGATTGAGCCATTATATATGTTGTACGCCTAAAAAGTGTAGAATCACGAAACGAAGAACATTTTTTTTTTTCGTCACAAACGTGCAGTTTTCCACTAGTGTTGTGGTGCACTTTGTGCGAGTAAAAAAAATGTATTTTGCCTCGTTTAATTAAAAGGTATTTCATGAAATTTTGTTTTATTAATTCGACAAGGAAAAGTTGATTGTTTTGGTGTGATATAAGAAATATATTTTGCCTAATGAATCGAAAGATATTTAATGAAATATCTTTTGATTTATTCGACGAGGAAGAGATGATTGTTTCGTTCCTGTGCGGGATTTCCACTCGGGATGTTGCAAACGCCTCTTGGACACGCCTAATGAGCCAATTAATATTTCCACATGATCAAACGATGATTCTTGGAATCGTTTGATATACTTCGCCACTGCGGACAGATGACGACTCGTTTTTTTCTACATAATTCCTGTGTATCCCCGTGCCGCACGATTGCCGTATACAGTCCGTCCTTGGCGCGGTTTAACCGCATAATGAAGTCACTCCGTCAAGGTTTCGGCCAAAGTTTTTTTTCACTCTCGACGTTAATTCTCGCCTCATCGTCGTCGTGCCGGTTTCGTTCTCTCCGGCGTCGAACCGGCATACGGCGGGGCGCTCGGGTCGGTGAGCTCATCATTCGAGACAGTAAATTCTCGTTACCCCGTGGGAGAGCCCGCGGTCTCGGTGCGGTCACCAGCAGCGAGTTCAAGATTTTAGATACGCACCGAGAAAAAAAAATTTATTCAAACCAAATAAAATTTATTTAGCAAATAAAATTTTAAGCAATTTTTAGAGCAAATAAAATTGCTTATTTTAATATGGGCTTAATAGAGTTTTATTGAAAGCTAATAAATTTTATTGGAGTCAAATATCGCATATACTTGAATCAAGTAAAAATATCCTTGAGTAAAATAAAAATGTAATTAATTAAAATAAAAATAATCTAATATTCGATTTTATTGACGATTAATAAACTTTTTTTTCTGGGTGAGATACGCACCGAGAAAAAAAAAATGTATTCAAACCAAATAAAATTTATTTAGAGCAAATAAAATTGCTTATTTTAATATGGGCTTAATAGAGTTTTATTGAAATCTAATAAATTTAATTAATTCAAATAAAAATATTCTAATATTCGATTTTATTGACGATTAATAAACTTTTTTCTGGGTGAGATACGCACCGAGAAAAAAAAATGTATTCAAACCAAATAAAATTTATTTAGAGCAAATAAAATTGCTTATTTTAATATAGGCTTAATAGAGTTTTATTGAAATCTAATAAATTTAATTAATTCAAATAAAAATATTCTAATATTCGATTTTATTGACGATTAATAAACTTTTTTTCTGGGTGAGATACGCACCGAGAAAAAAAAATGTATTCAAACCAAATAAAATTTATTTAGAGCAAATAAAATTGCTTATTTTAATATGTGCTTAATAGAGTTTTATTGAAATCTAATAAATTTAATTAATTCAAATAAAAATATTCTAATATTCGATTTTATTGACGATTAATAAACTTTTTTTCTGGGTGAGATATGCACCGAGAAAAAAAATGTATTCAAACCAAATAAAATTTATTTAGAGCAAATAAAATTGCTTATTTTAATATGGGCTTAATAGAGTTTTATTGAAATCTAATAAATTTTATTGCAGTCAAATATCGCATATACTTGAATCAAGTGAAAATATCCTCGAGTAAAATAAATATTTAATTAATTCAAATAAAAATATTCTAATATCCGATTTTATTGACGATTAATAAACCTTTTTCTGGTTGCGAGAACTCGTGCACATCCAGGCACGAGTTCTCGCAACGCGAATTGAGAACTTACTTTGGCGCATCAATTTTTTAAAATATTATTCCCGGATCAACGAATCAGAATCCACTGGAGGACGGGATTGTCGGAGTCGCATGACGAAACATCCAGCTCGCGTACTCAGCCAGCCGCTCCTCCTGTTCGTATCGAGTGTCAAAGTTGCCAGGCGCTTCAATCGCTCGATCGATGATTTCCGAGGTGTCGAGAGCGTGTTTATCGATCCCGATAACGGAGCTCAGTGACGGCGTATATGCGTATTGTATAATACACGGAACCGATACGCACACTCGTCGTTTTTATAGTCGAGATTATCGATATCAGTTTCATTCATGCGTCGGACCTTCGTTCGAACTACGAGCCCTGCGTTACCAACGCTTATCGCCTTCCAAGAAAAAAAAAAAAAAAAAAAAAAAAAACACCGACGAAGGGCCATTGGCACAGCAAAGATATTGAAAATGATTGCTTCCGTCGATTCTCGACATAGCTCCGCGGGACGCAAGAGTATCGGAATGCGATGAGCGCGGAGTTTATCGCATATGATACTTGTTTAGCGTTTTCGGAGGCAGGGTGTACAAATCGGCGTTTCTGGCAATAATATTTTCGGTACAGCAGCCGCAAACATACCTACGTGAATCAACAGCTGCGCGAGCGATGAGTCACTTTTGTTGTAACGCTTCATTCTTTCGTCGTACTTTTTAATTTATTTTACTTTTTCGCGGATCCGAGCTAAAGTTTCTTGCTCTCCTCGGGACTCTTTCTCGCTTCTGGCTTGGAGGTTTGCCAATTAGACGGGGCAAACAACCGTTCGGCCGCCCGAAACGAACTTGCCGCACCCTTCCGACGTAATAACCGCGGTCCCTCTCGTCCTGACAGTTTTTACTCTCGCTCGACGCTGCCATTGGCGTGGCGAACGAATTTTGTCCGGAAATATTCCGGATGCACTTTAACGCACTCTTTTCGATACAGAAACTGCAGATGTAAGGTGCGAATTATATCAATAATATTTTTATTTATTAATAAATTATTAATATTACTTACTAATAATAAAATTACTGAACAATAATAATAATAATAATAATAATAATAATAATAATAATAATAATAATAATAATAATAATAATAATAATTGTTATTCCTATTATGAGTTTTATAATAATGAATCATAAAATGACTTAAAAGTCATTTTTAACAAATCGTGAAATGTTTAGTGAATACTTTAGGGCGATTTTGGACGGTTTTTTTTTTTTTTTTTTTCTAAAAAAATGTTGCACTGGTGAATAATACGAGGTTGACTCACGGGGACGATAATTTAATGTGAAATCGAGGCAAGTGGCGTGAGAGAGCACGGAAGAGGAGGGTAGGTTGGAATTATTCGTCCGAAAGTAAAGAGTTCGATCGTATTCTCGCGAGCGTTTCGCGGTGGAGGCGCACAGTTAAACCGGTGACTCTGCAGCCGGTAGCGACATTTGTAAACCGGTCAGCTTCACCGTGTCGGGACAGTTGACCGTGCGTAGATATAGTTTTTCAGCCCTCGAGCGACCGAGGGCTGAAGAGCCGTTGCACACAGCCACTCGACGTGCATGTAACTCGAGACTGTTGTGAGTGCATCACACGCACGAGCGTGTACCCGGATCCCGCTCGGCGGGCACACCACGGAATCGAACTCTTTCGTGAGTCACTGTGCAACAATGTGGGCCCCGAAAAGGCATCACGAAAAGTCGGCTCGAATTTCGACGAGGGGGCGCCTGTCTCGCGACCATTTATTAATACATAGCTGCATTATAAATTAAGTGCCTCATTGACTTAAAACGAGAAACTGCGAAGAAATATACGGAAAAAAAACATGTTTTAGCTGTGAAATTAAATACGGACATTATAATTTAGTGCAATAATGGAGAAATAACAAAATACATTTTTATTTTTTTAAACTAGGAACAAGCAAATTAAATATGCACTTTACGATTTATTAAAATAGTACTGAAGCACGCTATTTTAGGTTATCGACACTAGATGGCCACCAGCACGATCTCCCCTGCGCACTTTCTCGCAAGCGCTTCGGTCGGAACGGTCTTCTATATACGAGAATGAGTTATAACAACTTTTCACTCAGGGATCTACCGGACGCCGTGAAGCGTCTCAACCACGTCGTCGGGTGTTTCCTAGCCATTCGTTCATCCAAAAAACCGAATGAGCCAACCGGTGCTCCCATATTTTTGTAATAAAAACTAAAAGTTCTTTTACAACAAAGATGTTTAAAATAAGATAATGTTTTATAAAAAATTCGTGTGCGATAAGAAATAACGAAATACATTTTTATTTTTTTAAACTAGGAACAAGCAAATTAAATATGCACTTTACAATTTATTGCAATTGTACTGTAGCACGCTATTTTAGCTAATCGCCACTAGATGGCCACCAGCACGATCTCCCCTGCGCACTTTCTCGCAAGCGCTTCGGTCGGAACGGTCTTCTATATACGAGAATGAGTTATAACAACTTTTCACTCAGGGATCTACCGGACGCCGTGAGGCGTCTCAACCACGTCGTCGGGTGTTTTCTAGCCATTCGTTCATCCAAAAAACCGAATGAGCCAACCGGTGCCCCCATATTTTTGTAATAAAAACTAAAAGTTCTTTTACAACAAAGATGTTTAAAACAAGATAATGTTTTATAAAAAATTCGTGTGCGATAAGAGTTAATCGAAGCTTGGCCCGGTCGAGCTCTCTTAAAATGAAATAGTATATTATGCCACAAGGGTGAAAATGCACTTCCTCCCGAGTGGCATACGCTATTTTTTGCCCGACTATGCTAAAAAGTGGCCACATTTTTATGCCGCAATGGGGGTGGAAAGTGACCCGCTCCACTACTTTTCGGCCCGTGGGCGGAAAAGTAGCTACTTTTCCGCCCGCTGCGTTACTTTTCGGCCCGCTGCGATACTTTTCGGCCCGCTGTGTTACTTTTCGGCCAGCTGGTCAATAATCGACCACTTTCCGCCCCCGTTGCAGGCATGGAATGTGGACTTTTTAGCGTAGGCGGGCAAAAAATGATTTTCTTTTCATCTAGTACTGAGCAATCTAAATACGCACGTCACGATTAATTACAATAGCAGAGAAACAATCAGTAAAAAAACAAAACAGGGGTAAACAATTTCAGTTAATCGCCGCTAGATGGCCACTAGGACAATTCCCCCTGGATACTTTCTCGCAAGCGCTTCAATCCTAACGGCCTTCTATATACGAGAATAAGTTATAACTGCTCTTCACTCAGGGAGCTTCGGAACACCGTGCAGCCTCTCTTACCAGAGCCACCGTTCTGCCGAGAGATACTCACGGTTGTAATTGAAAGGTGTTACGTCTCCGGGTGTTTCCTAGCCATTCGTTCATCCGAAAAACCGAATGTGCCAACCGTAGCTCCCATACTTTTGTAATAAAGAATCAGTTCTTTTATATAAAAAAAAAAAAAATTGAGAAAAGGATATTTTATTAAAAAATCGTAGGCGATAAGGGTTAAGGTGGTCCTTGCGAATAGTGTTCACTTCGCATAAGTTTGAGAGAAATGAGAGCAAATTGAAAACACTTGTGGATTATATAAAAATCAGAAAAAAATCAAGCACGTTAATGGTGCTGAAAAGATTAATTTTGCATAGTATTAATTGCAAAATGTTATTAACAAATTGATGAAAAATAAAATTGTTCACCAAATATTCCGGAAACCTAACTTTTTTTGTTTTATGAAAATTATTCGTACATTTTTTTTGAATACGTATGAATTTTTTCATATTTTTAAATTCACTTTGATTTTTATCTTTTTTTTTTATATGGAAAAAACATGTAGAAAGACAGAAAATTCAAACTGAATTTAAAAATCTCAAAAAATTCATACGTATTCAGAAAAATGAACAAATAATTTTCATTTGAAGAAAAAGTTATGTTTCAGGGAGATTTGTTGAACAATTTTATTTTTCATCAATTTGTTAATAAAATTTTGAAATTATTGTTATGCAAAATTAATCCTTTCGGCATCTTTAGTACGCTTGAATTTTTTTCAGATTTTTGTACCATCGAGAAGTGTCTACGATTCCCTCTCATTTCTCTGAAACTTATGTGAAGTGAAACTTATGTGAAGTGTCGCTTGAATTGAACTGAGCGAGGGCTGATCGGTTCGGCGTTCAACCACCGTTCGGTAACGAATGTGCCGCGGGTTTCCGAGAATCGTGTCGGGGCCTCTTGGCGGGGAATAATCTTCGTAATCGGCTTCCGAGAAGGGCTGCGCGCAGGTATTATAAGAATTTAGGGTGCGCGCGCAGGGTCCACAGTGTTTCTGCAACCGGCGGGCTCTCGCCATGATACGTACCCGATGGATCGGCTCCATGTGTAGGATAACGGGTAGATATAAATAGGGAGGATACATACAGTAATAATCTAAGCGAGCCGGGGACCGACGCGCGGTCTGAGCCCCGAGGGGCCTCGACAAATAGGATTATCCGGGAGATTCTACTCGGGCACCGTTCCGGCATATCTTCCGAAGGACATAGGCAAAAGGATATATAGGCTATCCTCCTTCCGCGTGCTTTCTTCGATAATCCGCCAGTGGTGCATCGATATCGGGACGCGCGCACCTTCCGAGTTGCATTGCCCTTCGGCGCGGCGCTGCACTGCTCGCGAGAAAGCGAGGACTCGCGGACTCTCCACGGCCTCGGGCCTTCCTCGGCTCTCGGCCGATCGTACGAAGCAAACGGCACACTCCGGTGCCGGGCAAGATCGGAGGAACTGAACGATAAGGCTTCAAACTATCCTTCGATGTTCCCGAATCAATAATCTCTCGAGAATTGACGTCCAAAATACATTAGAACAAAACAAATGAAATTATCCTTTAACAGTTGATCCATTACTAAAAATTAGTTGATGGAATTATTCGTGTGTTTAATTAGTTAAATTAATTTAAGGTGAAAAGGTATATAAACAATCTCTCGAGAATTGACGTCCAAAATACATTAGAACAAAACAAATGAAATTATCCTTTAACAGTTGATCCATTACTAAAAATTAGTTGATGGAATTATTCGTGTGTTCAATTATTTAAATTAATTTAAGGTGAAAAGGCATATAAATAATATCTCCAGAATCGACGTCCAAAATACAATAGAACAAAACAAATGAAATTATACTTTAACATGTTGATCCATTACTAAAAATTACTTGGTGAAATTATTCGTGCGTTTAATTATTTAAATTAATTTAAGGTGAAAAGGTATTTTGGAAATTTACAGAAATCTACTTTACCAACGAAATCGACCGTACATCGAGAAATATTTTAATCGGACGAAATATAAAATTTTAATGAACAAAATAAAGTGGACGATCATTGAAAGAAATGTGGATCACTTGGCCGAGAAGAGAAGATAGGTTGGGGAGTATCCGCTGAATTGCGATGGGATGAAAAATGTGCAGCTGACCCCGTGTGAAGAAAAAAAAAAGAGAAAGAGGAGCGATGCAGCGAGGATCGAAAAGATCTCGGATACGCGACCCGGTATTCGCGAGTTCTCGCGACTAGAGCGCGAGAGTCCCCCGGATCGTCGACACACGCGGTATTTCCAGGCTGATGCGAGCTCGGCTGGACGATTCTCGTAATAAAAGAGCCTGGGCGAAAGAGGCGCAACGGCCCCGTCTTGGCTCGCGGAGTACCGTAAGTGCGACCTTGCCTTCGTACGGAGAGAAATCGCGGGGACTCGCACGAGAGAGGTCGGAAGAAGGGAAACATGCCTGTGTGCTCCCGGACCCAACACTACGATTCGTTCCTATAATTTAATTTAATCTCGCACAGTCGTCATCTCGCCGAGTCCGGACGACCGATTGCGGAAATTCGATCCGCTCGAATCAGTAAAGTCGGTCGATACAGTTCTAAATCATTTTTCGCTGTGTTCAGTTATTTCTAGTTATTTTTAACGATTTTTAGTAATTTTCAGTAAGTTCTGGTAACTTTTTTTTGTGAATTTTCTTTACTCAAATTATTACGATAGAATAACATTTTCAGAATTTGAATCGTCAGATGCGCAGAAAAAAACCTCAGTCCGACCTACAAAAAAAAAAAAAAACAAAAACATCCGGTGAACTATCGTGAGATTAAAGTGCGATTTTTTTTTTTTTTTTTTTTTTAATTCGCAGTACTCGAGGGATTGAATAACGTATTACGTACGTTAGTTGACACGCGGCTCGATCGTCACCCAGTAGCAGCTCTCAAGGATTTCTCGTAAGGCAAGGCCAGCGCACAGTGGCTCGTTCCGTTCGCTCCGTTGGCGAAGGCTCGCAGCCACAGCACACACGGCTAAAAGTAACATACTCGAGACTCCCGATAAAATTACGGTCTCTATAGTAATTCGAGGCGTCGTAAGCCGAGTATTTCGCCTCGCCAATGCCACAAGGGCGTATCTCCGTGAGCTTAAGCACGGGACATACGCCCCTGTGATTCCAGTCGTGCGATATAATACGAGTCGAGTGGGGGGGACACGCGAGACCCGCAGTCGAGATTTCGACTTAGCAAAATGGTTCGGGGCTTCGACGACAGTTGAAAGTCGAGAAGCAAGAGGACTAAAAGTGTAGCTAAAGTCCGTAGGCTCGACTGGCGCTGGGCGATTCGGTATTGGTAAGTATAAGCCTCGCTACACAGCGCGTACTTAATCGCTCGTGTATTTTATAGCTTCTCTCGAGCGAGACCGCACTTTGCAGCCGCTTGTGCACCTTATGCTCGAAGCGAAAGCCCCTTTAGCCCCGGAACCACCACTTTTACTATCGCGTTGTGCGCGAGGACTATAAATGTTCTCACCTGCGGCCGGATTAAGGCCTCGACTCAAATATCGTCGGGTAAACGGTCAGGTAGAACCGCCACTGTTACGGAGCATTTCCGTTTTCATGCAAAAAACATATACCTCGATTGAGACCCAACTTGACTGCTCGTTTATATCCGTGGTATGTGAAACGGGGATGTAAAAGCAGTGCGTTCGCTTTTTTTGTTGGGTTAAGGCAGCTGGAGCGAGTGGTGTTCATTTCGCCTAAATTCGAGAAATTCGGGCAAGAATTACAAACACTTGCCGATGTTATGAAAATCTGAAAAAATTTGTACTTATTATAGACTCTGAAAAGACTAATTTTGCATTATAATAATTTCAAAGTGTTATTAACAAATTGTCGAAAAAAAGATTGTTTATCAAAATATGCGGTAACTCAACTTTTTTTTTTTTATCAAAATGATTTGTTCATTTCTTGGAATACGTACGAATTTTTTCAGATATTTATCTTTATTTTGATTTTTGCTGATTTTTCCATGTAAAAAACAAGAAAAATCAAAATAAAGATAAAAATCTGAAAAAATTCATACCTATTGCGAAAAATGAATGATTCATTTTCATAAAAAAAAAAGTTGAGCTACCCCATATATTGATGAAAAATTTTTTTATCAACAATATGTTAATAACATTTTGAAATTATTATTGAGGAAAATTAGTCTTTTCAGTGCCTATAATAAGTATGAATTTTTTCAGATTTCTATAACATCGGCAAGTGTTTGCAATTCTCGTCCGAATTTCTCGAATTTAGGCGAAATGAACATCACTCGCTCCAACCTCCTTAATAGAGTGATATAGTAAATTGGATCGTAACTTTGGGGGTGACTCGATCTGTTTGGAATCGCATCGACGGCTAAATGTCCGAGGGGTTCGACCCTCATGCTCCAGTGATGCGGGTTATACTCCCTACTGATGTTTATCGACCAATATATCGTCCACTCCCGATCAGCACAAAGGTTCGGATGAAATTTTCTTTGATTAAAATACAATTCATTGAAATTACGGTTTGCTGGGCCATTCGGTGCAGTCGGTAAAAAAAAAAAAAAAAAAAAAAGGTTTCTACATTTATCAAACATTTCTCGTCCACAAAGGTCCGCAATTCTTGCCTCGTTAATTTCGGGCTGCGGATAAGTAATGCTTATTAAATTATATATATATATATATACACTTCGTCTAGCGCCGGAAGAGCGAATAATAATTTTGCACGTACACAATCAAGAGCGTTTATTACTAAATTATAATGTCTATCGTATTAATTTTACAAAATATTATTAAAATAAACGATACTTAACATTTTTTTTATTATCAAGAAAAAGAGTTTTTGATTTTTACGATGAATAAACGTCTGCTGAGTGAACAAATGTTAAAATCCTTTCTCCTTCATCCGACAATGAATTTCCCAAATTCATTCGCAATCACAGCTACAAATTACCAATATCGACCGAGCATAACAATGATAATTCTCAAAGCGCCAATCGGAAGACCATAAAAGTTTTGCAAAAGCCGATTGTAAGACGACTGGGGATCGTATAATGCGCTCGTTCGAATGATAAGAGTCCGTCGACGGAGGACGCACGCGAGGCATGCTTGCGAACTTCGCGGAAGCGACGTAACAAGAATGCAGTCTTGTCATCGAGTCGCTGACGTACGGTACATTGGACCGAGGGAGAGCAGCCGACACCTCTCCCTCTGTCCGTCGTTGTGTAGCTGCGACGTCCTCCTCTTCCCGCGGGTTCTCGCCAGCGGACGCAGTCGTATACTATGCTCTGTACGAGTCCCTCGTAATACATCCAACGAAAAGAGTTGCGCTGTTCGCTCGACGGGAGACACACACGTGTCCCGCTTCGCGAACTTGGCAATTTTATGCGCGCGCACGCGCGTACCTAAGTGCAGCGACTCCGCAGCAGCTCTGGCTCGTCTAGCTCATCGGAGTGCAAACACATATTTTTCTCTCGATCGTCCCAGCGCCCAACACGCCCAGCAGAAATTCCGCGGCGCGTGCTAATAACGATGATAAATCCTTTAACCCTTTTAATTTTATTGCATCTTCCTGTTTCCATCATATCTGCACTACGGTATGTTATTACGTGATCAGAATATCATTTTTTTTTTTTTTTTTTCTTCTAATCGGTTACTCATTACGGGACGAGCCTGGTTATAGTTAATCATGATTGTTGCAAATGGGCGGCGAATTTTATTTTCCGGACGGTGAACCGCAACTTCAAAGGGGCATTGCCTATCGGTAATACTTCGTTAATGTTGGGCGGCTCGATAAATCATTTATGGAAACATTTTTAACAGCCGATCTGTATGATTTGTTTTTCCATTTTTTTTTTTTTTTTTTTTTTCACGAAGCATAATTCCAATGTTTGCGATTTTTATTGAGGCGCCTTCAATCGTACACCGTTAAACTTTACAATTGTTCATTCTTACGGAAATAAAGCGTATACCGCACAAAATGTTACACAAGTTCACAAATTCGTTCAAATTTACACCGCAAATACCTTGCCCAATCCTCGGATCAAAAACTGTACACCGCCATTTCTTTACGACACAAAAAGTGTACGTATTCAATATGTTACACATTGGTAAGCTTACACCATTTCATTTTTACACTTGCCAAACCTTAAAACTTTAAAGCTTTACACATTCAATATACTTCACATGCGCAAACTTACACACGCGCAACCTTACACCGACGGGTGGAAAGACGGCCTTCGAGACGGGCGTTGGATGTGCGCCGCTGTTATTCTGCAGGTAAGATGAAGCACAGGGCGGGCTACCATGTGATCACAACCAACAGTCGGTTCATCTTACCTGCAGAATAACAGCGGTGCTCATCCAACGTCCCTCTCGAAGGCCGTCCTTCCTCTCCGTCGGTGCAACGATGCACGCGTGTAAGGTTGCGCGTGTGAAGTATATTGAATGTGTAAAGTTTTAAAGTTGCAAGGTTTGGCAAGTGTAAGCATGAAATGGTGTAAGCTTACTCCGGTCGTCCTCAGTTCTACTCTATCCCAAATCGCGCGATGTTCAATATGTTACTAATGTGTAACATATTGAATACGTACACTTTTTGTGGTGTAAAGAAATGACGGTGTACAGTTTTTGATCCGAGGATTGGGCAAGTGTAAGGTATTTTTGGTGTAAATTTGAACGGAGTTGTGAACTTGTGTAACATTTTGTGCGGTGTACGCTTTATTTCCGTAAGAATGAACAGGTGTTAAGTTGAACGGTGTACGATTGAAGGCGCCTCTTTTTATTCTGTTTTAGGTAAAATCTTAGTCGGAAGAAAGCACGAATCATTTCGCACTACGTGTTTTTTGTTCCGGAACACTTAGCTTCTCAAGAGATTGGTGTTGGATGACGCAGATTTCAGTTATAGCTGCTCGCGGACTCATGTACTACGTGTCATCCAGCTTCTCGGTTACTCATTATTGCACATATCAGCGTTGTTTTAATGGCCGGCTGGCGGGACGATTGCGGCTTCGCGCTCCAACCACGAACTCCAGATAAGTTATGCTTATTAAATTATATACATACACTTGGTCTGGCCCCGGAAGAGCGAATAATAATTTTGCACGTACACAATCGAGAGCGTTTATTATTAAATTATAATATCTATCGTGCTCGACTCTTCTACTGACTATCGTGTCAATCCTACATGCGCATATTAGCTCGGGACATCATTTTTAGAAAAAAAAAGAAAAATAGAAACATTTATAACAGCCGCGATTCATCAGCGGATCGAGCATACATGTCGATGACTCACCCGAGTCCGAAGAAAAGCGGAGGCGTCGCTTAGCCGGACGATGCTAATAAGTCGAGGGCCGAATATAATTTCTCATTGTGTATATTACGAAACCATTCGTACGTATCCGTTGCGTTATAAACGAAACTAACTCGAGGCTGCTTTGTGGCTCAAACTTTTCGGTTATTGTTTGAGCCGCCTGTGTAGCGTTAGTTGCGCAATGTGTTTGCGCAGAGATACACGCGAGGGACGGTAGATACTTCCAGCTTATTGGGTCAGTAACATAAAACTGCCTCTCCCCTTCCCATTTAACTCGCATTCCGTGAACATCTGCCGAAACGAAGTGAGGAGCATGCCCGGCTTCTTGTGCGCTCGAGATTTTAATACACGCTCTTAATTGACTCGAATTCATTTCAATGAAATGTTGTTTAATTATTCATTCACTTAATGCGACGAAACTTCGAATGCTTTCAAACGTGTGAAATCCTTTGTTATTTCGAGTTTTTATTGTTTGATACAAAAAAAATAAATAAATAAAAACAAATATTATATTGAATATTACGAAGGAGTGCATCGCCGCCCACTGGGATCCTCTCTCTTCATTACCATACAATGCAATTCCTCTATCATCGCCGACCAGCGGTGGTGTCCGGCAATTCAGACGATAATGCATTTATATTGATCTTAAATGTACCATTTACGAGGCTCGGCTGCGTCCGGTCGATGCTGTATCATAGCCCTAGCCTACGGTCATTGTTTCCGGCTTGCCTATCTCGTTGCGAATATATTATATTATCACTGCTGTGCAATCAGCGGTGGAGCGGAGAAAATGAGGCGCCTACAATCGTACACCGTTAAACTTTACACTTGTTCATTCTTACGGAAATAAAGCGTACACCGCACAAAATGTTAAATAAGTTCACGATTTCGTTCAAATTTACACCACAAATACCATTTACACTTGCCCAATCCTCCGATCAAAAACTGTACATCGCCGTTTCTTTACACCACAAAAAGTGTACGTATTCAATATGTTATACATTAGTAAGCTTACACCATTTCATTCTTACACTTGCCAAACCTTGCAACTTTAAAAACTTTACACATTCAATATACTTCACATGCGCAAGCTTACACGCGTGCATCGTTGCACCGACGAAGAGGAAGGGCGGCCTTCGAGAGGGACGTTGGATGAGCACCGGTGTTATTCTGCAGGTAAGATGAACCGACTGTTGGTTGTGATCACATGGTAGCCCGCCATGTGCTTCATCTTACCTGCAGAATAACAGCGGCGCTCATCCAACGCCCGTCTCGAAGGCCGTCTTTCCTCTTCGTCGGCGTAAGGTTGCGCGTGTGTAAGTTTGCGCATTTGAAGTATATTGAATGTGTAAAGTTTTAAAGTTGTAAGGTTTGGCAAGTGTAAAAATGAAATGGTGTAAGCTTACTAGTGTGTAACATATTGAATACGTACACTTTTTGTGGCGCAAAGAAATGGCGGTGTACAGTTTTTGATCCGAGGATTGGGCAAGTGTAAGGTATCTGTGGTGTAAATTTAAACGAAGTTGTGAACTTGTGTAACATTTTGTGCGGTGCACGCTTTATTTCCGTGAGAATGAACAAGTGTAAAGTTTGAGGGTGTACGATTGAAGGCGCCTCCAGAAAATTACGAGTCGCGCGGGAGCGACGGGAAACCTGCTGGAACGATAAAATGTGCGGGGCGAAAATGTTTTCTTCTCCCCTCGCAGGACCCTCCCGACACTGTGAACAGACTTATTATATATATTTTTTTTTTGGTCTTCCGAAAGTCGTTTAAGGTCGACCGAAAAATCCCGTACGTGCGCGAACGAAGGGCTCGGGATTTGGGAAATCTTTTGAATGTTTTCGTTTTTTTCTTTTTTTCGTTTCCACGTTCGAACTATCCCACGGGAACGACTGGGTACATCATATATTTACGTAAGTGTTTATCGTCGATAGTACCGAGAATGGGCGGGCACCTGCGGCGCGATGAACTGCAGTGCAGGAAACGGACCGAGCCGGAGGACCACACCTAAGACACCGAAGGATAATACCGAATATTATATATCCTCCTCTCGGTGCGTGACCACGAAAGTCTGCGGTTATTGCGAGCGGCACTGACGTTCCCTCCATGCTCCATGCCCGCAATGGGAGCGAGCGGCAGAGTGATTGGCAGTTTAAGGCAAAATTACAGTTAAAATGTTCTTCTTCTGTTCCTTCCTCTTATTGAGGTAGCTCCAGCGAGTGGTGTTCATTTCACCTAAATTCGTGAAATTCGGACAAGAATTGCAAACACTTTCCGATGTTATAAAAATCTGAAAAAATTCATACTTATTACACCGGCACCGAAGAGACTAATTTTGCATAATAATAATTTCAAAATGCTATTAACAAATTGATGAAAAAAAAAAAATTGTTCATCGAAATGTGCGGTAACTCAACTTTTTTTTTTATGAAAATGATTCGTTCATTTTTCGAAATACATATGAATTTTTTTTCAGATTTTTATCTTTATTTTGATTTTTCCACATTTTTCCATGTAAAAAACAAGAAAAATCAAAGTAAAGATAAAAATCTGAAAAAATTCATACCTATTCCGAAAAGTGAACGAATCATTTTCATTAAAAAGAAAAAAAAAATTTAGTTACCGCATATTTCGATGAACAAGTTTGTTTTTAAAAATTTGTTAATAACATTTTCAAATTATTATTATGCAAAATTAGTCTTTTCAGTGCCTATATAATATGTATGAATTTTTTCAGATTCTTACAACATCGGGAAGTGTTTGAAATTCACGGCCGAATTTCTCGAATTTAGGCGAAACGAACATCACTCGCTGGAGCTACCTTAATTTACATGCATTTTTCAGTTGCACGAACCTCTCGAAAAACGTTTTTTTCACGTCAACGATCCACGATTAATCGCACTACGAAATGAGATATTATGTTAAATAATATATATATATATATATATATATATATATATATATTTTCCATTCTACGTCGAAAGTTGTGATTCGGTTCTGTCATGGCCAATGACTGTACACCGCTTGGCCGTCCGTGCCGTGCTCGCACATTAAACTTGTGCTGCATGCCAAACTCGGATCTTTTTTTTTCGTTTTGTTTTCTCTTACGAGTTATATTATCCCATCGTTGATGTGTTCTCGTCGAGTACCCGTTGGTAAGATATTCTTAGTTCGAACACGAAGAGTCTTTTACGATTGAGAAACGAGTCTACGTATATTCACCGCAGTGTGTGTGTGTGTATATATATATAGTACAGTGCGTTATATCGTAGCGCTGCGAGTCTTAAAGTCCTGAACCAAGTTTCACTAGAGTGTCGGACGACGTATTTAAAGTTTCCGCCGAGTGGGCAGCGCGCGAATGTTTGTTCTCTACTCGAGACGCACACGAGAGAGCGAGCCGGCCGTGGGCGAGGAGTATAAGAGGTGCGATTGGGGCCACTCCGGGAACTTTACTCGGCGCGAAGGAGAAAAGAACTTTATCCGGGATACACGAAACGCAACTAAGGAAAGAGAGACAATTCCTACGGAAGATACGAAATCTGAAACAAAACGCAAAGAAAAAAAAACAAAATAGAGAAGAAGAAGCCAAGAATAAGAAAACAATGGAAGCAGCATAAAGATTCATAATTTTCATAAGGGATGAAACTTTATACCAGGACTTTTCAAAGTCCTTCGACAATTCTCGTACGATCGATTAGAGCCAAAATACATCAGCGCTGATTAATATAGAAACGGTACAAAGAAGATTTTTAAGGAATGCTTAATATTTAAAAATATAAATATATTAAACATTCCTCGAAAATCTTAAAGTATTCCAAAGTATCAAAGTACTCAAAGATTCTTGAGTATTTACAAAATGTTGATGATTTAATGATTTTAAAAACATCAAGCTATATCTCAACGTTGAAAAATGTACTTGATCGATTGTTTTTCAGTCAATGAGACCCGAAATCTCTCGTCGTCGTATTCAATGCCTTAGACGATAATTGATTGATCGATCGTAAAAAAAAATTCAATCAAAAGAAACAAATCAATATACATCGATCCGATAACCATTCGGAGGAGTTTGCCGTCTCTAAGAATTAGCCGAGCCGGAGAAGCAATGCTGCAGCACCGTTTGCCCGGCGGGACAGAATAAATGAGAGGAGAAGCGAGGCTGAACGAACAAACAAAAATCACGGTCTGGCCATGGTCTAGTCCCGTTCAGGATTTCGTTGTGTCTTGGTCCTGCGGGAGAACGTCGAGGGTCGTCTGAGAGGCGACGGGAATCGAGACGCCGGTAAGAATGCGGAGAAGCCGAAGGTTCGTCTCTCGAGCACGATGGAAGGGGACCGAAGGGACGGGATTCCTGGGGTTTCTCGGAGCACCCCGTGGCTCTTTCTCGCTGCGTGCCCCCCTCTCCTGCCCCCCTCTCCCCCGCGGGCCCGGTCGCCGAGTAAGCCGGGCCATGACTCGTCTTTAAACTCCGGGAGGAGAAGAGGCGTCGAGCCAAAATAAACTCGAGTCGGCGGAGGCGGCTTCTTCGTGAGATAGTACGAGATATATGTGTATATACACGCACTTTCATTTATATGCACTATCGTTGCACCAGTCTATAACGAGATCACGCGCCGCCCAGGCATTGCTCAGATATATGTTTTTTTTTTTTTTATTTATTTTTAGGACCGATAGAAAACATAATATTTCGAGGGAAATGTACTTTCGTGCAGGCTGGTATGAACTACGAAGCTTAGGAAATGTGACAACTATAGTCAGACCATGAAACGAATCTTTTTTTTTTTATTTTTTTTTTTATGATATTGAGTTGCGATCCGAAATTTTTAAAGTGTATGAAAAATTCAGATGAGTTTATATTTTTAATTGCCAAAGTACAACTGTTTTAGTGGTATTTTATTTGTTAAGATATTCAGCGATGATTATTAAACTTTGAAATATTTTCATAAATATTTTCATGGCATCATTTTGGAAACCTAAGTTGTTTCGAATATGTAATCGAAAATATAGTAGTGTTTCGAATATGCAATCGAAAATATGGCCCGGTCCATTTATTGATTTACGTGCTGTTCGTCGTGATCCACATTCGCCCACTTTTACCCTAATCGTTTGATACCATGCTAAATGGCACGAGGTTCAGTTTTTGTTTTTTCGTCCGTCCTCATTTTGGCATACTGGAGGTACAGAAGTTCGTTACGAACAATTTGGAGAAGTTCCGTAGGAGTCGGGAAGTAATAGAGACCGAAGTAGAGTCCGCAGGGCAAGGATGGTTGGACGGTCACCTTCGGTCTGGCCGGAGAGCGGAGTGGTTTAATTTTAAACGATTATCGCAATTGCCCGGAAATAGAACACGGCGGTGCAATAAAGCCGAAGCAACGACCGCAGCGAACGTCAGCCATTGCACCGAAACTCTTAGAGTCGGACGAAATTTATAGTTATTATCTCGTCGTACTGTAGCTGGTGGCGCGATATTTTGTTTTCGACGAAAGTGTGCGGTTTGGCATCGTTCGATTTCACGCTCGATTTCTCCCTCGATTGGTACAATATTTGGCCCCATTTACCGGTGACCCGGGTGCAGACTCGCCTCTCCGGCCAGCTGCTCCGAGGTCGCTTCGTATCGCGGCCTCGTCCCATTCATATCCCGCCCCCACGTCCTGCTGTTCCTCCATCGACGCGGAGGAGTCTCGGTGTCGTTAGTCCGATGGATCGCGCGCCGGCGACACACGATAGGGAGTGACTCGCCGATTGATAGAAATCGTCTTGTACTGGTCGTCTACTCTCGTCGATGTTGTTGAATTCATTTTCTTTTTTTAATTAAAGTTAAAGTTAAGAAGGGTCATTTATATATATATACATATATATATATATATATATATATATATATATATATATATATATATATATATATATATATATATATATATATATATGTATATCTACAGCTCTACGACACTTGTTGTATTATAATGTGCCAGCGCATGCGCAATAGCGCCTATTCGAAGCGGTCGTACGATGCCGATCACCGGACGAATTATCGTCCATTGGTTCGTTTCGCCAGCAACGAGTTCTTCGCTGACTGCCGTTGCTGGTTACGAGCCTCCCGGCCATTTAACTCCGGCATACCGGGTGTCTCGTTTAAAAATTCAACTAGATCCAGCGTTCCCCGTTCGCGATAGTCGGATCGCGGCTCCGAGCGGGAATTTCTGATGTTGCGATACGATATCGAAGGCACGAGAGCAAGCAAGAGATATCGATTTATCGCCATGAGTTTATTCCCCAAAGAAAGTTCGACGAATGCAGAAGCAGGAGCGATCGAGTCACTAAGTAGGCTCTCGCGTCAGATACGTTTCAATATACCTACGATCGGGACGCTAAATAACGAAAATTCTTCCTTTCTATGTTTTTGCGCCATTTACTGTAGTATCTCAACACATGTTGCTTTAGATGATGGATAAATTAAAGAAACTTAATCGCATTGAATTATTTTCAATTTTTCGATTAATTATGAGTTTGAGAATTTACGATCGCTTTTTCGAAAAAAAAAAAAAAAAAAAAAAAAAAAAAACGGATCAGGGGTCACTTTCGGCAATCAATTTTTTCGCAGCATTATGTCATACCCGAGAGAGTCCTTGTGTTATTTTTTTCATTCGATAATTTCCCGATAACGTCTATCGTAATAATGATTAATCGTCGTCGATATCTTGGGCCGCGTAGAAACATTCCCAGAGGTTATATTATCGTTTCTCTGTCGCAAGGGATTCGTTTTTTTTTTTTTTTTTTAACAGCGCAAGTCGTTTAGCATACAAGACTGTGGAGTTCCGAGGGCAAAGTTACTTTATTCTTTATATTGACAATAATTCAATACGTTGGACCGGAGGTCAGTCTATTTCATCCGATTTTGTTTTTAAGCATTGTCTCATGCACGAGCAAGTCTTCAAGTGCAATTATTTTCGTTCGACAATTCCCTCATAACCTCTATCATAACAATGATCAACGACGATGAATATCTTTGATCGCGAAGCAAAAATTCCCAGATGCTGTGTTGTCATTTCATTTTCGCAACGAATTCTTCTGTTTGTTTACTTTTTAACGGCGCAAGTAGTTTAGCATGTTAAGACTGTGAGTTCCGAGGTCGAAGTTACATTGTTCTTTATTCTCAGCGCACAAAGAAAGTATACATCGCGAGGGCCTCACAGGCCACCGTCGCCACCTCCTCAATGTTCTCCCCGTCGGGCATGGCGAAACTAGTTCGGCCATCCAGTTTTTCCACTCTTGTGAGCTTCGTCGAGCTGCCCCGCTCCGCCACCGACGGCAGAGGCAGCAGCAGCGGCGGCTGCGGACGACCCAACACAGCGGTTAAACAGCATCTCTTTCGTTTATAGCGTTCCAGCGACACATGCGAATCCGGCAACTTGTTGCCGCTTACACTGTGGCCGCCTCGCTGCGCATACTCTCGCAGCCTCGATGCAAATCGCACCCACACTGAAACGACTCGCACTGCTGGTGTAATAAGTGCTTTCGGTTGGCGACGCCAGCGAGCAAAACATCGTCGATGATTCGCGATTGCACACAGTGATACGAAAATAAATCGACCTACCCAATGTCTCAAAAATACTTTTATATGTTTTATTTTTCTGACAAATGGAAAATGGTGGACTTGGGCCGGGTGAAAAAAAAAAAAGCATTACACGCAAATAGATCGGCATAACCAATTTATGAGAAAATGATATTTTAAACGCTTTATTTTTTCTCTACAAAGGAAAAATTTATGGATCTACACCGAGTAAAAATAAAAATATTCGTCAACAGTTCGTCATCGATTGCTTTTTTCGCCAAAAGTTTTTATTTAATTGTGGACGAATTTTTAACCGGTGCAACGACTTTGCACATCGGGTCGGCAATCGAACAATCTTCGTGAAAATAAAGGTGTAGCAAGACTCACCGAGATCTTCGACGAGTCGAAGCATTACACCGCCGATGTGGAGTTCTCCCTTGACCCGAAGACTCCTCTCGACCTGGAGATCCGTAACGTAGACGCGCAGCACCCAGCTACCGTCCACCTCGTGACCGTCCGAATACATCTTCGATTTTGTATATATTATATATATATATATATATATATATAATATATATATATATATATACACACACCGAAAAACACCCAACCGTCAAGTATTCGATTCCCAAAGTGGTTTGTCGTCAACTTATTCACCGGACGATAATAGTTGATAATTAAAAGAAACAAACAACAAAAACAAACTATAATCCTTCGCGCACTGTTCACTGATCAATCCTTCGTTCGGTATCCTTCACCTCCGCTACGCCGATTTCTTCAGCGCACGGAAATCATCGTTATTATCGCCCTGTTCGCACTTTCGCCGTACAGCAATATCCACGATTATTTAAGATAAATTTATGATTTGTACGGAAGAGATAGTCACGATGCAATGTTTTTTTTTTTTTTTTTTTCTCTCGCTATGCGGCGCTTCTGCGTCTCACTGCGATAAACGCGTCGATTGATATGCAACGAATCGAGTGTGGGCCCCCCTGGCGTTGAACACTTGTCGACGTAATAGAACCAGGCGAATTCCACCGAGAGCAAGCAGGGCCGCTCTGGCACGGCCGCCCAGTAACCGCAACGGTTACGAATGTAGTAATAAGAACTCCGCTCGCACGCTCGCTTATCTCTGGTAACTCGGCGCGACGCACGGTCCGCGATTGCGTGTGCTGTCGAGTGAAATTGACCAACAAAAAAAAAATAATAAAAAAATAAAACGAATAAAACAAAGGGGAGAAAAGAGTAGAGGGAGAAGAAGTGAGACGTACGAAAGATTCGCCGATGCGAGGTAACAGTGGCGGAGGAGACTAAAACACTCGATTCACGTGGCGGATCGGAGGCGCTCGGATCGTATCGTACGACCACTGGCAAAGCCGGTACTGACTGCTTTTCTCGCTACCCGGAGCGGCTCTGCCTCGGCTAACTCCCAACGGTCTTTTACCGAGAATCGTACCATTTACAAGCGACGCGCGCTCGTTTGCGAACGGAATGCGCGCGCACACGCTGTTCCCTCCACCCGAGGAAAGACACTCGCCGTCTTAGTTTCTCGGCTTGGTTACAACTCTACCGCCACCCCCGCTCCGTCTCACCAATCGTAGTACCGACTGATATATCGTTCGGGTCCATCGCACGGACGCCCCCTCGCGGCTATTCGACTCGCCCGTTTTAACCGCCACACTGCAACTTACATGCTGCAACTATTACGTACGTTGTGCTTACTACAGCCGTATTCGGCTGACACTTGGCTTTCCCATCTACGCGAATGCTCGAAAAGCCGACGGAGGAGAATTTAAAAACTCGGAAACGACTACGGTCGAAACGCTTTGGCTTTGAGTTTGGGGCAACATACTAGTCGGGCATGCGTTGACAAATTTTGGGTCTTTCGGATACATACCGACAAAGCTTCCGACGTTCATTCTGCGTAAACTTCTGCCAACATACGCGGAGATAATTTATCGATACTATCAATGCGATTCAGTTGCAATTGAAAAGGCATTCGCCGATGTTTCAAAGCGGAGATCCAGCGCGCACTATTCATACGCATCCAGAAACTTTTTCTTGTGCCCTCAGCGCCACACCGTGGCAACAACTGGTGACAAAATTAGGAAGCTACTTTATCGACCGATGGTACATTCCTTGTTCGAATGATATACTTGTTATATATGTATCCTCGAAGAGAGTGGCACAGGTCTCGTCAGAGACCTGACAACCAACGGTAAAAATATACATGTATCCTCCGTTCCTCTAACTGTCGCTCAGTGGAGAGGAGCTCGCTTTTCTCGACGACAAAAAAAAAACAAAGGCCTCGACAAAACAACACTAAAATATCTTAAATGGCGTTTTGGCGTTTGTAATGAACCGGTATACGCCGAACAATATAAACATAACCTGAGGAGAAAAACAAACAATCATCTGTTGAAGCGTCTCTGCATTGTATTCATCGACGAGCCCGCGCGTCCTCGCGTCATACAATAGTGCTATTTCATGTGGTCCAGCGCGATTCACGATGAATTCAATCAAAGAATTCATGGATGTTTTCGACCGGAAGCGGATTGAGAAAGCCTGGACGGAGCTGACTTTGATCCTCAAGGAGAGCTATCAATATTTCCAAAATATTCCCAAGAGCGAACGAGGTACGCTTTCGCGCGACAATAAACTTAATTTCTCGTTTGTTTCGAATTCAACGAGTATCGCATTTTGCATATGACGTACGTCTTTGTCTCAGGTCGCATACTCCGCATTCTCTTCGACGAACGAAGAGGCCTGCTGTTTTTTCTCAATTATGCAATCGATCAGCGAGATCGGGACAAGTCCCTGGAATCGACGATAATTGAGGCTTTTCAACTGTTGACTTTTCTCATCACCGAATTTACTGACGTCTATGAGCCGTACATAGAAACTACGCAGGTAGTGAGCGACGACGACAAGGAAATAGTGTTTCCAGCAACTCTGCAACTATTCTTACAAAGACAATTTTACTTGCAGTCAACTTTTGTTTCATCAATGTTCCTTCTATTTGCAGGCTGTTTGCAAGCTTGCAGTTACCATTAAAGCTGGCTACTACTTGAAATCTGCAGCCACCAAGACTTTCGTGGAGCTTATACGTGCCTTCAGAACATCCGACTTGGATTTTGGACCGACTATCGCAGAATTTCTGAAGAAGTTTCGTCTCTATGGGCCCGGAGGTACTTTCCGAAAGCAGAAAAAATTGGAGCATTAACTTATGGGGTGGCGCTGTAGGAAAGCTTTGTCAGATTAACATTCGGTTGCTGGGAGTGAAAAAATTGCTTATCCATTTTGGGCCGGGAATTTCTTAATTAATGTATCAAGATGCGTGCACATTTACAATCGAATCGACGTCACGACCTCAGGCAACTTAGTGGCCTAGACAGATTCATTATTTTTTTCTTTCAATTTCAGAAAAACGTCTTATACTGCAAATTATATCGGAAATCGCTCGACACTTCCCACAGACAGCGGTGTTCGCTCGGCGTGCGAAAGCCATACGTCATCTGCTGAATACCGAGATCATACAAACGGTAAAGGACTCCGTCCGTTCGCCGCTCGAATCTAAATTATAAAAATACTGTATTACTGTTTTAAAATATATTTTTTGTGCCACACAGTACGATGCGGTTGACACGAAAAATTTGTACGGTTTGCCCGTTCACATCGAATCCTTGAAGAATCTGTTGTACAACTTTCCGCCCACCGACGAGGATGTCGGTGCATTCGACGGAGCTAAGGCTTTGTACACAAATCTGAAAAAGCTCTGCACTCCCAAAGAGCGTGATACGAGCAAGCAGCTCGTATCGGCGATAATGGATTTATTGGCCGAACATTTGAGCCTGTTCGACGTGTACGTTTACGCGGATTACGAGTTCTGGTACGTGTTGTTAAGATCGTTCGTCAACAAGGGATGGCACGGCGACGCGGCAATAAATACCCTGAAGATGTATTACAAAACTATGGGCACAGTTATTGGAAGAAATAATTCTGAGAACGATAGAACAGTTTTTCTCGTACGTATTACTTGCGCTCAATCAATTTTTCTTAGCATACATCGACCACCGTGCGTTTCGTACTGCTGAAACGTAATCTGCATTGTTGTTGCAGTACCTGAGAGACTGCTTCGTGAAGAACCTTTCGGACGGTAGACTTTCCTCCGCAGAGCTACGACTGACCGTTTATGGATTCAGTCAGATAATCGAACCGTGCAAAAATTATTTCGCCGAAGCCGGAGTGGAAGATATGTTCTCTCTCATAGCACATCGCACTATTCCTCTATACGCACGGTAATTTCTCCTTGACTACATCACAGTCGACCAGACCGCTTTTCTATTGTGATAAAAAGAATTCTTAAACACAATATTGGCTATAGGTGAAAAAATGCTCACCGATTGTGAACCAGCTAATCGATGAAAAAACAAATTTGTACATGCAAATCCTTAAAATTGCTTTATTTTATCGTACAGCGAGGATGACGAGGCAGCGCGTTTCGAGGAAATAGCCGACTATCAGGAGGCTTTGTCCAGAATAATTCGATACTTGTCGAACGTGTCGATCGATCAAATTCGAGCGCTGACGACTCTCTGTTCGATTCTGATAAAACGCTTTCCCGAACTGTCGATCGCGGATCAGCAGTACGCGACCTCATCGCTTAACAGGACGATCGTCAACGTTCGTTACACCAAGGAAATTCTTTATCAAGACTTCATCTCCCACATAAGTACGTCCGCAATAACTATTACTCGATGCAACGATTGTAATTGGAGCTTTGTCTATCTAAGTCAATAAATTGATTAATCGATTCGATCAACACTTTTTCATCGGCAGTATACGACGGCATCGTCTGGAGCTGCTCTCACATGCTGCTGATCGATGCCGAGCTCAAACGCGACGAGGATGACTCTCCGACGAAAGGCCTCATAACTTACAAAGATTACGTTCCCCTGTGGCAGGGTCTTCTGAATCCGGCGAACTACGCGTCGACGAATCAGAACAGCGACGTGTGCGTCGCGGCTCTCCAGCGTGTAGTCGACGAGATAATATCAACTTGCATCGCCCTGATGAAGACGTTAAATTTGAACGTAAAGTCAAAGGAGAACAACGTGTTCTCCGACGTAAAAGTATCGCAAACCGTCGAGAACGAGTCGGACTTCCGTATATTTCTCAATCTGGTGGATCTGTACGTCGAGATACTAGCGAACGTCGAGAATTTCTTGTGGTCGAATACATTGAAAAAATTCCTATACGAGATAATCAAGAATTCGTACAAAAATCCTCTGATCTCCGGTTTCTACAAGCTCGCAAACGCGGTCCTGATGGCCTCTGGAGCGTTCCAGTCCGAGGACTCTCACAGTTCGAACGGCGAGTGTTTCAATCTTGTTCTGCAATATCTGTGGAACACGCTCGACGCGATAACGCAGTATCCTCAAGAGCTGCAAATTTCGTGCCTGCAACTTATACTGAAGGCGCCGGAGAGTTTCGTCAGGCGAATCGTTGATCGCGCAGTACCGGCCTTCAAAATTTCGTTCACGCTCGGTCTGACGAATTACGAAGTCGCGACGATGGCACTCGACGCTCTCGAGCGCTGGACGAAGTGTCTCGGAAGCGACTGTCCCCGGGATTTCGTTGGCGAACTCGTGCCGTGCCTGGAGCTCTACCTTCAGAGCGAGGAGAGTTCCATCCACCTGCTGCAGGACATCGAGGAAACGAAGCGTAACGTCAAGAGAGTAACGCTCCTCGACGACGAGAAAACCGTCGAGGCTTTTCAGAAGAGAATTCTTCTGTTCTTCGGCTCGATGGACAACGATGTAATGCTCGAGTTTATTCACCGAAGATCGTTGAACACTGGGGCGACGTGGAGCAAGAAGGACCTACTGAAGTATCCGATGCCATTTCCCGATATCGAGTTGAACATAAACTTGGACGCTATGCTGCCGAGAATAATCGAACTGGCGCTGAGCTCCGGCGATCGAAGGACTCGAGTCGCGGCGAGCGAGGTTCTTCACACGGTCGTCGCGTTCATGCTCGGCCGAACTGGAAATCTCTGGGGCTGCGACCCGCACAGATTCACCTCGCTCTACGAGACCCTTTGCCCGGCTCTTCTGCGACTGGGTTGCGACACCGACGACGTGATAATGCAGTTGTATCATCCACTTATGATGCAGATAACCCACTGGCTCAGCTCCGGTCACATGCTCAACTCCGGAGCTACGATCCATCTTGTCGATTCTCTGTTCGTCGGACTCACCGACGAAACTAACTCGTCGCTGCGCGACGTTTCGGGAATTTATCTCGCCGAATTCGTTCGATGGTCCATAAAGCAGTCGACCGACAACAGTCTCGCGAGGTGCCCGACGAACATCGATCTGATAGTTCAGAGGATAATAAATTTCGCCCTCGATCCGTCGTCGAGAAAACGCGTCGCAGCGGCAATAGCTTTCAATCATCTCTACAAGATACTACGGGAGAACGAGGAGATCGTAAATATATTCTGGTTCGATATACTGCACGCGTTCGTGAAGAGTCTGGACGGATGCAAGGACACGAGAATCAACGACGCTATCAGACACGTTGAGAGAGTGCTGATCGAGAAAGCGCAGATATTCAACGAGGACAGCGTCCGACGTCGAAAACCTCCGGAATTCAGCGGAGCGCACGTTCGTCTGGAAGACGCCGCCAAATGGATTCTCACCCAGTGCCGATCGCTGGACAGAAATTGCAGAAAAACATGCTTCGATCTTTTCGCGAGCGTTTCACGGAGGGTCGACGGCCGCGGTACGGCGAAGAGCGTGCTGTCCGCTTATCTGAGAACCGAAGGTATGCAGCGACTCAACGAGATCGTCGTCGGCGATCTCGACGACAAATCTCGACCCGTGTCCGCCAAGAGTTTGGAAATTCTTTTGCGAACTTTGGATCTTTATGTATGGCTCATACGCGAAAAACTGGTCGACAACGAGATTCTCTTCACCGACTTTAATCCGAGCAGAAACGTCGTTTTCAACTGCATCATTAATTTCGTCAACAGCGCGCTCCTGATGGCGGACACCGTGGAGAATCATGCGTCGCTGCGTCTACAAGAATTCGTAAGACTGAAGACTCTTCGTTGCGAAATTATCATAACTCTCTTCGACTTTATTCCCGTACTTCTGGAAGTAAAAAATATTAACGACGATTATGTTCCCGACTATGTGTTCGGCGAGGCGCTCTTCTCCCTCGTGTCGGTTTGCCTCATGAGACCCCGGAGAGTCGGCTTCGACTCGAGCAATTTGCAACTGACCGAGGAACTTCCGGCAAAGCTGGAGGCTTTGTTGAACGAAGCGGCGCGTAGTCTGCCGGAAGCGCTGATGAACTCGATGAGGAACGTCTTGTCGGGTGATATAAAAAAATTCTCGGCAAAATTGTTCCAACTGGACGAGATACTGAGCAACGAGGTGGTCGTCAGCGAGAAGAGCGTGAGGGGTTTGATACTCCTGCAGAAGTGTCGAATATTGAAGACGTGCCCGGGCTGCAGCGAGATAACAGCGAACGCCAGCACGAAGATAATAAAAATTTTCGATATTCTCGAGACCGAAAATTTAGGAAGTGCCGTGTGCTTCTATCCGGAAACCGAGGTGAAAAATTATCTTCAACGTCTCGTCGAGCTGCTGCTCACGGATTACGACGTCGACACGATGAAGACCGTCGTTCAGCTTCTGATGAACAACGCCGAGCTCCACAGATCCGACCTGACGATCATCACCCACGGCGAATATTTTCTCAGTGTATTCAAGGACGTCGTTCTCCAGTGCTGTCTGCGGGACGTGGAGAAAACTTTGAACCTCCTCGTCGACTCGATCCAAGATAATCCGGACAACGTTCTTCGAATAACCGAAGCTCTCGTGCTCTATCTCCAACGCAACAGAGCCGATTATCAGGACACGATCGACAGATCGGTCGATCTCGTGTTGGAAAAATTCGCGGTTCTCCAGAGAGCGGTGAACAATCTCGAGCATCGTCGAAACGTCTTTCTGAATATTTATGCCATCGCCGTGAGACTGAAACGGACGCCTCTGGACGTCCTCGTTCGTCGCAACGAAATTTATCGCTGGATTCTAGGTGAACTCGTTGCTTGCAACAAATTCAAGCACAAGATTCGTTTGCTGAGGGATTTCCTGATATGTCTGACGAACGAGACATCGGACGACAATCAGGAACTAATGGCGATACTCTACAATCTCAAGAACGAACGCAGAATCGTCACGAGCCCGGACGACCCGACAGGGACGAGAGGCGCTTCGCCGGAAACAATAGATTGCTTTCAGACATTACTGAAGCTATTGCTGATAACAAAGTCCTCGGTGGTATTCGCCGCGGTAATGAACTTTGCAATGGGCGCAGGAAAATTATTGTGCGAGGACAAGGTTACGGAATATTTGAAGCTCTACTTCGCCAGTATTTCGGCCCCGAGCGTTCTGAGGTCGTTGGAATTGGCTTACCAGCGCTTCATGAACACATCGAACACTGAGGACAGGTGCGACGTGCTTCTGTACTTCCTCCTACCCTCCTTCAGCAACTGCAGTCCTCAGACAATGGAGAATTTCTTCGAGCGCAACACCAAAGAAATCTACACGACGATAATGCAAACTCCAACGGACAATCTTGACGACAGACAGCAGCTATTCGTCTCGAAGATCGGTTGTTACAACCTCGTTGAGATAATGTTCGCGAATCTTCCTCGGGATCGAATAGACTGCAGTGACAGCCCGATAACGTTGAGCACGATCGGCGCGACGGGCGCCGACGACAAATTTTCCAAGAGAATATTTCGCAGCACACTGCCGATAAGGCAGTTGCGAGCGATCGACGGTGACAACAGGGAGATCGTTCGTCTGGTCCACTGCGCGGCTTACAACTGCTGCATAGCGATCGTCAGCATGACCAAGGACGAGAGATTCTATCTCGCTGTTTTCGGCGAGAATCGCGCTAAGAATCAGCTCATATGGGAAAATATCGTCGACACGACGAGGCAGTACGAGCTTCGACAGACCTCGAAGGAGTACCCGAAGGAACGCAAGAAACTCGTCAACATAAGGAAATCCGTGAAGGACAAAAAGAATTCCGAGGATCATTACTCGTATATAAAGAGTTACGATTTGGCGACCTCGACGCTGAGCGAGAATATATGCGCGTACGATTTAAACGCCGTCAACGTGATGTCCAGGCCCGGTACGGCGAGTCATCGACCCAGCGAGACCATGTCGCTTACACTGGAGGTCGATGACCTCAACGATCACGAGTGCATGGCGCCGATTTGCGCCCTACTGATCCACATGCTCAACAACGAAATATCCCGACCTCAGAGCGGACCGACAGCGAAGACTCTTCCAAAGTGGATGGCCGAATTTCGTCGATCCATGTCCTCGGAGCACGTTAACGTACGGCTGTTCATGCTGAAAATCGTACTCAACACCCAAGCCGTTTTCAAGCCCTACGCCGAATTCTTCCTCGAGCCGATAATCACGACGATCTACAAGTCTCTCAAGGACGCACCGTTGAATTACCTGATGACTGACGCCCTCGTCATGCTGGTCGATTGGCAGGACGTTGCGGTGCCGAACAGCGAGAAGACGGAAAAATTGGGGCAACTGCTCTTGATAATTCTCGTTGAGAGAGCGACCGTAGCACCGACCAAGTACATAATCAGATACAACATGAGCATACTGGAGATGATCGTCGACGCTTGGCACGACAGTTTGACGATTCCGTCGAGCTTCGCTCACTGGATGTCGCAGAAGGATTCCGTGGCCGTTCGTCTTGTGCTGATATTCCTGACGAACAAAATGGCCGAGAAGATAGCCACGAGGGAGGACGTATGGGAATATCTGCTGAAGCTGATGGTCGACTGGAAGGGCAAGGAGGAGCCCGTTCTGCAGACTTTCGAGGCCGTTGGTCTGATGCTGAGGCACTCCGAGTCCGCGGAAGACTTTGACGAACGAAAGAACAGAGTGACGGAGATAGCTCGAAGCGTTTTTCGCGGAATGCAGTCGGGGAATCCCGGAAGGCTGGTGAAATGCGTCGACGCAATGTGCAAAGCTTATCCGGCTTTGACGGAGGAATTTTATCAATTCGTCTCGGCCAGTCGCTTGAGAGTCGAATGCACGAACATCGTCAAGTGTCTTCAGGTATTCTCGCTCGCGATACCAAAAATGAACGAGGAGGATATCATCAAGGAGCTGAATTACATGCAATTCAGCGCTCTGCTAGAGAACAAAGTCTTGTCATGCGAGAAAAAGTGTCTGGAGATAATGAAACAGCTCGTACCGCTGCTGGGCCCTCTGAGGCTGCATCCACTGATAGAACTGGTCTCACGTTACTCGGAGCACGAGGCTCTCGAGTACAGGAGCATATGCTACGACGTGTTCACGGCACTGTACAAGAAATATTCGGCGGACACTTCGGGGATGGTCGAGGTCACGGAGATGATGGAGTCGAGCCGAAGAATTCTTCTCTCGGGTTTGCTGGACCCAGCAGAGAGCATACAGCAGTCGGCAATGGAATTCTGGTCGGAGATGACCGACCTGAGGAACAAATGCTCCGAGCGGCTACTTGATATACTCGACATCTACACGTCCGGAGTGGAGAAAAATTTTCTTCAGATAATGACGCTGATGCTCCTCCAGCTAACTAAAAAATCTACGACCTACGAGAAGAAGATGTTCGATCCTCTGCACAGTTGCAGCTATCACGATCACGCTATATCGGTGTCGTGGAAGTCGAGGAACTTCGAGTCGAGAATTCCACTCTTCGCCCCGTCGATCGCCAGTCGAATGAATCAACGTCTGACGCAGTACAGTTACGCGATGGGCTCGCCGACGTCCTCCTGCGCCCCACGGGATTCCCAAGAGAACTTCATGCTTCGCGCTACCGACGCGCCGAACTTCGAGGAGACTTTCCTCGGCGAGGTCTCGATATCCGCTGGGAGAACTGCGGACGCGTCCGAGGAGGGAATATTCGCGATTCCCAAAGTGCCCGAGCTCTCGAAGAACAAGGTCTCGCGAAGATTCCTGGCCGACGGGCCGGAGCCGAACAGCACGTCGAGGAAGAAACACGCGGCTTCGAGATTCGCCGAGCAGGAGTATCGTCGCGAATACCTCGCGAGGAAGCGAAGCAGCGTGAAGCTCTATAGGAAGTACAGAATCGGCGATTTTCCGGACATCGAGATAAGTCACGCGACCGTGCTGGGACCGATGCAGGCGCTAGTCAAGAAGGATCCTGTGATATGCAAAAACTTGATCGTGTCGCTGATACGCTCGTTGATCGATCAGATTGGAGAGACGAGCGAGAGCGATCGCTACTGCGCCGAGCTTTCGGAGAGACTGACGAGAATACTGAAGAAACGCCGAAGAACCGGTGTCGTCATGTCGGCGATATTCGAGATCATGTTCAACGTCGACGAGCTGGAGTTCCCGTGGGAAGTCGTAACGGACGTGGCTCGTGCCGACGGTTTATTTGCTCAGGGCGCCCTCCTGACCGAACGGAGTCTGATCTACGGGATCGAAGACCGGGGACCACCGGCTAAGAGGCAGCGAGTCGAAGATTCGACGAGTCGAAACGGGAATGTCGATCGATGGATCGAATTGGCTGGACTCTACGAATCGATGAACGAATTCGACGTCGTTCTGAGTATCTTCAAGGGCGAGATGTTCAGCGAGGAATTACACGTTGCATCGGCCGCTCGGGCTGCGGCCGAGTGGGAAAGGGCCGAGGAGTCTTACGCCAGGGCTTACGAGTCGGAGAGCGGCGTCAAAATAAAACGACACTGCCTCCAGGGTACCTTCGAGTGTTTCAGTCGGCTGACGAAATGGAAGACATTGGAAAACGTTATCGAGACGAGAGTCCAGCCGAACTTCGACACGCTGCTGGAGCCTGACGATGCCGAGAGCGCTTGGATCGCACCATGGATCTTCCGAGTTCACACGCACAGATTTTTGGACCGCAAGGGCAACGACGCTTTCATCAATGCACTGGAATCGTATCTTCGGAACGCGGATAAGTGCCGGGTTCTGAGAGAACTGTTCGGCGAGGAAACGGCGGTTATCGTTTCGGATAACAGACCGGATGTCTCCCGGGATTTCTTGAACGGAAGTTGCGACAAAATTCGAGAAAATTGGATTCAGCTTAGTCCTCTGGCGGTGCCGCTGAGATCGCGAGCCGTCGTCAAGCTGAGGGGCATTCACGACATCGACAGCTATCTCAAGACCGTGGAGAGTCCGGACATAGCGGAGGCTTCCAGAGCGTTGCTGAACTATTGGAAAAACAGCGTTCCCTCCATACGCGACGACTTGCTCGCCTGGGACAGTCACTTGTCGTACAGATCATACTTTTCGACGAATCTTATCGACAAACTCGACACCGAGAGTCAGGAGGGTATCAACATATCGAACGCTCTTCGCTCGGTCAGAGCTGGACAGATGTTGACGCTCGTGGAGTGCGCACTGAATCAACGAAACCGGCAAGTCGCCAAAAAGTATCTTCTTCGAGCGGAACTGGACCTCAACTATTGCAATCAAGAGCTGATTGATAAATTCGACCTGAACGCTATCCGATACAAATTTCTTAACGCCGAGATGATCGACGAACCCGACAAGAGCTCGAAGGACTACGTGTCGTCCTGGAAGAAAGCTCACGAGCTTTTGAACGGTACCGCGGAGAGCTCGTCTTCGCAAGTCGCTGTCCGCGAGATAATCAGCACGATGGCCTCCTTGCTGGGTCGCATAGCCAGCGAACGTCCCGAATTTTTCGCCGGCTTGGCATCGCGGTCGACGATCATCCAGGACATATCTTCCGAACGCATAGACATCGAAAACGCGACGGAATCGTTGAAATTTTACAGTTTCACGAATCTCAAACATTGTTGCCTAATCGCCGAAGACATCGGAGAATGCCACGTGCGACTGGCGAAATATTGCTACGAGAATATGTTCTCGAACTCCGGTGATTCGGAATTGTCGCGGGAGTTCGTGCGAGCAACGCTGAGAGCGATGAGCTGCGGATCAGAGGAAGCCACCCATTACTTTCCGTGCTTGCTTAAGGAGGAATTTTTGTCCGACAAGGAGAACCAAAAGATCTTTCGCGATGAAAGCTCAAAAGTCGAGACTTGGCGATTTCTTGTGTGGCAAACCCAACTATTGTCCAGCCTGGGAACGTCAATTGGAATCTTCGTGTTGCCGATCGTCGAGAGAATGATCGCGACTTATCCGAACGCTCTAGTGTATTCGTTGCGTTTGACTCTGGACACGAAGCCTCACCTTCGCAACGATCCGTCGATCCTTCCGCTGATCGAACTTCTGGCCGACAAGCACGAGTTCAACAAATTCCTCGATGCTATGCAGTACGTCGTTCAGCCGGAGCTCTACCTGGAGTATCATCTCAAGGAGCTGCTGAGAAATTTGTCGCATGGCCGCGCGACGATAGTCGACGCTCTGATGAGTAAAGTATATCCAACGCCGATAGGAGATCAAATTCCGGCGATGCAGGGACAACTTTACAGAAAGACGATCGCCTCATACAAGCAGGAGATCGGAGATATGGTCGACATGCCCGTGGAAGATATTGGACCCCGAGTGAGCGCCTTGCTGAATCGTCTCAGACATTCCCTCAACATACGGGACGATAGAAACAGACTGAAAGACTACAGTCCGTGGCTGCACAAATTTGTTGGTCGCGATATCGAAGTACCGGGTCAGTACACTGGCAAGAAGAGGCCGTCGCCACGCTATCACGCCAAGATCGTAAAAATCGAATCGGTCGTCAAAGTCATGCAGTCCGTCCGACGACCCATAAGAATAACGATCGTCGCCAACGATGCGAAGAATTATAGATTTTTAGTTAAATTCGGCGAGGATCTGCGGTTGGATCAACGGGTCGAGCAGATATTCGGTGTGATGAACGAAACGTTGAAGTCGGACGTTGCGTGCTCGCAACGAAGACTGTCCGTCGACACATATCAAGTCTTTCCGCTCTCGGGATCGTTGGGTTTCATACAGTGGATCGACGGAACGAAGACCCTGTTGGATTACATAAATTTCTCGCTCGACGACAACAAGAGGCGTCAGCATCATCGCGTTAGAAAGGAGTACGAGGAATGGATAGCGAAGACCGCGCCGGGAAAAAGCCCGACCGCGCAATACAAGGAAGCCCTCAAGTACCCGGCCGAAGAAGTGCAAGACAAAATGAACGAACTGACGAATAAAATCGGTTGGGACTTGTTAAGAAGAACTTTCGTACTGCTGAGTCCGTCGATGGAGAGTTTTATGTCGCTTCGTCAAAACTTCACGACGAGCTACGCGGCAATGAGCATCGCACAGTGGATACTCGGAATAGGCGATCGTCATCTCGGAAACACACTGATCTCCGTCGAATCTGGAAGGAGTCTCGGTATCGACTTCGGATCGGCTTTCGGCGGTGGGGTCGATCAGGCTGTGCCTGAACTCATGCCGTTTCGACTGACCGCACAAATAAGAGGATTGCTCAAACCGTTTACGGAGAACGACCTAATGGGGGCGACTATGATTCATGTTCTTAGAGCTCTGAGGAACGGTAAGGGACCGCTTCTAGCGTGCTTGAACGTCGTCGCACACGAACAGCTCAATTGGGAAGAACATGTTAACAAACTGTCGCAGGATACGCTGGGCGAAGCTGTTGGTGAGTTAGGAATCTATTTCCTTTTGTTAAAAAAAAAACCGTTCCATTAATTGTATTTACTGCGAATACCCGATGATTCGACTGAATGTATATTATAACTTTCAGACGTTAAATGGTTGCCGGCGAAAAAAGTGAGAATCGTATCCAAGAAGCTCGCAGGTGCAAAACCGTCGTCCGTTACTTTGGAACAATTGGCGGACGGGCATTCCGACAAAGAGTATTACTACAGGTACGCCGCGATAGTGAGCGGCACTGATTCCGATGAAAAATCGAAGAGGGCGTTTATAAGGGAAGACAATTTATCACCCGAAGAGCAGGTAATGCCGCGAACACGGTAAAGAGAAAGACTGAAAAGAAAATAGTTATAACAGCATAATCTTTAATTTCGCAGGTTCAATGCTTGATAGAACAAGCAACGGATGCGAACGTACTGGGACGTACGTACGTGGGATGGACACCTTGGTTGTAAATATCGAAACAAGTGAGCCCACGTTTATAATTTTATAAACTATCTTTGTAAAGTTAACTTCAACTAAAAATATATTTTTTCAACGAATCGTTGGTTTTTCGGAGAAAACAAAGAAACATTTAAGAATCAACGGACCCGATTCTTTGACGATATGACAGTTCAATTCTTCTATACAAAAAGTGTGACTCAGTTCGGGCGACTTCCGAAGCTTTACCTCCCCGCCCCGACCCACACCACGTTGCCAAGGAGTATAGCACGCTATACCAGAGTCCCGTTCAGAAACTGACCTGGGGTAACATAGAATGAGAGAGAGAGAGAGTGCTGCGCTGGTGTGAATTTCAGAGAGAGAAGCCCGAGTATGATTTCTGAACGCGGCCCTGTGACGGAACCAGTCGCGCGAGCCATAACCTAAAAAGAGCACTCGGCGATTCATACTATATTGTTTCGAACTAAACATTAAAGAAGCAATGAAAAACATTGCCTGATACTCGAAAGTATTCATAAAAAATTCTTCGTTTTCATCATGAATACATTGCGTGTGTGCAATAGTTTGTTACACGATTGCAATCGCGTTGTTTACTCGATTACCGGTGTCGTCCGTTTTCGAGGTTTTATCAATGTAAACAATACACAAATCGAATTTTTCCGAAAATTCGGTGCCACCTCGATCACCGCTCTATCGACGAATTCTACGAGTGATGAATTAACGCCTAAAATTCTATCTACTAAGAATGTATCTGTAGGTAAAAAAGATGTATACTTGCGTCAAAATAAAATGCGTGTACTTGTGGCATCGCAGAGCGGCGAAAATTGTGCATTCATTCGACGTTCGAATTTCATACTGACGAGTGCTTCTCGCAGTGAGTTCAATCGTTTTCATAGTCAACGAAACTTCTCCGACGTTTCTGCTCCGATTACCGAAATACCGGCGCTGCAACTCACCGGAATATGGAAAACCATATCTGAGAGCATACCTGTGGAATTTTGTCAGAACGCTCTTGTCTGGCTGCACTGTACGACCGGTCTGCCCTGGTGGGCGACGATCGTGCTAGCCACGTGGGGCATAAGAACAGTGGTCACTCTTCCGCTAGCCCTTTATCAGTATCGTATTCTTGCCAAAGTCGAGAATCTCAAGTTCGAAATGGATGACATCGTGAAGGAACTGAAAATTGAAACAAACTACGCCGTCGAACAATTCAAATGGACTGAGGCGTACGCCCGAGCCATGTACAATCGATCGGTCACTATCAAATTTTTGTCTATTTTACACAAATGCAAAAAAAAAATGTGGATTTGGATAATATATTAATTTTTCTTTATTTTTCAGCTGAAGAAGCAATGGCAGATGCTACTGGAACGAGATAACTGCCACCCTATGAAAGCAGCCATTCTCGTTATAGTTCAGATACCGATGTGGATCACACTGTCCACATCTATAAGGAATTTGTGCTACATGATGCCTTATCGCAATGAAAGTTAGTTTCAGGAGTTACAGCATAAAATTGATAGTGCTTAAGGCAATGAAAAAAACACTAGGTCAGCAACAAAAAAGGAATTGAAATTGTACTGTAAAACTGTACTCTATATTTTTTCAAGGATTTTTTACTTTTGATATTTTACTCTTGGCTATATAAAAATCGCTATATCGCAAAAAAATATTGACTATCGAAATTTGGAAAAATACCCTTTGAAGAGTACCATATAAGCCAGAATTCTCAATTGTTTATAACAATTTCGATTATCAACAGCAGATAAATTATTAAGAACAGTTGCCAATCATTTTATAGTCTTCGTTTAATCTATTCTGTCAGTACAACAAAGAATGCTTGCGCAGGTGCTCACGCGATTTATCTTGAGCTCACAACCGGCGGATTTGGCTGGATAACAAATTTAACGCAGGTGGATAATTCATTCGTTATTCCGATAACACTTGGACTGGTGAATCTGGCGATAATAGAGGCAAGCTAATGTTCCAATATCGAGAATACTAACAAAAAAATCCGTCACAAAATACGTTGTACAGTTGTAATCGCCGTTGCAGATGCAATGTATGATGAGACTGAACGAGCCCAGTAGAACGCAGAGATTCGTTACGAATTTCTTCAGGCTTGTAGCTGTTGGCATGGTACCTCTCTCTGCATACGTTCCGGCGGTAAGATAAAATATTTTCGTTGTTAACTGTGTCTTCGTTTTATCAATATTTTGACAATGCTGCTTATTTTGTATTTTATTTCTTATACCAGGCTATGAGTCTGTACTGGACGAGCAGCAGTGTATTCGGGGTCGTTCAAAATTTCATTACAATGTCACCGAGAGTTCGACGATTCGCGGGAGTACCGCTAGCGGAAAGTGAAATCGATGAGCCTTACAGACATTTGTACGATAAAGTCAGGCATCGAATCGGCCTCAAAGACATAAGACTGCAAGGAGTCAAAAAATTGTAAAAAAAGAAAAACCCATCGTAATTTGATTAACAATATTATCTCCGGAAATCTATCCGGAATATTGTAACGTTACTTGTTTTCAAACTCGTGTTTTTCGAATTTCGGAATAATTCCATACAGAGAATTCGCATTAATTTCAACGGAACGCTTGCGCATAATCGTGCAGAGTGTATAAACTTGTTTCGCCGTAATTAAATAAATTTTGTATATATAACAGTATCTTCGATCTCTGCGCAATAATTTATTCGAGAGGTACGAAAATCGATGCGATAAAGTAAGTGTCACGGTGATACATTTTTACACGAATTACACAATCAAATTAACGCAAAATTTATGTTCAGCATTTACAGATGCCGAACCGATTGACCCAGCATTTGTCTCCGCATGAACGGCGATCAAAATTGCTTCAATTGAAACGTGACGTGGGAGATACGAACGTCGTACGAAAGCTTCGTGGAAGAAAAGTGGCAACCAAGAATATGAGTTGGAATTGTTCGACTTGCTACGATTGGTAAGTTTGTTTATGGTTTTCTTTTTTGCGTATGTCGAAAATGGTTCTATTATTCGAGCACTAAACTTGGAAATTGCTCGTCGAACGCTTTGCTCAATGTTTTGTTGCATTCTTTTTGTAGATTCACTTGGTACTAGCATTACTGATATAGTTTTTATGTTCTTTTTATGTCGCCAGACACGTTTCTTCTTTATTGCTCGAGGCGCTACCGTCAAGCCCGCTGGATGTCCTCAAGACTGACAATCCTTATGCAAAATTATCGAATTTTGTATCAGCATTCGTATCGTAATCGCGCAAGCACGGTAAAAAAGCCCTACCGCTGAAGCTATTTAAAAAAGCCCGACCGACGTTTCCGGATATTCCGATGTGCAACTCGAGCCGCATCACATTTTTCACGTGAGTAAACTTTTGTAATGCGTTTTAGAGACTTCCACCAATCAATAGATGGCATTTTTAAAATGTTTTATTCTACACAAACAATCTCCGTGTAGTATCTTTTCCTTGTAACTTCATTCATCGCAGTTGGCTTGTGTATCGTACAACAGGAGGAGGCAATTTAATGCACATGTGTATCAGTCAATTGGGAGGTCGCGTAGTTTATTTACCATCGTACATATGTATATTATGTTCGATCACGCGTACGTCCCCGTCAAAAATAGAGCATCTTCCTCGTTCACGAGAAGCGAGGAGTTGCAATTGCTAGGAAACTTTGACAACCCATTGAACAACACTGTCGCGACCTTTGCCTTCGACCCGCCCGATAACCCTTTCTCGGAATCTCAATCGTCGTAATTTATTCGCTGCGTGTTTTCCCACAAGATAATTCAGCCTACCGCCGGAGCACAGTAAGCAAACGTTTTCGTCTCGTCGCGGTAGCTTCCACAACGATCGAGGCTGTACAGTGAATCGGTCCGCGCGCTTTTGTTCGAAAGACATTTTCTGACTTGTATCAATTTATTACAGGTGTTCTTCGATATGGGTGTCGATTCAGTCTGAACATACATTGAAAACGAGGAATCACCAGGATGACACGCGCGATTCGATTCTGTGTCGTTGTTTGTCTAATTTCAATACATCTCGCCGGATTTGTGCGGGCCGTAAGTAATCTCGATGATCGATTTCTCCATGTATATCGTACCCATACCTGTAGATACTCACCAGTTGACTTCGTATCTAGTATCCCCGATTTTCAGAACTGTCTTGCTTTGACGAAAAACATTTAACGAATTTGCAAAAACATTTTGTCATCTTATTTTTTAATATTTGATATTTTATTTTGCCGTGAAACCCCAAACGCACAAAGCGAAAGGCCAGTGTCGCGGTTAATTGAGCTCGTGTACCATGAAACGTTGATTATGTAAACGTTATGGGACTGGCGCTATTTTGATAAGCGGAGAAGATAAGTTGTGTAAATTTCACAAGTTTATGTACGCAGACGTTTTTGTTTGTTGAATCGTAGATATATGATCCAAGCGCGACTACGACGAAGCCGCCGATCAGGCGAGAACCCGCATTACCGTGGTACTTGAATGGAAAAAATTCCAATCCACCCGGTGACTTTTCAAGATCGTCAAAATGGTCGAACGCCGACGATTTCGGGGAGACCCAGGCGGTGGAACCACCTGGAAAAGGTTGGGGCGATTGGCGCAAGGTGTCCGGTAGCGATATCGAACAACGTTCCGAGGTAGAGGCTGACTTTGGGCAACAGACCACTGGACAGTTTCCCACCAAGGACAGCGATCAATCCTGGGTTCGCGAACCATTTCCGGATAAGGACTTTCACCGTCCGGGTCCCTACGACCCGCCTCACGAGATATTCGGCGACGAGGCAAACTTCAGCGGGTCGAAAAAGAAGGGAAGCAATAAAAATACGAACTACGAAGATCCTCTTTCGAGAACCCCGGAGATCTACGAGGGTGTTCCAGTGGATAGCAAGGTCACTAACGAGAAATGATCGTGATATGCATACAATATAGAGTTATTGGAATTATACTGATTTGTAGATTAACATTATAATTTTAATTTTTAGAAACCGAGACAGGAGAAGATTTTGAAATCCACTCGTCGGACAAGCACCGTAGCGAAATACGATGAAATCTCGGGTGTCCAGTGTCCCCATCCCCAGGCGACGGGCCACTTCGTTTATCCGCCTGACTGCAAATTTTTCGTCGGTTGTCATCAAGGTCGGGCCCACGTGCAACCTTGCGCTCCCGGCACGCTCTTCAATCCTGAGACTCTGGAGTGTGATTTTCCATACAAGGTCAGATGTTACGGCGGTGAAATAGCGGATTTTCCGAAATCTGACAGCGCGGACGATAGTGGAAGACGCGAGCCTTTGGTAAATCCGCCCGATCACCGATACGGACATCCTCACGTTATTCCGATAAATGTATGAAAATCGATCTCGTATTATTATCAATATCGGCAACGTTCTATATAATTGTCGTTCGACTAAATTTTTAAGGGACCCAAATGCCACAGTGGCCAGAGCGGCTACTTTGCACACCCTTCGGACTGCACGAAGTTCATTCAATGTGACAATGGAGGCACCGTTGTAAAGGATTGCGGTCCAGGAACTGTTTTTAACCCCACTATCAGCGTTTGCGATTGGCCCTACAACGTCAACGGTTGCGAAGGTTATTAGAAAAATCGGAATTTCATCTTTTAAGGCGATTTGACACCCCTTCCTCCGCACTCGCTCCGAGCCCAGCCGTTATCATTTCGACATCATACATGTTGACACGATTATATATATATATATATATATATACACATGGTATCGACTATTGATATCAAATTTTTATCTCCGCCAGACGCCTTCAAGAAGGATGAAAGTTCGGACGCAGATCTCACGCCACCCGAACCGAATCCGTACGAAAATTATGAATCGAAGCTTCAAAAATCATGGAAGCCTGTTTCGATCGCACGGCAGGGTGTGAAAAAAATTGCATGTCCCGCCGGTCACAGTGGTATGCTGCCGCATCCGGAAACATGCAAAAAGTTTCTTCAGTGCGCAAACGGCATCACGTACATTATGGACTGTGGTCCCGGTACGGCTTTCAATCCCGAAACTTCCATTTGCGATTGGCCTTACAAGGTTCCCGGGTGTTCCGAAGGTTCGTTGTCCAATTGAGAATAATTAATGACAAGATTTTTTTGTCTATATTAAAAACAAAAATTATTCCGTTCAGATCGACCCGCGTACAATTCTCCGATAACGGAGCGTCCCCAAGTTCCACCAGATTCGACGGGAGAACCGTACGAGCCATGGAACGGAAATTGGCAAGGTGGTCAAGGAAGCCACGATTGGAACAGTCCGGGGAATAAGCCGGGACGCTACGATCAGGATGGTTCGCACAGCCATCAGCAAGGTGGACACGTCGTCAACCCCGGTCAGCATAACCGACCAAACCCACATGAAAATCAGGCTGAAAGCCAGTCCGGCAACCCGTGGCAGATGGGATATCCTGGAGGAAGTAGCAACGACCATCGAGGTACGACCGGAAGTTGGCAGCCGACGCCACATCCAACGAGGACCTTTCCTCCGCTACCGAAAGGCATGGACAGAGACGAAGTCGCTCACCAACATCACGACGATCGAGGCACGAACGGCAGGTGGCAACCGGCGTCTAATCCAATGAGGCCCTTTCCTCCGCTACCGACAGGCATCAGCAGAGACGACTTGAATCGCCAACATCATGACCATCGGCGCGATGGTCCCGGACCTTCGCATAATCCGAACTATCACGGTGGGTCGGGAAGTGACGAGGACGAAATGTCCCAGGTGCCATCGACACACCATTACAATAATTATCCCCACTCGCACACTCATAACCACGGGCATGGAAATTGGAACCCTGAGGGAGAGGCGCAGAGGACCGAGAGGCCTGTTACCGCCGCCTATCCTGATATCGATGTACGGACAGACTCTGGAAGAAGAGGCTATGGGCGAACGAACACAAACTTTTCGCATCCCGGACCGTATGGTTCGACCAGCCCAGGTCATTTGGGTTGGCAACCTCCAGTCGGAACGACAAATGTTGGCTACGGTGGCAAAATTGAACCAAGTCAGCCTGTACCGGCTGGCACGCAGCCTGGAGTCTTCGTTCCAAGTACTTGGAGAGGTCAGGGCTGGAGCGAATCTGGCAATCACGGTCCAAGACTGACGCCCACGCCTGCACCGAGGAACGAATGGAATCAAGGTACCCCGAGCTCGAATTAACATTTATATTTATTACCGGGTACTAATTACAAATTAATGGTATTGTATGGAAATGAATCGTTGACAACAGAATATGTTAGGAATATATCAAATATAGTAAAAATTTGATTTAACCGACCGGCATTAATTTGTTAACAAGACACTAACGGCTTTTGCAGAATGAAAAATTCCCTCGTCAAAGTACTTTTAAAATACCCTACTAATTGCATGGATAATTAATGCTTAAAAATGCATAGTGCAGTAAGTGCATGGACGTAGAATTAAATTAATTAATGAGCGATTGTAGAACCGCAGGTCTATGAACGATGCTTTGGACTAATATATATTTTTAATTTCTATTGAATTGCTCACGGGAATGGATCGAGACTTGCAAGATATTTCATTGTGTATGGATAAAAATATGAATGAAACTGCAGGTGTTATGGTCACCGAATCTTCAGGAATTTGGTAAATGAAATTGGGTATTAACCGAAAGTGACATTTGAAGTTCTAACATTAGTTCTATGAAGAAAAAAAATGTCGGTCGAGGTAAGTGATGAATTTTCGTATTATTGAACCTCCGTTCTTGACAAAACTATGTAGAGGCGACTGACGTTTTTCGACGATTTTAAGGGGGCAACAGGAGTCCTCAGGACGACAAGTTGGACGCCTGGTTATCTAAAACGAATGTAATTCAACGTGGTGACTCGGGAAAGGAGCAGGACACAAAGATGAATGATTGGAGATCGAAGACCAATACCTTCGACGCCCAACAGGGGAACAAACGTCCAGGTAATAATAAAATTCTTTATGTTCAGCGCTCCGTTTTTTCTTCACGTGGGCGGAGGTAAGGTAATCTACATGTACGATGAAAATTTTGAATTTGTTAAAGGCCCAAAACCTTCGAAGGTCGGTCCATCGGGAATTTACGTGAACGTGGACGGTGTCAAAGGTCATTACATCACGAAAGAGATAGAGATCAACCAAGGTCACTCGAAGACTATAAATTACGGAAAAGATTCAAGATTCGCCCCATCGGAAGTCGCAAATGCCCACAATAATTCGGACGGTTATCAACCGTCTATCGGATGGAAGGTTCCTGCTGCAGGTCGAACGTATCCAAGCAAGTACGAGCCTATCGGGTCCAATTCGGAGGACGATCGACGGGGACCTGGTTGGAGATACGAACCTGTAAATAAATCACAATCGGGATCGCCGATCTACGGGAAACCGAACTACAAAAAATATCCCGATAAGTCCGTTTACACGCCGAAAGAGCAAAATTTTGAAAAAGAAAAGCCTAGGACGGGTTTCCATGATTCGCCTCAAGAAACGATCGATTCAGGGCCAGCTCCAGTGCTCGATTCGGCGGACAATCGACGAGGGCCTGGATGGAAATACATAACAGCAAATAAAACACAATCGAGATCACCGATCTACGAGAAACCGAACGAAAAGGTCGATCGAGGACCACGAGCGAACACGGGAATCGAATTACCTACGGTATCGATCGAGGAAGACAATGACGAAAAAAATGATGAGCCCTATGATGGGAAAGGCTACGAGACGATAAATTTCACGGAGCCGATCGAGCCCGATCCAGACAAATACAACGTAGACGTGCTGGACGATAAAGAATCGTGGAAGCCACACGTGGCTTTCGAGAACAAAACGAAAAAATCAAATGACAACTCTGTGATAATGTCCATCAACAAGAAGACTACCGATGTTGAGATTTTGGACGTAAAATTGTCACCGGAGCATGAAGGTAAGTACATCTTCGATTGTGAATGAAAACAATTTTTTTTTTACATAAGCCAAAGACACTTGTAATCGGGACCCTTGCCTCGACGAAAGGGTAAGTTTTCGTTACAAATGGATTTTTTCTTCCCACGACATCCGCTTTCAATGCATTTTAACTTAATTTACACACGCTTTGCTTAACTAGCGAATTAATACGTAATTCAACTTGGGAAAAAATAATTAGACGCCGCTTTATAAAAAACGGAGAGACATGTTATTCGATCGAACGAATATGGTACTGAATAGTTGAACACTTTTTGATAAATAAATACATTTGAGAGAGATTGATAAATAAGTAAATGCGTGGATTCCTCGAATGATCTGATAATTGTGACTACATTTCGTGCTACAAATTTATCACTTTTCTTTCATATTTTAGATGAACCACCGTTTCCCGTGTACTATGTGGCTCCTGTGCATCCCTTGGGACATGTACCAAAACCAATGAAAATTGTCCCTGGAAATGGCCAGGTATTGTTATTTCATTATTTCATAATTGTAATTAATTCACAAATAAAAATCGTATTTTTCCGAAGATATTGCGGTTACGAGGTGGCAATAGTCCGAGAGACGGTTATCTCGAGGTTCAAGGCATTCATCCGGGTTGGGGTATCGTGTGTGACGCGAGGAACGGCTGGTCCCTTAGCGAAGCTCACGTAGTCTGTCGCCAACTCGGATACACGAGGTAACGAATTCAATTGAAATCCACGATAATTAGCAACGTGTCGACGATGACTCCATTGAGATTCGGTAACAGTATGCGCGTACTCTCGTTCCAGGGGTGCCGAAATGGCCTGGCAAGGACGAAGTAATTGGGACGACGACGAAATCCCCTGGATAGCATCGACGGAAGTTGCTTGTAGAGGAAACGAGACCAAATTCCAGAGTTGCAAGTTAGGGAACAGCCGCGGACGCTAATTTCCGTGTTACAAGATCAATTAGCAATCGGGTTGCAATTACATGATTTAATTATTCAACAGGTTCGTTCACGGCGATCAATGCCATGTCAAAAGAGATTCGGTGGGAGTTCGATGCGTGGCGAATCGAGTTGCTCATTGCCGGAAGGACGAAGTGGCGCACGAGGGCAAATGCTATCATCTGGCTAATCCCGATTCCGGTCTCAATCACAACGAGGCATTGGAATACTGTGCCAGCAAAAAAGCTCAGTTGGTCGACATAACGACACAGAGCGAAAATGATTTCTTGTCCGAATGGCTCTTGCACACTCATCCGAATGTCGTTTCGATAATGACTTCGGGCATTGGCTTCACTACGTTCAACAGAACTCTTTGGCTCTGGGAGGATTCCGCTCGGGCCAAGTTCCTGTAAGTTGGGTATCTCGCTTCTACTAAAAATATAACTTCGTGTGAATTTTTTTTTAATTTTTGTTAATTGTTCGAATAATAGGTTTAGCAAGTGGTGGCCTGGCTGGAGAGGAGATAGAAGAATTCCTCCTTCGGCAGGCTCCAGACCGGTGTGCGTGGTAATGAAAAAACAATTTCCCTGTGAGACCAGACCGGAAACAAGCTGCTCGACCGACTACTTCTTCTGGGACATCGAGGACTGTGCTACTTCGATGAAGGGTCATTCTTACATTTGCGAAAGACCCTACGATGATATTAGTATGAATAATTTTTTTATTAAAAAATACATATATGTTGTACGGTTTCTGCAAGATGTTTAAAGTTTAATTGTTATATTTTAATCACAGGCTGCGTTTATGGAAAAGGTCAACAGTATGCCGGAAATGCGAACGTTTCGGCATCAGGAAAAGAATGTCTGCCTTGGAACGATCCGACTTTGGTTCATGCCATTCGTGTGAATGTGAGTAACAATGACTTAGAAATGTATTATATATATTATATGTGTATATATATAAAATTAACAATTTATATCATGATGACTGAGTTAATTACTAATTTTTCAAAATTTATTATCACTTCCATTGATCAGATATTAAACCCGGAAGTCCGAGATAAATTGATGGGACACAACTTCTGCAGAAATCCTAATCCCATGAAAGAATCGCGACCTTGGTGTTTCACCGGTTCTTACGGCAATCGCGAATACTGTGACATACCGCCGTGTGGAGAAATCGGTAACTGTAGCGGCGAAATTTGTTGGTACATTTTTTCTTAAATGTAAGTGATCGATTTAATTTTTGTGAAATTTTGCCTCATTCAGGTACGAAGAGATCCGTCGCCGGCGGTCAGTGCAAACCGAAGCACTTTGAGTGCATGCCGGGAGAGTGTATTCCCTCACCTTGGGTCTGCGACGGCGAAGAGGTATGTTGAACCCGGAGAACGTATGATCTTTTTTACACTTTTTAAGTTAGTTACCTTAATTACATAAAGTCTACGAATGATTGTAAATATGGTTGAATCATTTTCCCAGGATTGTACAAACGGGCTTGACGAAAAATCGTGCTCCTCGCATTTGGGATTTTTCAAGAAGACCGAAGAGTCCAGACTCGAGGGCCACGATGTCGAGAAGTGGCTGAATACACCACTGAAGACTTGTGCACTGAGATGCAAGGAAGCAGATTTCACGTGTAAATCGTTTTCTCACAAGTGAGTATGCAATTTTTTTTGGCAACGTCGAGTTACAGCAAAGAAAGGGAGCGGTGAGGTAATTAAGAAGAGTTGTAGAACCGAGGGGAACGTGTGTTTACTGAGTGACAAAGATGTTGGGGCGACAGGAGATTTGCGTTACGACGCTGATTTCGAGTACTATGAGATGACAGATAGAAGTACAAATTGCGATGGTATGTTCATATGCGGCAACAACAAGTGCGTCAATCAGAGCGAAGTGTGCGACGGGAAGAATAATTGCGGCGACAGAACCGACGAAAATATCTGTACCATCGAGAATCTCGATTACGAGATACGTTTGGCCGGTTCGAACAGCAGTCACGAGGGCAGAGTAGAAGTCAAAGGTGCATTTTTATATATCGTATAAAAAATTTCGTTTTCTAAGTTTCATAGGCCATAGCGAGAGCGTGAAACGCCCACAAACACATGCTAGTTTGTTAATATTTGTACGCAGTTCTGGGCCATTGGGGACAAGTTTGTGACGATGGGTTTGGAATGATCGACGCCGACGTTGTCTGCAAGGAATTGGGATTCGATCTCGGAGCTTTGGAAGTTCGACCGGGAGGATATTATGGAAATCTCGATCCACCGGATGTGTTTATGGTCGATCAGCTCAAGTGTCGAGGCAACGAGACATCACTTCGCGAATGCGACTTTGACGGGTAAATAATTATGCATTTAAAAAAAAGTAGATTCAATTGTTTTCTGCAAAAAAATGCAACAATCGTGTGATTATTGTTTGTTTGGCAGATGGGGTGTTCACAACTGTCTGCCCGAAGAAGCTGTCGGCATTGTGTGCAAATCCGCTGTAAACACGTGTCAGTTGGGTCACTGGAAATGCGACAACAGTCCGACTTGCATCCCGGTTACCTTCATTTGCGACGAGGTCGTCGATTGCCCGGATGGATCAGATGAGAGTTCCGCCCACTGTGATGTAACTTTCTATTTTTTAACCTTTTACCTTTTAATGAGCGAGTATTTAAGTTTTAAATAATTGCACAGTGAAAGACCGAAGCTTTAGCCACAAATTCCATGCATTTTTTACAAAGTTGTGCAAAAATCGTATTTTTGGGATTTATATGGAAAATATTGGGCTGAGAGTAAAATAATTATTATATTCGTGATCAGCGGGAAAAAATACGTCGAATATAGCCTTTAAACAAAAAAAAATCTATTCAACGACGATTTTTCCATTTTTTAGCCACTTTTGAAAAAATGTCGATTTTCGTGATTTTCAAAGGTCGATATCTTGGCTCCCAATGGGGCTAGGGAAAATCCAAGGTGCCCATCGTGTTCTACGGGAAAAAATACACAAGATAGGATCCTGCCCGAAGTTTTGAAAGTGTTCTATCGTGCCGTGCGAGAACGTTGAAAAACGCAAAAAATCGACTTGAAAGGCCTTGCAATTCTCTGATTTTTTTTGTTATTTTTTTTATTATGAGCTGCCACGTTTTTCGACGTATTTTTTCCCGCTGAACACGAATCCGCTGCGAATCGGGCGTGAATCGTATGAATAGCTACAGCTATTAAAAAAAGTGCAATTAAAAAAGATCTATGGTTAAACAGATCTATGGATCTATGGTTAGTGTGTTCTATCGTACATATGTGTTGAAGTAAGTATATCCAAGCTGAAGTTCGATTTCGTATTTTTATTTTCAGACCCCATTTGAATTGCGTCTAGCAAACGGAAGTAGTCCGCTCGAGGGTAGAGTCGAAGTTCGTCATCACGGAGTCTGGGGTACGGTTTGCGATGACGACTTTTCTGTGGCAGCTGCTAAAGTGATCTGTAGGTCGTTGGGATATGGAGGCTCAGCGATTGCAAAGAAAAATGGATTTTTCGGTCCGGGTGATGGGCCAATTTGGCTTGATGAGGTCAGACCATTTCACCAATACTTTTTCTTTTATATTCATTATCCCTCGAGAAATTTTGATTTTTATACAAAAGTTCACTTTTTTTTTTAGGTTTTCTGTCACGGCAGCGAAGCGCAATTGTACAAATGCGAGCACAACCATTGGGGTCGTCACAACTGCAACCACGACGAGGACGCCAGTGTAATATGTACGGAAGGTGCAGTCATTGATTCTGAGGTAAATAGCGAATGAGATAAAAATTCATCGCGCCCGATCAGTCGGACATGATCGGCGATAATGCGTTAGATAAAATTGAGAAAGTGATCTCAACTAAATCTGCAATAATTAGATCGCTTCTTGAATAATACAGTAATACAATTGACATAAGCTTTATCACTAACAAAATAAAATAATATTTTTCGTCGTAATATACGCTGTCTTTTATTTATTTCACGACCTTGGAAACGTCCTTTTCCCGAATAGTTGGAGAGCGATCCAACGCAGATACCGGAAATCAGTATAAACGATTTGTTGCCGAGCGATTGCGGCAAAAGGGCCGAGGACTTTGGAGAGGACGAGGTAGAAATATTTGCGAGGGTTGTTCAAGGTTCCGTGGCAACCAAGGGATCGTATCCTTGGCAAGTAAGTAAATTATTTGTAGAGAGCTCAACGAAATTTATTAACTAGCCTCATTAAATTAACTTTAAATAGGCAAGTATACGAGTGCGGGGTCACAGCAGATCGAGTCACTGGTGCGGTGCGGTGGTTCTTTCACCCCTGCATGTATTAACTGCGGCCCACTGTCTCGAGGGATACAATAAGGGTACTTATTTTGTGCGGGCAGGAGATTACAATTCAGAGGTAGATATAACAGCTCTTTCTCAAGGATTGAAATTGATCAATTATTTTTAATTTCAGTTTTACTAAAACTTAAAAAATGCATCCATGCAACCGGTCTCCGTAACGAATGAATGAATTAATTGATTTAATTTCCTGTCGTTGATTCAGGTCGATGAAGGCACCGAAATCGAGGCGAACATCGAGGACTACTACATTCACGAAGATTTCCGCAAAGGCCAACGTATGAACAACGACATAGCCCTTGTTCTCTTAAAAGGTCGGGGTATTCCGCTCGGTGAACACATAATGCCGATTTGTTTGCCACCGGCGAACGCCGAATATTCGGCCGGTCTGAACTGCACGATAAGTGGTTTCGGTAGCATCGAGTCTGGACGATCAGGTATGCATTTTTTCATGAAGACTGGAGAATACATCCTGGAGAATACATCCTGTTTTACCGACGGATCTATCTTCGTAGATGTATCGCTCGATCTCAGATACGGCTGGGTTCCATTGATCGATCAGTCGGTATGTCGAGCCGACTACGTCTACGGCGATGGTAATATCAGCGACGGGATGGTCTGTGCCGGCTACCTCGACGAGGGTGTGGATTCTTGCGACGGTGACTCCGGTGGACCTTTAGCCTGTCAAAGAAATGGTAATAGAAAGAACTCGCCATTCATTTATCAAAATTCACGCTGAAATATAGATCACAGCCGTCGAAATAGTTTTGGTACCATTTGAACTTTGATTCATTCACAGGTGCTTTCACTCTCTACGGAGTGACCAGTTGGGGTCATCACTGCGGCAAAGCCAACAAACCTGGTGTTTACGTGCGCGTTGCTCACTACAGAGATTGGATCGATCGAAAAATCCGCGAATCTCTTTTCGGAAGATAAATCGTTTTCGTCGATTGAATTTATAAATCAACAATGAAAATTTGTCGTCTTGCATCTTTCTGCATCTGTTAATAAATAAAAAATGACGAATCATAGAGAGGGATTGCAGGGCCTCGATGAGAATAAACTAGACCGTATAATCGTAAACTGATAATCTAGACTCTATTTTATAATTGATAGCATGTGCTTTATGCTACCTTATCGCAATGAGAGTTAGTTTGGGCATTACAGGGTAGCACGGCTAGTATTTAAGGTGGTGTGCAGTTTTTGTTACCGGTGGTGGTATTTCACATCACCTTAAGGCAATGTGAGAAAGACTAGGTCTGTAACAAAGATTGAATTTTACTGTAAAAATGTAATCCATTTTTTGCAAGGATGTTTTTACTCTTTTGACTAAGCGCAAATTATTAGCATATTCATATAACACTTATGCAAGTATTGGAAATTTTAGTAGCTGCCATTACCCAAGTGCAGTGGATAATACTGGCCGGATAACTTTGTTTTAGACTAGACAGATCAATTGTCAATAATAAAAATAATTAAAAAAAAAACGCTTGCAAACAGTTTGTAGGAAAAATGCAGGCGTCGAATCGACCAAAAAGATAACACACATAGATAATAGACGGCACGGTGACGAAACGGTGGAGTTACCAATAGTACGATACACGTTCCACGGTACGTTTTTCTATCTCGGGTAGGCGAGACAACTTTAGCAACACATCGAACAACACCGTCGCGACCTTTGCCCTCGACCCGTCTGATACTTCTTTCTCGTAATCTCAATCGTCGTAATTTATTCCCAGCATGTTTTCCCCGCGAGATAATTCAGCCTACCACCGAAGCGTAGTAGAAAAATTATTTAGTCTTCTCCCTGTAGCTTTCATCACGATCGAAGCTATACGGTGAATCGATGCGCGTGCGTTTTGTTCGAAAGGGTCTTTTCTAACTTGTACCAATTAATTACAGGTGTTCCTCGATGTGGGTGTCGACTTTATTGAAAAATAGAACTACCGTGGAAAACGCGGAATCACCAGGATGTCACGTGCAATTCGATGGTGTGTTGTTCTTTGCTTAATTTCTTCACATCTCACCGGATCCGTGCAAGCGGTAAGTAATCTCGATGATCGACATCTCGATATATACCGAACTCGTAGCCGTGAATAGTTTTCCTCTTATCTGGTATTTACGATTTTCAAGACTGTCTTGCGTCGATGAATTTGAAAAATTATTTTGTGGCTTTTTTTTTTTTATTTGAAGCCTCGAACGCGCAGAGTACCGTTGATTATATGAACGCGATGTAACTTACACGTTGATTACCCAGGTAGGATAAAAAAATTCGTTATCAGAAAGTTGATCTAAATGGGTTACACATGTCCGTCCGGACGGTATCCGAAAGTTACCACCCATCCAAAAAGTTAACTTTTGCACGTAAGATAGCTTATAGTTACCATCCGGACGGACATATGTAAAACCCTTTTGGATCACTTTTTGATAACTAATTTTTTTGTGCTACCTGGGTATGTGAACGCGATGTGACTGGCAGTAAGATAAGACTTCTGATAAAAGAAAAACGATAAGTTGATTTATTTATTTATTTATTTATTTATTTATTTATTTATTTATTTATTTATTTATTTATTTATTTATTTATTTATTTATATATTTATTTATTTATTTATTTATTTATTTATTTATTTATTTATTTATTTATTCAATAACGGGTTGGGTCCAGTAAGTTGTGCATATAACACGAGTTTATTTCCACAGAGCATTATATCGGTGTCGAACAGACGAAATCGTGCGGAAGCGAGGGATTCGCGTTACCGTGGGGATTTTTCCGAACTGGATAACTCGATAGAGGAAGACGATAGTGGAAGACGCGAGCCTCTGGTAAATCTGCCTGATCACCGTAAGGGATATCGTCACGTTATCTCGAGAAATGCATAAACATCGATATCGTATTTTTATTATCAATATCGATAACGCATATTGTTGATTGTCGTTGGACTACATTTTTAAGGAACCCACATGCCAAAGTGGCCAGAGGGGCGACTTTGCCCACCCTTCGGACTGCACGAAGTTCATTCAATGCGACAATGGAGGTACTGCTGTAAAGGATTGCGGCCCAGGAACTGTTTTCAACCCCACTATCAGCGTTTGTGATTGGCCCTACAACGTCGACGGTTGTGAAGGTTATTAGAAGAAATTTCATATTTTAAGGTCCCAGTTGTAATCGTTTCAAGGTCGTAAATATTGATACGACGATATATATAAATATGGTATCGGCCGTTAATATGAAATTGTATTTTTGCCAGATGCCTTCAAGAAGGAACAAACTTCGCACACGGATCTCAAGTCACCCGAAACGAATCCGCATAAAAATCATAAATCAAACTCTCAAAATTCATCTGAGCCTGCTCCGATCGCACGGCAGAGTGTGACAAAAATTTCATGTCCCGCTGGTCACACCGGACCGCTGCCGCATCCGGAGACATCCAAAAAGTTTCTTCAGTGCGAAAACGGCACCACGTACACTATGGACTGTAGTCTTGGCATGGCGTTCAATCCCGAGACTTCCGTTTGCGATTGGACTTACAACATTCCCGCGTGTTCCGAAGGTTCGTTGTCCAATTGAGAATAATTGAAGACAAGTTTTATTATTATTATTATTAATATTTACAGAGAGGAAGTTTACAACTTCCTTTGTTTTTCGTTGAAACAAATTATGCAAAAAAAAGATGCGCGATCATCATTTAGAAATTATTCCGTTCAGAATTTTATTGATACATTTCTTTTTTTGTATTTTTTAATGCCAATGACAGATTTTTTTTTTGTGAAATTGGGCCTCGTTCAGGTGCGAAGATATCTGTCGCCAAGGGTCAGTGCCAACCGAAACACTTTGAGTGCTTGCCGGGAGAGTGTATTCCGTCGTCTTGGGTCTGCGATGGCACAGAGGTAATTTAGCCGTGTAGAACGTATGATTTTTTTTGTTGAATTTCCTAAATTAGCTAACTACATTAAATAAATTCTACGAATAATTGTAACAATGGTTGAATCGTTTTTCCAGGATTGTACAAACGGGATTGACGAACGAGCTTGCCCCTCGTATTTGAGATTTTTCAAGAAGACTGAAAAGCACAGACTCGAGGGTAACGGTGTCGAGAAGTGGCAGAATACATCACTGAAGGCTTGTGCACGGAGATGCAAGGAAGCAGATTTCACGTGTAAATCATTTTCTCACAAGTGAGTATGCAATTTTTTTTTTTTTGCAACGTCGATTTACGATAAAAAAAAGGGAGCGGTGAGGTAATTAATGAGAGTTGCAGAACCGAGGGGAACGTGTGTTTACTTAGTGACAAAGATATTGGGGCGACAGGAGATCTGCGTTTCGACGCGAATTTCGACTACTACGAGATGACCGACAGAAGTACAAATTGCGATGGTATGTTTGTATGCGGCAACAAGAAGTGCGTCAATCAGAGCGAAGTGTGCGATGGGAAGAATAATTGTGGCGACAGAACAGACGAAAATTCCTGTACCCTCGAGAATCCCGATTACGAGATACGTTTGGCCGGTTCGAACCGCAGTCACGACGGCAGAGTAGAAGTCAAAGGTGCATTTATATACATAATATAAAAATGTCCGGTTTCTAAATTCTATTAGTCCATAGAGAGGTCGTGAAACGCCCACAAACACATGCTAATTTGTTAATATTCGTACGCAGTTCTGGGCCATTGGGCACACATTTGTGACGATGGGTTTGGAATGATCAACGGCGACGTTGTCTGCAAGGAATTGGGATTCGATCTCGGCGCTTTGAAAGTTCGACCGGTAGGATATTATGAAAAACTCGATCCACCGGATGCGTTTATAGCGGCTCACTTCAACTGTCGAGGGAACGAAACATCACTTCGCGAATGCAACTTTAACACGTAAATAATTATGAATTGAAAAACAAAGTAGATTCAATTGTTCTCTGCAAACAAAAAAAAATGCAACAATCGTGCAAGTATTGTTTGTTTGGCAGATGGGGTGTTCACGACTGTCTGCCCAAAGAAGCCGTCGGAATTGTGTGCAAATCCGCTGTGAGCACGTGCACATTGCATGAGTGGAAATGCGACAACAGTCCGACTTGCATCCCGATTATCTTCATTTGCGACGAGGTCGTCGATTGTCCGGATGGATCAGATGAGAGTTCCGCCCACTGTGATGTAACTTTCTTTTTTTTTTACCTTTTATCTTTTAATGAGCGAGTATTTAAGTTTTAAATAATTGCAAAGTGAAAGACGGAAGGTTCATCCATAACTTCCACAAATTATTTACAAAGTTATGCAAGATGAAAATTAAACCTTTTGGGCTCTCGTTAAATGAAACCGCACAGTAAAAAATAATTTCGTAAAATCGGAATACGAAGTTTCGTAAAAATTATTTTGTTAAATAAGTGACAAACTCGTTTGTTAAGGTTTGAATATACCAATATGTCCTTTTATTTTCCATGGCATTGACAATTTTAGTTTGTACTTTTTTTTCTGTAAAACTAGAAACTGGATGGTGGGATCGGAAAATTAACAAATAAAATATTGTGGACATTTGTGGACAATGAATTGTTGTAAAAAAGTACAATTTTATTTTTTTTACTGTGTAGTCTGACCGGACATTGTTTTCAGTTCTATAATTTGCAAAGTCGATATAAATGGCTACTGACAAAAAATTAATTTGAAAATAAAAACGATCCACGGCTAAACACTATTAGGTTTTTATAGCATCCCCGTTCGGCAATTTTCTGTTTCTATCGTAAATATGTGATAATATACATTTATGTAGATCTAAGATGACGTTCGATTTCGTATTTTTCTTTTCAGACCCCATTTCAATTGCGTCTGGCAAACGGAAGCAGTCTGCTCGAGGGCAGAGTGGAAGTTCGTCGCCACGGAGTATGGGGTACGGTGTGCGACGACCATTTTTCTCCACTAACTGCTAAAGTGATCTGTAGGTCGCTGGGATACGAAGGCTCAGCGACTGTAAAGAAAAATGCATTTTTCGGGCCGGGTCGTGGGCCAATATGGCTCGACGAGGTTAGACCATTTTTCCAATATTGTTTCTTTCATTTATCTTTGGTATCGCTCGACGAATATTTATTCAAAATTTTCCCTTTTTTTTTAGATTTTCTGCCGCGGCGAGGAAACGCAATTGTCCAAATGCAGGCACAAGTATTGGGGTCTTCATAACTGCGACCATGACGAGGATGTCAGTGTAATATGTACAGAAGGTACAGTCGTCGATTCGGAGGTAAATAGCCAATGCAATGAAAATTTATCGGACCCGTTCAGTCAGACGTGATCGGCGTTAATGCCTTTGATAAAGTGAAGAAAGTAACTTGTACTAAATCTGGACTGATTAGATTGCTTTTCGAATAATACAATAATACAATCGACCGTAAGTTTTATCATTAACAAAATAAAATAATATTTTTTGTCGTAATATACGTTTTCTTACTTGATTCACGGTCTTGGAAATATCCTCTTTTCGAATGGGCGAAGAGCAATCCAAGACTGACATCGGAAATCAGTACCAGTGATTGGCTGCCGAGTAATTGCGGCAAAATGCCCGAGGAACAATACGAGGTAATAATGACGATGAGGGTTGTTCGAGGCTCCGTGGCAACGCTGGGATCGTATCCTTGGCAAGTGAGTAAATTATTCTTAATAACAGGTAAACGAGATTTTTAATTTGCCTTTGTACATTCATTTTAAAAAGGCAAGTATACGACTGCGGTCTACGACATCGACTCACTTGTGTGGTGCGTCGGTTATGTCATCCCGGCATGTACTAACTGCAGCCCATTGTTTCGACGGATACATTAAGGGTACCTATTTCGTCCGGGTAGGATATAACAATACAGAGGTAGATATAACAGGTGTTATCGAGGATTGAAATTGATAAATTACCTATTCTCAACTTTACGGTGTTTACGGTATTTAAGGTAGCTCCAGCGAGTGGTGTTCATTTCGCCTAAATTCGAGAAATTTGGGCAAGAATTGCAAACACTTCCCAATGTTATAAAAATCTGAAAAAATTCATACGTATTCCGAAAAATGAACGAATCATTTTCATTAAAAAAAAGCATATTTCGATGAACAATTTTTTAATAACATTTTGAAATTATTATTATGCAAAATTAGTCTTTCAGTGCCTATAATAAGTATGAATTTTTTCGGATTTTTATAACATCGGGAAGTGTTTGCAATTCTGGCCGGAATTTCTCGAATTTAGGTGAAATGAACACCACTCGCTGGAGCTACCTGAATCCATTCATTCATTTATTCTCCGGTCACTGATTCAGATCGACGGAGACACCGAAATCGAGATGGACATCGAAGACTACTACATTCACGAAGATTACCGCAAAGGCCAACGCATGAATAACGACATAGCGCTGGTTCTCTTAAAAGGTCCGGGTATTCCTCTCGGTGAGCACATAATGCCGATTTGTTTGCCGGAGGCAAACGCTGAATATTCGGCCGGCCTGAACTGCACGATCAGTGGCTTCGGTAGCATGAGGACTAGTGGATTTGGTATGCATTTTTGTTTTTTTTTTTTTCGCGACGTTTGGAGAACAAATTTCTCTTTTACCAACGGATCTATCATTGCAGGTGAATCGCGCGAGCTCAGATATGGCTGGATTCCACTGCTCGATCAGTCCACGTGTCGAGCCAACGACGTCCACGGCAATGCTCGTATCACCGACGGAATGGTCTGTGCAGGTCGCCTCGGTGACTCGAAGAGTGTGGATGCTTGCCAAGGTGACTCCGGTGGGCCTCTAGCCTGTCCAATAAACGGTAAAAAGAAGATCTCGCCATCAATGTATCAAAATTTTACACTAACTCATAGATCGCAGCCGTCGAAATGCTTTTGGGTCTATATGAACTTTTACCGATTCACAGGTACTTTCACTCTCTACGGAGTGACGAGTTGGGGTTATAAGTGTGGCAGAGCCAACAAACCTGGTGTTTACGTGCGCGTCGCCCACTATAGAGATTGGATCGATCGAAAGATTCGTGAATCTCTAGTCAGAAGATAAATCGTTTTCATTGATTAAATCTGAAAATCGATAATAAAAGTTGTTTACGTTGAACACTTTGTGCATCTGTTGATAAAATAAAGAAAATTACGAATCGTAGACTGGGATTGGTGGGAGGCCTCGATGAGAATAAATTAAACCGTAGAATTGTGAGCTGTTAATCTGGACTCTATTTCATAAGACATCATCGTTTCTACAATAATTGTAATTCGTGTTTGTTTGTGTTGTTTTTTTTTCGCATTACGCATTATACCGAGCTTATGTACAATAGTCCCAACATATTCGATCGTTACACATAAAAACTTAATTTAAAATGTTGCAAATCGGCGATATTTACAGACAGGACACTGGAGAGGGTGGGTTGTGAAATAAAGCTGATAATATTCGTTACAAAAGTCCTGATATCTCAACGTTGAAGTGGAGCCGGTTTTAAGTCGCACTCAACGGCGATGAGAATCGCCCGTCTCGGCGTACAAGCGGAGCTAAACTAATTATGCAATTACTTTTAAAAAATTAATACAATATGCGACACGATCTGAACTGATGTGGAAATAAAAAAATCCATGCGGATTTCTCTGACCGGAAGTTTGATCGATACGTTAGACAATATAGCATCATGATCGGAAAAAGAATTCTTGAATTTCTTTTTTCAATTTCTTTAATGAAATTCGCAATTTATTCATTAATTATAATATTTTTTTAAAGTAGGACAGAAAAATATAGTCGGATAATCCCTGATCGTGATTATGTTGTGCGTGTGTCAAAAAAAAAAAAAAAATGTACACTTTCTTGACATTTCACTGAATACCTCCATAGGTATCACTGAAATATTTTTGTTCAGCGGCGTTAACATAAATAATAATAATAATAATAGTTATATTAAAATAACAATATTTCGGCGACGTAAACGCGTCCTACGTCAAGGCTTAGCGGGGCTTGACGTAGGCTATCGAGGGAATGTGGAGCAAAATACGACGTGCAGCATTAAATTATATTTAAGCCTAACTTATACGCTTAATTTAGGCATAAACACGAACCGAGCTTATTATGCTGCCGGGCGAAAGGAGAGCACAAACAGCGTATCGTTCATGTGCTCGTCGCAATTAAAATGCAATCTTTTCCATCAGTATTGTACCCCATGATACATATTGGATAAACAGGGTGTCACATTCGAATCGATGAATCGCTCAAGTTACCGTAATGACTTGTAATTCAGAAGATTATCCACTATTTCGAAAAACTTTGCGATGCATAGCGTTTTGATCTATCCACCCTATTTTTGAGATTTGTTAAATTGATTTTTTTTTTACGGCAGAGAGACATTCGTTGATTAAAATAGGACACCCAGACGATATAATTGAATACTCCTTGTTTCACCTGGCAGTCGTACAAGCTCAGATTGGACTAACGTCTAGTGACTAGATGGAGCAAGAACTTCCGAACGTTCGTTTTTGAGATACATGCAGTTTCGACAGAACATCTGCGATTTTCACTGTCAATATTTTTGTTCCGGTTAAAAACGGTGATAGTTAAAATTGTAATTTTTGTTGTTGTTATTATTTCTGTTTTCCAAAAAAATGACTCGAGTTCCTGACGAAACTACTGCACCGTGCCTCTCTTACTTCGATTAAACACTACCCTTATTTCTACCGAGCGTATAGGTACGTATTATGTATACGTATATACAAGACTTTCTTATTTACAGATGTGTCAGAGTGATCAGCGTCTTTGCCGAGTGAGGTGAGACAGCTGCTTTTTTTTTCCTTTTTTCGTATTTTTTTAGTGCCAAATAGAACACACATGAATCCAACGTGATAATCTCTGTCCGGTGTTAATTGAGATAACGAGATCGCGTGTACAGAGCAATCTCGTTTTGTTGCTCTATTATATATATATATTGTATATATATATATATATATAAATTTTCGAAATGAAATTGTAAATTTAGAGGCTTATCGGGCCGTCGGAATAAAAAAAGTGTCTAAAAAAATTCATCGAATCTCGATCGATGAATATTAAAAAAAAAAACCATCGAAAAATGTAGAAAAATAAAGACGCGAGGATGAATATAAGGCTAAACGGTTTTACGATTGACGACTATGAATCCCGACGATGGGAGGATGCGCATACGTAGACAATATATCGTAATGATATTTTATTAAAACTTTTTTTGTTTTTTTTGTTTTTTTTCTTTATCGATGCTCGATTTTTCGTGATAACGTGTACGTGCAGTTATATGTTTTACTTGTTTTTCTTTTTTTACGTAATTTATTTTTGCGAGATTTGTCTCGGCGCGGCATAGCCAGTCGGATCCCGGTCTACGCTAAAAGTACGAGGACGATAACAACGGTCAGTGGAATCCGCTGTACAGCACGGAACTTTTATTTATTATTTTTTTGTTAAGTTTTTATTATCGATCGACAAATGATTTACTTTCGTTTATCTGCGACTTTCACTAGACGCTTTTGTTTCTCTCCCCGGATTGATGGATGCGAATATGAGTGTAAATATTGACGTGTCTTGCGGTCAGTTCAAGTTGATTCGCGGATCAACAGTTTGCGTTAAAAAAAACTGGTAACTTTTTGTTCTTATCGGTTCCCCCCCCCCCTCTGTATTCGATAACTTTTTGTTAAATTAACGACTGCTATACGGTCGCACGGTTTGCATGCCCAGGAGAAACGAACTCTTGGTCCCTATTATTTATGAATTTGAAGTTCGATCGGTTCCTAGCTTAGAGAAGCTTCGGAATGTTTTTTTCTAGACTATACGGATCGTTCGATAAATCGTCACCTCCCCTCTCTTGTCTTGTCGTCATTAATGTTTTTTTTTGTTTCTTTCGTAAAAATCATCAATAATTCCTCCTACACTCAGTTCACTCTAGACTCTAGATTCGCACCCTTTCGATACTGTGTTTGGTACTAATATACAGATTAAGAAATAAAAGAACGGATTCCAAACCCTTTTTTTCATAAACGGCGTCCCATTAAAAAAAAATTATAATAATTACAAAAAAAAAGACACTCATGCAAAATCGTTCTATATCCACGACGACGAATAAATTACATTGTTATCGGGCTCGAAAATATTGTGTTGGGTCGTGTGTTGTAAGTACGTAAACTTAAATATCGGATAAATCTGTTCAACGAACCCACATAATACTAATCTCTGTTAACGTTTAGCGTATATCAAAAGGTTTATGTACAAAAGGAACTTGCGTGATAGTGTCTCAAAAATGCCGACCGGCAAGTACAGTTTTATATAACGTTTTTCGTAACGTTGTTCAATTATCGTTGCCGCAACGTTTTTCGTCAGAAATGGCAATCCTATCTTGTCTAATCACAATTTAATAATTACTTTATCATCTCATATTGCGAGTCCAACTAGAAGAATCGATAAACTTGATAATTTCTAAAATCGATCGTACATTTTTTAAATGTAATCGGAAAAAACAGATTTAACCCATTCCTGAACGTTACACGTATTCGGGAGATTGTACGCTTTGTTTATTTATTTTTTAAATGACCAGCTGAAATTTTGTCATTTTTTATTTCTTTAAACCGGCAGATCGACGATCGAGCGTTTTTGAGAATCTCGCACGCAGATCAACGCGAGGCTTAGGAACTATGCTTAATCTTCTAAGCGACTTGAAGTCGTGTTTCACGATCGTCGCTTCTACGAGAAAGACGGTTTTCTCGGTATGGGAATCATCGTGCCCTTTTCGATTTGGCGTCAATAATTTCAAGTTCACAACTTGCTATCGCAGTGTCCAATCAATTTTGCTGCGTTTTCAAATTTCATTTATCTTCGTTATGTTTTTTTTGTTCTTTTCGTAATTATTAATTTTTTTTTCCCTTTTAATGTTATACGTCTCGAAAATTTGTGCATCGATTGTATGACGTATAGAAAAATCGTGATTGTTAAAAGAACAATTCATCGACGTAATCGTTACGTAATTTCTTAAAAAAAAAAAAAAAAACAACAACAATAAAAAAAAAACTATCGTAAACGATATTTTCAAAAAATTCAATCACGCATATCATTCGGACTGTGCGTATTAGAGTAACATCCGCGGATCAATGGAAATTCGAATTCGAATCCGCGAATTAATTGAATCACGTACGAAGAAAAATTTAAAAAAAAACGAAAATTTGCGAATACAATTTGTCACCCCGTAATCATTGCCTCGGACAGTAAACCGCTGTGCGCTCTTGTCAATGCGTCGTTCGAGGTCTCCGACGTGTTTCCACCTTCGGTGTCAAACACCCGCTTCTCATTACGAATATATTAATATATATATATATATATATATATTATATATTTATATATTTATACGTATCTATTTTTAGTATCTCTCCCACTGGGCGAACTCCTCTGCGGCTCTTTTTCACTGAGCGTTTAATTCGGATCTGTCGATAAGAATATTCGTTAAAATGTATCGGTGTACAATTATAAATTAATTGATATTCATTATTCGTGGATTTCGCTCACTTCAATGCTTTGTATCGTTCCTTTTCCGGATTGCTGTCGGGCGGCTCGCACTCGAACGACGCCAAAGCCAGTGCTGATGAAAAAGATAATCATAAACGTTATTCAACGAACCGAACGAGTGACTCGTGAGAGAACACTCGTCACAAAAGATATTAAAATCTATTTGTTTGATAAATATTTTTTTGTATTTTTTTGTATTTTTTTTTTTTTTTCATTTCCTCTTACCATTTTCCGTGAGGACCGGGCTTGCTTGGAGGAACGCGATAACCCGGGAATTCTTCTCAAAGGGACATGCCACCTGTTTCCAAGCGATGAACTCGGTCACCTGTTTGGCCAGCTGCCAGAACTTCTCGAAGTTGATGTGTCCGTTCGGAAGTCTGCAATTTTACACGGACAATTGAAGATGGAACTTCGAACTCGGTGAAGGGAAGAAAAAAAATCGACGAACAAGGAGTAATGTTTCTGCAGAGCCGTACGACGAAGTGAAGATATCGTTCCGAGGAAGCGATGCGGATAAGGAAGAACGATAAGGAAGCGATAGCAAGGGGCGAAAACGGCGGAAACGATCGGCCGAATCAATCAATTGAGTGGAAAGAGTCTTTGACATGTTCGCGTAATGTGAAAAAAGAAGAAGACCGGACTTTGAGCTCCGTTACGGAGGACGTAGAAGCGATATCAAAGTGAGACCTTTCACTTTCCTTACAAACCTTCCGACGAAGCAATTAAACCGCGTATTCGCGCGTGTCTCGAGAAGATGTTACGCAAATTGAAGATGCCGATGAAAAAGAAATTAAAAATCCTTTGAGAGGAAATTGTATGAAGAGTACGAACGGTTGAAGAAAAAAAATGTACACAATGTTCGCTTTAAAATGATGTAATACTTTTTACCCAGAGACGCTTATAATTCTCGGTAAAATTTTACAGTTTTCAACCACAATTTGTTTCAACACCCCATCCGCAAGAGTCTCGCGATGGTTTTATCGAAATTGAAATGAAAAAAAAAAAAAAAAAAAAAACGAAAAAAACTCGACACGTCCTCCAAGTCTCGTTCGCCCTGCTCGAAATATTTCTTCGAGCTGTTTATCAACGACTTCCTCGCGTGTGCGTAATGCGCGTACGGTACAGCACACGCGCGTACGCGAATGACTAGATAAGAAATGACGAGCCGTAAATTGAACGTCGAACTTCGGTATAACTAGACGGCGACGACGACGGTGCGAGTCTCCCGAAGGCGTTTCGCGAAATTACACGAAGAACTTGGCCAATTTATACGTCCTGAATCGGCTGTATAAGGGAAACGCGCGAAGTTAGCGAAATTCGTGGAAGAGGACGAGAGCCGGTGGGGTGGCAGGGGGAGGGGGGGGGGTGGAGGAAGGGGGTGTATCGTGGATGGAATATTTGCGTAGCGATCAGTCAATATATCTATCGATGCGTCGCGACGAGACGGAGAGAGCTCGCGCTTGCACACACATCCCACACACCCGAATCTCCCGCCGCCCCCGAACATCTCGGATGCGTCTTCGCTCTCAGGTTCGAGCTCGGAAGGACTCGCGCTAGGTCGCGCGCAACGGGTAGATATCCCTCGTCCTCGAGCTCGGCCATCCTAACGCCCCGGTATCTCGAAGCCGCGCGACGTCTATATCGGCGCAACTTTTGCCATTACAAGTTTAATAAGTTTGTACACGTACTTGCGCGCGAAAATTGGCGAACCCGGGTGAACGGGGAGGGATGAGAGGGAGGAAGAGATAGAGGCCGAGGCAGGCTGGATTCGGACACGATAAGCTACGGGGCTGCCAGTTCGCGACAAGGATACATAGCTTTAAGCCTCCGAGACTCTGAGACTTTTTTTTTGGTTTGTTTCTTTTACCGAACTTTATAATCCATATATCGGTGCGAATTTCCGAGACTCTTCGGAGAACACGTTCACGATATATCGGCCTGCGGCGATGGGACAAATTTCTTGAGTGTCGCGAGACGGTTCAGCGATTTCTTCGGCTGTTATCCGTCTGTTTGAGATGTAAATTGATTCCGTGCTCTGTTTGAAGACCGAACTTTCGGGTTAGAAGAATCTCACTTTTAAATCTGAAGTAACGCGACGGTGAACAAATTTAATGAATGTCGCTGTGACGTCACTTCCGGTTTGGAAATCTCATAATTCGACCGTGAGTTACGTCATTCTGCAATCACGTCACTTCCGGCCGAAAACTATAATTTTCAAAGGCGGGGTGACACACGTTTTTCCGGTATGACGTCACTTCATAGGGGAAAAAAAAGTGGCACTCACTTGTTGCTGCAACCCTCGTTAAGGAAGTAGAGATCCTTGACGAGAAGACTGAAGAAAGGCACGACGATGCGTTGTCGTTCGTCGGTTGCACCGGCGCTTCGCCACATGGCTGCCTTCAGTGTGCTCCTGTAGCTGCTGAAATTGCTGCTCGGATCCATCTGATGTTCCAGAATCGAGAACTTTGCCGACTGCACCTTTGCCCACTGAGCACAAACAGAAAAAATAAAAAATTATGTGACGTTAAGAAAAATGAAGATGCCTCATGAAAGAAAAAGAGCTGAAATCGGATCGTATAAACGAGTAAAAGAAAATTCCTTGACTGCGTGTGTTTAGCTCATCTTACTCTTCTCCGGATGTATGAAGAAAAAAAAATGTTCCGGAGTAGCGACATAGAGGATGCACATATATGATATCCCGAGTGACTACGACAGATCGTATCTGCCGAATGCTTCTCGGCACAGAATGTATCGTTTCGCTCCCTTGATCCCTCTTCTCGATCATGGACGATGGTGGAAGGAGAACGTCGATGATAGCCGCCAGTAGTAACACATAGATGCGCAGGGACGCTTTGCGAATGGTCGACGGAAACCTGCATTCGACAGACAATAGATTCGGCTGAATCGCCGTCGGGCTAACGTGCACAATCGATTCCTGGCGCGTTGCTTTCCGCGCGATATCCTTCTCGGCGGTGATATCCGCCTCTGTGCGTTCTGTCGCGCCCCTTTCCACCCTTGAGCGCGATATGTATTCTATGCGCGGTTATATATATATATATATATATATATATATATATATATATATATATATATATATATACACACACATGTATATGTATATATGTATATATATGTGTATATATATGTATATATATGTATGTATTTATGTATATATAGTGGATTTGCACATTTTGCGCATGCAACGGATGAGCCAAACGAGAGCCAGACCTGGGCCTATGAACACTTCCGGCGGCTCGGCGGCTTCGTCGCCAGAGATTATGTTTGGAAACCTCGAAAGCTTGCTACGATACGAACAGACAACGCGGACTTGGGGGAAATACCGTGTGCACTCGCGTTGTATTAAGAGGGATTGCGACTCAATATTTCATTCGCGTGAAAAGATAATGTGTTTCGGAGAAAAGCGAGTAGGCCGACATTAACCCTATCACATGTATAAGAGTTATAATTTTTTTCAAAATAATTAATCGAGTGGTCTTTATACATTTTTTTTATTTTAGAAAAATCCTCGCTCCGAAAGTTTTCCCACTAGAAATTTTATTTGTTTGCTTATCTGGTCCATTTTACCCCCGCGCATCCTTCTCCCCGTGACCAGTGACGCACATTGATCTACAGAAATGACCCCGAATGTTAATTTCACCTCGCGTCCGCGTATCTCTATCGAAAATTATCGTCGACCGACGAGAGTGCAGTGAATTCGTAAGCGCAAATGCGAAACGCTCGCGGTATTGGTATTCAACGGCACCAGAAATTGATAAACAATTCCCCGGAGGCTCCCCTTGAAATTAGTTCGTTCCGATCGATTCACATCCGCGGGCCGGCATTGTTTTTCAATGATCGAACCATTCGAACTGTTATCGAGAAACCGTCGAATGAAATAACAGAAACGAAAAAAAAAAAAAAACCTCGTGAATTATTATTATGGTTTACCAATGGTAATTCGGTCATTGTGGTATCGAATTAATTTGTCGTTAATGTATATAGTACGGTATCAGAGTACCAGGGTTATACGTTCGGTGGGGAGAAGAGCGGGGGGGGGGGGGGGTCGATGCCGGAGGATACGTTGTACACAATATATACATATAAATATATATATATATATATATATATATATAGCGCACATTAGTACATAGGAGAGGAGGGTCGTCCGCCCACCGGTGCGACACATACGTATAATGTTACGTGAGGTCGACGCGGGGGCGAAATAATTCAGCGCGACACACAGGAATCAAGCACATGCCGGTGAACGCGCCGGCGGAGAGTTGCACGGTAGAGAATATGTTATAGTTTCAGCGAGAGAGAGAGAGAGAGAGAGTGAGTTCGGGGGCGACGACGACTCCGAGAATAATTGAATTAACTTCGAGAACGACGAAACTGTCGTGCCAGTGGCGAGTAACGCGTGCGATGTCCCGAGGATTAATTCCGTCTGGTGGGTTCTCCTCTCTCGCTCTCCGACGGGCTTTAATTCGCGAATTAACGTACACGCTTGGACCGTACGCGGACTGGTAGCGCGTATCGCGGACACCCCCTCGCCCCCCCCCCCCCCCCCCCTCCCCGCGAAGTGTCATGTCCCGACAAGCATGTACAACGATTTACCGGACAACATTTCGCCGAGAAGATTCTCGCTGTAACAACATCTGTTCGCGACGAGATTGAACGCATTTTTGTGAACATTTTTTAGATTTCTTTCGTAATTTTTTCTTTTTTTCGTATTTAATAATCGCGCAAGCAGGTGAAGGAATGGTCGAGCTGAAAATTGTAGTGAAGAAACTTTTTTTTTGGTGCTCGATATTTCGTGCTTTAATTTCTCGTGAATGGAGCGGAAGGAAAATTCAATGAAATCACTTCTGTCCGTGCGTCCGTTCGTGCGTCTCTTTCATGTTATTTGTTCGGCTTTTATATATATATTTTTTTTTGGTTCCGTTTCCCGATTCTCTTAGACATCAACTATGTCCGGCGAGTCGGATATGGTCTGTCGAGAAGTTATATGTCTCAACAGTGCGTGGGATATACTATGGATGGAACTGACGAAAGAATGGATTGGTTCGCGATGCTGATTCTCGTCCGGTGGTGGGAGAGACTCGCTGTCGAAAGGATCACTCTGTACGGACGAAGGTAATTAGCCTCTTTGAGGAGGGAAGGATAAACTTGGCGATGTCATGTACCGAGTCTATCGAGAACGAGTCGTGGAGACACTCGGAACTCGGAAAAGGGATGAGCAAAAGTTGTCGACGTCACCAGCAGATTATCTCCGAGATATAAATTACGAAGGCGGGTCACGCCCGTCCTTTGCTCCGGCTCCTCACTTACGGTACCCTTTATTTTATCCTGCCTATCGTTCGCAGCCTAGTTTGTAGAAAATATCTGTTTAATTTTGATAAATGTGATGAATTTTCTTGCCACCCTGTTCGATTGCTCCGATTGGCCATGGGGCTAAAACATTTATGTTTTAATCGACAGAAATTTTAATCGAAGGAAATTTTAATCGAAAGAAATTTTAATCGAAGGAAATTTTAATCGAAAGAAATTTTAATCGAAAGAAATTTTAATCGAAAGAAATTTTAATTGAAAGAAATTTTAATCGAAAGAAATTTTAACCAAAAGAAATTTTAATCGAAAGAAATTTTAACCGAAAGAAATTTCAATCGAAAGAAATTTCAATCGAAAGAAATTTTAATCGAAAGAAATTTTAATCGAAAGAAATTTTAATCGAAAGAAATTTTAATCGAAAGAAATTTTAATCGAAAGAAATTTTAATCGAAAGAAATTTTAATCGAAAGAAATTTTAATCGAAAGAAATTTTAATCGAAAGAAATTTTAATCGAAAGAAATTTAAATCGAAAGAAATTTTAATCGAAAGAAATTTTAATCGAAAGAAATTTTAATCGAAAGAAATTTTAATCGAAAGAAATTTTAATCGAAAGAAATTTTAAAATCAAAAGAAATTTTAATCAAAAGAAATTTTAATCAAAAGAAATTTTAATCAAAAGAAATTTTAATCGAAAGAAACAAAATCTTGCAAGCTTCGTCACAAAATTGGTCACGACAGCCACGACGATCGATTTCATGACTTCGGGGGGGAAAAAATGGTAATTGTGATACATGAAACGGGCCATATTCGCCACCTTTACTCCCGTATTCGGTCGATCTCTACCGACCGGAAAATTTCAGCTAGTCGACAATATGAAAATGCCCCAACAGCCGCGCCGCCGCGCTCCGGAGCGACGAACGCTGGACGGGTGCGTTTCTCGTGATAAATCGCGGTCGCTCGGACAGAGAAGCGGGCGGAAGAGGGTGGGCGGTGAGAAAAGTAGTCGCGATTGGCCGGACGGCTGCGAAACGGGTTGGCGATACGGTAAATTTTCATTAACGGAAATTACGGGTCACGAATTTAGGTTGAAACCGGAACGGTGTGTCGGCGATGGAGTGCGGGCGGCGCTAGGAAGCAAGGTTTTTGCAATTATTTCCTCGGTCCCCGAGTCATAAATCAGAGCGAGAGACCGGCAACCAAATGAACCCTGAATAACGTGGCGCACGAACCATTCCGCAATGTTCGCCGCGGCGATTCGGCGGGCACGAGGGGCGGGTCAGGACCGACGCCGAAGTCCGGCGGCACGAACGCTGGAATATCAATGAAACGCCGGGGCATACAGTTTTGTAATTAAAAACCAGGGGGGCGGGGGGAGAAAAAAACGTTTAACTACCCCCCGGGAACGTTTCAAATGAGGTACGACGACCGGCTGGCGAGCTGTGTCCACGACGCTTCGTTATAACGCTGCTTATACACATCCGTGGAATACATGCTGGACCCGATTGGGAAGTACCCTTGCGCAGACATGTTTTTCCCCGGCGGGATAAAGCATTTTATGATGGACATATACTCGGTTAATGAAATACCATACTCAACAAAAAAAGCGCAATTTCGTTCGGGAGAATATAAGATTGAAGCATTTGGTACGCCTCGTTATAACGCTGCTTATATCCGCGGAATACTTGCTGGACTCGATTGAGAAGTACTCTGGCGCGGACATGTATCCCCCCCCCCCGTGGAGTAAAAGATTTTTCAATGGAGATACTCGGTCAATGAAATACCATTTAATAATATTTTTAAAAAATAAAAAAATAAATCACATTAGGTATATAGACTTGGCAAGTGATACGTAGCGGAAGGCAAAATGTTCGGGAGATCGTGCGTCGAGCCACTGTGAAATTAGATGCGATTCACGGTGAAACGGCAAACGGTGGCATCGCTCTCGTTCGGGAGAATATAAAATTGAAGCATTCGGTAGCATCGAACATATGCATGAATTTTTACGGTGTATACGCTTCGATGATACTCGCGAGCGTATCAGGGGAGCTTCGCTTGCGATCGTTCATCCACGATGGTAAATATGCAAACAGATCATACAGGATAAAATAAATAAAATTCTTGAATAGGCGTCATCGACCTTTTGATCAGAGTGAATTTGTGAGTTGGGACAAGTGACGCGGATATTTTTCTATATTTATCGCATTTTTTTGTTTTTTTTTTGACTCACAGTTTTCTTCAATCGAGATATCGGCGACATGTTGAGTCCGGCGATTATTGCCATGAGGGAATTGAAGTTTCCGATGTTGAAGCACTCCCTCGCAGTCTCGATCCAATACTCGACGACGCGCACGCGCTGTTTCTTCTTAGCGTGCTGCACAACAAAATCCGTACTGTCGTTAAAAAATAATAATAAAAATAATAACAAAATAAAGCAGCGTTCTGAAACTAGATTGCTCACAACCGAGAACAGCGGCATTCGCAAAAGTACCTTGCAGACTTCGGTGGCGACGAAATAACTCAGCCTGTTGAACCACTGAACGTACGACTCGAGATTGCGTGTCTTCTTCATGTCCTTGAAAGATGTTTCCAGGTGGGGCGATTCCTGCAGGGAAAAGCAACAAATATTATCGGTGCGTTAATATTGAATATTGAAGAAAAAAAAAAAAAAAAAAAAAAACGAAACTAGGAGTAAAATAATTTCAAGATTCGTAATCAGCGGGGAAAAAGACATTAGACATGCCTACAAAACGGTGAAATTCGATGATGAAAAAAAATCTTTTTCTAAGATCCTGTATTTTCGTTAAACGAAGTAGATGCACAGATCCGACAAAGTGAAGCGCGTTAATGTATTTTTTTTTTCACGCAGAACCTTAATCTGCCAGTCGTTTTACATAAAAGTCAAACATGACGTTGACCTTGAAAAAAAGCTGAAAATTGAAATTTTCATGTGGCTTCCTCATAAAACTTGTAAATTGACATTTTCATATGACTTTCTCATAAAAGTTACAAATTGAAATTTTCATATGGCTTTCTCACAATGTTCCTTTATTTGCGAAGCTTCCTCTATGAGAAAGCATCTTATGTATTGTTGGCTTCCTCATAGAGGAAGCTCCAAAAAAAATTCAAAATCGCGTAAAATCTCCAATCGCTCCTCAATATTCACGAAAATGATACTGAACGAAGTGACGCGATCACTCTACTGGTGTACCAAATTTGAACTGACTATCTCAAACCGTTTCGGAGTTACAGCAGTTTTAAATTATACAAGTCTGTCACACACACACACACACACACACACACACACACACACACACGCACGCACGCACGCACGCACGCACGCACGCACGCACGCACGCACGCACGCACGCACGCACGCACGCACGCACGCACGCACGCACGCACGCACGCACGCACGCACGCACGCACGCACGCACGCACGCACGCACGCACGCACGCACGCACGCACGCACGCACGCACGCACGCACGCACGCACGCACGCACGCACGCACGCACGCACGCACGCACGCACGCACGCACGCACGCACGCACGCACGCACGCACGCACGCACGCACGCACGCACGCACGCACGCACGCACGCACGCACGCACGCACGCACGCACGCTCGCACGCACGCACGCACGCACGCACGCACGCACGCACGCACGCACGCACGCACGCACGCACGCACGCACGCACGCACGCACGCACGCACGCACGCACGCACGCACGCACGCACGCACGCACACACACACACACACATCCGGACGCCAGCTAAAAATCACAGTTCTCAACGTTTCACACTATTTTAAGTATTCTGACATTAAAATCTCAAAAACAATTTTTTTTTGCGAAAACAAAGCTTCCCCTATGAGGAAGCAAAAAGGTGTAAACCTTCCAACTATCACTATGTACACAGTGAATGTTTCTGTCTTAAACAGCCACAGACCGGACAGACATTGCGCAGTACATCGAGGTATAGAATTCTCCGCCAGTTGTGCGAAACAAGATGATAGCAGCGCAGACTCGGTTCGTGCTGCAGTACGTACTTGTAAACTGGCCGGGTTTGTACGAGAACTCACCTTGGCGAACGCTTGAACAAACTCCTCGGGCCCGATGTACGAGAGCCTCTCGAGTTCAACGTGAGTCAACTGTTGTGCGAGAACGGTCGCCGAGGGGCAGAGCTCGGTAACGTCGACCTGAAATTCAAACAGTTCAAGGGGATGATAAGACACACAGAGGCACTGTCAGACCAGTGGGTCTGAATTAAAAAATACATCTATTTCATTTTGAAACAAGATAAAGCCGATTGACTGAAACTATGGACGAGCGAACGGTTCTTTCGCCCTCTCAGCGAACGCGTATCGCTAGTGGAAACGTGTTTTTCATTTAACGATCCGGCGCCGGCGTCTCGCTCATTCAATTTTATACGTGTCGCGCTTCGCCGGTCAGCCCGACGTTTCTTATCGCTAGGCGGGAGGACCGATAAGGTTTGCGAGTCCCCGAAAGGAAGTCCCCCGTCGATTGGAGGAAAAAAAGTATGGACCGCGCTCGTGGTTTCTCGCTCTGTCGGGAAATTGCGCGAGACCTGTGCTCGCACCGGAGGTCACTATGGCTAACATATACAAATAAAACTATGGAAAATCACAAAAATAAAAAAAAAAAATAGGAACAAAATTAACAAAAGTACAGAAATACGACGAAAAGCGGAAGCGTGCGTGGGAGAGGCGGGAGAGAATTTCGATCGGTGCGCGCCTCCCCCCCCCCCCCCCCCCCCCCCTCCGTTCTCGGTATGTATATCAGAATTATTTATGTCCCTGAACTCGGCCATTGTACGTCCGGGAACGGAAGGAATAGTATAAGCCCGACAGATATTTCGATTTGGAATCGAGCGGGTGTCCCGGGGGCGATGCTGGATTCCGGTTAGCGTGGCGTTGAAATTTATATTCGGGCCGGGCTACGTAGAAGAGAAAGTGGGAAAATGGAGCGCGCGGGTTGCTGCAGACTTTAATCCCGCCCCTTCTCTCCCCGTCCCGTGGCTCTTTCCTTCTCCCCTCGGGCTAGGTTGTGAAATAACATTCACGTGAAATTGGCAAACTGCTGCCACGTTATACAGGCAAATTCGGTAAAGTGGCAGAAAGGATTGACAGTGGTCGTTCCATACATTGATCTTTACTACTGCGAGCTTGACGAGCGCGCAGGATCAGCGACGCGAACACGGACATTAGCGGCACGGGCATCGGCGGTCGTCCAACCATCGGTTTACTAATGCTCTAGCATAACCGCGACGATATAGTGCTATCCCATACGTATCGGTTCGATAAATACAACCGCTTCGGCAAACTGTTTTCACCGTCAATCGTCGATGAGACCAGTCCCGGTCGTGTCAATACTACCGCGCTCGCCATATTCCTCGTATTTCAGAACAATAACACCGACACCGTGCACAGTGGTCACTCGTATTTCGAATATCATATCAGTGAGACATTTTATACCGTCCGAATGGCACACACGTGCGCATGCAGCACTCCCGTTCCCATCGGAGGCCAATGCAATCAGAACTTCAAATAAACTAAAATAACAGAGTCGCGCGCAGCGCGAAAAGTTGTTCAGGAAACAAGCTACTTTTTTTTTTTTTTTTTTTTTTCGTACGCTTGTTTCACGTTTCGCGGTCGTACTCGCGGATCCGTATGAAGCGCCGAACGAAGCCACTTTTTTTCGACTGTCGCAAGCAACCGTGAAACGTATCTTCGAAGGGAATGTCTAAAATAAAAGAGGCAAAGTGCTCGAGCATATGTCCTCTGAATCGTGAAGAAATCAGTCCAATATAATTGAGTAGCGGTAGTCGGAAGATTGGCGAGACGCGAAGCCTCGGAGTGCAATAACCGATTTTATATCTGATTCGTGACGGTGAGAGGAAAAAGCCAAAGACCGGGAGCGAAGGGACCGAGTGGGGGGGGGGGGGGGACGTGAGTGCGTCTTTGCACTTGCCTTTTACTTCCGTCGCGCAAAGAAGACCACTCGTTTTAAGCCCTCCCTGGTCCCCCCCCCCCCCGCCGGCCCCGGCGCCCCTTAGCCCATTTCGCTCGTGTCGTCTCTGCAGTGCCATTTCTTTTACCCTCTCGCGCCTCTCTCGTTCCATTCGATTTTCGAGGCGATAGGTGGGTATTGGCGTCGCCGACGCCTCCCTCAAAGATATCGGAAGAAAAGTGCACAAGCTATATGAGACGGTGGAAACACTCCTCGCCGGAAACGCTGGGCAACTTTGCCTCCTCCCTCACCCTTACGTTACTGTACGTTACGACCAGAGACCCCATTTACTTTATACTTCTCATTGTAGCTTCTCTCACTATGCTTCCCTCTTACGGAGCCCTTTTCAAAGCGTTTCACTCGTACGTGTGTCTTTATGTATATGCACTCGGTACATACACATATACTTTATATACATATACCTTTAGCCCGGGCCGCGAAGGAGAAAGCTCCACGGTGAAATACACGCGAGGTGAAGTATCTATCTCCTGGGCCATCTTTCTCACCGACGCTTGAATGGAAACGTGTAGGAAGAGCGTCGGGCGTTCGCCAAGTCAGAAACAGAACTGGAAACGGCACGCCAGATGTTCGCATATTTATCGAATGCGGTACCGAGCTACTGTGGTCTCCTTTTCTCTCAGCCCGCCGGATCGTTTTTCCTTTGCGTCTTTCAATCTGCATGCCTCCTTCGCGCCGGTCGCTTCGGGCGGAACGGGCGAAGTACACCACATTGCCGGAGTGGATGGCGCGAAATAGAGGTCGAAGACTCGGTGCACTCGACACACCATCTGGTTCGATGAAAATATTCATTTTTCAAGCTGGGATCTCGGAGCTCTTTGCCACGAGGGCCTCGATCGATAATCGGATCGGAAAGGTGCAAGTAGCAGCCAATCTTGGAGAGAGATTCGGGGCGTTGAGATAAAAACAGTGCGAGGACGGTTTTAGTGGTCGCAATTTGTCAAACTCCGCGAAATTCGTGGAATTCTAGAGAAAGTGGTGGAGTCAAGCGATAAATAAAAGAAAAGGTAGCTGCGTACCTCGAATGATCACGTTCGCAAGTGCGATTCAATAAAAGAGAGCGAAAATGTATGTCTTGACGTCTGTTTTACCGTTCGAACGGTGCGGAACTCTCGAGGGTGAGGCGGGACTTGGGTCGGTTCTCGATTTCCAATAACGCGGAAAGCCCCTTATCGCAGTGACATTTTGAACGGGCGCTGAGCGAAACGTCGGGGTGATTAGCGGTTCAGTTTAGGACGTCCGCACTATACGGAGGAAGAAGATTACGGTCGCCTGAGCCAGCTAATTGGCTTCGGGAGCGACGCTAACTGGCTTATCGCAAAGATAAGTACAATATTATAATCGGGTGCATACTATATTTTGCCTCTGTATAATTTCGGGAAAGCGACCGTTCGTTTTGATCCTCGAGTGTGGAACCACATTCCGGGCCTTATTATACGAGGACCACTGTTGCGTATATTATACGCGATACCGTGCGCGAACTTCCTGCCGCGTCCAACTAACCGCTGCGACGTTAAATTGGATCGCACTCTGTGCAGTAGATACACGCAGCACCGGCCTCGACGACGGTAAATTTCCGGCAAAATCGGGGGTGCGCGTACGTTTGTGTGAGGGGCGTTTCGGAGACGCGCGCCACCCATGCAATTCTCATCGGAGAACGAACGAGAGACCCCATCTGCGAGAGGATATAAGGTGGGAAAGCATAGTTTTTCCCGTTTAGTAATTTCCACGCGACACGACACCATCGTAAATTAACGAAGCAGAAAATAACGGTAGCGCGCATGCGCGCCTCCAAAGACTGGACCGGGGAATTCGCGGATTAAGGTAGCAATTTAGATTTCCGTAGGTGGGGCGGGTAGAGCATTAATTTCTTCCTGAATCGAGAGATACGGAACAACGCTTACGTGGTTGATAACTTTTATTATTTTTTACCCAGGATAAAGGTGGTTAATATGGCCCACTCTTATCGGCACGTAAATCAGTGATCTATATACCAGGTCACATTTCCCTCCTTTACGCTATACATTAAACATTTTTTTTTTGCATTTTCCTACGTACATTTCTAGGCAAAAGGGTCAATATTTTTATGCAATCCGAAGGAACGAGACTCGCGAAGGTTTCTTCCCTCAACGGGCTTTCCAATTCCATCCGTCTCTCGCATTGAGCGAGACTCCAGCCACCGACGCTTTTCACCAGGGTTCTCCCGGTTTTCTAACTCTCATTCCCTTTTTACCTCACCGTGCTAAAAGTACCACGTACGCGACCGCGTCTGTGTATTATTATTTCTCGTCGCGGTCTACCAACCCGGACGAAGAGCGGAGACGGTGGTTATAGGTGGGTAAGTGCTTTCTGGAAGGTGCTTCCCTACGTGCTTAGGAACGTTCAGCTGTAAGTACGTATCTCGTTATGAGTTCCTCACAGTGGTGCGCGGGGGCGAATTGAAGTACTGTACGGTGGAAAGGAATGCGCCCGCAAGAACTTGTGCGGCAAGAGAAACTGCGACGATGACGACGACGCCGTCGTCGAGGGAACGGCTGAACGTTAATCCGGCACGACGCAGATATCTCGTTGAATCCTCACTTGCTGGCAATGTGCTACGTGCCGCCTTACAATGCCGGCGGCTCTTCCACCGTCCCAGTGCCGCGTTCTCTTTCGGTCGTTTGCCATCGTTCCCTTTGGCGGTTTCCGCGCGGTGCGCATATGACTTCAGGGTCGTGAAGTCGAGAAGTTCGGAATGTGCGGAAACACCTCGTAAGAGTTACTTTCCGAGAATATCGAAATTATTCCTCGAGACGTTCCGAGTTCGCGAGAACCACTCGTTATGATATCACGGTGAGAAGTCACGGAACTCCGTGCTCGCGATTAACTCATTTATTACCAAGTGGATGCACTTTGGTTCGTCTTGCAACAGCTTTTCCGCAATCCAGCATCCAATGAGCAAAACCCTGGGACTGAAGAGTGGCGTTGGAGACTTTAGGTCGATAAGGCTGCGAAGCGACACGTGCAGCCAGTATTGCGCCGGTGTTGGGGTACAACAGCTAGCCAGACCAAACCCCACATGGGAATATCAACGATCGTTCAAATGGACTAATAATAAAAAACAGTTGGTCGACAATGAACAATGAAACTGTCGATTCCGCGAATGCTCCATGTTTCCCTCGCTCCTTATCCTCGTCTTCCACAGGGACGGTGACGTTTCTATTGGATTAGCGATCGCAGCTACGAATATCTCTATATCTGAAAGATGAATAAGCCGGGGCTATACGACGCGACGGAGTGGGTGAACTACGTTGAAGATTATCGAGTTTCACGGCTTCGGTGCTGCGCCGTTATGCGCCGGGAAGCTGGAGAACCATCGGGATCCCCGAGGTAGGAGACGAGACTTTAACTTTAATCGGCGAGTACATGGTGACGGCACTGAAGAGGTGGGCTCTGGGATAGGAAGGTGGGCAGGAAGGTGAGCAGACGAGAGAAGAGGGTAGGTTCGGGGTGACCCGGCAGTGCCGAAGGTATGCGCGGCGAAGCTAAACTCCTTAACTGGTGGTGACTGGTGGAAAATCGAGTGGAACGATTTTAACCACCCGCCGCAGCACCTTGCCGCACCGTCCCACCGTAACTCTTTCCACGTTAGTCATGAGTTCCAGCTCCATTCCCCTTCAACAATTCCACATTGCCTTCCTGGGCAACCTTCCCTCCGGCTCGGGTATAGTGCGCGTTGTCGCTAATAACGAGCAAACACAATTAACGCCTCGCTCCGTTGGACCCGCTGCACCCGCAACTCGTACCCGCCACCATTGCCATTTACCACTACACTCCGACGCCGGCTACGAACCAAACCCGGCGCTTTACACACCGAACGAGGGAGCGTAAAGGGAGCAAAACGAATTTTCCGCGTCAAAATAGAGTGGCGACTGTTTTTGAGAATTTTTGTTTCAGGTTTTGGATGCCAGCGACACTCCTGCCGGATTGTTGCGATGGCCTTTCAAGAATCACGTTGCCATCCACGGAGAAATTTTATGAAAAAGTGGATGCATATTTCCCGTCACCTATGGCTAATGATATGTCTGGGTGTGAAATGCGAGAGCTAAGATGGTGCAACGGAATGGCAGTTGGGAGCGATGCGAGGCAGATAATATCGCATCGGGAAGCTGAACAAAGCTCTCCTTAATTGAAAGATCTCCTCCGCTCTGTCGAGAAGCCCGGAAACTGCGCATACTTTCCCGGATGGTTCCTGGGAATTCTCTCGATCCCCGCTGGTCCCGGCGGAGCGCGAGAAATCGCAGCATTATCTGGAAGACAAACTGCTGCTGCATAGCAGCATCGCGAAGCAGGGGTCGCAGTAACGAATGTAACAGCGCGCGCTGCCCGTACAACCCTTCCAATTACGCTTCCGATGATGGAATCCAGTAAATTCAGCTTGTTGTACTTGTGTCTTCAAGTACGGAAATATCTCCCGAGCACCAGGACGTTTATTTACGGGGATACATAGGTTGTCGCTAAGTTTAGAAAGGTCCAAAGACGGAACGTTGCAATAACTTCGAAGATTAAATTTCCAAACAATGGTTTTTCTCGTCTAGCGTCTCATTTCGTTACGGTTGCGGCCAATTTTACCGCTCGAGGGTCAATCGCCATTGATGGCTCTATGCCCTAAGGAAACATCGGCTGTGAGGACGTGCGATATGTCCTGGCACTGGAGCCCAGCTGTATGTGTCTGTTTGCACTTCGTCCGCAATAATGCTCGGATGTAGCAGCCGGTGGCCGTGACGAGAAGAGATGGGCGAAATACTGAAGGAAGTCCCGGCTCGCACCGCACCGAAACAGGCGCAGATGCCACGACGCTGTACCGACGAAGTTTGGTACGTGGGGAAAAAAAAAAAACTTGTGCGGTTTAATAATCTGTGCCGAGCGCGCAATGAAACTCGGAGAAAGATGCTTGTAGCAAAATTAGGTCCTCCTTATTGGAGTCCCGTCGTCGGCTCGTTGGCGGAGGACTTTCCTCGACATCTGGCACCCCCTTCACCTTTTGCAATTTTCATGGCACGGCCCAATCCTCCGGGGCGAGGACGATCCAGTCGTAGAGCCCCCTCAACCCTCGGAACGGTTTCAGGCTCCGTACGTACACCCGAACTATAGTAGCAATCGGTTAGCCGAGACGCTCGATGCTTCGAACTCGAGTTATGCGATAGTAGAAAAGCACTCCCGCGCAGAGAAGGAATGTAGGTGGCTACGGTATAGCTCGCTACACCACTACTCCGGAGACCCCGGCCGATAGATTCATTTCGGTAATTGGATTAACCCCAATTGCTGAAGGTATGTTAACTGCAAACCGGCACCCGAACCAATTGGAAGAGGCGGAATACGGATGGCTAAATAGATATAGCTATGAGCCTGGCAACTATATGAGGGAAATGAGCTGTCCAAATTATTGTCGCCGGATATCTCACCGAAAACATGAAAAACGCACTAATTTCATTTCTCGAAAACTATTGGTCGGATCTAGCGTTACTCCATAATGTATTTTATTAATTTTTTTTTTTTTTTATGAAAATGAATTATCCGATAGAGTCGCGTTAAAAAAGAGAGCCCATGATGTTGCATCACGGTACGATACAAGTAGTAGCGTCCAATTTTGGCCGACCAGAGGAGTGACAACCGAGCGATTTCAAAGTGATCAAGGAACGAAGAGCGTGCACGCGGAATATTTAACTCGCTAATGCAGTTGCAAATTAGCTATTAGCAGGTGTTGGACGCGGTGGCAGATAGGCGCCCGGTAATGAAATTAACGGTATAGTTACTGTCTCGCGGACGGGGTCCCCTCTGTTGAAGCGGCCTACGTAACTCTATTAGACTAACTGCGCAAAGTGCACACGTACCTATACGTACGTTAGCGCCGGCGGAGTTCACGGTGTTACTATAGTTGTACTACTACGCCACTGCCGAGAGTTCGGTGAACGCAACATAACCCGCGGTTTTGGCATGACGCTCAGCGGAACGGTCGGACGCTATGCGAGTGGCATCAGCAAAGAGGAAGTACCGGACTCTCGGCTTATACTGTTATATTCAATGGAAACGCGTTCCATGAAAGCTGTCGTTTTTCATCGTTACAGAAAAAAAAAAAAAAAAAAAACGTAACAAAAAAATTGACAAACGGAACCGGAAGTTCCGTCATGTACGCTATTGTGACGAGAGAAAGGAAAATAATAAATTGCGTTAACAATGAAGCGGGTAATTGACCGAGAAGCAACAAAGCCGAAATACAAGCCAATCGGAAACGAACAAAAGTACCTGCGGGAAAAAAAAACGCAATTATCGAAAAAGCTTTGGGTTCTAGGACAACAATGAAAAGTTCGATAATTTTATTGACAAAATGCAATGTTATTCATTTTGGGGGTTTCAATAGAGCGGAAAGATACTTTGCAACGGAATTTAATATTGTACATTGCGCGGCAGTCCAGTTTTTGCCTGCCGCTGGACTTAGCGAACACGACTGTTTCGTCGGACAGTTTGAGTTTGAGGAGCGGCAAGACAGAGCAACAGCTCCAAAAAAGCTCGAACCGGAGTGGCAATATTGCAACAGTGTCACACATGCCGTTACGTTGTGCTCTCGTTTGCACAGAGAGCGCACAGAGAATAGTAAATTTACCCCGACAGCGCGGAGAATTCGTCGGTAAAGTAAAACAGAAAAGTCTCACCTGAGTAAGTTGTTCCGTAGCTGCCTCGGTAGCGAGGCGAGCCAATCCCTCCTCGTATCTCTCGAGGGCCGTCAGTCTGAGTAATAAATTTTGGAGCAGAGCCGACACTTCCTGCCTCGCTGCAGCGTCGACGGCGGCGACCTTCTGGGTGATGGACCTGACGTGACCCATCACCCTCTCGTCCCGGAAGTCGTACGGAAACGTTTCCGTCCATTCGGCCAGCAGTTGCACCAGACGCGGCACGAAACGGTGAAGTCGTTCCTGCGAAATCGAGAATCGTTATTATCGTCGTTACGAGGGCGTCGTCGCGCTTTTGCTTGGATCACGCTCCGCTATGACACACACACACACACACATATGTATATGCCGTGTACACTGAACAATTGTCTGTCGAAAAAAAGGAAAAGTAACGGACGTGGAGGAACTACGTGTTTGCAATACGTTTCGTCGTTACGCGCTGTTTATGGGAATCGAAACGAGTCTGGCAACGATTGCGTCGTATTTATAGGATTCCGCCAATAGATGTTGAGTTGGCGACAAAAAATCCGATATATCATTCGAAAGTTGTTTGTCTCAATTAGGGGACTGATTATTCTAAGTCACCCTAGGGAACACCTTCGCACTTCCGGAAATACTTCACTTCCGCTTTGAAAATCCCACTATTCGACTTGCCACTTCCGATTGAAAAATAAAATTTTGAAACCGGAAGTGAGGCATTTCCGGGAAATCTCTGGAATCCTAAACTTTCGGTTTCTGAATTCCATAGTTTATAGCGAGGGCGCGAACCGCCCGAGCTTTTATAACCAGCTAGTAAGTGAGCGAATAAATAAATAAAATTATAAAAAAAATACGATAAGAAATCGAGTGGTAGATTTGGAAATAGGAAGTGAAGCGAAAGGTGAAAGCCGATGGAGTGTACGTGAGATGAAGACATCGATCAAATTATAATGCCGAATGGCGTGCTTAAGCGTGCTGCACGATCGTATTCACCTTGCCCGTAAAACTGTCTAGGCCAGCCAAAAGTTTAGTCACGCGAACCTTCTAGCGGTTGTACGATACCTCTGTACAGTGTTGCTGATTCATACAGCTTGGAAGGTTCTCTTTCAAATTGAGAGATTGCCCGATGGCCGCAGTTAACGTAAAGTTATCTACCGCGGAACAATGGACTTTTGTGCCGCGCTTGAAGACAATAGCGTGCGCGATTAACGCAGCATTTGTTCGTAATTTCACGTCGTTATATCTATCCGGTAATTCCGCAGTTATTCGTGCCTAAACAAGACGGAGTGAAAAATTTCAACGAAGTTGTATCTTTCAGAAAATACTATAAATTGGTGTTCCGAATTTTTTCTTTTTTTTTTAATTTTGCAAAGCGAAGCAAAACAAATTCAACCTTGAAGTAAGTAATCTTTGGAGAGACAGCAAAGTTCTGCATCCGACCATTACTCATTTTCATTTCCGCGGTACTTAAGACACAGAACGCTTTCCGTCGTGAGAGGAAGGCCAAGGGAAAAAAAAAGCACGTGGATGAAAAGGCGAAGGGAAGCCGAAGGAGCCTCGATGAAACGATAATGCACGCGAGAGCGAAATGCCGTCGAAGAGCCACACAGCATCCGCAGCAGCCACCGTCAGGAGGAGATTTTGCACCGTTCGGTTGGCCGTTTCGAGGTGGGTGCACTCGGACTCACCTTGCCACCCTCTCCATTCAGGTTTTGCTGATGTTCGCAAAGTGCGCAGACCTCGCCCAATAGCTCGTGCGGCTTGATGAAGAGCCTAGCGCTCAGCAAAAAGGCGAAGAGGTATGCCCGATCGGGATAATACTCCTCGGTAGGCACCATGTGCTGCACCAGAGCTTCCAGAGAGCCGGATACGAGATTCCCGTCCCGGTATACAAGAGCCTGAAACACAAATTGAAAAAAAAAAAAAAACATCAATAACAAAATTAATTACGCTTTAATTTAATTTATTAAAATGGAAATTTCGTGAGATTCGTTTTATAAAATTAAAATTCCATTGGGCGAAAACAAATTTCCGACGATTCTCGCGATCACGAGAAATACTCGCCTTCGACATTCGGAGCCCGTTGCCCTTTTGGACATCTTCATTCCATCGTCACAAAATTACATGACCTGGAAGATATCTGCATCAGACAAAATTTCATCTTTACCACGCCATATCTCCCTTATTTTTCATCGTGTAGACTTTTTTCTGGGCTCATTTTCTTCGTTACGAAATTCTCTAAATGTGCATTTTTTTATTTTATTTTTATTTATATTTTTCGAGGTAGGGCATTGAAAACAAATTTTTAGTACGTCATATCTCCCTTATTTTTTACCGCACAGACTTTTCTCTGGGCTCATTTTCGTCGTTATAAAATGCTCTAAATGTGCATTTTGCTTCTTCATCGAGGAACTTTTGTTTTAATTTTTTTTTATTTTTGAGAGAAAAGTCTGTGCGATGAAAAATAAGAGAGATATGGCGTGTTAAAAATTTGTTTTCAATGGCGTGCCTCGAAAAAAATAAATAAAAAATGCACATTTAGAGAATTTCATAACGAAAAAAATGAGCCCAGAGAAAAGTTTGTGCGGTGAAAAATAAGGGAGACATGGCGTGCTAAAGTGTAAAATTTGTTTTCAATGCACTGCCTCGAAAAAAAAAAAAAATTTTATCAAAAAAATTGTTTAAATGCACATCTAGAGAATTTCATAACGAAGAATATGAGCCAAGAGGAAGGACTTTGCGGTGAAAAATAATGAAGATATGGCATGCTAAAGATTAAATTTTGTCAGATGCAGATATCTTCGGGGTCATTAAATTGCGTCCATTTACTTGCATTTCGGGTATAGGGATGGTTCAGTTCCCGGACGATCTGGTTCGTCGCAACCACCGGTTCGCGCGCATGGAAACAGTCTCCCCGTCTTTGGTGAACAGGGCGAACCGTTCCAAACGCGCTGCCAAACTGTCGTGTTGGCGATATGTATGCAAAGCTCCGTCGTGCCCTAAGCACAGTCGAGCATAGGAGAGCTCCGCATGTCCTATCCCCTTTACACGGACCGGTAAATATTTAGCGCTGATTAACGTTTCGGCCAACTACGACGCGACCGCGAACGCCCCGATTAATTAAAGTCGGCGGTACCATCGCCCGGTGAGAATAAACGAAATTCGTTCGCATAGCTATTTGCGATCTTTTTCATACGAGAAATTTACATGGTTCAGCAATTTCGTTAATTAACGAAGAAAAAAAAAAAAAAAGAACACCCGAAGAATATCAAAAGGTCGAAGGCGGAGTGCTGCTATGGTGAATTTGCACTCCACTCGGCCATTAAGGTGTAATTTAAATGGCCTGGCCGTTCCGCGAGCTGCTGGTCGTCGAGATGCTTAAAAATAATTAACTAATAAAAAAAAAAAGTAGTCAAACACAGTCGAAGCTGCGCATCGCAAGCTTATTAATAACGATCTTAAGCATAAATATTCCTCTTAGCGAGCAAAGACGGAAATTAGAAGGAAAATATAATTTGTAGGAAAACACAAACACTGTAAATTCTCGCAAAATGAACTGGCGGTTAAAAAAAAAACACTTTATCGAAGAGTCTTCGCTTTCGCATAGCTGAATGACATCGACGAGGAATACGCATTTTTTTTTTTTTTTTCGCTTCGTACTTCGTGAAAACACGAGAGGGGAGAGGGGAAAAATAGAATATTGCACAGGGGCAGCCGTGCCAGTGGCACGACATCATCTCCGGAAATTAAGTACCCCCCTACCGCCTGTCCCGAGGATGAAGCTATTGCCATCGAGACTTTGGCTATAAAGGTGTCAAGAGCGCATTATACAAGAAAATTCCGTACCTATGTACAGAGTATAACACGCTCGTAAATCGGGAGCGTTTAACGACTTTTCCCTGTAATCGTTTATCCCTTCGTTCAAGTCGTCAAATTCGTGGAACGGACTTCACGTGTTGAAGCGCTGGAATGTACTTGGTTTTTTTTTTTTAGAAACAAATGAAGCTGCCATCCATCGTAAAATTGTTTTTTAAGATAAAAAAAAATCGCTTCACCAATGTCGAGGAGTTTGCATTAAGGAAAAAAAAGGACACCGTTTTGTTCGGCGTTTTGGGCAATAAATGGCATTGAAAGGGCGTTAAAAGGATCTGATCACGAATCAAATATTCATTCGACTACTGACATAGCAGATCGAAATTCAAATTGAGTAATAAATTATTCTTCGGAGAGGGAGCGTTATTTCCGCCGTTCCACTTTTTCTGTTATAAAGCCGTTCTATTAACGAGCTTGGGGAAACTTTCGCCATCGGCTGAAGCTCGCAATCGGAGCTTTCGCTTTCCTGTCCCTCTGGACTGATCGCACTCCATCGTCCGTCCAGTCGTTCGCTGTGATATTGAAAATGGATTATCACCTGGTTGTCGGTGAGCTGAAATTAATATCGAAGCTCAAGTTTTATCGCATTAACAATTCAAGAAGAGTTTGCACCATTAGTGTGCTGCACTACTTGAGTAATACGATCAATTTCGAAAAGGAAAATAGATGAGAGAAGAAAACAAGGTAAAAAAACTGTCAGGTAATGGGCAATTTGGAGGCTGTGTGAAGAATTCAATTAATTACTGCTGGATATGCTAATACGATTTTTTTCGGTTTTTTTTAAGTGCAGCCTTCCAATTTTTCCATATATTTTTTTGTTCGTTTTCCGTGGGTCACTCGACTGCCCTAACGAGACGGAAAAGGCTCTCGGCACCGGGAACAATTCTCCGAGTCCACGTTCCTCTCGTTCGTTCACACAAATTTTCGCATAGCAATGATGCTGCTCGGGTGATCACGTTTGGGATAGAAAAAAAGGAAAAATAAAAAAAAAATAAAAAATCCGTCGAGAATGCTCCACTTTGCAGTTTGGAGTTTTCGCAGTATTTGCGCTCATCCGTCCAGGATGGTCGCGGGAGTGCTAGCGAACGGTTCGGACCCATTTCGCAGTGCTCGGGTTTGGCTCGGAAGCGCTCAACCCCTCTTCAATCTCTCAGCATAGCGTGTCCACCATCTGTATATACATGTATTAGTATTATATCCACGCGCGAAACACAAATGTAAAGGCATTCGCAAACTAAAAGCTAGCGGGGACCGCTGTCAGCGGCATTTCGCGACGCTCTGCCAACGCCCGCTCGTCGACACACCGGAGTTTGCAGTTTTTCTTCGTTTCCCGTTTTCTCTTGCTGGTCCATCCGCCCCCCCCCCCCCTCCCCCTCTTCGGGGCAACTGGAACACCCGCGGGCTCCACGAAAGCCATCCCTTTCCAGAACTCTTCCACTCTTCTCCCATCCAGAATCCTCGCAGCTTTTCCCGTTCGACGCTCAAACATACTGCGCACCGATGTCTCCGTGTCTCCATTGACTTCTCGTCGCACTTTCCTCGCGAATAATGGAGTGAGCTTCATCAGCTCTGTTTAGTTAGTATCAATACTCTGGGAGCAATACTTGATGAAGAATTGTTGAAGAAAATGAAACGGGAAAACTTCACTTCCGGTTTGGTAATCTCATTTTTCGAGCCGGAGTGACATCACACCGGAAATATCTCACTTCCGGCTTAAAAATCTTATTATTTGACTGAAACTGACGCCACATCGGAAAGGCGTCACCTTCTGGTCGAAAAATGAGATTTTGAAACTGGAAGTGACGTCACAACGATGTTTTTTCGAATTTTTGGGTGTGGCATCACTTCCGGGCTTTGAAAGTGAGATTTTCAAACCGGAATTAACGTCGTAGAGATAATGCCGTTCGACCCTCGTACAGATCGACCCTCGAGCGTGGCGGTATTAATGGCGAATAAAAATTAATTAGACCGTGAGTCGGTATTATATATCGATGCACAGTACGACAAAGCAGTGGAGTTTTAACGAAACCGATTCACTTCCGATGGCCAAGGATATCTATCCATTCCGGTCGAGTGATCTTGTTCGCCGGCATCGATCTCTCCCTCTCTCTCCTGACCCTCTCTCCGATTCTCGAGAGCAGTCTGCGGTACTGCCAGTCCTCGATTAACGACCATCGGAGGAGAAAATTAATATCCGACGTCACGAATTGCATCGGGGACGTACTTCGGGGATTGCCGGGGCTCACGATTATCACAACGCAATGCCGTTGAGCCGTTTCTGGCAGGGTTGATAACAAACCTCGCTGTTTCAAATTCTCGAATCCGCCATAGAGAAATTTCGTACGTGTATAGCCGCTAAATTATTTATCGATTATTCTGAATGAGCAAATCTTCAATGTTCGCTCCATTATACAGCTCAGACTGAACATGTTTGTGAAAAATTCATTTCTATCTGATTTATATCGAGGTATTTTGTTTTCTTTTTTTATTTTGCCCGAATGTATTTACTATAACTATCTTGCATATGATCCGTTTTTTAACCACCAGTTATCCAGTATATCTTCCAATCCACAGCTTCCAATTAGCCTTGATTGCGTTTTCGTGGACCCTCAATGGCGCTTTCCCAGCATGAAACTTGTTGCAACTTGGAATATATAATAAAAAAAATTGCCCGGAGTTAGACGAGTTTGTTAATTTTTTGGATTATCAAAAGCGTCACCGACTTCCGCCATAGCTTTGGTCGAGCTATAGTGATTCCATGCTGTAGGCACGTCGTGTCCTTCCATTCTTCGAGTTTCCAGTTTCCTTAGTTCACTACCGGATTTTTCTTTTCCCGTTCTTTCTTCTTCTCACCCCGTCTCGTTCTCTCTCTTTCTCTCTCTCCATTTGCCAATTCTTCCTCGTAGTTCCTTTTAGAGCAGCGTTGACGTCCTCTCATACTCTCCCGAGCACATCCGCTCTCGGCCCTCGCTAACTCTACTCGCGGCAAAGTAGAGTTTGCTTTGGCGAGCTCCACTCGTCTAACCGGACCGAAGAAACTTTCGGCTGTACTTCCTCGACTCGGAGCTATATACTTCCCTGCTTCCTAGTTTAAGCTCCGTACGGCCAGCTCCGTGTGTGCTCGCACCATGTACACCGTACTTGCGCTTCCTCTCCCGTACGTTATACCCGGCTCGTTCTCAAAAAGGATCCCCCTTTCTTCCTGTCTATTTAATAAAGTGGATTGCGACACGTCTCCGCGTAACACCCTCGCACCATTATACGAACGTGAAAATTTTCGTCTGAACCATTTTCATCGCGGCAACTCGCACACATAGCTCTTTATAATAGTCCCGGGTCACGCGAATATGTAAAATTTTTAATCAATTTTGATTACTTTCTCCCCCAAAGCCTCGAAAGGGAAAATCATTTCACGTTGTTAGTTTTTATCATACGAGCATTTTTTTTTTTAATGCTAAATCGAAGGTCGTTTTCTCCTGCCGGGATAAAGAAGTCCGGATGAAGAGCAGAACGAGAAGAATCCCCAGTCTTCCCAGCTTCCTTCTCGAACTGAAAAGCTCATCCGCGCCGCGATAAATCCTCCAATTACAATAAAAAGTAGACTCCGAAACTAACGACGGCGTCTGCGCGCGCTTACTCTCGCAATTCACGCTTAAACCGAATCATCATTTCTACTTATAACTGTAATTTGTAGTAGGCGAGATAGGAATGGTTTTTCATAATAAAAGAATATCTACATAGATATAAAAGAGAGTATATCCAGCGTTAAGGCCAGCTGTCCGGTACAGCAGCCGTGAAAGCGAGTGCTCGGTGAAAACGCATTACGCGGATGTCTCGGCATCGTCGGCAGTGTGGCCGTTTGGTTAGTTGGAACAGCTGACGTTGAATCTAGGAAGCTATCCAGACCGGTGCCGCTCGACGGAAGACCCGACGTATCTTCATTCTTTTTTTTTTTTTTTTTTTTTTTAATTTAACCAGCACACACCATCTCCGACATTGGATGCGGCAAGGGCCGCGAAGACGCAACGATGACGACAACGACAGCGATACTTTACTCCGTCGGTACTTCGGCTCGCAGTGGCACTGTGAGATAAAAAATTCAACGTCGCACAAACCAGCGCGACGGTTCTATAAACCCTTTGTTGTGCCGCGCTGAGTCTTCCTTTCTTCCGTGTACACCCCTTTTCATACGTAGCAAATGCCCAACGGTCGGAGAAGCAAGTAGAGAAGCCCCCGTGGACCGGTAGCGGTTTTTATGCATCCCGGGGCCCTTAATAAAAACGTTCAGCCCTCCTTCTTCGCCCGCGTGACGGCGTACCCTGGCTTCGTTTACTCTCACTTCATCCTCCGTTCGTTTTACGTCTCCCGAGACTGTATTCCGCTTGGCTGATGCCGTCGCTTATATTCACGCGGAAAAGCTCTATCTCGGAACAAGCGAACGCATTGTGTATCGAACTAGCTATATTCCCGTGCACCTTTTTCCCCCCGGGGCATAAAAACCCTGAGATATTCCCACCGGTGATATTTGTTGGATCGAGGGTGGGTCGCGCCGTGCCGTTAGGATTTATCGGTAAAGTTGACGCCGGAAGGGAAAACCGGGTGGAAAATCCGGTGACTTTATCGACGCACTTATTAGCTATCGAAAGAGAGGACGTCTCTGCTTTGGGTAAAAAGTAGCGCGTACAGCCGAGGGCACTCACTGAAATTGTACGTGTGAAAATACCTCAAGCGGGCTTTAGAACCGTGCGGAAATGAAATTAACGTGGGTCGTCCTACCGTCCTCTGATTAAAGTAATAAACACAAAAATGTCTGTTGGACAAGCGAGAAAAGCACCGTGGACACGCGCATATATATATATATATATACATATATAGATTTGGCATTGTCGACGAAAGAACTTTAAAGCGGCTGAGAAATTACGGCTATTTTCATTGTGGTTACCGAACGCCGGTAGAGAAAATTCGCCGCTAAGCTCTCAATCCTCCTCGACCGGCACTTTCAGGCGTGGTCATTTTTACGGACCGAAGAATTTCCAGACTTTCCATCGTCGGCTACCGTGCCGATGTCGGGCAATTCCTCAGTCGCTGAGCCGCCCGACACCGACGTCTTTCGTCGTCGACGAAATGTGCCACGGTACTCAGTGGGCGAAAGCTTCTTAAACCGTTTTCAGATATTTACGAACAATTTTCCGGAAAGGTACACGCGGCCCGTGGCAGTAATGCGCTCGGGGAGGAAGATTACCGACGGAGGGAGGCGGAATAGAGTGAGGAAGAAAGTTGCCGGAGAACGAGAGCGGGAGCCGAAAGAGACCGACTTACACAGACACAAATGTAAGTGGGGAGGCGAAAGCGGGCAAGGGTGGAAAAGTAAATTGGGGAGGTGAGAGGGTGAGAGGGTGGGTCGGTAAAGAGAAATGAGTGAACCGGCAGGGCGTTTGTACTTCGAAGCGCTTGCGGCGGAAGCAATGTACAAGTATAGTGTACTATACTTTACTACAGTGCAGTGTGGAACGAGCGGAAAATAAAAACAAATTCGCGAAGAAGAAGATCGAGAAGGGAAGAGGTGGACGAAGAGGAGGCATAAGAAGAATAGGGGGGGAAAAATGAAAGGAAGATAAAAAAAAAGCATCCCGCAGGCAGCGAGGCCTCGGAGCTCGCGGCTCCTGCCTCGGGAACCAAAGAGCAATTAGGAGATTAGTTTTTGTTGAGAAAATCCGTGCGAGCTGCTACCGTTGGCTACGGAATGCTCGGGCACGGCGGCGTAAATACGGAGGAGAGCTTTATACAAGCGTGCTCTCCTGTCGGACGCTCCGACGGCACGTTCTTCCTCTCGGCCAATGCCTCGTCGGGCTTTCCTATTCCACTCGGCCGCTTTTAGAATTTTAAAGCCAACATTGCGCGTGGCTTAAACTGCTGGGTGTGCCACGGCCGGCGGGACGAAATGAGGTCCGCGCATTACGATCGCGAGAGGGAGCGAGAGAAAGCAGTCGACGACGTTATTAAACTAATGGTAACGTAATCCGGGGAAGGGGAAGGAGATACGACCAGGAGATTGAGTGGGGCCGTAATGCGCGTCCAGGAAAATTGGAATTGTTTGCATGCGCGGACGAATACGCGTGCTGATTTATTTTCCTTTCAATTTGTTTTTTTTTTATTTTTTATTTTTTATTTAACCTTTTTTTTTACAGGAACTTTTGCGGGCCGGCGCCGAGGCGCCGCAGTGACGCAGAACGGTCTCGGACGAGTTATAGCAATTGGTTCGAAACTCTCGCCACGGAAAATCGCCCAATTAAAATAATTCGTGGGGCGCGCGCGGCTTAATTTGGCCGAGCACAGCCCCGGCGCAACATCAGCTAGCTCGGACGCATGATAACCATAGAAATTAACGCGAAAGTGCAATTACCGCGAGGTTGAATACACCTCGTGCATTGCGGCGGACTTGTATTAATTGCTAGATAGATATGATAGATAACAGGTGAATTAGTAACGTGGATTCATTTTGTCGGAGCGACCCGCCGCTAGCCGATCGGGAAATATATGACGCAGGTGCGTAATTAAAGTAATTCGTGAATCGAATTCGCAATTGGTCGAGGACCTCGGCGTAAATTCGAAAAGTCATTTTTTACAGTGCTTAATTAGCGCGGGCTTTAATAAATTATTTACACCGTACACAGATTGCACTGGCTGAGACGATTTTTTTGTTCATTCAACTAAATTTAATAACATAAGATAATTTTGATTTTGTGTGTAAATTTTTTTTTTTTTTTCGTATTGAGATAAACACAGCAAAGTTGGATAAACCAAACGAATAACATCGCCGGGCACTTTCGGGCTGTTTATAATAAATACCGGGTGCACGGCGAACCCCCTTTGATGTATTTCTTAATGACAAGAACTCTGGAAAACCTTGCTCTTCGTCCCACTTTCCTTATCACTCCTCCAACATTGTGATACAGCCGGTATATTCGACAGGAGATTTATCGCGTGTGTGCGAATGCGAGCGTTCGCGCACGAACTCAGCATCTCGCCCGCCGAGTTGCAATATAATACTTCTCGAGCTATGTGGCTGGCATTTTCTCTCGCGTTTATCCCTGCACGAGAGGGGCCAACCACCGGGAACGCATAATTATAATACTCGGCATATTTTGTGCCGAGGACTGTTTCGTAACTATTAACGAAATCGTGTACGAGCTTTCGCTGGCCCTGTTTGACGGGCGTTAATTGCAAGTGATTCCGCACGCTCTGCCTACTTTGTAACGTTAGTAAATTTCTACTTTGCGCATAATTTTTAATCTCGTCGGGTACAAGGTGTTGTTAAACCTTGAACACCTCGTCGTTTTCAATGCGAGTAAGTGAGTGAAGTTTTTTTTTCATCCGGATTTGTGTCAACCCGCACTGGTCCATCTTGCCACATCAGTCCATATTCACCACTCTTTCTCTAATAATAATAATAATAATAATAATAATAATAATAATAATAATAATAATAATAATAATAATAATAATAATAATAATAATAATAATAATAATAATAATAATAATAATAATAATAATAATAATAATAATAATAATAATAATAATAATAATAATAATAATAATAATAATAATAATAATAATAATAATAATAATAATAATAATAATAATAATAATAATAATAATTCGGGCACCGAATTTGTCGAATATTCTACGCCGAAGACGGGATAGTGTTTATATAGTTTGTTACCAGCGATATTGAATGCCTCATTTAATGCCCCTAACGGACGTAGCTCTCATCTCCGTTGTTAAAAAACAAACAAACAAAAACTCCCATGACCGTACCACCCACCCACCGTGTACCGAGAGTGAGAACCGGTGGGAGAGATTGCGAAAAAAAGAGTGCTCTCGGAGGAAAATAATATTGGAAAAGCGACGAGCGGCGCTTAACGCTTATCAGAGCAGAAACGAGTGTGCGAGACCGGATTGCCGGGTTATATCGCGAGTGTCGGCGCGTTACGTGTACGCGTCGTTCTGGTGCACGGGAGGGGACCGATTGCTGCTCGGCTGTGCAATTCTGTCGTCGTGCACCTCTTCCGTTTTTCTCCCCCTTTCAATCACGATTCTCCGAAGCCATTCGTACACGCTACCCGCCGTCTCGCTTTCGCTCATAGCTTTCGGCTCATTCGGGGCGCGTTCAATCGTCGTCGATGAAGCGGAGGCGGGCAAGCCGATAAAGGTTTTAATTCCCCGCGAACGGGCATGGACCTTGTACGTGCGAAACGGCGAAAGCGAAAGAGGGATGAGAGTGTAAAAAGAAAGGAAATATCGAAGTAAGGACTGAGGAGGAAAACGGTAAATGAATACTCCGAAGACGCAAGAGAGATTGATGAACTGCGGGCTATCGGAAAAACAATTGAATTCGATTCTTTGCAAGATGATGGATTTATTCGCCGAGACGATCGGCGTCAATCGTCGCACTCTTACAAAGTTGGTGCGCCACGATTTTATTCGGAAGTGACGTATTTCCGGTTGACGTCACTTCCGGTCGAAAATCGCTGATTTTCAAAGTGGAAGTGACGTTTTTTCGTTGGACGGACCATCGGATTTGCCGGAAATAACCTGAACGGGGTCGTTATTGTAATACTTCACACTAAATAAGTTCGTGAAAATGTATCGTCGAATATTGTGATGCAATTATCGTGCGACCGTATTCATTTCGTCCTGGGAAGAACATCGAGCACTCTACTATATAGATTATGTATCGTACGCCTTTTTGAAGTGATCCATGGTATCGAGAACAGTGTTAGTTCGTTATCACGAGAGCGGGGCTTTGCCTCGAGCAATTATTGCAGCGGGCGTACCCTCCGTGACTGCCACTTAGTACATTGTAACTTGGCGTTCCTATAATTTACACCTACTACCTCATTTCAGGACCCTCATTAGGTACTAATTGTAGTTTATGTATCTACATTGGTCCCCGTCGTTAGTCTGCTCGTTAACGTCCTGTGTGGCAAAGAACCCGCTACATCCACATCCCCCCATAATCATTATTATTATATCACTTCAGGAAAATGTATAGTTTCGCCGTATACCTCATTAAAAATTGACAAACAACCTTAACAACGTAAAGAATATCTTGGGTGACATAGTATAGAATAGAATAGTGTTGCTTTATTGACAAAATTAAATGTTAGAACACGCGTCTTTCAATCATTTGAAATGGCAGAGTTATCGACTTCCAATCGACGATTGAACGTTACGCAATCGCAATAGGAAATTAATGTTAAATGTTCATTAAAACATGAGCGCTCACCCCGAGGCCAGAAGTGTTGTATAGTCATTTCGATCGAATGTTGAAGTATGTATTGTCTACCGTCATTATTATGTTTGCTCGGAATGTATGGCACTGTATCGTCCCCAATTAAAACAGTGTAATTTGAAGCTTCGCTGTCCGAAAATTAAAGGGGCCAATTTTTCATGTGCAATTCTAGGTCCGTGCATACAAAGCTCTCTCTCCGTGCGAGCACAGTTATTACGGCAGTGTCATAACGTGACTGAAAATTAGCTCTCGGAAAGTCTGGTCAGGACACGGAAACTATTATTTGGACGGTGGACAGCAGGGGAGAAAGATAAAGAGGAAGAACTAGAATCAGCTGGGCAAACTCAATGCTGGTGAATTCGTTAGCCATGCAACGGTACGGACAGTCTGGCTAATACTATTAAAAGCGCAGTTTCTGCATTGTAGACCAAAGTCCATTATACGGCATGTCCAAGGTACCCTAATTGATATTCCAGGAAAAAAAGGACTTTTTTTTTTACCTCTCTATAAAATAAGACTGCTGGACATTGGATTGAGTTTTTTTTTCTCCGACCAAATTTAATCGTCACCTTTTCCAATACAGCGTCGATTTCCCTCCACCGCGTGTACATAGTAGCTGCTATTTCACCTCGATACGTCGAAATTGCGTGATTGCGCAAACGAGAAAAAGTCTTTTGGTGTCCGCACCGTATATTACCACTTGCCGGAGGAAAATTAAATTATTCGTGTGCCTTTCTTTTCCGATGCTTCCCTCACTCGCGTCGGCGTACAGGAAATTCGCATAGATTCTCGATACTGTCTCGTCTCCATATATATCCGCTATTTTCTGATCGGCACAAAGGAAATTGCGGTTCGGTTGAATTGAAAATCCTTTTGTCTGGAGCGTTTTCTTCTATGGCTTCGACAGACGCTGATTAATTTTTTTTTTAATTAAAAAAAAGGTTCGTTCGTTCTTTCCTTTCGACTGTCATCGTCGATCCCTCGTGGAAGTATAGTGGCGAACGTTCGATAGTTGCGTCAGGAAAGAGACAGGGAACGGGGAGCTAAACAGGGCGCGTACTTACATTTTTACATTTCAGGAATACACCCAGAAAAAATATTTATTAAAATCAAATAAATTTCGAGCTTCAAATGACGTTTATTAAGATTAAAGAAACGTTTGCCTGCCTCAACAAAATCCTTATTAGATTCAAATAACGCTCATACTTTGGCGTAAGTAAGAAAATTTATTCAAAGGATTTGTACTTTAGAGATAAATGTTTATTCGCGCCAAAGAAATCATATATTTGGCGTCAAGACAAACGCGGCTATTATCCGGTAGCGCGCATTCGAATTGTCAATGCGTCGGTCGTCTGAGAAAAATTTCTCGCTAATAACAAAACTATATTTATTCCTTACGGGGAACCGTTACATTGTAATAGAGAGGCACCTCATCGGTTTATTTTCATAAAACTTTGTTTAACTCAAGCTGTGTACCTCGATTGAATTGTGGTTATGAAATGAGTCCCCGAACAACTAACATCGAGATTGGTTATGTCATGAGTATAACTAATGTGCGACGTGATTAGTGAAATCGTGCGCCGACAACGGATCTGTATGCTCATTTTTATAATAAAACATTGCTTGTTGATACTTTGTTGATAGTAAAAATGGCTTATTTAACAAATAATTCGTTTCTCCGTCATTCGTATATCACATTATTCCGATACGATCAAAAGTAGCAGGTCTGTCACGAAATAAATAAATAAATTATTTGACATAAATATCGGTTTATTGGATCCAAATAAACATTATTAAACAATAAGAATAATAATGTCAAACAAAGCAATATATTAGACATTAATAAATGGTCTATTAGGTTCTGAATCAAATAAACATTTTTCTTCGTCCTTAATAAATTTTCTTTGAATGAAATAAACTTTTTTCTGGGTGTACTTTACTATTAATTAAAAAAAAAACAAAATCAAAAATCAAAAAAAATTTAATTGCAGGAAGATGAAGAGTGCTACAGTGATAGCTTACATGTTCCGGATTTATAGCGTTTCCATCCCGTGCGTCCTGGTGGTCGGAGCTGGCGCCGTTCACCATTCCAGAACCAGGACCAGCTCCACCACCCCCGAGGCCCTTTCCGCCGACGCCGCCCGCTGGGGTTTGAGGCAGGCTCTGTAAATAAAAAAATAAATAATGCAATTAAATAAGTTATCCGGATTACAAAGATGCAGAGGCTATAAGATAGGTGCTATCCGACATAACAGTTATATTATTTGTGCCTTGCCCAAACTGTATAGTTTTTATGTACCGGAGACTTCGATGCTACGCTTTAAACTTATTTCGCCTATTGGTAATAGCAGAAAGTGCTCCTCTTAAAGTAATAGGTCTCTAGCGAAGGGCCGATAAATGACGCTCTGCACTTTACGACCGTCCTGCCTCTTCTTCCGGCTCCGTGCTTCGAACCTTTCCGTTCAGATTCGCCGCTTTTGTGCGGGCTGTTTTTTTTAGCATTTCTGCGGCCCGACCGAATGCTCGCACGAGTGACTTCAATTGTGCCTTCCTCGCTCTCCTCCACGGTATCGTCGTATTTTTCGGGATTGCTTATCACCTTACTACGTTCGAGAGGATAATATTCTAATGGCGAGCATATAATACAAACATTGTTCAAACTACCGTAGATTCTGATGGGAAAAAACTGGATGTCAATAATCCGGTTCTCAATAGATTTATCTGCATCTGTACGAGGGGGAGAGGTATCTATATAGCTCCCGATTGGGTACTGTGTGACGTCAAAGGAATATCGATATGGCCTCGCATTCAAACAGTAGGGTTTGTCAATAAGCAAATGCATATATAAACTATTCTGTCCTTATTGGATTTGCTTATGTATTGACAAAGCTCACTGGGAACAAACAGGACAGTACCAGTATATACACAGGCAACGTGGAACAGATTGAATCTTAGCCATATACATATCTTGCTGATATATATATATATATATGTACTGTGAGAACGTAGGATAGAATATTGACGTCGAAGCTGAGCTTGCTCCAAAATAATATCTTCTGTTCGGGTCCGCAATAAATGACACTTTAGCGAAAACGAATACCGATCACGGTTCATTATGCAGGAGTACCTCCGACGTCGGATTTTTGTCCCCTTAAGGGATTGAAACCTGAAAAATGTATTGATAAAAATTCACCTTAAACTGGCGAATATTCATGAGAATTTTTCTAAGCTACAGTTCTTTTAAAAATTTTAGGCTCCGTAGAGAATTGAGCCAGGGTTCGGCTCATGTGTTGCTCGTACGGCCAAGACACGCGGTTGACGCATGGCCGGCTAGACGCTGCGAGGGCTTCTTCCACATTAAAGTTCGGTGGATGATTTTTTTTTTTTTTTTACGACGCGGATTGCATTCCGCTCGACGATTTGCGCAGCCCGCTCACTTCCTTCTTCGTCGAGTTCTCTGCAACTTCCGGCGGCTATGCCGCTCACTTTCCTCTCGTTCTATCTTTCATTTTCTGGTTCTTTCACTCCCGTGAGCTGTACACACACACAGAGACACGCACACACACACACACATGTACAGAGAACTCTTCGCCGACTAGCTAGTTTTTCGCGTTTCCGCTTTCACATTTATTTTTTATTTCTTTTTATAAACCTAGAACATCCTCACCGACCAACCCACGTCGAAATTCTATTTAGGTTTTCCGGATGTGCTGCACACTATTTTCTCCTCTTCCTGCCTGGCTTTCACTCCGCCCGTTGCGCCACTGTACTCGGTAACCAGCTCTTCCCTTCACGATTTTTATAGAGACTTTTCGAACGAGACAGCCCTCGTTAGTTCGACTGGGTAGGATTTTTGTTATTCCGCCAAGTTGAGATGTTTGCAACGTTTTCAACAGAAATCCGGCGGAAGAGATTCGGGATGTAACCTACTCCAGGAAGGATATTTTTATCGAAGATCCGTCGATAAAAGAAGAACTTTTACCCACGATCTCACGCGGCTAACAAGTCTTTTCTCAAACAAAAAAAAAAAAAAACAAAAAAAAAAACACACACATAATGGGAGTATGACTCTCATAGACTGCCGAGTGATTTATGTTCAGCACCGCTTCCCTGGTCGGGCGAGATCTTCACCCATATCGAGACAATCCGATATTTCATGCCAGCGAAATGTATTTTCCACAATTTTCCCGGATCTCGAGCGGTCGCTCATGTTCGCAAAGTAAATACTCTTATAAGCAATTTCTCTCCCGACCCAGAGAATTATGCATCAGCCCGTATAACCGTCTGGGTTTCCGACGGTGTGCCTTTTTCCATTTCAGGATCGTCGCGCCGCTGTCGGGGACAAAGCGACGATATGTACGTCCTCTTGATAGAGCCGGTAATAAGATCGATCCACTATCTGCCTCTTTTCCGTCCACCTTCTTTGTCATCTCCTCTGCTGCCTGGCAGTTTTGTGTGTGCCCGCGCCAAGCACCGTTCTCACCCGACACCTTTTATTTTTCCACCTTTTACCTCATTCCCCCTTCCCATCCGACGGCCCGAGAACTCGTCGAGAAAGTGAATTTTCACTTCCGAAAGACTCCAAAGTGCAGTGTAAAAGATCCCGCTAACTCAGTTCTCCGTCAGTCTCCGTTACTTCCACCGGCTCTCGAGGATAAGGTCCACAGTTCTTCAGTCTGTCGCACTCATTGAATATCAGAATGAACGTATCAGAATGCGTTTATCGCACTCATTCTGATACGTGTGCTCATAGGTACGGTAAATAAGTTTCCCGCATAGGTGTACGGTAAATAAGATTTAAAAAATTTCACTTGGAATCAACGTTCCGTCAGCAAAATGTCGCATTGCCATTGAATGCACAGACCGGCCGGAATGAGAAATGAATGGGAAAACGAGGGCATAACGATTAATTGGAATGCAATGAAAGTATACTAAGGGCGTAGCTGAATTCTCCGATTAGTTTTCCCCACGACGTTGACCGAGATTTCGGTCTCAGGATCGTCGAGGTGGTGTGCATGTTCGCTCGACGAAGGGGGTGACTAATCTCGCTGCGGAACCGCGATGCTAATGGCTTCTCGCAGCCGGGTGGAGGTGGATTTTAATGAGATTTATAATTGCGAAACAGCGTGGAGCGTTTTCTTGGGCAGCCCGGCGGAAAGTCCCAAGGTACACGGAGCGAGTAAGGGTGGCAAAGTGAGGAAAGAATAGAAAATAATTCAAACGCACGACACGAAGAGATAAAATAAGCGTTGGGAAGTGAAAATGCACTTTGCTCTATGACGACTGCAGCAATCACCACAAGTGAATGACGACTACATTCGTGGATTGGTTTCTCGCCGATCTTGAGCGTCCGGATTGCCAGAAACGAGGCTCTGGTATGTTGGGAATTATCAGGGTGACGGGGAGTTGAACGAAAGGTGAAGTACCCTAACCACGAAAGGCGGCGGCTTTGAGAGGTGGACGATTGGACAGACTTTCCGCAGAATTTCCGTTAGATCCTCCAAATGAGTGCCATAGAACGTATATGCTGCCTGGTCTGCCATACTCGCGTGTGGTGTTCCAGGGATTAAATTGTTCGACTCTCGCTGGTTTTCCGAAAATTCATTCACCAACCATTGTATCCATTATCTTGCACAATTAATCAGCGCTGAACGCTATTTCTCATTAAGCACGTTCGAGGGACAACCACAAAGTAATTTTGCCCGGCCGCATATACACAACTGAGTACTTTGCGGTTGTCCAAAAGCCTGCGCCATTTATTCGAACGCTGAGGGACAAGTTTGTAGGTTATTTCGAGAGCGTTAAAAACATCGAATGCTATTAAATCGTAATTGCACTCGTATCTAATTGCGACGATTTCGTAGTAATTTAACCCTTTCATCTCCACCGCCATTCATGTCGGTCTCATGCTGCTAAAACTCCGTTTAACTTTGGTTCCATGCATGATATCGATGGTCCAACGCCAGACGGGCGTATGGTATGCGCTTGTGCGCACCAGATACGCCCTTATGGAACCGAGCGATCGACATTACAGCAACGTATGGCGCTTGTTCGGCCAACTCTGACGCGAAGGACTAATGCCCGAGCCCATGTCAGGAGTGTGTCCGCGAACTTGGGAGTTTAATGTTACCCTGATGAAACGAGTCGGGTACTCTCGGCGGATGGTTCGCCGTGGGAACCGGAGTGAAGCTTTCACGCTTCGCCATCTTGTCCCACGAAACTTTAATTATCTGTAAAACGTCCGGGAAGTCTCCGGTAGAGGACGGAACTCCTGGACGAGGAAGAGGCAGTGTCTTCGGGGTGCGAGGACCCTTGAGATTGTTAAGAAGTTTTGGTGGGCATCCCAACATGGGATGGGCTCGGGAAAGCGCACAAGTGCGACGGTGGATGAAAGTAAGAAAAGCAAAGTAAAAGAAAAAAGGAAAATCAGAGGGTATTCTTGGAAATGTAGTTCTTAAATGAAAATCACAGGTGTACGATAAACGTCGATCTTTCGGAACATCTTTTCCTGGACTGAAAGATGATCCGTTAGATTCAGCATCGTGAAAAGAGGAATGACGTGCAATTATCGTACCTAAAGAGAAAATTTGAAAATCGTTCCGCGGTATAGTTTCGGAATTCCACGATGATCCTTGGGTACGGCCACTCGAGACGGTGTTAATAAGGAAAGCGCTGGGTGCAGCGAGGGTGCGATACCCTCAAGCGTGGACAAAGGAGTGGTCTTAGGAAGAGCGCGTTTTCGAAGCTGAGTGGGAGAGTACCCGGATCTCGTCGTCGTCGTCATCGCCGTCGTCGTCGTACTTGCCTTATTCACGTATAAATTGGTGGCACGTACTTGCACCATGGTCCGCTGTTGGGTATATCTCGCCCTCGTCGAGTTCTCGGCTCTCTTGAGCCTCTTCACCGAAGAGCCGGAGGCAACCAGTGAGCCATAGCGAACACAGGCACCCCTGGTATCTCACTGAATTTTCTTACATGCCACCGACGAGCAGCAACAAATGTGCGTCGGAGAAATAAATGACTCGTATCAAATTTGTTCAGCTCAACGAGACTTTACCATCCAGTGGCGAACTGTACGGTAAATTCACGTCCTATCACTTGGTTTCCGGCACACCATAAATGCTCGAAGCAGAAATCGTACTCGACGATGAGCGGTACGAATTGTGGCGTTGCATTCTGATTATGATCCTTGGCCCTCAAACTCATCTGTTTGCATATCGCCCGGAGCGCAGTGCAGGGTACAGATATCCAACAAAACGGAATCGAGCGGTTTACGTCATTCACGCAACGCGGAGCTCTCTGCCAGGACCATTCGTTATATTATACGATGATAGGAACGGCGTTGCTGAGCCCGTGGAAATTCGAATTTGCTGGTGGTGGTTGTGCTGCTGCTCTATTATAGGGTAAAGGTGGGATGAATTCGGTAGTGGAAGGAAAGTGTGGGATGCAAGCCGAGTGGTACCAGCGGCAGAACGATCGGAGACCGGAGAGTCCGGTGCATAAATCGAGGGTGGAACGAGCCGGGACATTGGAACTGAATGGTGAGTACGATCCGGCGAAGGGGGAAGTGGAAACGGATGGGTGTGCGAAAGCGTGCGCGTAATGGCTTTCCAATGTACCGGAGACTCGTACTTCCGTCTACGCCGGAGACCTCATGGCCTATCCTGCATACCCAGGGCCTCTCCCCTGTCGGTCCATGGAAACGTAGAACGTACCGACGCTGCAGGATCCACAACGGGAGAACACACGCAAAGCAGGCAAACCCCCTCCTGGATCCCGTGCGGAATACGAGGCTCTTGCAACAGCTACCAGTGCTGCTGATGATGCCGCAGCTGCAGTTCTCAACGTTTAGTATATACAGGTGAGGGCGAACGCTGCCGAGTTGGAACGGGCGACCTCTGATCCCGGAATATTTAGTCCATCGAGGCGTGATAATGCACGCGGAAACTGGAATTTACTCCGCGGCGAGTGAGCGTCCGGCGGTCGGGTGGGCGGCTTGGTACAACGTTCGCCTCCGGCTGGTAGGTGGATGGTTGTGTGTGGTCTGACACTCTCACCGCTAAACCTATTTCTGGTACGTTGGATGTGCGCTGGGTACGGGGCTTCTCCGATACCAATGTGTATCGGGGATCTTCTTGCGCGCTTTGCTCGCACTATCACTCGAACTGCACGTAGACGGCGACGACAGGACTATCGGTATCGCCGGATGTACTCCGGTGGAAATCCTTGCAATCAGGCGCCACGCAATTTAACCGAAGGTACTGGCGGGGTTTCTATAATTTTGGGATTACGGATTCACGGGGTGAGATATGAGCCTGAGTTTCTGTAAGTTTCGCCAATGACAACAGGATCATCGAATCGTGGTACGTTTTACAAGCAAGACATCCAATCTTGATGTCCAAGCACCAATGACGGACAGAGTATACTGTCCTTCATTAGGGTTCAGACTGTGTTCCTACAGGAGTAAAATGAGATCCGCCATATGACGGATGTTTGTTCCACTTGTGATCGGAAACATTTGTACGAAAACCGCGGAGTAATTCAGTGACACCGAAGGCAAACACGTCTGCGATTGCACAAACGCGGGTAAACGCCATTCGGGTGTATGTACAGCCAAGTGTGATCGAGCCGATCGGGCTCTCCCTTTCGTTCGGGCGTCGCCCCTTGAGGCCATTGAGAACAGCTCCGGGGGTAACTGTCGAGCCTTGCGTTCGACGTTGTTGAATGTCGCATCGAAGTGGCGAGCATCGTAATCACTTCGGATGCGAACTGAGCTAACGTGATTGTGTTTGTGATTGCCGAGCTGTATCCGACACGATATATACATATAATGTACACAGCACGGTATATTGGCTAGGATCAGGCGATTCGATACTGGCGAAGACGTGGCAAATCGTTCCGGATCTCCACGCTCGACGTCGCCTTCTCAAGAAATTCTCTACGTCCGTCCGTTTCTATACTTGTCGTGAGTCAGTCGACGAAGCTTTCGCTCCGTGCCGACAGTGTCTACTTCTTTCTTGTTCTTTTTTTTTTCTTCTTTTTTATTCTCTACCGTACATGAGCCAAACGCCCGACAGGCTTCACAAGGGGCGGGGGGGGGGGGGGGGGCGATGCCGTTGAAACTCCGTAGCCGGACGGACGTGTACACGATACGGTATACCCTGCCTCAGGCTTCTATATATTTATACTGGAACCGCGACGAAGACGAATACGTCTAGGAAAACTGTGGAACTGTGGTGGTGGGCGGCAGTGTCGGATACAGCAGCAGAAGGCGTCGCCCGGCAAAGGCGCAAGGCATATAATCCTCAAGGAGGAAGAAGAAACTTTGTACGTAGCTACCGGCAAGCCCGTAACGCTTTCCACCATCTTCGGTTAATCCCAAGATAAAGTTTCACGCCTTGTGCGATAGTTCGCCGCGGCAATATCTCGCTGCGTTTCTCTCGATCTCACGGCTCTTGTCGCTCTTGTTTTGTTTCTTTTCCTTTAGCTTCTTTCTTTTCTCCTCTACATTTCTCATTTTCTTTGGATCTCTACGTTACCCTCAGGCAACTTCGCGAGGAGTTATAAGCAGCGCGAACGCTTTTCGACGCCTCGTCACCGGGAAACGGTGGGTTTAGGTTTAATCCGTAAAACGTCACTTAAATGTTAATCCTTACGTCTTCAATGTTCACTGTAGTAAAAGATTGTCGTTTAATTACTACTGTTGCCGCGATAAATCAAACTTCCAGATTAAAAAGAAACTCTACCAGGGTAGTTGTCTATGAGAAGCGCTTCAAAGGGTTGATAGAGCAAATTTGTCCCATTGGTATCAGCTTCTGCGTGCATTGTATTATACGAATGAGCGTTAATCGTTGTATGCATAACGATCTAACATTTCTATCACGAGTTTACATAATGGGAGTTGCCGTCGAGCCACTTAGAGTCCCCATGATATAAAACGACAAGAATTCAATGGGAATCCACGATGGATGCATGCATTGATTTTGTACCGGAGCGCATACAATTAACAGCTTCCTGTGGCGCGTATACACATGTAAATGGCTCGAGATGCATTATACATCTGAGATGGCCGTCCCAGATGCCTAATGGACCAGACACGCTACACATCGACCTGACTGCGGCTACCACCGCAGCAACACCAACCACGATGCTTGCTAGCGATATGCATTAATGCGGATTCTGATGGGCATCAAGTTAATCGGGGAATGTGTGTATATGTCCCTCTCTAATTTGCGTAATTATTCTATTAAGTATGTGGTGTATCATTAACTCGGAAATACGCGATGTACATATGTAGTCAATTGAACGTGCCATTATATCGATCTACTGTGGAACGCGTTTTGACAATACGGAGGCATGCGAATTCTGATGAAGGTGGGATTAATTGAGGAAGGGGCCTGTGGCCTTCGTGAATGGATAAGCGATCTTGTATATATTTTGAAAAGTTATTTGGCCCCGATAACTATTGCCCAATTATAATAATCTGGTTCTGTCCTGTGTACGACGATGAGTTGTGCACAATAATGCGGTGCACATCGGCCCTGTACACTATCGTCGTGTTCAAAAAATAATAATTTTTCTGAAGTGACGTCATACCGGAAATATGTCACTACCGATTTGGAAATCTCATTTTTCGACCGAAAGTAACGTCATACCGGATATACGTCATTTCTGGTCGTAAAGTCAGATTGTCAAACCGGAAATTACATATATCCGTCAAATCTCCGAAAAATGTAAATATCCGGTTTTTAAATTTCATAAGCCATGCAGCAAGTAACGCTGTATCAACGCTGACTTAAAGGGATGACAGTAAATCCTAACGATATTGTTTAATACCTCGGCATGGTATATAAAATCGCATTAGCGATACTGAAATTCATAATTCATAAGATAAAAGCCGCGTGTGCGGTGCACGTCGCTGGTACACGAGATAGGAAATATCGCGGGCCATCCGGATTACTTTCAAGTTCAACGAAGCCTTTCATCCCCGTAGGGCCAGACGCGCATACTCGCAACGCTGTTAATAACTGAGTCTTGTGTACCGACGAAAATTACTCTCTTTATCTTCCTTTTGAGGGTGATGCGAGACGGGGTGCGAACCCCATCCCTTCGTTCCGTTCCCTTTGCCCACTCGTCTCTGCTCTCTCGTATCTCTCCGCCCTTGCACGTCGCTTCGCACGTGACTCTCAGGCTTTGGTCCTCCGAGAACCTTCAGCGCTCAGCGATCTGTTCGGGTCGGCTTTTCTCTCACCTTCGTCCTTGCTTTATTCTCTGTTTTCCCAGCTTTAAATACCCGCCCGTGATTCTATGAATTTTAGCACCGTCTCGCCGAGTCGGCAGGAAGCGCGACTTTCGTGCAGTCATCTTTCAACGAATTTATATCGAACTGATTATCAATTTAATGATCACACGAATTCTCATTGACTGTTCAAATGTACGACATCAACAATTGAACGGTTCGTGACCGGACAAGAAACTTTCCAAAAATGTCTAAAAATGACGAATCGATTAGTTGATCAGCAGTTTCTTTGATGACGCGAAGAACCATTAAATTATAAATATCCCTACCTCGTTGCGGGACCGAGATGAACGCGCACGGGCGATGGTCTCGCCTGCGGTACCGCTCAGCAGCGACAGTATGGAGAGTTTTTGAGCGTAAACATAACCGTAAACACATTGGGATTTCGTCCACCGTGACGATGGCTCGATGCCAGCTACAAACTTTCTCGTTCCATACGCGCCCGGCCTGCCAAAGCTTCCATTCTGGCTGCCGTGTGCCTTGGTTCAGTGAGCGCAGGATAGTGCAGTCAGCGTGCCGAAGCCCGGCACTGTTCTCTCTCTCTCTCTCTCTCTCTCTCTCTCTCTCTCTCTCTCTCCCGAACCACAAGTGTATTAGTATACAAACAAACTGTTATCGGCTCTGGTCGGAAAACTGCAGCGGGGCTTCCCTTGCATCACTTACCCGCCCGGCGGGTCCGCGAGAGCGAAGTGAGAGCTGCGGATTTTTCGCGACGGTGGGAACAAAGCGTTGCTTCAAAATGCGACGCTAATAATTTGGAGCCTCGCCAGATATCGTAAGTTTAACGAGGATGAGTAAATTTAACTAACGTTAAATTCGCTCGCGCATTTACACCAAAGTTGCCCTACTGTTTATCTTTTGTTGTCAATGAAAGATAATGACAAAATAATTGAACGACAAAAATCTGTATAAGTTAATATTCAAATTTTATAAATTATATAGAAAGCATAAACGCACGCACGTACGCACGCCTTTGAATCAATTTTTTTTACGCCAGGTTAACGACAGACAAGAAGAAAAAAAAAATGTTCTTCACCGTTTTCAATGAACCGTCAAAAAGTTGGGTAGCCGCTGGAGGATAACTAAACGCAATTCGTTCCGCGGTTGCCCGATGTAATATTCATTGGGGTCGAGACGCCCGCCGCGTCTCTTGATACAGGCCGGGTCGAGGGAGCACGGTTATTGGACGCACACGGTGCACCCGAACGGAACAAGGCCATTCGTGAATTTTAAACTTTGTGGAGAGCATGGAAACAGGTACGTTCGGGTTTAGGAATTTGCATGCCACAGAGAAAGAGGTTTGGCAAGAGTGAGCGCGTGTTAAGGAAAATGTATATTGCCGTTGGTGTAGCACCGAGCACCGACGAAAGGAGAAGATAGTCCAATGCACTGCATCAATAAACCAATGAATTTGTCTTCGGTTCTCGGAGCTTCGAAGCTATTCCGAACTTTTGTGCAAACAATGAACTCGGGAACGGATTTGTCGGAAGATTTCAAAAATATTTTCTCTACCACTCGAGGAAAAAGTTCGTTGATCGATTTTTAGCTTCGTTATAGAGGAACATTTGTGAAAATTACTGTCCACCATTTTTTCGCGCTCACGAAAACAAAGTTTCCTTTATGAAGGAATTTTTGTTTCAAACCAATGATAATTTAAATGTACTTTTCAATTGTCATATAAAGTTGGGGTAAAGCGCAAAACGACCGATGACACGTTGATCGGACGTTCTGAATGAGAATTAGCGCACTGTCAGATCCGGCAAAAAATTAAATAGGAAAATAAAATCGTGGTAAGCGAACTTGTTTGGCCCACCGGCCCAAAAGTAGTTACGGCGAGTAGCAAGTAAGCCGCGATGAGTACGGCAGGCACTTCGGTCTGCGTAATCTGCTTTTTTTTTTCTTTGTAAGCATCTTTTAAATTAGTCGGCCGGAGAGAAAGTGGAAAGTCAGTTGTTAGTACGGAGGTCATGGAGAGGGTCGTACGATGTACTCGTCGACGGTAGGACAACGAGGTTCGAGGGCCCCCGGATAAAAGGTCTTGAGAAAAGTAGGTGCGCTATAGCTCGCCCTGCGAGACTTTCCTCCCGCTCGTGCCGAGCAATACCGCTTTTGAAAGGGGACAAACCGCTCGGAGAACGGGGGGGGTTCGAAGTTCATTTTGCGGCTACGCTTTGGCCCGAGCCGAGGAGAGGTTGACGAAGGAAATTCTGACGTAGGGCGAGTGTGTTCGGGTCTACACAGTTCCACTCCCCATCGAGCTCTTAAGCGGCTTCCTCGTTATCATACGTATTCCGTTTAAAGCGAGATTGCTACAAGACCGAATCATAAATATATATCAGCCTTAAGATACCGCTAATCTCATTTGATACAAGAAAAATTTCTCTATTCCGGTATAAATATGATTTATTCAAATAATATTTGAATTAAACTTCCGCCACGATGAACCGAAGGGAAGGTTGAAGTCTGAGTTTAATAATGTTATGAATATATATTACCGGCTGCAACAGCTGAAGAGGACGGTGTAAATTTATAGTGGGTCAATGCTGCTGCGCTCGACTGCGAGGCTGATACTTTCGAGGAGTGTTTCTGTATATGCATGTGTTTACATACATAATATAAATATATGAGTTAAATGGGTCAAAGTGAAGCAGATCGTCGAGAGAGTGGTCAACCGAAAGAAAAAGGGGCCGGAGCATAAAATGACCCGGTAGGTCGAGTGTCCCGCATCCACCGCTATGATATCATCGCCGAAAGCACTCGGAAAAAAAATTTAAAAAAAATCTTCATTCGGGCCAAGGACAGCGAGCACACACCTCCGGTAGTTGGCGCAATTATTAATGGTGCAGTTCAGATGGGTTGAGAGTCACCCGCACGCTTCATAAAAGCAAGGCTACATAATGAGATTACGAGGTCCTACGTTGCTACACGCGATTTAAGTGCCGCGATTTTAATTACGTGTGGTTGGGGAGGGGTGAGGGGAGCTGCAGGGCTGTCGACGAGATCGTCACACATACCCTGTGACCGGAATAACGCTTTCACGATCGAAAGAGCCGACGAGGCAAAGTTTTTCTCTCTAGCACTCACGTCCAACAGCGTACCACTTTACTTTCTCCCGTTTCTCCCTTTCTCGTTACACGAATCCGTGCTGGGTCTGTGTGCGAAGGCACTCGCGGTGCTGGAAATAAAATTGATGTAGACGAACGTTTCTCAGTTTTTTTTTTTTTTCTTTAATTAAGTTAACAATTATCAAATCCGTCACAAAACTTGAGATTGGTATTTTTTTTTTGTGTATTCCCTCGATTACAGTTTTATCATTTTCATTAAAAACTGAGATTTTTTTAAACTGGCACAAATAAGAGGGATAGAAGCAGAATTGGAGTGACAGAACGAGAGTGACGTCACCAGTTTTGGGAGATAAAAGTTGGACGAGCGTCGATGTTCGTCAAACAGTTGACGCGCTGATGTTTTCCACCGGTTGGTTTGTCCGTCCCTTCCATCCTATCCGCAGCCCATGCCTTTCAGTCTGGCGGACTATCTTTTCAACTCTCTGACTAACCCCCTCTCGAATTCCCTTTTCCACCCTCCGGCTATTATCGGGACTGTTGCATTATTCAACGTTCTCTAACAAGCGTTTAACTAAAATTTAGTTGGACGCAGAGGGAGACCGAGGGTTTGGCTCGAAAGCCTCGCTCGATCACCGCCACAGAGTTTCGACAATTTTATGCTGATAAACGGATCTCCCAGCGGCGAGCGAACTGATAATATTCGGCGGGAGAGAGAGTCGAATTTCGAGGATCGCGGTCGACCAGCCGCCGCAATATTAACTGCACCACCAGCAAGTTTTCTCTGCATCGCAATTGAATACTGTTTTACGAACTCGTGTTCGCGGCTTTCAATAAAAACGAGCGTACACGGCCTCGTTCGATGACTGCTGTATCGGCCTCCGCCCATTCCCGAGTGTTCATCGTATTAACCGGTGATTCGACGACACAGTCGCGTACCGACGAATCGCGGGATGATTGATTCATTACCCGTTTGAAATTTTCGATATTGCGGCGACGAAGAGTTTAATTGTTTCGAAATTCGACGGTCACGAGAGCGCATCTCAAACACTATTCAATTCGCTAAAACGCGGAGCGGCGTATTCGTTAATTCGGTCGATGAAATTTTTGCTTGGGTATCCGATCGAGCCACTCTCCCGAAGGCCGATCGTTATGTTCTTCGCAATGGTTGTACGGTTGCGTCGTGAAATCGATCAGACTTTCGCGTAATGGTGAAAAAATAATATAAAAATCGACGACGGATCCCACGCTCCGCGTCTGCGGGAACCGGATTTACGTTCGCCGCGAGGCTTGTGGGAATACCGTTGGATTCTGGCGCACGTTTCCGATAAAGCAGCGCAAGAAGCTCGAGGGCCCGATTTACCCGGTACCCTCAGGTGGCATGTGTAAAACAACAAATCGCTATTTCCAACGAGAAAATCCCGCAACGAAAGAAAGATTCAACGTGCAATGCGCTATTCCACGTGCGTCTCGGCGCAGTTTCGAGGATAGACCATTATGCAGACGTGGCAGTCTTTCGGAACGACGCTTCGGGATATAGGGACGAAACGTGCATAATGGCACATTTTTCCATGTGGATTTCCCGGTTTTGCACCACGTTGACGATTCTCTCTTCCGTTACAATCGACGCGTGTCTGTGGCGTTGTCCTCGTTATTTTTTCATCCTTGACGCAAGGTTCTTTCCGGAGCTGGGCAAAGTACCGAAAAGTACTTAAAGTACTAAGTACCGCAAGTATTTTAAGTACAAAGTAATTTCCGTACTTAAAGTACTTTTTCTTCTTAATCGGAAGAGGCGGAGTTCCGTGAGTACCAAATTTGGAGAAGAATTTTCAAATCAAACGGCCCTGTTTAGGACCAACATTTTTTTCAAAACGTTCAAACTCTTCGTTTCGAATCCTTGGTAACAAACTAATCGACTGGACTACGACGACTGGGCCTTGGGGAAGTGAGTGGAGGTCGACTGGGTATATAACAACTAAATCTAGGACGTATGCATTTAGTACAGTGGGTGACAGTGAGAAAGGTCTCCATTTTATGCATTAAAAATCCTATTTTTGGGATTTAAATGGAAAGTATTGGGCTGGGAGAAAAATAATTTTATGAGGCAGACATTTTTTTTTTTACGTTACGAAAGAGGTGCAAAGTAATTTGCACATGGTTTCCGCATTTATTACAATTTTGAGCATGCTTCCTCGAAGAGAAAGCCATGCTCGAAATTGTACAAGTACTTTTGGTCTTAGTACTCAGTAATAGTGCTTATAGTACCGAAAAGTACTTTGATACTTTAAGTACGTACTTTAAGTACCAAATAAGTACTCATGTACTTTAAGTACTGCCCGCAGCTGTGGTTCTTTCCATACCAAGATACGACCGAACGGTCGAAGGAGGAACATCTGCTTGGCGCTCAAAAATCATTTCAAGCCTTTATTTTTACGCCGCGCGTGGAAACGAGGATTGCGGCAAAGGGTGGTTTTACTATTGTCTTCGTTGTCTCGGGGTCTAGACGTTCGGTGCTCGAGGGAGAGGGGTAGGTACGGACGGAAACTCAGAAACACCGACGCCCCAGTGAAACGATCCATCCGTGAAAACAAGACTACCAAGACGAACGATGCGAACGAGTAAAACGCGTCTGGAGGCGAACGCGCCCCACGAACCAGAGATGCGGTTGCTAGATCCATTAGACCGACGTTTCTCGTCCCGCATACTCGTGGACAAACCGGCTGCGATTAATTGTAATCGGGGAGCTGTTGAGAGCCAACAGGAAGTGGATAACAGCTTGCGAGGATGCCTGGTCCAGGCTGACAGAGATTGAGACCTTGATTGACCGAATCTCGGATAGGAAATCCCGATTCTCTAACTTAACGGAAAGCTCCTTTTGTACCGGATCAACTGAGAAATTTATCGTGGGTCGAGCAAATGGGTTAAATTGTACTTATCAATCCGGACATCCTTCTTATCAACGGGAACCAGCATAACACTAGTTTCACAGTGGAGAACCGACAAGAACATCCAGCGTCATGAATCAATTTATCACAGCTTGAATCCAATCATATGACATTATTCCTGTCGCAGATTTCCTGGTGGATCCTCCGGTCCGACGGCAATGCTGGAGTGCGCGCAATCAATAGTCGAAGCCTTCAGGCTCTATGGTCTCTGCGAAGCACGGTGCAGCCGGTCTACGTTGCGGAGTTCATCGCTCGCGCCTCGTCAACGACCTTTCGTCATTTTTCACGTGTCCGTTCCAGCATCGACGTACAGTCCACCGGAACGTTATAGCCAGAGAGCGACGGGTCCCCGTCAGCGAACCGTTCTCCGGCATCTGCCATTCTTCGAATTAACCCGAAAAAAAAAAAAAAAAAAAAATGGTTAAAAGGAAAAAAAGATGGATGCCGAACCTCGTTGAAAGCCAGAATGCAGGCCGCGTAACCAGCGCCGGCAGCCTCTCTCGTCGTCGTGATCAAGCCGGGTTTTTTTCGTTGTGTTTCCTCTTTCGTCCTTTCATTTATTTTTTTACCCCAACAATAACTATCCCCCAGTTACTCGCTGTGACAGTTTGACTTTTGCCCGTTCCGATGAACCAGTTCCATGGATAGGTTGCCGTGGAATTTTGTTTCTCTTCTGGTTTACCTGCGCCGTTGTCATTCGTACCATTTGCCCCGAATTTTTTGGGTCGAACATCAACATTTCCAGATTGTCCACTGTGCCGTGTACTGGCGGAAACTCTATGTTCGGAGGAACGGCCAATTGTCGCCGTTCAGCAGACTCCACGCTCCGTTGAAGGGTAACAATCGTTAGGGAAAAAACCATCCATGAACGATTCCTATTTCCATTTATCTCTCCTGCGTCCATAGCTGACTCATAAAAGAGGAGGGAAGAATTCGTGTTCGACGTGCATCTCACCGTCCGCCGCCGGGATCTTTGAGACGTTGGATCCAAGGATATATCTATATGTGTCCAATGTAGCCTTAAACTCTTTCCAATCCCATATATCCGGTGACTTATGGTCGACACGAGTGAGAACGAATGGCGAGAGGAGGGCGGAGAGGAAGGATACGGAAGAGGCTGTTTCCGCAAAGGTCCTCGATCCTGATCCACCCGGCTGGGCCACCAACACACTAGCTTCGACAGGAGTGGAGGCAGTAACTCTGCCCTCAGCTCCTTCAGTCGCCCGGAGTCTTGGCCCGTCCTCGTTGAACGCTCGACGACAAGAAAGTGTAAGAACCACGTAAGCCAAGGAGGAAGGTGTTAGTTCACAGCCCGGTCACGAGGTTTGCCAGTGGTTCGGGGAAAGGGATGAACGATGCCTGGGCTTGGAGGAGATAGCGTCACGGGGGTTCGTGAGGCTGATGTGAGGAAGAAGGAAAATCGGAAGGGGTCGTGGGTGATGCCGGGAGAGTGTGCAGATGGCCGAGCCCGGGGACTGCATTATGCATCTAGGAGTAGCCGCGCACCGCTGCCCAGCCAAACAGCCACCGCAAGGTGGCGGGGTTTCAGCTGTATGTACGAACATATAACACACCACTGTAGAGTACCAAGGTGATGCTCTACCAGTCAGGATATATGCTTTCGTAGAATGAGGAGTAAAATGCGAAGGATATTGGACGTACATTTGCAGGCAACACCTTGGCAAACCTGCATCTATGCCTGGAGAGCAAGAGCTGACGTTTTAAGAGTGGTTTTCCGGACATACATCGAACTGGGCGATAAAAATGTCGTCGGATAACTAGCGGGGAAAATCTGAACCCTTGGCAGTTCACAGCTGAACGCTCCTTTACTGGTATGCATTGATCGGTACATTCTATATCCGTGGGCCATCCTTTCGGACCAAGTCATCAGGCGATTGCAACGCTGTTAACTGTCCCGCGAATTCGTGCCGCGCCTGTACCCTTCGATAGGATGAATTTCCAATGAGAAAGGGAGATTGGTCTTGCACTTGTGATGTCGTATATTTAGTATCCAGGTCAAAAGTGACCGGCGCAAGGGGGAAGAGGTGGGATGTTAAAGTTTCATCAGGGCCAGATATCGATATCGATCAACAAGCAGGAGCCACGCATAAGCTATACAGATATAGAGCGGAGTCGTGATTCAACCAGGAAAGTTCGCAATACACCCGAGGCCAATAACGGCAAGCCAACCAACAGTCTCCTATAGATATAGTGTGTAACTGTAGGGTATCCTTCACAGAACTTCACTTCACGGTATTCAGTCAGCGATCCGTAGAATATAAATCCTTATCGGTCCTTCGACGATGCTTGATAAAAGTATTTCTTACAAGTGAATTCGTGCGGGTTAAATTTATCTATAACCCGGAGAAGATTGAAGCACCGTGAATCCACGCACGTCGTAGCTTACAAGATCCGGAACTCGGGTCCTCTAAACACACAGGTGATGTGTATCGGCTAAGGGATTTCTTTTTAAATGTCATGGACCCACCGGTGCTGATCACTCGTGCGTGCAGCTGAAGTATACTTGCATCGGTGAAACGACTCTCTGCGACACACGCCGAAAGGATGGGCGATTGGATGGGAAAACTGTCGATAGCATCTTTCGTTCTTTCTCGGGTTAACGGAGGGACGTGTGTTTCCCCTCCGCTTGTATCTACCATCCGTACAGGCCACCCCAGGCTTATTCCGTCACTAGTAAAGTCTCGAGATTCGATTCGAGAATCGCGCTCGCCGAACCGTACCGGCACTGACATTGCGACGTACCTTCTGATGTAGGACATTCCCGTACAGCGTGGAACGGATTTTCCCGGGTTTGCGACAGCTTCGCTGGGAACGAAGCGAATTATGTATACGCTTCGGGACTTCGTAGCGTGCGATTTCGACCCTCCATGACTGTATGGGCTTATTGGCCGACGTCCGGTGCCTTCATTCTCCCGTCTGATTCGACCGATTTCAGGTGGCCACCGCGATGTCCTGCAGCGGAAACGAATCAGACGATTCCTTTTGCTTCGCTCGACTATTTTCTACACCTATCCGGGTCTATCCCGGATTTAGTTGAGCAGCGATGCATGGTCAGAAATATAAGACCAGCAATAAATCTTTGGGTATCATACATGTATCTTAACTTTCGCCGATAATAGGATAAATCCGCAATCGCTATAATATGGTAAGGACAACAGTTACAGCGATAAAATATCAAGATAACAGTGACAGATTTTCAATCCTAAATAGGTCGTTTGAAGTGCGAAAAACTATCCATTAAAATATCTTGGATGGATCTAGTTTAACGATGATTTCTGTACGTCGAGACATCGAGTACCGAACCCAGAGGCCGGTGATTACGTCACTCCGATAGTAACGCTCGGTTTAGAGTGATTTACGAGTAATTGATAGATTTCGCGAATGGATTTCATATTCGTTCCAGTTAAATACTCCGGGGTTCGACAGCGGTAGGGCTTTCGTCCCTGTAACATGCCTCGAGCGACCCTCGTACACCCTCAAACCACCCGTCTGTTCGAATGTGCCAATCCATCAGAACGATGTATATCGTATTACGAAAGTTTGACGCGACCCTCAGTCTGGGCTCGTGCGCCTCCGTATTCGGCTACATAGTTGGTAATGATCAACGGGTAATGATCTCGCGAAAGCAGAGAGAACGATGGATCATCGTCCAATTGGATTTCCATATATCACGTCAATCGTTCGCCAGTTTGCCGCTGACTCGATTTCCCGCACAGCGCACTGTGTTCTTCCTGTTTGACGGCGCAGATTAGCAATCAGACGTGCGTCAACGTCCATCATGATTTGCTCTTATCAATAACTTTTTCCCTTTCGAACGACAGACAGACGAGACGAGGCTGGTAATACCTTTTAGCTGGTGCATACGTCATTATCAGCGTTCACCGTGTGTTCCTTGATTCGTCTGCTTCTGCCACTAGCTACATTCGAGGTAAATTTCAGAGAGACATTAAAAATATTCTTTGTAACGCCATTTCCGGTTTGAAAATCTCATTTTTCGACCGGAATCTCGAAAATACGACGGAAGCGTCGTATTTTGGGTTTACGAGTAAGATTTTTAAACAGGTATTTAGAATCGACTTTTTTCTGGAGTGTATCGCAAATGCAACTAGAGAATTATGGAAATTGGTTAAAAGTACGTGTATGATACGTCTCGAATGTGTTTGGAATTTATCTCGGACAGGTACAGCGTTGACGATAATTCTTTACCCGGCTCCTCCCACGTTTCCCGATAAATATACCGTCGTCAGCCTTTCGCGGCTAATTCGATGATGAGAAGGGTGAAAAAGTTTGATAAAAAAAAAGAGGAGAAAGGAACGGAGAGTCGAGCTTCTTCCATCGGGATATTTTCCATCCCCTTATTTTTCCTTCGTGGCTTCTCTGGCGCGAATGAGGGCCAATAGATGGTACACCGATAGCAGGGCGGAGGGTGAAGGTAAGCGGAAGAGAGCAAAGCGGGTCGGTCGCTCGTGGCGGATCCCCAGAAGTTGACCTCGGGAGGGTGAAAATTATCTTGCGGATGCTGCGAAACGCGACGAAGCGTATCGAGAGTGTTCGTTTCCATCCGCGGGAGGCGAAGGAGGAGGAGGCTCCAAGTAGCGGGACGTGGAAGGGGACACCGAAAAAGATGCGGGCTCGAAAAAGAGAAAACGAAGAAATGAAAGTCGCGCGGTGGCGAATGAAAATATATCTTCGGCTCGAGAACGGGGATGTGAGGCGAAGGGCTGACGCAGGCGTGTCCTTTTTCCCACCGTTTTCCCTTCGGAATTTTCCTCTCCATTATTAAAACGTCCTGTACCAAAGATATTTTTGGCCAGATTCAACTGAGCTTTGAGTGGGGTTGTTGACCCAGGTCAACGAAGCTGCAGAACTACACAAAGAACGTCTCGCCCCGAGACTATAAATCCCAGTGGTTCAGCATGATAACAAGATGGTTGGTAGGAACGAGGGAAAGAGTAACATAAAACGCGCAAAGAAATCAGCATCGGAAGCGTTTCAGCCGTAAAGTGTAGGGACGCGGACAGAGAGAAATAAAAGAGAAGATGGAACGTGCAATGTTTCACCATCGGCCAAAGGGAAAGGAAGGAACGAATGAAACACGGTGTGCGATCCGGGATCATTTATTCTTTCGTTCATTCGTCGACGAGGGCCGCGGTAGCGCAGCACGGGAACAAGAAAGAAAGATATGTGGCGAAGGCGAATGAAGGGGTTTACCGGTGGAGTGGAGAGAACGCGGCATGAACCCGGCCAGCAGGAGCAACGGAAGCGTCGGCGGCAACGCAATTCTTGTGCAATGAAAGCTCACGCCATATATCAAGACATCTGTCCTGCGAAGCGTATTTCGGATTTTCTCTCAATCCTCGGCCACAAAAGCGAACGAACGGACAGCAGACGCGGGCAGACACGTAGCGAAGAAGAAAGATGGCGGGGGAATGCAGACCGAACGGCGGGACGCAGAATGCCCGAAGATTCTAGGACTCGAAACTTCCGGGAAATCTCTCAATCTTGGTGTCTGTATTTTTAACGGCATCGCGGTAATTCTTTATTAAACACGCAGTATTTATTATCCTGCAGAAACTGTAAAAAAGGGGAACAGAAAGTTCAGCGAAAATACGGAAAATACTTGGTAGACCAATCTCGCGAGAGAGATTCAAAAAATAAATCCAATGGAGAAGGGTTGAAGGCAACCTTTGGCATATTGTATGACACGCTTTGGGAGTTGCTGACTCCTATACCGGGTTTTCTTCATTCGGCGGAGAGTCGTGAAGCGACGTCCCTTTCCTTGCAAAGTCTAGCGCTTTGTTGAACGGGACACGGAGCTTTCTGTACGTAGCCTCGCTTCCCCTCCGGGAAATGCACGTCCAAGGAAAAGATTTGTGACCTGTGATATTGAAAAGTGTTGAAGCAGGACAGTCTGCAACATCCTTCATCTCCTTTTTATGTTATTTTCACTTCTACAAGTTATTTTCGCGTACGATTGTCCCGTCTTCCGTGGTCCCACTGTCTGGCAGAAACGTTCTTTCCACCATCGAAATATTGCTGTCTGAGTATGATTTCCCTTTTTTTTTCCTTTTATTACTTAGTCGCGAAATTTTTTCAATTCCTTTAATTTTATTTTGCTGCGTACATCGGAGAAAGAGGGGGCGGGGGGGGGGGGGGGGGGCGGTGATTCGACGTGTATTTTACGTAATTTATTTGATTCTTCATCCCTCCCTGTTGCCGTAAATCACGCGCCGGGGCGTTCGCGACGCCTCGAACTGTACCTCCGGCAACGTAATTCGGAATTCGCAGTCGGCTCACGTTTTTCCCATCAGACAAACGTTCCGAGACAATGCCTAGCCCCGTGATCTAGAGACTCGTAGAAACCGTGGAAACAAGATAGTGAACCGTGTTTTATTTTCAAACTTGTATTATTCTACGATCCAAGGTGGAAAGCTCGGAGGCAAGAAATTGCACTCGGGTACGAGGTCCTCGGGGACAGCGAGACTCTGTTTCTTCTTTTTTGTTCCACAAAAAAAGATCGAACGACCGTTTAGAGAAAAGTCAACCGAGTTCTCGGATTACGAGAGCTCAGTCTCCTTCCGGAAGCAAACTACTTCGCTGTCCTCCGCCATGTACAAGTGCCATGTACCAAGTGGTTCAGTGCAATCCAGTCCGTCCGGAGGTGATAAGAAACTTGCCAATTTCTTTATCACTTATATCGTCCACCAAAATGGACTCTGAATCGTTTGGAAAATAGACATTCGGATATTCAGCTTGGTACCGTAATCCATGACTTTCTATGAGCCCCCGTGCTTAGGTACGACAGTGGCCGGTATACCGGCGAAGTCACCCGTGGGGATTTGGCCAGCGGTAGGAAAACGTTGAGGTCGAATAGAAGGGTGGTTCACCCGTTTTTCGCGCAAAGTACACCTATCCGCTCTTGCAAACCCGATTGCCCGGGCTAAGCCGATTTCCAACGGCGATACGAACGGCCTTACATCGTCATTTAGCCATGCTTCTCTTTCCCCGTCCCGCGTTTCTGCCGCGCACCCTCTTGCTCAAGGGCTAATCCATTTAGGCCGGGAATTAGGTGGCACTGCGGCTACCGGCGAACGCTGGATGATGGAAGAATTAGTTTGCTCCGCCCGCGAGCGAACAGCCAAGGGATATGAGAGTGCCGCGGGCATATATCGCAGTATTAAGCCAACCGTGGAGAGAACCAACCGACACTCCCCGTGAACCCCCCCTCGAAAACTCATCCCTTCGCGTTTCACATCCTATACTTCTCAAGAGCTCAGCTATCCGTAATGTAACGTTCGAAGTCAATCGAACGTACCAAATCCTATCGAAATACGACCAAATCGATTTGAAGTCAGCCCCCATAGTCATCCGTCTCATCCCCGGGAGATCGTCGTAATGATCGCAGCTGATAGCAAAGTTAATTCTCGACTATACTGTTTCTTTACTTTTTTTTATTTATTAAAACGAGAATGTGTTTGAGTTTCCGTTTTATCGGGGATGCGCAACGTGGTATCTGGAGACTGTAATCCTATTACTACAATTTGGGAAATGGGAAGGTGAGCCATTTCATTCGGTAATTTATTAATGCACGCATTACCGGATTGAGTGAAAAACAAAAAATGCACAATAATCATAATCGTTTTAGTTCATAATTGGAGCGGAGTAACTCGAATATGCGAAGGATTTGCGTAAACAGGTATCGAGGTTAAAAGCCCATGACTCGCGAGAGCTCACATACGATGCCGAATCCTGAGTGCACTGGTTACACGTCCCGTATCGAATATGGCAGCGTCAAGCCGGGCGCTTTATCGTTCCTCGACTGTGCGGAGTTATAATCGCATACGTACCCGTACAGTATGTTGCCGCTGTGCCGCGGTATGACCTCTGCCCTTCGCGCGACACGGAACGTAACGTGATTACGGATATCTCCTCCGTGGCACTCTAACAGACTCCGGGCTCCTCCTGCGCACTTAACTTCGCTGCATTATATCTCCGCACCCGAAACAATTATCCAACTTCCGACCTCCCAAGACCCGTCACAACCGACGAACACGACATTCGCACTGTTCTCAGAACTCGTTAATTATACTGCTAGTGTCGCGCAATGCTGTTAGAATGTTACCGACAGTAGACTGCCGCAAGGGCAAAGTATATTCTCGCAAATGAATCGCATTAAATCATTAATTGCCGCCGATGTTTATACGAGTTTTTGAAGAATTGCGAAATCAAAGGATCGATGAGTTTGCCAAAAATCATTAACACAAGAAATAACGGAACAAGGAGGTCCAAGACTGATCATACGACGACTAAGACCGCTGATGCTTTTTCGCCCCATCCACCGTCCCGAAGAACCGCATTAAATCATTAATTGCCGCCGACGTTTCTACGAGTTTTTGAAGAATCGCGAAATCAAAGGATCGATGAGTTTGCCAAAAATCATTAACACAAGACATAACGGAACAAAGAGGTCCAAGATTGATTATACGGCGACTAAGACCGCTGATGCCTTTTCGCCCCATCCACCGTCCCGAAGAACCGCATTAAATCATTAATTGCCGCCGATGTTTCTACGAGTTTTTGAAGAATCGCGAAATCAAAGGATCGATGAGTTTGCCAAAAATCATTAACACAAGACATAACGGAACAAAGAGATCCAAGATTGATTATACGGCGACTAAGACCGCTGATGCCTTTTCGCCTCATCCTCCGTCCCGAAGAACCGCATTAAATCATTAATTGCCGCCGATGTTTCTCTGAGTTTTTGAAGAATCGCTAAATCAAAGGATCGATGTGTTTGTCAAAAATCATTAATACAAGAAATCACAGAACAAAGAGGTTCAAGATTGATACGGCGACTAAGACCGCTGATGCCTTTTCGCCTCATCCTCCGTCCCGAAGAACCGCATTGAAAAATCGATGAGCCCACTTATAGATCGGAAGTAAACTACGGAAGTACCGCGCGCTCCCCTCTTGTTTCGAACTCTCTCCAACAGAGTTTCGAACGAGCTCTCTCCAGTAGAGTGTGTTAACTTCGATCCGATCGAAAGGATTTCGAGTGTTATGCATCAATGTTAATGAGTCGGCGAGGCCACTCATCGCCCTCTTTCTCGCGATTCAACATTATACGACCACCATTTCGCTGCACGGCGCGTTCTTCCCTGGTGGCTCTTGCATCGCACGCCCCCCCGTTCTCCATCGAGTTCCCTCTTACCCCCTCTCAACCCTCTCCCGATTTCCCACGTTGGCACTCAAGTCCGGAGTAACTACTGTTTGCCCAAGTTCAAAGCTCGCGAACCGGAGGGACGGGTCTCAGATAAATGGGTTCGATGAATTTTCCCGCTCTCGTGCGGAGCGCTCGCGCCAAGGAGCATCGGGAAACTCTTCATCTCCGTCAGCTATTATATCGTCCCGAAGCGGGAGGATGACACACGGTGGCCCCCGGATGAATAGACGCCTGGACGAAGTTGCCACGAATGGAAACTATCAAGTGGCGAAGACGAAGGCTTACAGGGCGCTTTTATTCATCCAGTTGAAAATTTTAATTGCTTCCTCGGTGTATAGCCCTCAACCCAAAGGCTTCCGCTTCACAAGGCTTCATTACACTTTATATTTGTACGAAAAATCAATATTACATCGCTCCGCTACCTCTCCGCCGTCCTATAGCGCGTGTTCACTTTGCTTACAATTAAATTCTCTCCCGTGACATTCAATTCCATTAACTCGTACCGCGGTCGACCTACTTTGAATCTCAACAGTCCCCTATCGATCCGCTTTGCCTTTCGACCCCGATTCTCGGATAAAATTTTTTTTTATTCTGTACTGAAATCTGTGCTAGGCTTATGTGCGTGTAAAATACACGGTCGGGTATATTTCAACGTTGAAAATACCCGACCGACATGGGCGTGGTCACAGCGAGCATCACGTAGAAATATCTCCGGGGGCGTGCAGGCACCGGGGAGGAAAGGGGTTATATAGTGCGTGAGAGTGGAAGTTCGAGCGTCGAGAGAGCGTTGGCCAGTGTTCATTCTGTGCCTCCGCCTCGCCCCTCTCGACACCCGATCGAACGATATTTTCCAATTTCTCATAGCCGACGAGAAACCCGTCAGCGAGTTATCAACGGGAGAACAGAACACTCCGAGTGAACGAACGAGCGAGGGTAGCGGTGGCGGCGGCGGCTTTGTCGAGCCGTTTCTTCGGGGGTTGTTGAAGGTTCACGAGCAAAAGAGGCGGCCAATAACGCACTCTCCGGCTCGCTTCGCTTCACCATTACTTCTCGTTGTTCCTCCATTCGCCCACTTCGATCCAGAACCATTTCCTGGCTCACCTGCATGGAACGGAGAAAAAAAAAAAAGAACATCATCAATCATCTGCCTCTTAGAGTTGGTTCTTACGTCGCCGACCAAAAGTGTCCGGATTCACTCCTGATGGAAACCGACGAGATTGCACCTTTCCGCTATACCGGTAATGCGCAGGTGTGTCGTCCGGGGAGCGGTAAAACATAGTCTCTGCCAAATTGGTTCTATTGAACTTTGAGACAGCGTGGTCACGAAATCTGCTGGAAAGAGTTCTCTGACGTTTCTCTGATTTCCCTGAGAATTTCGGGTTTTCCCCAGACGTTTTTCTGACCGTGGTCGCCCTGTCGTATCTTGACTGGAGTCCTTGCGAGAACCCACGAGAGCTCTATCTATCGCGGCTGCAAAAGGATGCGCGTCTCACGAAAGGAAATATAATAAATCACAGGTGATGCGAGTGACAGAAAGATGCGATAGAATGATGAACGAGCATCAAATTTACTCGGCTGGTTTTCCCCATTCTCCTAGGAGCGTCGCGCATTCGGTGTCAGCTGTGAGAGCCCGGAGTTAGGTAAGTCTTATCATTCGTGGTTGGAGACACACAGCAGCTCCACCATTACGTTACATTGGTTCGAAGCTATTCGTGCAAGTGGAAGCATGTGATATTCTCACGGAAACATGCTCCGAGAAACTCTCGCCCGAGTGCGAAGTTTTCAATTTATATCTTGTCCAAACTTCGACTGCTATTATCATCATGTTGCATGTATGAAGGAGTGTTTCGCGGGTTTCGCGAGATTTTACACCGCTGTGCTTACCGCATCTCACGAAAAACGAGATTTTCAAACCGGAAGTGACGTATTTTGCTGTATGACTCCAATTCCAGCCGAGAAATGAGATTTTCAAACAGGAAGTGACGCACTTCCGGTGTGACGTCACTTCCGGCCGAAAAATGAATGTTTTTTTTTTTTCACACGACGATGGCGCACAACGCTCTTGTCCAACCAATTATTGTGCACAAAACGTTTAGTGAATGCGGTGAGATCTGGCGAATTGTTCTTACCGGGCGACTGGCATTTCACAGATTGTACCATTCCATAAATTTAATTGTGCAATCGGCAGTGAGTACCGGCACTCGCTTTATTCTGTCAGGAGTGCGAGCTTATTTACAATGCGTTTAACCTCGCCGTTTCCTCAATTCCATAGTTGAAGGTTCTGCCTTTGCATTACGTGGTATTTGTCGGGTAGTCGGGTGTTCCGTTTGGGGAAATGCTGCCGTTGCTGTAAACTCCAATTTCTCGGAGCCGATAGCGATGTGCGATGTGCGGTTAGTACTCGTCGGATGCCCGTCAGGTACTCGAGCAATTCCGCGCGGCAAACAAAGGGCCCCGGAGAGCGGGAGACCTTCGGCCTTGCAGAAACAGCAGCATTGCGACCACGACGCGGAGGAACAGTACAAAGGGAGAGTCGAACCGCGAAGCGATGCGATTTCTGCATGCAAACTCCACCCTCCCAGTCCCTTCCTCGCCCTTTCTCGCTCTGTGTCACCCTTGTCGTAGCCACGGCGCCAGAAGGTCTGGAATCAATCGGTCGTTCAGGATTTGCATGTACCAGGGGGGGGGGGGGGGGGGGGCTGTCGGGATATTTCCGGGACGGCACGATTATTCCATCCAAATCAGCGTTTTTCGAAAGCCGCTTGACAAAAAAAAAAAAAAAAAAAAAACAGACCACCCCGATTTTTTATGGTTTTATTTTAACACATATCTTTTTCTTTTCCAGTTGAAAAGTCCTTTAACCAAAAAGCCCTGAGGATATTCACCGATGCATCCACCCTGCCCTGCAGTATAAATGCAAACCGTTCGACCAATGGAAATATTCGTTCGAAAAGTCTCAATTAACGATTTTCATCGTTCACTCTGCCCGCCGCTCCCTCGTAAATTCGTCAGCGTATTTTTTTATTATTTTTATTCTCACTCTGCCGTGCGTTAGCCTCCTCTTTTTTTATTTTTTATTTTTTCTTCTTCGAGACTATTTTTCTACTTCACTCTAAAGCGTTCATTCTCTCTGTCTTCGCGGCGGCTCTGTCTACTCTTTCAGTTTCAAACACGCATTTTTATCACTCAGCCTCGCGCGATTTTCTATCGTTTCCCTACGGTTAACTTTCTTTTTCGTTTATTTTTCTCGTTTTTTTTTCTCGTTCTCTTCTGCACGTTCATATCCCCGTGCTTCCATATTCTTTTTCAATGCGAGGCAGTTCTCCCGGCAGCCAACAGTGACGAAACGAGTACGAGGCTCAAAGCGGATGAGGGGGCGGCGGCAGAGAGTGTGCGTTGGAAACGAACAAGAATGAGGCTCGGTATGGGACACGGCAATGGAGAACAGACACAGGAGGGAGCGAAAGAAAAAAAGTGAAAATAAAAAAAAAATAAATAAAAAAATAGAAAGAACCGAACCAGCCACCGACAGCAGACCAGTGGGAAATTGCGGGATCCCGAAGCCGCGACGTTATTTTCGCAGTTACGCTGTGCGGTGACCCAGTAACGGAATTAATTTCAACTTTCACGTTCTCCCCCTTTCGCTTTTGTAATCTAGCGATCGCGCGTGCGCTTCTTGCGCGGCCCTCCGCTTCCGGTACACGTATCCCGAGTTATTATGGGGTAAGGCGGACTACAGACCAGGGCTGTGTTCTCCAGACCGGGGCGTGTTTCCCTTTTTTTTTCGCTCTTACCGTGCGGTAATAGCGGACCATTTGATATCTCTTGTACGCCAGTGTCTGGGCAAAACTTTTTCCTCATCTCGTCAACCCCATTCTAATACCCCGCTCTGTATCCGGCCGTATCTCGTTTCACGGCAAGAAAGCCCTCGGAGCTTTCATTATCGTTCAACGAGACGAGAAGAATGACTTTATATGAGACCGTAACCGTTTGAGAGGAGGAACTTTTTCGCGTTATTGCGTTAGCCAATTCTTTTTGTCTCGTACTTTTCGCTCATCTCTCAACCGGCGCTCCCGCGCTCTCCCGTCATCGTTTCTATCCTCGGGGCCAACTTTGGCCGAGCCGAAACGAGTCATACGCGAGCGCGTGAAGAGTGCGGCAATTGAATGAAAACAAGTTGAACAATGCTCGACCATCGCTCCCGGCCGAGTATTATATTTCGTTCTGGATAAAAGTTTTGATGGGAAATCCTGTACGGCAGCTCGGGTGCTCGAACGTGCTCTCGACGAGTCGTGGCGAACCGGTGCTGCGATTTCGCAGTTTAACTGAAACACGAAGCTTCTTTGCGCGTGGCTGATGTTTTTTTTTTTTTTTTCTTTCATAACTGTACCTACGGAAAATCGAAGAATGAAGTTGCAGAAAGTTTCGCCGAAGGTGATAGATCGGTCGAGTGTATACCATTGAAAGCTGAGAAACTCGGCGCGTTGCAAAAAAAAAAAAAAAAAAACTCGAGGAGAGCGATATCGAAAGAAAATTGGTGATGTATGGCTGTACAAAGTCCCGGGGTGTTATTCTCAGCGAGGACAACTTGCAACCGGTGGAAAAACTATTTGATATATCGGGACGAAATTTGTACTCGGCGGTCGTTTCGTCACCCGTGGCTTCGGGGCGGGTCCACGATTTTGGCCATCCGAAGAGCGAGCCGGCGACGGGGAATCCCGCGCGATCGAATCAACCCGAAGACTTTGATGAATTTACATCGTGCGGAAAATAAAAAGGGAGGCTGCCCATCCGTCGTTGTCGTCGTCTTCGTCGTTCTAGTCTGCAGCGGGAAAAGAGTAATGAGCTCGGAGTGCCCCGGCACGAAAAGCTTCGAGAGGAGCACGTTGCATTTCAATGTAATAAAATGAACTTTTATCCAAGTAGGATGACGAAAAATAAAAGGCAAGATAAGAGCACGGAACGATAATTCATCCTGATGGAAAATTTCATTCAGAGTTAAATTTTTGTAGAGGTTTTTTTATTCTTTTTTTTTTCAATCGACCATACTACTCACTCGTCGACTTCAAAAATGTACCACTCAGAATGAATCCAGCGAATCTAACGAAATGAAACACGAAATCGAATAAAAATCGTCGTACCGGAAGCTGCACGAGCGTTACGTACTGCCTGCCATCATGCCGACCGCCGCCAGCACTGATCGCTGGTTTTCATCCTTTCGCGATATGAGAAAACGGATGCTCCCTGCTCCATCCCCTCATCCTCCTCCCGCCCCACCTCCGCCACCCCCGCGAATCTTCTGAGAAAGCTGTGCTTTATGGCCCGTTGCCGTGCCAAACGACGTTTAAAGATCGAGGAAACGTCCCGAGGCGGCATCCGCGTGCCATGTGCTTCCAGCTCCTTTCCATTTTTTTTTTTTTGTTTTTTTTTTGTGCCCGGTCGCGTCGAGCTGCTTACCTCCGGCTCTTCCTTTCGTACCTTCGGCACGTTGCCGACGCCGCTCCGAGAGGGGGAGAGGAACCGATCGAGCACGAATAACGAATGAATACCTAATGACATTTTACGATCCAATATGTGCGCCTTCCGGTATCAGATATATCAGCCAACAGCACCGGCAGCTCCATCTCCATCTATTTTTTTATCTTCTTTCATTCTTTCACTCGTTCACCCGTCGTCTGGGTGTTTATATCGCCAGATCTGCAGCTGATTCGCCTTTCACCCGTGAAGTACATTCGTCGGTTTTGTTTTACTACTTCGACTTCATCGTCTCCGTCGACACTTTGGTCACGCCTTTCCTCGGAGACTCTTGACACCTCGGGGTGTTGTTGAATCCTGCGAACGTGGTTTTATTAGACGAGTTCTTTTTTTTTTTTTGTCATTTACTCCTTCTTTCACATTTACCGTTAAATCTGATACAGATTTGGTTTTTTTTTTACGTTTGTTCAAATGTGTTGTTAATTGCTGTACCGAGTAGATTTTTATTAAACGGAAATTGGCGACAATGGGTGTTTGCATTTGTCAGGACTTCGACGTCGATCCAAAGCGATCAGCGAATAGGGATTTAATATGATAGAGCTTCGTGGGAGGTTTGTGTTCTATTCCATGGGCAAATTTTTTTTATTCGTTTTATCAATTTACGAGCGCTATTTCATTTTCGCATTTATCGCGTTCTCCGCGTCGATTCATCGTGGAAAAAGTAATTTGAATGAATATAAATAAAGCTGCGTGACGAGCGTTGTATGAATTTAGCGAGTAATATATTTTTTTTTTTCTCATCTCCGTGCTATCCACTTATTTGGCAAAACGATTGATTGACCGATAATCCGAGTCGACAACGGGGTGCCGCAAATTCATGCGAATTGGTAAACGGGCGGTCAAACCACGATGGGCACAGGGAAGAGAGGCGTCCCCCATTGCCGATTCCGGAAGCTCGTAAAATCCCGATAAAAGCAGGTTGTTGTTGACGATCTTGATAGACGCGATGTTTACGAGAACACTCGCGGCTCTCCCACTGTGCCTCGCCGGTTTTTCCTTTTTCCACCCATCCCCATCTATCCACCACCGGTACACCCCGATTTTTCACTTACTCCATTATTTTCCGTGGTATCCATTCTTTTCTTCGTCAAGAGTCTCAGCACTTCGGCACACTGCGAGTACACTTTTCCACTTCGCAGAGCATAATAACGATTAACACGGTACGGCAGTTCGAGGCAGTTGCTGCATCGTAAAATTTATGGAGCTCGGTGATCCCGCGACTGTCCTGCGTGGCAAGTCGTGACACGCGTATTTTTTTTTGTCTCGTTAATTTTTTTTTTTATTTTTTTTATTTTTTTTATTTTTATTTTTTTTATTTTTATTATTTTTTTTTTAATACTCCACCCGACGTTGGCGACATACACCTTTTATTTTACTGCTGACGAGAATTACGCGTTGTCACCCTGCGCGTTCCCGCAATGCCTTTTACACAGTCGTTACATTCAATGACAGTATTCTCGTCCGGATTTGTGACAAAAGCGTTTAAAAGCTGAAATAAAATACCATTCGAGTCGCACGTTGTTGGCTGCAAAACAAGTTTTCTTTTTTTTTTTTTTCGACTAGAAAGTGAGCATTTGGATGACATAATTTCGCATACGACATTTACGGTATTTGTAGTGCGGGCTGGTGCTGGAGCAGTCTACAATAATTTCTGGCAATGAATCTCAGAGTCGTAGATCTCGGGTGGATAGAGTGGAACCTCCTTGTATTAGCGGCAGAGAATCTTCGCCCTACCATCGTCCCAACTCTTTCTCTTGCCGCGGGGTTTTCGCAGCGCTGGCGTGCCGCAAAGAAAGTTTCTCGATAAATCTCGCGCTCTCAGCCATTGTCCGTCGGTCGCGAGCCGCGGGGTCGGAGGCCGCGGTGGCGTCGTTGTCCCGCGCACGTATGATATTCCGTGGGTTCGCAGAAATGCTTTTATATGCTCGGTCTCGAACAACGCACGGCTCTGAGGTATCGAATTCGGATACGAACACCGAGACGTATCCAATTTTTATCATCGCGTGGACGCGAGTCTGAATGAATGCGGAGAAAAATATGCGGAATATAACAAAAAATATAGGAAAACTATCAGATTACATTTTCCAACCGAAGGTCACGATATTCCCGGTATGACGTCTATTCCGGTAAAAAAAAACCATCATTTTCAAAGCGAAAGTGATGTTTTCTTATGCATGACAGACAGTCAGAATTCCACTGCAAGCCAAGTTTACAGTGGCAGGCTTTGGCTACTTAGTTCCAAGTCTCGATTGTAGACGATAAGACAGCATTGCATAACGTTCTCGTACGTAGGAGATCAACGGGGAGTTTTTGCGTACCAAATCCCAGGTGGTGGTTCGCTATCTGGCTGATGAGTGCCGTTTCCATCGAGCGTGCTTTTTTTTGGAAGCAAGAGGCATTTCGGATGCGAGCTAGGACTATTTGAAGTTGATTGAAGGTACGATAACAAAGTTTTGTGGACCATAGAAGGAACTAAAGGCCGTGTACCTTTAGTCAACGAGGAAACTAGGCTCCGAAGAAAAAGTGTACGATTCACGATTCATATGACAAACGGCAGTGACCAGTACGCGGTGAGATCTGACTATTACTATACCTTCACCACTCTCGTCTCATACTCAGAAAGTTCCATGCGACCCGCGCCGTTTTGTAAATCTCAAACTTTTATGATTTACTAACATGGCTATCGGGTCCTTCGTAATGCAGGTGTACGCCGATTGAATACAAATCGCGAAGAAACACATCAAACTTCGACGTGTAATTTCAAAACAATATAAAAAAGGTATAACTGCGCATAAACCGGAAACTTCGTTTCATCGGCGCCTCGCTGGGCTGCTAAAGGTGATAGACTGTCGTGGAAAATGATGGACGCGATGGAGCTAATAAGAACGAACAAAGCCCATATTCAGCGATAATATAGACTAGTTTGCCAGTCCAATAAAACGCTTACCGTGGAACGGAATAATGGATAACGGAAGTGAGTATCCCCTCGGCTGGTCGGCATACGTGGGTTCTGCAGTATGAATCTTGCAAATCCCTCCGGTATACCGTTAATATGCATCATAATTCCTGAAAGGTCGAGAACCCGTAAGGAATTCATTGGCAGAGGGATTCGCCCCGGTGGTCAGGGAAAGATAGACGTAATACCGAACATTCTCATACCTAGATGCTCCACGGTAGATTTCAGAATTGACCTCAGCCATATACCTATGAACGGATGCCGGACTAGTGGCTAAGGAGAACGTACAATGGGTAATGCTCGTTTGAATTTGGATCATGGAAATGTTCGGACATCACGTCAATCCCACCTTTATTCATAGTGATATCCATATAGCACCGCTATAGTGACGGAGAAAACACGCAGATCGGTGCGCATCCCAACTCTGTTGGCGATGCATTGCTACTTCTCGATACATTTGCAATGTTATTATGATTTTCAGTGAACATGTTCACTTGGGGAAAAAATTGAGAACTGTAGACAAGAATTACAATGGGGCTGGTTTTTTTCCAACATCGTTCGATCCTGCCGGTTTAATACGGCGAATGTTAATTACAGGAAAAAATGGACTTTATATCACGTCTCAATCCGACGAACCCACACAAACGAGACTTTGAATGCAATCAAGGACTTATGAATAATTCAATAAGAAAATAATTAAGACGGATAATGAAATTGCAGAGTTTATCAAAATTAATGAATATCAAAACGTCTAGAGGATGATGGGTTGTCTCGACACGTTCGAGGTAGTGACCGAGGACTCGCGGACCTATCTCACGGCATCAGACGTTAAATAGACATCATCGCGGCGTCTCCGCCGTTAATCTACATCCGAGCTTCATCCAACCCCTTAATAGCGCGTTAACCGAACGCGCGCACCGGCGAAGACCTCCTTCTCACGATAACTATTAAACATCGTAATCTTTATAAATAGTAGTTTAATAACGTCCGCAGGCTGATAGGGGTGCAAATGATGGGCGTTCGCCAGTTAATAAGCGTTTCGCCGCTCCACAGTTTACGATCGCCGGTTTCGTCCTCCTCGCAGGACTATACAATACTATACAATACTCAGAAAATTCCCTGATCTTACGACTTTTAATCTCTAACTCGTCCAGAAAAAAGTTCGCAAGAAGTTGAACTCTTAAAGCATTTAACGACGAGTAACTGGCGCCGCAAACTATATTCGTGTCATTAAAAATATTTCTCTTATACAATTTAATATCTATGCAAAGCGTATCAACTTCGAACGATCTGCAGTAGCAACTGAGCCTCAGGAAAGTCTTTGAAATATCCGACGTGCGTGGGATCACCGTGCGTATACGCAGGTTCAACATGCGAGGGTGAACCGGCCGCCTGGGCTTTACCGAGGCATCGTTAATATCGAATCTCTCGCCTATGGGGGGTACACAAGGGTGGCTGCAGCCTTATCGCCCTGACAACTTGCGTAATTCGTGTCGAATGCCCTAAGCGGACACGGCCGAACAATGTTCCCTGATCCTCGGCATATAATATCCGATCGAAATCGCTCCTTCTCACCTGAACCATGTGAGTCGTATACCTCCCCCGTGTATGGATAGTCAACATTGCCCGCTACATAGCAATGACGCAACAAAGGTCTACTTGCAGTTATGTCCACTACACGTACGCACCGCGCCCGTAACCACGGAATCACCAGAACTGATTGGTTAAGAGGAAACAATAATAATAATAATAATGATATATACATACATACATACATACATACATACATACATACATACATACATACATACATATATACATACATACAATACGCTGGAAAACAATAGACATATCTCTGAACCAAAATTACGACGAAACTCGCGCAAATTGTCGCTCCAACTTATTTTCCGGTACTTTTCGCGTATACGGTTTAACATAATAGAGCACCACGCGTTTATGCGCTGAAATTTCGTTATTCACGATGCGTGAAGCATACGACCTTCGTGCAGCGGGAAATTTCGATGTTGCGCATAGACATCCTTTCGTGGGCGCGAGGCACCTGGGCACTGTAAAGCCCGCCAGTGGGAACACACCGCCAGGCGTGGCACTTCCATCGCTACTTCTGCGCGCTATCGTCGGGCGGTACAAAAGTTTTTAGGTAATTGGAACGACGCAGCGCTCCGAGACTAACTCTATTCAGCGGGAGTTGCCGGGTTCTCTCTGCATCCCGTTGGTGTATTATATGGGGATAGGAACTGGGGAGGTCGAACGCTTGGGACGGTAAAGCACAGTGGCGTACGATGTTCCCAACTCGTTGTTTAAATTACAGAAACAAGAACAATAACAATTCCTATCGGCGGTAATACTAAATTGAACAACGGCCCAATCTTGTCGCGTTGCTTTCCATGGCGACTTCATTGGACTGCTACAGTACGGTCTCCCTAGTTAGGACGAAAGTTGTGATTAGGGTGGTCATTAACGTGAGGGAGTCACGAAAACAACGGCGGTACCCTTCAGTGTCCGAACGACCCGAATAGGGGCGCTGTAGGGAGACTGACCAGGCATCAATGAAGCAAATACATTCACCACTTTTACGAGGTTCGTTAAGCTGGCGAACCAAAATTGAGAAACAGAATTTAAAACAATTTTTCTTTGGCAGCAATGGGTCATATTGATGAGTTAAAATCACTTGTACGGACGACACGCTCTTCCGGTATTACCGAGTCGTCGAATATCGTAGCAGAGACCTTCATTTAAGGATTAGTGGTGTATTTTTGTTCAATGATAATGGGAGAAATTCGCAAGGGCCTGAACTAACGAGGAACTCTACTGTTCCATTGTTGAGCAAAATGTTGGCTGAAACACAGTTCGTTGGATAGCAGGGGGATACATGTATACACAGGAGTGTGTATTCTCGTAGGGACCCTAGAGGAGCGACCACAACCCCCTGAAAACTGACCGTGTTAGACAAAGCTTACTTAACTGGATTCCACGTTAAATACCGACTTTCATCTTAACCCCTCTGCCCGCGTGAGTGTCCCACTCTTCCCAGGTAATCGAATACAAAGTTTGTGAGAAACTGGCGATGCTGCTGCTGCTACCGCTGCTGGTGTGCTGTAACTGCTCACGGGGAAAGGGGTTGTCCACGAGCGTCGCTGGTCGTTCCGGCTCATTTTCATCTTCCATGTCCTCGTATTCTGCGAGCAGCTCCCAACAGCAATAACGCAATTTCCGAAGCAATTGCATAAAGAACAAAGGCAAAAAGCGGGAAAAAATACCGAGGCACGAAAATGATTTATTCAATAGTTTTCAGGTGTACTTCTCTATTTTGCGCTGGCGAACGTAATCATATGAATTGTGATCTCAAATTGGAATATCGGTCTTGTCGCTTGTATCGTTTTCGTCCTCATCATTCACGGCAAAAGTTTCGCACGTCAACGATCGCGTCTGTGAGAGAAGAACGATGGAGAGAGTAGTCCATAGCCACGATCAATGCCGGACCAAAGATCAATCGAGCGGAACTAACGTGTCGCAATTAAAAGTCAAAGCGTATTGCGAGCCTGGCGATAACGCCCGACAGCATATGGTGTCGATAACGTGAAGTTGCCCGCGTCATTGGGCCACCCGAAAGCCGGAAGCCATCGAGAGTGAGAGCGGCGCCGTGATATCGAGGGTAACGGAACATTCGCGAGATCGGAACAAGTCAAGTAGTACGAGTCGAGCGCAGGTGCGCCCTGGGGGGCCTTCTGTGCCACACCCCACACCGCTCCCAATCGCCCACAGCGGGCGTTCGGTCGCACGCTGCGTGAAACTCGCTCAACTTGCAACTATCAGGAGCGGGAAACGAGATAAGGACCGATGGCGAATGATGCATGGTCGGTGAGCGTAGTTTCCAATCGACATAAATCAGAAGCACGTCTGGTGGCGTCTGATTTCTAGTCGCGAGGCATCATCTGCGGTATATCCGGTGGTTCGGTCTCGATATCCTACCAGCGCGTGTGATATCGCCGAGTGAGAAATCCGGTGTTGGAGACGGGGAGAAGATAAACAATCGGATTGAGTATGCTTGGGCCGACTAACTTCCCGGACCAAAAACTGTGATGGCCTTAACGAATAGGGTATGAAAAGCAGTTCAAATCATTCGTCGCGACGAGGTCAATGCTGATCCCAGAAAAATGACCCATGATGCTTAGGGAAACCATAGAGCGGGCATTGAACTTCTCATGTACATCCCGCCACTGAAGTTCGGATTCCCTTGCCTATCTCGCTCTCACTCAACGTCGATTTGGCTCACAGACTATTTCGCCGAATCCCTTTACACATCTACGGCAATCGTCCGCGAAAGGGACATCAGAAACATTCATCGATAGGTACATAGATCGGGTCGCCGTCGTTCTTGGTCCGTTGACGCTCCATATCGCCGCTGGACTCGTACGGTCCACTTCGGTGACCAGGGATAGGATAGACCTATTCACTTGCCGGCATAATTTTGTCATGGCGATGCTAAGGTCATCCTACCAATCTAGCGCGGGAAGTGACTCAAAGCGCCACGCGACTGGAATGGAATTCGGGTGACTTTGATCACGCTTTATCTCGGACCGCACGCAGCGAGGTAAACCTACCCTGGACCCCAGGCCTTCTCATCCTCTGGCTTGGGGATGGACTCGAGCACGCGATAAGAGGCCCGGGTTACTCACTACCGAATCGTATGATACTGTGGGTACTTCAGCCGCGGATCGGATTGACAAAATCGATACGGAATTCGAGACACGTAGTGGACTACAGGATTTGGTCAGCGCTCTACCGAGTTAGGCTGATGCTCGGAGTCTCGACGATAAAGTTATCCGCGGACTAACTTGATTCACCCCTGTACGACCGATTCGTCCGTTTCACTCCTTCTACATTCTACGGTAGATGGCTATACATTACTACTACCCGGAACCCACTCTACGCGATTTATATGTGTGCGGTGTAGAGTAGCTCGAGCTAGCGACCCGCATTTCGACGAACTTTCGCCACCCAGAGTCAGTCTTTATTTTTGAGCATCCCCGTTTTCCCCGCCATCTCCTCTACTGGGGTGTTTGATACGAGTTTTTTTTTTTTTTATGTGGTGTACTTGCTGTGGTTGATAGATCAGAAGTTGCGACCAATCTCGGCATGTTCTACTCACCTGAAACAGAATTTAAAAAAATTGATTAGTTTTCGCAGATAGTGGAACGGATAGTGGAAGCGGTCGGTTTAAAATACAAGATGCTACCTTAGTCGAAGGATCCTGAAGAGGATCGATTACCTTAAACGATTGGCTACTAGACCACGTAATGGGAGACAGAGTTCAAAGTGGGACGATCCTACGTCCCGGCAGTACGATTAATTTTCATCTCGAAATGTTACACCACTCGTCGTCGAGTTGGCCCGAGTGCCACGTCAACGGGAAATTGTGTAACTTTAGTACAAAGAAAATACGAGACGTTCGAAACAAAGGGAACGCATCGTAGAAAGAACCGAAAAGAAATAAGAAGAGAAAAACAAAGCGGGGAGGAAGAACAAGTACGATGAACCGGAGTAAACGGAGCGAAAGAAGAAGAAGAATGGGCTTGAAGAATGAGGATGAGGAGACGGAAACTGTGAAGAAAACAGCCAGGAGTGTTAGGTGGGAACAAATTTTATTACAGCCTTCGTGAAGTACGAGTATCGGAGCGCGTTGGCGCCTGTGAATTTGTCCAATAACGCGGACAATTTATTTCGCGGCTCCTCGAGCGAAAGACGTCGTAGTCGTCGCCTCGCAATACGAAACGGCGCGAGAGAGATCAAGAAGGGACAAGACGAGAGTGGAGAAGAAAGAAAGGAAGAATCTATGAAGGTGCAATGGCAAGAGCTATTGTACGTAGAATACTATAGCGTCGTTGAATGAAGCGACTCTTACCGACCCCACGAAAGACTACTTGGGTAGGACCGATGTCTCTCATTTGTCCCGAAAGCGTTCGAGCGAAAGTGCCCACTGAGAATCATTTGACTGGGAGTGTTTCCTTTATGCCGGGTCTTGTGTTAGCGGTGTATTTTGAGTCTTATACATTATAGCGTTGTGGGTGCAAGTTTATTGCGCCGAGAATGCAATCGTGTCAACTAGGATGCTGCGCTGCTCCGGAAGTTACCAACTAGTGGCGTAAGTGTACTTGCCTACTGATTTTCATTGCGATTTCTTGGTAGCACTCTTGCCGGGAACAGGTCGAGCCTTTGACTCGTGAACATTCCGGAAGTATATATTTTTAAAAGTACAGACGGCCCTTGATGCGCAAATGTAAATGAATAATTCTCTTTCCCATTTCGCTGTATCATTAACAAAAAGTTTTGATGAGTGTTTCGTGTTACTCCATGATGAATACTGTTCCGTATTCTATGTAGATTCCTGCGATGGAATGAAAACCGTGTCCGGGAAACTTGTCTGCTTTTATATTTAATGAGCAGCAGTGGCTCGGGCGCTTCGCGGCCTCGCTATGGACTATGAAATTTAGAAATCGGAGATATATATTTGCGGATATTTACCGGAATTACGTGACTTTTGGTCGGAAAATGAATTTAACTCAATAACAGCATCCGTGTTATTGAGATTTTTCTCAATCAACGCATTTGCGATAATAAAAAAAGCGGACTCGCAAAACAGTGAAATGAACTTTCAAACTAATGACTCGAAAGATCATATCCGGAGGCCATTAAGGATAAAAAAAAAAAAGAAAACTGAAATCGTTGAAAGTAATCGATCGGGGTTTACGCCACAACGGGTTCCGCGAGATAGTTAGAACGGATCAATGACAAAGAGAGCTCCATTTCAGACTTGTTAATTCAGCAGGTCCACAGTGTTATCGTTAACTCTCCATCGAGGCACGGTCTGGCCGAGGGTCGGCAAGCGAACTTCGTGAAAATGGTAATGCGACCCTTTCAGTGCCGTATTCGTTATCTTCGAAATTTCATCCCCTTCAGTTAGCAGGATATCTCGCCGCGTCTCTGCTCGTAGCTCCTTTCACCTCCTTTGCTTCTTTCTCTGTCACGCATATATCTAACATTTTCAGCACGACATTTCTCGTATACCTCTGAACGATCCTTTCGTAAGGTTCAACGACGACTGTGCACTACCGGGTTGTCTTATGGCCCACTATACGCCGTCGTCCCTGTACCTATACCCCGTTTCACTTGCCTTTCTCGGGATTTAACGTCTCCGGGTTAGGAAGTACGAACGGCGCTCGACTGGAGAATAAACGAGCGCGCTCTGCCCGCGATACATTTCGAATGAATTTCAGGAAGAGGATATAGCGCGTCGCCCGTGGCTTTTATGACTTACAAATCTATTTAACGGTGAAGGGCGGTTCGCTTGTTCATAGGCGCGCATGTGCCCCACGGTTGAGACGCGACAGCTCCTACGGGGATAACGCATGGAAATACTGGTCTCTATTGTCATTTTTGGAGCCACAATAGATCACACGAATTTAATAACCAGACGCATGAAGGGAAAATCTAGAAATACGAGCTTGTCTCCCGTCCGCATTGTGCGTTTCCTTGATTAACTTTCTCCGAGAGTATTCACAGATTATTCGTTCCTGTAAAGCTCTATGCATTTGTGAAGCTCAGTTCTTCCTGCTCTAAAACAAGACGGCTTTGCGTTACCTTCATTAAACCAGATGACAAGTGTCCAAACGCTATAAAACAACGCGTATAAAATAGTGAGTTCTCCAAAATCTAATGATTTAGTATAATATCTACTAATGGTACTTGTGATATCGAGAACGAATAAAGCGTCGTTGAATCAAAGTTCTCCAAGCCTCATGGTCTCCTGTGGTTTGATATCTAAACCGTAGATCTCACTCGCCCGTCGTTTTCGCGACTCAAAGACAGAATCAAACGGCACCTCTTCCGCATTCACTCTGGCCACTGCTCCCTGGACGACACATCAGTGCTAAGTGTATTCGTCCGTAAACTGCGCACGCCGGCTTCCAGCGGAGTTGGGATAGTCGACCAGACCACGAACTTTGGTTCGTGGACCGACGGAAGCTTTGACTACCACAGGGACCTCTTATTTATAGTGTCCTTCCTTTGGGATTGCGAGGGGATATTTAGTGCCCAAAGTGGACCCGAACTTTGAATGCTCCACATGCCTGGGAATCCGACTCGGTAGTCTGCCGCTCTGTCTAGAATTCAATTGAAGATCCGACGTGGTACTTGAACCGGTTGCTAAAACCGAACACATTCTAAGTTTAAACCGAACGTACGAACTCACGAAGGTAGGGAGGCAAGTTAGGTATTAAATTTGATCACACTTTGTCCCTTTAATTTCAAGCTCCTTTTCCACAACGTCGTCCGTATCTGTTATCAGTTCCATTTGTCCTTCGATAGGTTCATCATTTACTTGAAGTAGCCTATCGAAGTTTGGCTCGGTTGTTCTTGGAGAGACTGCAGAATAGAGCGAAGCTAAAACAATACAGACGAAGATTCGCCAAGGGGGAGTTTGACGAATGTCGACCGAGTTATTAGGCTCCGATTGCTTCGGGAAGCTTTGAAAGCCCGGCGGCGGCGACGGTCTGCTGTGAGCTCAAACCAACGGGTATACAGCTATAGAGTAAACCGGAGGAGGAATTCAAGAGGGAGGAAGGAATAGGATTTGTTTGGGCGGTTATCCCGCAGGAATGATACCGGCTGGAACAGGATCGCGCAAAAGCTAGCCAGTTCAGCAAGCTAGCTGCTCAGCAGAGCTTCTGTGTGAAAAGCGACGAGCATGCTCGGCGTGGTTACGAATAGAGGCGAAGGAAGAAGCCGTCGGGTAGGTTGAAAAGTGGAGGATGAGAAGGGGACGGGTCGAGTAGAACTCCGGAGACCCGCAGTCAGGAAGCGAATGCTTCAAATTGAGGAAATGTCTCACAGAGGAAATGACTTCTGCCGTAATTTCGTGGAAAACCTACGAAGCGTTCGAATGTCGTTAGGAACATCGTACTCGTTTATTTTCGTTCGCCTCCCGTCCGCACTCTCTCACCACCACCACGATCTTTTCTGCGACGTTGTGGCGGGACGTCGAAAGTACAGAACTGGACTCTTCTTTTCCCTCGGTTTCTCCCCCGTCCTGTCCCCCTACCGCTGCCGGTCGTCGCCACTCGTTCCGTCGTTTCGCAATCTCGTTTCCATGATTTCATCACCGAAAGCTATATAAAATTCGCAAATATTCACCCCGGCACGGTGACTAGTCGTCAAACAGTTTGCGTTAATGGCGGGGCCACGGAATCTCGTTAGCACGACGGAAATTCGAACGCCTGCTGTTCTACCATATTAGGTATATTGTGTATTCGGTTCTGTTTCTCGTAGTTCTGGTGAGCGCGTGGCAAATAACGAAATTGGCCAGATCGTTGTAGGCGAGGTAGCCTTACCATCTCCGAATGAGTCTACATTAGACAGACAGAGGTAGAATTGTTGTCTTATGGGAAGCTTTTGCTGTGTAGAAAATCTGGCGCATAGACGGTGTCGTGTGATGCGATTTGTTTTGCCCCTAATTCTTTGAATGAACGAAATTCCGTACCGTCTGAAGGTATGCTCAGCGAATCGGGAAAAGCTCGAGAAAGAAAGGCAGAAGGGAGACCGGTAAGGTTTTATCATTCATGCACAAGAAGTATTCTCGCTGGTTTCCTCAGGCGCGCACGATGCCAAGGTATAGAGACTTTTGCTAGGAAGAGGGGTATCTCAGGCCTTTTGGTCGTTAGTCACGTTGCCATAAGAAAAGCTGGGGAAGCACTCAAATATGCAGTCCTCGAGGGTACGGCGACGAGAACTCGCGTGGCACGTTATAAACCCCTAAGATATAAAGGCGCAGTGGGTGCTGGAGTGAGCAAGGAAGACGGTACGAAGCCCGCGGTTCGAGAGTACTGGCACGGGTTGACTTAATGACAGAAATATTGTTTGCATAGCAAATGCTGATTAATATTGGATGTAAGCTCCAGAGAATGGAAATCCGCGATGTGCGAAAGAACTGAAAAAGGCAAAAAATGAAATACGTAATGGGGTAGGAACGCATAATTTTTTCTATGAAAATGCATTTCATCTTCACAAATCGACCATCAATGAAACTACCTTGTAGAATATCTGACGGTCACGAAAAACGGAGATTGTTTTTTTTCGTCTCAAATTCACAAAGATCTGTGCACCACTTTGCTGTTCGAAACGCGAAGAGCCCCGTTTCCAGGACCGAAAAAACGCCCAAAATCCTCCTGAAAAAGACCGGCACGGCGGCAGTTCTGGGAGGGTTGTTGTTTGGATTACCGAACAGCCAACCTCGTCCCAATGAGAGGCAGTCCCAAACGACTTTGTCTTTCAGCCAATCCCTATTTTGTTGCATAAACGATGAGGTACAATTTTTTTTTCGTTCAACACAACAAAGGCTCTTGAACCTCGATGTATGGGCTAGGATGAACCAAGTCTAGCGAAGAATAAATTGGCCTATTAAGTTTGATATCCACGTTTATGAGATCGTTCAATTGGTATTCTTTCCTTGCTTCACGCCCTTCTCGTGGAACGCACGAGCGAGGAAAGAATTGGATGGCTCAGGCAAGGAGCGGAAGACTGAATATTTACGAATGCATTCTTGTCGTGTTATGAAAAACTGAGATATTTGATATAGAAGTACACGTGGAGAGATTCGTTTCCTTGTTCATCCCTTCAGCGCCGTTTTCCGACAAGAACCAGGAATGGCATTCCGAAGACGATGAACAATACTCCACGCAGATGTGCCCATACGTTTTCCTACAATGGATGTCACGTCTTCCGGGCGAGTGGAAGGAGCCTCTCTTCTCCCGATATTCGAGCTATTTTTACTCATCATATCTTTCAACGACGACTACAGAAAAAGTCACGAATACGACGTGCATGTTAATCTTTGTCCCGGGTTTCCCGATATCGGGGTAAGAATACGGCCAAGTGTGTCAACATGCATCGGGAATGATTCTTGATTGACAAATCGCTCAAGCTGAGCGAACTCTGGGACATTTATTTGTGTTTGAGAGGAAATTACGGAAAAAGAAGTAGGAAGAACGAATATATCCACGATAATTCGGAAATGTAAAAGCAAAATCCTGGAGAGCGCGCGAATTTTTATTCAGAACATATACCCTCATGCTTCCGGATCTTTCTTTCTCCACCGCCAGAGGGAAAGCTTGAAAGTTGTTGATCCGGTCTGCGGGACTGCCTTTGTAACAAAACATAATGGCTGCACGGGGCTACGTGTAGGGTCATGAAGCAATGTGTAGTTGTCACAGAGGTCTCTCGCACTTCGCAGTTCTCGGGTGAATGGAGATGATTGAGTGGCTTTATATTTGCCGAGGCAAAAAGTATCTGAACCGATGCATTACCGGGGAAAAAAGCTCGCCGGAACAGTGTTAATGGAGAATCACGGACACCGGTCGGGAGGCGCGGAGGGATCCGTCACAGTCTTGTATCCACCGCGACCATACACCGCTACTAACGATTCTTTACCCTTTGCCACCCCAAGAAGGCAAAAGCAATGGCAAAACGTAGTGGCAAGAGGGGATGATAAAATGGAGTGAATGCACCGTGGTTGGCCCGGAATGAATGGGGCTCGTTAGAGCTCTCATTATCATGCAAAGTGGACGCGAAAACTGTCCCGTTCCGAGAAGAACTCTATCTATCTGCACGCCCCGCGAACGGGTGCTCTCTCGATTCGTTACTCGGTTTTACAGACCCCCCCTCCCCTCCAAATGTTCGCGGATACCGATACATTTTATCTTTCCTTTTTTGTCCGCTCGTTTCTCTGGTAAAGTCGGTGGTGAGGGAGACCTCTATATTTTTCTCCATTTCCGTCGCCACCTCGCGATGCAACGAGATGGAAACGACCGTCAGCCGGAACAGAGGTGTTCCGCGAGTACCGCAAGCGCTCTTTGGTTTATAGCAGTGTTTCCTGTACGCAGTAAATGTTCGGATTCTGATAGCATAACTAATAATTCGCTTATTAATTTATTAATAATGGAACGCATACCTGATCCGTTATACGTCCCTTCCGGCAACTCCGTCCGGTTAATTAATGTTAATAAACCCGACGGATATTCGCAATTCATATCGACAATTCGAGTAATTACATTGGTTCCGTTAGCAGGAGGCAATGGTATCAGCAAGCATTTAATAATTGTGTCAATAGTATTATTAATTATTGTTTCCACCGATATAATAGTTTGTGTGTATTGGTTTTACCGCACCGTCAACCTTCGACGTTCAATATCGATAAATCGAATTTCCACGTACGTAATCCACGTACCCGGTGACTTCCGACGCGTCAAAATTGAATGAAATTCCGTTCACCCGTGGACAAGCGGTGAAAGGCGACCACGACTGAAAGGAACGATTTGTCAAGGGATTCAGCGTCAAAGCGATGAAAGGAGGACGACGTTCGAGCGAAAGTGACGCTTTCTTGGCATCAACCGCCCCTTACCTATGAAAATGTATCGCATACATAATACGTATCGACGAGGACACGAGCGGAGCTCAATATCCGTCGGATCAAATTTTCAAAATGTGAATCACCGTGCAGGAGGGCATCGGATGCTCAAATCCGAAAGAGCACCCTTTTCGGACGCTGGAAGCTCTCGGGCCCGTATAATTTTATGCGCGTCACCCGGTTTGATGAAAGTTCGCAGGGACGAGAGAGCTGGAAGGGTTTGAGCAATATCAGCGACCCTTTCGCCGAGAGACATGATCCGTAATTTGTTTACCGTCAAACAGCCTTTGCTCTCGGTTGTTTTTCCTCGGCTACACCAAGTGCCTCACCTGCACACCGCACTCTTATTTTTTTCAGTGCAATACCCGTTAATGTTGTTCGAAACTTGAGTGGGTTTGAAGCTTCAATGGGATATCAAATGGCTTTCGTACATTACACCGTAGACTCTCCGTCTCCAGGTATGCACAATTTTTTCGAAATCATTGCCTTCGCGTTGACTCCGTGTGAAGCGTCCTATATAAGCCAGGTTACGAAGATGCATAATATATTCATTACACCGGAGCGCCCGTGGAAGCAGCGTCATAAATATAAAAATATATCTGACTCGAGAATCACCGAAATGAAAGGAACCAGATAGAACCCTTCGTATCGGAAAGCGGAAGAGTGATACACCCCCACTGAATCATGAAGCCTTTTAGCTTCAACCGTTCGCCATTGAGCTTCAAGCCCCGAACGGGCTTGAAACGGGTGGTATAGCAATATCTCGTATTCCTTCGTCCTTAATCCTGGGCTTCTTGACTTCAGAAACGGCGGTAAGACGAAACTCTTGATTCTTCCTACAAGAGGCGCTTTCTTCCTTGCACTACTCCGATATATATATATATATATATATATATCCATCATCTCGAAGGTAGTATAAAAGACACAAGAAAGCTTATAGCTCCGGATATCCGTTCGGATAGAGGAAGCTCTGTCCTGTCGATCAAAACCTAAGAGCTGCAAAGTTCAAAGACGAATAAATTTACTTGTTTATTTGCACGAAAAAGGGTTCGATCTTTGAAGCCACTTTAGAACTTTTCACCGCTGCAAATTGTTGCTATCCGAGATAATTTTCTTAATTATCGCTGGTTGATTAAAAATTTTAAACTTTCTACCGTCATGACAGCGCATCTCTGGTAACGTTTCAGTCTACTTTTGAAATTGTTCACAAAGCATGAAATTAGCTGCTTCAGTCGAGGGCGGTTTATTGTTCCGTTTTAGTACATTATGCTGAAATTTTAGTTGGTTATCGTCGACGAACCATTGTCACAGGATCTCATTAATAGTTTTGCCGTAGCCCGGTAACACAGACGTCGAGGCGTTGTCTGACAAGACTGACGAGTAAAGGTGCGTCACGGAAATGAGATGCGGGTTAATTACATAGGTCGAGGGAGTCTCGTCGCCGACCAAGTTCGTCTGGATGTAACTTGAAGCTACCGTGATGCAGATGCGCACCCGGATGCGGCGCACGTTCGGCGAATTTATGTCGGTAAATCCACGATCATTCTTCTTTTCAATCCGGTAAAATATGGATCTGTTTGTCGTAGCTTCCCGTGCCATCTACAGGGCGTCGGGCAATCCATAATCAAATTGCATGCAGTACGTTTGTGCCAAATCCTCGGTCTCTCCACTTTTTCCTGGTTATTTGTCAACGTTCGGTCAAATAAATTTTCTCCGCTGTTCGGCATATAAATAGTCCTCCGGCGGATTTTGTACGTGTGGTTCACGAGTGGTCATTAATTGTCAGTATCAAAGATTTTTTTATTCTAAAAATAAATCCTCTCATGATCGTCGGCTCTCACATCAGCGGAACACTTCGAACGGTAACCGGAAGTGCATGACGTCGTTTCCTCGGTACTCTTAACTTCGCACCGTTCGCCGTTCCACATTCGGTCCCTTTTATTTTTTATCATTACAAAAAAAGGAAGGAAAGGGGCCGCGTAGCGAAATGAGAAAAATAGTGTCGGTGCCGAAGCGCGAGAGGCGCGGAGAGTGCAGGAATGATGAGACAGAGGAAAAGCAGAGACAGAATTATGGATGACGAGAGAAAAGATGAAAGCAAAAAAAAAATCTGCCACGCTTCACAGCGCTCAGCCAGTGGAGCCATGTGAGTTCGGGGAAGGACGGAAGGGACGAATTGAAGTAGCAAGGGGAGGTGGTTGAAGGGTTGGTACATTGAAGCAGCGCCCAAGCCGCCCGACGGAGCTTTATTATTGTTATTCGCGGTTTTGTAGCGTCATAACCAGACGAGCGGAGACGCTGCTGTGAAGAAAAAAAAACAAAAAAACCAGAACAAAACAAAACAGGGGACAGATACACAGAAACGGACAAGCGAGGGATGTATAGGAAGCAGCAGCGCGTATGCAGTGACCTCAAACTTTTTTAGTCGTCTATTACTACGTGGTGCAATTAAAGCCGCCATTACGAGCTGCGGACCAAGGGGGTAGGTTATTCTGGTGGCCGGCTTTGCCGGGAGTTCTTTTGTATGTACCGAGCTATATTCCAAATGCATTGTGTGTGCGTGTGTGCTGTGTGCGCGGGAGTTGGTCACCGGTAGAAGAAAAAGAAGAAGAAAAAAAACATTGAGATTTCTCTTTGTCGTCCAGCAGCGGGAAAGGAAGAGACGATGGCAAACCGCCTGCAGGACATTTGACGTCGTCAGAGAGTTTATGAATATCAGCGAAAAGTTTTCATCTTTCTTACTTCATGTGCATTCATTGTCTCTTCGGTTTAGGATCGGCCAGGCATGAAGATCTTTAGTGTGAAAGAGGAAACGCGCGCCGGTTCGATGATGAAAATGTGCAGCTGCACCGAAGATTGTTGGCTATCGACGTTCTCCATGGGCGAGAAGGGCGGACCGGGGCAAGGAGGATGAGCGATGCCAATTTGACGGAATTAGGGACGCGGATATAGTCTATAAATATATATATAGATGTATATCCAGAGAGAGGATATTGCTGGGACTCATACATGTATATGGTACGGTATTGGATGTGGGTTTAGCACAGTTGTATATACGAAGCCTGTCGGTAGAGTACGCCGGGATCTTCAGCACCTTCGTTGGCTGGGGCCAATGTCGTTTCCCAAGAACTCGTCGACCGAGAGCGAACCAGGTTCGATATAGCTAGCGCAGAAGATGGAGGATGGCCGAGTGGCAATTTACAGCGCAACCTCCATTTCTCGACCATTGCTTCGACTTGCGCGGCGATCAAGATCCGGTCAACTACCTTCGAGACGTCGGCACATGAGACGGGGAAAGTGTGGTTTATTAATTACAATCTTTGAACAGTAAATCAGGCAATGTAATTAGATTTTACCGATCCTCGCTGGTACGTCTGCGTCTTTGTAACACGCAAACGGAAGATTCCTTGTGCCATGAGAATTCATGGTTGGTGCAGGAAAGATTGAAATTAGAGCAGGGGAGTGGAAATCGGCGGGCGAAAGGAACGGGGGGCGGAGATGTCGGGAAAGTGGAACTCGGGAATCCCCTTTCAGTTCGTCGCTTTCTCATTCATAAAAGCAGCGGGGTAGAGGGTACTCACTCTCTGCTTCCTCCTATCTACCGATGAGTTTCTGCAATTCAAATCTCGGTCTAAACGAACCAACGGAGGAAGGATGCTCGACAGTGCATGTATGCATGCATATACCACGTTATGTAGTATATATTCTATATAACAAAATCCAGCATCGACTTTCGACAGCTTTTATCGTTTCCGGAGACGTAAACCTCGTTTCAACATTACATATTATTCGATCAAGATATCTCTCCACCGAGCGCCTTGTGTATCCGCTGAAAAGAAGAATTAAATCGGCTTCTCTATATCTATTTATATTCATTAAAGAATAAAAATGTTCTTTCTCTTCAAGCATGCACTTTGCCCGATACGAAACTCGCTCGTTCTCTATGTTAATAATTCTCATAACTAAATTATGAAATTGCGCTTTGAAGTACCTTGGCAAACCCGATTGAAAGTTCCCGACTACGAAAGCTTGAACCCTACCCATAGAAACATTTTAAAAACCAATTTTTAATGCAGAGAGAAAATGAAAATTTAAATTTGTAGTACCCAATAAAAAAAAAATTTGGCCTCAGAAATTGTCGCAGTTCCCATTGGTTCATGTAACCGTTAACACACGGGACAGTTTTCCCGTTTCCGTTCCCTACCGATGTTTGAAGAATTAGTGCGATTCTCTGGATAATGATGAAAGTTGGTGGATTCCGGGATGGGATACGAAAGCGTGTCCGCGGTACCGAGGCGTATACGCAACACCGGACGGTGCTCGTTGTTCTCTCGTCATCGACACGGTAGTTTGATGCTGATAATTAAGTTGCCCTCGACTCGATTATAATGACGTAGTAGACGGCGGGATCAAAGACGAGCCTGGGGGCTCCGGCGACGGGTTTGCCTTGCGAAGACGCACTCGAACATCCGGGCTTGCTGCATCTCGGGGTCCTCGTTCTCCAAGGTTTCCAAGGTGTCGGACTCAAAGGAACGATGGGAAACCTTCCCTTGCCCACGGAGACATCATCGCTTGGCGCGTTCTCCGAACGCTCGAATTCTCCTCAACTAAACTATCCCGATTCAATCTTCGTTACCGTGATTCATCGCCGCGAACGAATTTCCGGCCATTTTGTACTGCAGACCCATTTTCCACCGGGACAACGTTTGTCCAATTAGGGATGAGCACAGAATCGAATCGCATGGATGCATCCATTGGGATCGCATCGACGCGCCAATAACTTAAGCGTCGAGACGGTAAAGTAATACTTCAACTGGAATTTATTTTAGTGTGAAAGTAACACGTCCGATAATAAGAACGGCAAGACCTCCAGAGATTTCCTGAGTGGCTGTGGAGCCAATTTTCAGCGATAAAATAATCGACTCTCGCCGGGTCGCGGCACGAAAGAGCGGTTCATACGTCAGGAGCCACGAGAACCGCGGTATAAGCCGCTGGGACATTGCAAGACGGATAGTCGAGAGGTCGGGGGTTGGGTGCCATAGCTTCCTGAGCACGGTATAAATCCGTACTTGGTACGGAGACTGCAAAAAGCTGTGTTGCGCTGATATAAAATCATTTGACGAAGATGGATCGTGCACTCGCCGCAATAGAGGAGTGACTCCAGGATGGCGGGACGATGTAAAGGCGTGCTCCAAGTCCCCTCAGGACATCGGTGCTGCTCACCACCGGAATACACATTCCTCGATGTGTCTAACCGTAATCCTCAGGATAAGGGTTTCGAATTTTGTACGTCGGCTGGAAATGTTGTACCACACAGGTGGAAGCAATTTTACAGCTATAACCTAGGTGGGATTCTGTCGTAACTGGAAATGAGTCTGATAAATTATTGAAACCCCACTCAAATCGGAAATGACATTACAGAGAAAATTTGTTATGTTTCCCTGGAATGTATCTCCAGTGCAGCCGGGGATAAAAGCGTATGAATTGAGGAACATAGGAAAATGGGTGAAAGAACGTGTGTGATACATCTCAAACGTATTTGACGTGGAGCCGAGGCAGATTCATGGTCTTCGAATAATATTCGCAGACCGTTGGCAAACGATTTATTTTCGCAATGACAAATACGCCGTGGTCAAGAAAATCGATTCGCAATTCGTAACCGATAGCGGCGCCGAATCAGTTTCAATCTATTTAAAGTTCCGTATCGGATTTCTTTATTTTTCTTCAGTCCACCGGCGGCGTCGATACCTCGCTCGTTATTCCACAGTTGGTTCACTGCATAGAATCTCAGCTCGACCCTCTCGACCCGGAACTTCGAATGCACACGTACACTCTCATTCAATAACCCATCCTGCACCTTGGTAGCTATTCGCGACCGGGTCAGATGCAAACATAGAAGCATGGAAGTATTGTTTGCTGGTAGGAGATGCCAGGGTGTGCGGCTCTTATATCCCTTCGTTCCGTGGTCCGCCTTCGTAATTTCCACTGGTCTGATGGATATAAATGTATGTATACGTTGAAAAGCCTTGCTCCACCTCGAAAACGGGGGAATATATGGAATAGGTTTGATATAGGCTATCGAGGTCGCCAACCCCGCCGTTTTCACCGGGGTGTGCCACTTCCCATCCAAGCTCTTCCCCCTGACGAGCCAACTCCCCAAAACATCGACCTCTATTTTCGGATAACTATCCTGCTCATCGGCGCAATATCGTACCCGTGACGGGATACTGTATGAATAAACGGGTATTCTATTTATACGAGGTATCAACCATCACGATACTATCGGATAGGAACATCGATGCCGCCAGGACTTTTCGATAGTCAGGATGATGCTACCATGGCACATTGAAAAAATGAAAAAAAAGACCGTTTCATATTTATTTTCACGCGAGTGTTGACATCAATTACTCGACGAAATGGATCCATAATAGAACGTTGAAATTCGCGCGCAAAGCCAGATGAAGATAAAGCTGTATCAATCATCATCCATCACTTGCTCATCTATCTGCTTCAAAAGCCTTTCCGCTCTATCTTTCCCGACCCGTGCAACACCCTGCGTGCCTACTGTCGGGGATCGTTCCCTCCAATCTGTACTTGTCAATGACTCTCAACGTTAATCTTTTTTGTTCTGTCATGACGCGTGGACTTTGCCAAGGTTCGTTCGGATCGATCGAAATCAACGGAGGCCGATCGTAAGGTCCTAGCGATGAAAATACTACAAAAATTTGCTGGTACTGGAGTCCTACCGTACATACAACCGGAGAATGTTCTGTAATGAAACGTTGGGACAACCAGCCGCACGATTATGCCGTAGAGTGCTGCAACACTCTGCCCGGCTCGGCTCTAAAGACGTCATTAACGAGGCCCCAATTAACTTATGCTTTCTCCACTCGGCTCCCGTCGCCACCGGTTCTTCCCAGTCTGTGTAAGTTACCCGGAAGATGCTGGAGTTTCTCTGTGGGTTGAGCGGACCCTGGCCTCTTCTGTTTTGAGAGCGACTCAATTGTCTCGTCACCGAGGGAAATGCGCCTTCCGCGACTATCTTAACTGGAGAAATGGGAGTGGGTCTCCCGATAACTCCTGCAAAGAGTGAACTCGATGCAACGACGACCAGCCGGGTTTTCTCTGTCGGTGCCGGCGACGTCGTCCTCCATTGTATCCCGGAATGGCATTACTCCGCTAAGGGAGGACTTTCCTCGGCAACCCGCAAAAGCCTTTCGATCTCAAGCTCCCTCTCTTATATACCCTTATTTTCTCTATTATTTTCTCCGTTTATCTAGGCCGGGGCTTCGAACGAAAAGTGTCTGCCACGGCTTGAAAGTTTAAAATCTCCGGCTACACGCTACCTACGGATGCTTCTTTGCCGGAGATCTGGGTGTGACTGCGCCACAAGAGGATCTACGTCGTCTGTCGCGGGCTACAGGTATAACGGTGAAAATGGACAGACAGCGAGTGAATGCGTGCATATAGCACCGCTATCTCGCACTATACCAGTCCCAAGATTCCACAGGCTCCCGTGTCGTAGTTGTAACGCAGGATTTTTCGGTTCCGGTCTGTTTTATCAGCTTTCCTTTTTACCAATGCTTCTCTTCAGAAGCTACCAACTAGTTGCTACCTTTTACCAACTGGTTAAAGAACCCAGTCAATTCTCACCTGCAACATTCATCTGTAAATTACTTCGTCAAATGAGACTCAGACTTTGTTGTCGATAGATGCTTCTTTCGGCCTACACGAAAAGTGATTTGCCTCGAGGAATCATACAGAAGCTCCTTCAAGTATCCTTGACACATCTTATTATTAATACAGGCAAAATGCGCCGTGAAACCGCTCAAGAGCAGCGAGATCCGGAAATTCCAATGGATACTGCTATCCGACTTCGTAGACTCGGTGAAACGAGAAGTGACGCTATCGCGGGTGACGTTTGGGAACTTCTTACAAGCGATACCAGAGTTGGATCCGTGAAACCCTCCATCAATCGCGGCACCGTCACGTCGTTGCATGAAATCCTGAAGGGGCTCAATGCGAGATTCACGATTCTGAGCTTTGATCTCACTCGAACCGCGAGTAAGGCGCGTCATCGTGAAGGGAGGTTTCGGAGGAAGCGAGGGAAGAGGTTGCTTGTCGCGACGTCGTAAAATCCCACCATCCGGGCCAATCTCACGGGGAAGTGCTTGCTCGGGAATTCCTGCCTCACCTCCTTCTCGTCTTCTTTTCCCTTTTTTTATTTTTCTTCCACTTATCTTTTTTTTATCAACTTTTTCTTTGACTACCTATATTCGTTTCTTTTTCCTGTTCTTTTTTTTTTTTTACTCTACGAACGGGGTTGCGGGCGACGTTAGGAAAAGTCAAAGTCTCGATCGGACGTCCTGTGTATGCCGCTGCCGGCCTGGTACTACGAGAGAAAAGCCCGCCAGGCGAGAGAGACGCGGAGGAAGCGTGACTTCGCCAGCGGAACACAGCACACGAAGGCGGCGAGAGACGAAAAAAGAAAAGGTAGAAATAGAGAAGAAGTTTTGGCGAGCTGGGAAGAAGGAGAGAACAACCGCAACCGCCGACGTTGTCGAGCCAGACGACCAGTGTTCCATGTAAGCTCGGTGAGGCCGTAGTGCGAAAGTTCCAACGAATTCCCGGCAACGCCCCGAGGCACTTCGTACGACTTGACCGAAGAAAGGGAGCCAGCACCTTGCACACAGTTGAACCCCCTTTCCCCCTCTTTTAGCCCCGTTTCGCGTCATTTTCTCCGCGCGCTAACGACAGAGTGCAAGGAGCTCTGAGCACCCCTGAAATTCAGGAATTCGCTTCTCAAACTGACCGGCTTGTTCACCAAGATTTTTTCGATAATGGTGCGGTAGTAAAGTATCGATGAAGCTCGAAAGCTTCGAAAGCTTCGCCCCGCTGCGGCGAAGCTTTCGAAGTGATACGAATTCTTACAGCTAGAATCGTAAAGACCCTGGGCTATTGCGAGTCTCGCAGCAACCACGGAAATGACTCTGCGATTCGGTTTTAAACGAATACCCATTTGAAGCCGAAGGGTAAAGAGATGAAGAAATAAAAATGATAATAACAATGGATGGTTGGGGTAAAGAATTCGAGTCCATTCGAATGCATTCGAGTAAAACAGTATTCATTCCTCAGTGTAACCGCGAAATCCTTTCAGGTGGAAATTTATCGATAATGGAACATTGGAAAGGAGATTAATTGTCGCGAAAGTTTAAGAATGACGAGGGTGGGCGATAGAAGTATAGAAGGTGAATGACTGAATGAGCAAACGAAAATGGGGCTCTTCGCATGCTCACTTCGTGAAACGTTTTTGCATCTGTGCATTGTTCAAAAATTTAATGTGCCAAGTAAAAACCTCATACGTTAAACGTCACATCATATTGGAAAATATCATTTTTCGATCGACACTTCGCTTCGAAAAATGAGATTTAATAATAGGAAGTGACGTCACAACTAACATTTTCAAATTTTTTCGGCGGAACGAAAATTGGGCGAAAACATTATCTTAAATGCCGGTTCTTAAAGGGATATCATAAGTTCTAATCTGACCACTCGTCTCGTAGGAACAAAAAAATATATGAACCTCATGTCCAGAGGTTCCTAGCGATGGAAGTAGTCGTCACCCATCAACCCGTCACGCCCTCCCCGACCCAACTCAGCAATAACGCCGACTGACGAGTGGGGCCGCGTGCACGAGTTGGAGAAAGGCGAGAGGCACTATGAAAGTGTACCCCGGGAGAGGAAAAAGCCACCGACGTTCAAAAGCAACGAGGGACAAGGGTCGAAGGACCTCCGGATGGATGCCAAAGCTGGGAAAAACGAGAGTGCAGCGTCGCGTTGCCATTTAAAAAAGAATTCGCGCGACCGTCGTCGCTTCGAGCTCATCTCTTCCCTCCCAGCCACCCCCCTGCAGTAACTCTTCTCTCCTTTCATCTCTACCTCTGTTGCTGGCTCCTCTGGTGCTTTTGCTGTTTTTGCTGCTTCTGACTGCCGCCTCGGCGGTTGCCCGCTGAGCCCTATACCTCTCTCAACTTTTCGCTCTTATCCTTCTTGCGGCGTACGCCTTTGCTATATACATTATAGCATAGAGAGGAAACGCCGCTACGTTTCTCGCCACTGCTTGCATTACGAAATAATTCACAAAGGATGTTGGTTCGCGAGGCACCTCCGGTGAGGAAGGAGCAATGCCGGAGCATTTTGGTTTCCTACGGACATTTTTTCGACGACTTAAGGCTCAAACCTTTTAGGTCAAATTGGCTCACTTCTGGCTTCAGCGCCGTTGGCGCGATAATGAAAGGAAAGGCTCATGAAACGGTAAAAAAAAATCCTCGCCCCGATTTTCATTTACTCCGAGCAGTATGATTTAAGAATTCTTCGGGATCATGAAGATTGCATGTATTTTACTGCTGAAATTGCCTTTATGTAATAATTAAAGCTAGGGAAGTGGTTCGAGTTACGGATTTGTACCAGATCAAAGAAGAACATGCGCAAACGAGCATCGCCCCCTGTTCGATACGCCTCCCGTTAACGGGACAATTTATGTCGCGCATAACATGCGTGCGTGCAGTTTTCGCACGGTAGGGGCTTCAACGAGCGACGGGAGTGAAATAGCTGCGAAGGTTGCGCACGCAACACACACGGAGACGCGGATAGACTCTGAGCGACTCCTCAAGACCCAGAAGGTCTCGGATCATCCGAAGATTCGCGATACAAATAACTGACTTAATGCCGAACCCCATGACTTTGCGCATGATGTTCGCCGCGTTTGCTTCGGTGCTCTCGTGAACCTACCTTGTGCTTTGTACGATGTCGATGATGCAGATTGGACCTTGGATGTTCGATGCTGGCGGTGGCGACGACGTGCTCGCCGGAGGTGGTGGGCCCGGGATTTACCTTCGACGGTCTTGGATTATGTTGGGCACGAGGCGGCGGTGGCGGCAGGGTGGCAATGTGCTGCGACCGATCCGGGGTTCGAGGTTCCTGGGCTCTTTCCATCTCGTGGCACCGGCATACCCCGCCGCCGTTGGCTCCGAGCCCGCCGCCACCCCCTGAGCTTCCGCCGCCGCGCAACCCCGCGCTCAGGGCTGCCGCAGTCAGCTTGCTCGCGTAATAATACATCGCGCACATTTATCCGGCGAGAGCTTAACACCACGACCCGAACGCCACCTCACTCCAGTCATCACTGACGGCGATGACGATTTGGTTTTATCCAACGACAATTTACACTTTGACGCGTTTGTCACCACTGTAAATCTTGTCCTATCTTCGATACACGACGATTGGTATATCCGCTGATGAGAGACGCGATACTATCGGTCAGGGAGGCGGCCACGCACACGCGGCACTCAACGCGGACTCCAGCACTCGATCGTTTCTCCTCCGGGATTTACAAAAATATCGTTATCCAGTGTTCTTTGATCTGTTGACTTATCGACAAGCCAATCTTGCTGCGGTCATTTCAGAAGAAGATCTCACTGTAGGTCGTTCGGACTTTTATCCTTCTTGGATAAATTTCTATCTGTACGGTACAGCTGCTGTAAGTATACGATTTGTTTTTCTTAACTACAACGTGCCTCGGAAACATCGAAGGGCTTAAGCCTTTGAAGGCTGGTTTTCCGACTCCAAATCGTAAACCCGCAACGTTTAGCGTTTTCCAATGTTGAAAAAACTCGGGTAGGAAACGTCAAAGAGAATGCAACTCTTCGGGTAGGAGGTCCTCGTCCAACAAGAACCCACAATTTGCCAGCCACTTTCAGACAGCTCAAACAGTAACGTAATGGGGAATAAAAAAATCGGGATGGAATTCATAGAGGAGCCTTTGAGTGTGGTTTCTTTGATGGGGTCAGAAAGAAAGCGGCTCACAGACATCCGTATAATTATCGTAGCTGAGAAGTGGGTTAATCAGCTTTGAAAAATTGTCGGTTGCAACCTTTGGCCTTTGGCGATCGATTCGTTGAAGAGGATTTCTCGAAGCGGTGTACAGTATACCGGCTAGTCGAACTATGGGTGGGGTAAAACATAACGGGCAGCGATGGCAAGTAATCACATTTCCAGCCAATCGCGACGCTCAGGTTCTCCACTTCGCCCGTTAAATATAAACCGCGCCCACCGGCAGCATTACGAGGTTACGTAAATGCTGCAAGTGCAAACAGCGTATCGAAGATTGTAGCCTGAAGAAGACAACGGATCAGATTCGCACTGCTGTTTGATGCTCCAGCTTCGACCGTTAACGTTGCCTAATGGAATGGGGGCGAACACGTTCCACACTCGGATTCGAGTGCGCTGGCTCATTCGTGTACAAACATACATGCAGCATACATATCCGGAAGTATCGTAAATGAATCGTCCAAACTCGCTCGTCGAGTGGCAACGATAAATCTGAGGTATGGTGGTATTTACTTGACTTCGGAGTTTGATGCGATCCCCAACTCTGCTCAAACATCGCGGCATGCCCGAGGATATGCACAGTGTTTGGCAAGTTGTAAGGCATAGAACCTGCACACACCTGGGTATTTGTCTTTTCCACCGAAGTTCAAAATTTTGCTGGCCAAACTGCAATGGTAAATATGTCGAGAATACCAACGAACTGTGCACGATTTTTGGTTTTTATCGGAACTTTCCGTTTGATTGTCAGTCCAGGTTCCGTTTTCAGCGAGCGGTAATTCGTCGTCGAGGCCCTCGAAGACCAATTATCACGTAATTTGGTCAAAATAACTGGGTGAACGAAAAAGGAACGAGGGAGAGCGTGAAACGATGTGGCGCTGCCGGGATGGAAGGCATTGGCGGATATAGATAGATAGATGGATGGACAGATATAGACACGATGGAAAGGGGTGTGAGCCGGAGGAGTCCGGCGTTCCGATCGATTCTTTCCCCGAACAAAAGGCATTGTTTATGATGGGGCGGTAGTAGTCTCCGCGCGGACCGGAACCCACTGTTAAAATTCCCGTAAATCTTGTGCCGCTGTCTATAAAAGTCCGGCGAAATTGTACGCGGGCGTGAGAGAGCGCTCCGCGAGTACACTCGCGAGCATTAAAAACGCTTCTGGAAATTTACCGTGACGTCGGTGGGGATTGCGCGGAGGACCATTCCGACGGTAGTGCTCGGTGGGCACTTCAACAGGAGAAAAAAAATTATATGTACAAGAGGACGAAGTAGATGAAGAACGAAAGAAAGTCAATTGGAGTAGGTACATGCAATTCTTGCTGTTCGCAGATAAATGGGACGAGAAATGTTCGTCGCTGAACACGGTCTACCGACAGGCATGACAAGCCTTCGGACAAGCCTCGGCTTTCATTCTTTTGATTTTTTTTTTTTTAATACGCGCGATAAAAGTATCTTCAATTACGTGAATTAAATGATGACCGGATTGAAAAGTACACTGAGAGAACGATCTAGTAAAAATGACTACATCGCTTGAGAGATATTACCATAGCACATACTAGTAGGGCAGTAAGTCGCCACTTATGGTAGAAAGCAGGGAGACTAGAGTAAAAGAGTGGACACAGCGTGCTTCAGAAATGTACACGAAATCCCAACCCAAAACGGCGGCGCTGCGATCAAAAAGATCGTAGTCAACATACATATATAGTCTCAGACATACACGACACATCTATTACTATATTTACAATCTTTTCGAGCCATGCGATGCTAGTGGCAGAGCGGAGAACTAATTGAAGACGGGTTTTTGAGGACGCCATTACTACTTAGTCTCCTCTGCCATGCCCACTCCTTTACTCTAGTCTCCCTGGTAGGAAGTACCGGATTTATAAGAATTTTTCTTACATATTATGGTAAACATACTAGGATAAACTGAGACTTTCTGCCATAGGTGGCGCCCTGGTGCCCTACTCCTATGTGCTATGGTAATTTTTCTTGGATGATCGGTAGTTTTTAGAAGACCCTTCTCTCAGTGTAATTGAATAAAGTATATCCAAATCGGACAGCCGAAACTTGTCACCGACACCATGCACGTGCAAACGATCGACGGTAATGTATCGTACGGATATCTCGCATCTCGCGTTATCTTGACGGCGTGTATTCGACGCTTTGGGGTATGGCACGATGTATCTGGCTCACGCAAGACGCTCCGGATATCTCAGCATAGGGGAGCCTGGGGGAGCATCGGGTACTAAGCACGTCAAGGATGCCCAGAAGCGCAAGCACCGGATCGTAGGATATCCTCCAATCGGAGCCGCATCTCACCCGTCTCGAGTTATCGAGAGCTATTACTATCAATCACCGACGATTCAGTGTTGCACTTCACTCGATAAACGCGCCGAGCTGCGCCCGACCACCTCATCGCGCATTCTATGGCTCGTTACACGAAAAAAAAAAAAAAAAACAACAGAAAAAGATGAACCCGTACACATTACACTCGTCCATGCAGTCGGGCACCTCCGTACAACTTTGACAATAGATCGTTAACACATCCTCTGGAACGTACGATCGGACCCTCCGTCCACCCTCGACTACTCCCGCACGTTCTCGTGTGAGTATAAATCTGCTAATGAAACATGTAAATTTATGTGTTATATTTATCGGATAATCTGAATCGGCTTTGGCTCGTGAATGGCCCGCGGGCAAGATTACGAATATCAATTAATTATCGAAACAGGTAGCCGGGCTGCGGTAATTATTGCACGTTGTACCGTGTCCGGCGTGCGGTAGCTTCATCGAGGAGACGAATGAGGGATGCACTCGCGCTATTTACAAAGTGCCAGTGGGAGAGAAGCCGCGGCTCGCGATTTCCCCTATCGGACGAATGTGCCTCGTTGCACAGTGTTCTCTGTCTGACTGCCTAAATTGTGGATAGTAATTAGTGCAACACGTTGGTTAAATGGCGGCACGGTTTGATTGGTGACGTAACGATCGGACGTCACGTACGTTACGTCACGGATAACGCTAACGGCGATTGCGGAGATGGTGGACGAAAATGGAGAAAAAAAGGGGTGAGCAAAAATTAATGATCGGTCGTGAAAGGGCTAAAAAGTATCGTCGCACAGCGATCACTCTCGATAGCCCGTCAAGTCCGCTCTGCCCGACTTCGAATTGTTCGTTTAACATTTCTCCGTGTCGAGAGACGCATAAGCGTTTTTCGACGACGGAATTCATGCGGACGAAAAAAGGTATAGTGGATACTGCACAACGGACACGTGAAGCCATCGGGAAAAGCGTTGAGAACACTGTCATTAATAACGTTTTGCCATCCCTTCCGCCTCGCTCGATCGGAACGGAACGAAATTTCGCTGGCCAAATGGCTTGACGGGCGGTTTTTTTCTTTCTTTCGCTCGTCGACGCCGTTTCACCGTAAAATAATTGCAACTGATTGCGGCTATTGTCTCGTCGGAGCGGCGAATGTTTAATTAATTCGAAGAAGCGCGTGTCGGACTATTGTGCGAAGTTTTAATACAAAACAATTTTTTTTTTTTCGTTTACCTTCTGAAACATTGGAAAGGTTTTTATTTGACTGAATCAAATCCAAAAAGTGATGATTTGAGGATATTATAATTTTTTCTTTTGAAACGCGTGCTTTTATCATCACTGTCATGTTTTTTTCAAAATGTAATTTGGCTATTCACGGAATATACTGCAGAATTTGAACGAAGCATTGAAAGTTCTTTACAGACCTCCGAATCATAGGAAATTCGTCGGCCACATTGGCGTGTTCTAGTTTTATGATTACTCGGGGTGTTGTATCGGAGCGCGAATTTATGCGACTATTTGTACGGTCGCAAGTGAAAATTGCGGTCATCGAATAGCCGTTAAATAATGCGGTGATATAAAACGTCCGGAAATTAAACGGCCGAAATCCGTCCGTACCGGATTTCGTCCTATCGCGGATTTGCAAGCCGGTCGGGCCCTGGAATGTGCCAGTGAATTCATTTAATCGATATACCGTCCGATTATTTTGTCCGAAACTGGCTTCATCGATTTCGCACGAATTGCCAATGAAATTTGAGCTACCATTGGAATAATTCACTTTGTTTGAAAAGCGATTGAAAAAGAAGTTCATGCCAGTTTCGAAAATAAACTGTATCGCTGGACAGGTGACGGAACGCCTTTTATACGGCGGACTCCGTAGTTATTTTATTCAAGAAAAATCGCGCATTTTCATTCGCAAAAGGCAATCCTTTATTCTCAGCAAGAAACGGTACTAACGAGATGAATTTAAGGCTGGCCGGTCCGATGTTACTTCGCTGACTGTCGGATCTATCATTATACCTTGTTTCTGTGACGAAATTCGCTAACAATAAAACAAAACATAAAAGAAGGTACTAACGAAGGTACTTTGTGCGTTGTTGATTACATTTTCACGTCTCCGGTTGCTGATGGAAAGGCCAGAGAGGAGAATAACTGAGGACCGGAAGAGCCGCGAAAAGGTAAAAAGTTGAGTTTTTTTTCGTCCTTACACGTCGGACACACTGGTGGACGCGTGTTAAAATTCTTTGAGCTACCAACGCGTCTCTGACTAGGTTCAAAGGGGGAATTGCGGTTGCCATGGTCGGCTGACTGACTGGTATAATTTGTGGGAATTTCAAAGTATTTCTACTCTACGCGGAGATTGACTATTCCACTTCACAACTATTCCTACACGTTTCAGATGGTATAATCTAGGTAGGGATAAAGTACTTTTTTCTTCATCGCCACGAGTTTTCACACACAGAAACGCAGAGAGTAAAGTCCGAACTCGTCCCATCGGAGACTCGGAAACTTAATCCAAGCAATTGAGAATCTCATTATCGCGACGCGGCGCTAGTGTGGAGGGAAGAGTCTATAATTCCAGTCAAATTGAAGCTGAACAGTCGGTAAATAATGGTACAAGTGTCGCGAGACGGCGCATCGAACGAAACGAGCTAACTGGGCAAAGAAACGATCACATAACATTAGAAAACCCGTCTGAATCCGCCGGCGGTAAAGTGGGCGGACGAAACGAGGGTAAGAGTGGAAAAGGATCGAGATGAGGAAGAAAAGGAAGTAAAAGGAGGACGAAGAAAGGAGGAGTCGAGACTGGTCTTTCGGCTCTCGTGAGTAAACGATTATCGGCTCAAGCCCGAAAGACATTAAAGGTGGGTCCCGAAGGAAGCTTCGGAATAAGTCGCGGAGCAAGAAGGAAAGAGCCAAAGTCTCGATTCTGTTCCCGCAAGAAAGCTCCGAAGCTTGCGCTTTTGGATCGACCATAAAGGGGGAAAGGGTGTCGTGGGTAAACACGGTGAGGTTGTCCCAGTCAATATTGAAGTTTCGTCTCGAGATCTTGTGGCCCTTATTCGATCTATCAGGTGGAATACAACATAATTTGGAGGATCATTCCCTTCCTCAAAATGTCCATTTACCCTAGCTATGGCTAATTCAAGAGGAACCGACACTTTGATACTGGTGCCACTTTAACTACGTCACTTTCGCTTTGAAAATTACATATTTCGACCGGAAGTAACGTATTTTCGATCAATTTCCGGCTTCTAAATTTCATAGTCCATACACAGTAAAAAATAATTTCGTAAAATCGGAATACGAAGTTTCGTCGAAATAATGTTGTTAAATAAGTGACAAACTCGTTTGTTCAGGTTCGAATATACAAAACTGTCCTTTTATTTCCCTTTGCTGTCATTGACAATTTTAGTTTGTACTTTTGTTTGCGAAATTGAAGCCGGATCGTGTGGTCGAAAAATGAACAAATAAAAAATTGTGGACGTTTCTGAACAATGACGTATCCTCTTTCCCCCTCTTAACCTCTCCCTCATTCCCATCTTACTGTATGTTTGAATTAACCCACCGGACGAATGAACTCGAGCTATGTCACCGTTTCAGTTGCAATCAATGTTTCAATTATACTGCAATTAAAAGACACTCTCTTTGCGCGTAATGTAAAATACCCGTAGTCATTCCAGAAGTGGCCACTTTATTGCGAACGAATATCGCGAAACGGCGCGTCTCTTTGATTTCACCCCAAGGGCGAAATGTTAGCAATTTATATGAGATCCAGCGAGCGAACTTGGTGGAATGGGGAAACAGTATAAACCTTGGAAATACCATGAACCACGTCTGCGGTATATCGAGTTCACTTGCGGATGCATAGAATTTTTCTTTGTGTCCAGCCACAGGAGGCGACTCGCCCGATGCTACCTGTAATCGGTGCAATCTCGTACAACGCACAGGGATCGTAGATAGTTCTCACACGACATCGACGGATACAAATAAAATTTGTCAGTAAATCGAAGTCACATTGTTCGTTTCAAAAAATTGTCGATGATAACTCGCTCCCCGCACAGTTAAGTTCAACGAGTCGAATAGGGATATATTTAATGTTATATTTATATGAAACTTTATGTTTAATTACGGTAATCGTTCTCAGATCATAGTAGTATGCTCTTTTACGGACCGTTTTTATGGATCGTATCCTTAGGACAGTAAACCGTTGCTCTGTCTAACGCTGCATGAGGTGCCTTTGGTGAAAAATTCAAGTGGATAACCTAGAGCTACGCTATCGCGGTTACTCGACGCTGATAGAATCGCCGCACAGCGCGCTTCAGAGTGTCCAAGCTGGTCTCGCTATCAGCGAACGTAAGGAGCCATAAAAAAGTTAGTCTTTATCAACCCCCTCGCTCTCCCGCAAGGTACATAGCCGTATCGTCGAGCGTCGCAGAGGCGCGCGTCGACGACGTCCCGTTATCGGACTTGATGCGATAGTCCGTATACAGCCCGTGTATACGGCGCGACGAAAAAGCAACAAGCTCGACTGCTTCGTGTGGCACATCCAGCAGAATTTCATCGCGGCAGCTCAACGCCAACCAAGCCGGGCTAAACGTCCCGTGTCTCTCTCTCTCTCTCTCTCTCTCTTAATCTTTACGGGGCCATAAAAATGTTTACTGTCACCGGTTAGCGCTGCAGTGACTTTATGCATTCTCTGCGATGTGTACGAGAGACGACGAAAAAGCCAAGTAACAACGAGACGGTAACAGAAAATATTTCAAAAATATTAAAGACGAAATCGAGAGTAGAGTGTCAATGAAATGCCAAACGCGAAAAATCGATACGATTCATCGAGAATCTAGAAAAATGTTAAATGCACTGAATGACATTAGGCAAAGTACATTGCAACACGGTAGACAACACGAACCGCGCCAATGGAAGCGTATTAGCACGTTTGGTAACTCGGGCGTAAAAATCGCATCAGCAAACAGCAATCGCCGCGGAAATGAAATCCAGCGAGACCGCGTTGATGCGCCGATGAAATATAACGGGAGGATAGAATTTACAAATACGAATCGCGAGAATTAAAAGCGCGAACTCGGTGACGCGGGGACGGCGGAGAAAATAGTGCGGGTATCGATCAAATGTAGCCGACTAATTACCACGGCGAACGGCGATCGGGCGTGAAACGATACTAACGGGAGAGAGCGAATTGTTCGGTTGCATGTAATGCGATATTGTCAATACCGCATTGAATTTAGGTGGCCTGTGTCAAATATATGTCACCTCGCATCGCAGACGTATTACAATATTTACTTTTGCTGGCTGCTCTCAGGTAAAAACACATGCTTGCATATGGCAATGACCGGCCCTGTCCCTATACAAGATATCCAGACGCGATTCGGTACTATCCATTTTTCCCAGTCCCCCTATTGTACTTCATCATCCCGACACCGATAAACTCATGCAAATTGGCGAGGGCGCCGCCGAAATTGTCGAACGTATACAATCTGGCGTTACAGTTCGCCGAGAACACGAGATGATCTTGGCTGCTGTTCCATCCCTGGCTTGTTCGCCAGAGCTGATGCAGGGTCTGCGGAGTTTGGCATACCAGAAGTCTGTCCAACTAGCATGCTGTAGGATCCAGCCTGCGTCGAACCCCTCGTGAGTGCACGCGATTGAGGAATGGCGGAATACGAGATATGGCTCAGATTCGTATAAGCGCAGAGCCGTTGCCCTTAGCCGGACCCGAGCAAAAGAGATCCGCAGACTCGACATAACTAACATTAGCTGCTCGGGATTCGAATCCTGCATGGTGAAACTGAGCGATCCTGCAGACATGCCACGGAGCATCCCTGGAATCTCTGTATTCTATGCTCCTTTCTCGCTTTCACTCCGGTTAAGCTTCCTCTTTCAGTCTCCCCATGCGGCGCGCAGTCGTGGGCGTTTGGGCTCGGAGAGCCATTAGCGTCCAAGGTAGCTTCTATGCCTCCTATGTGTTCCAGGCACAGCACCGGTTGCACACTGCGCCACCCGTCCTTCAATCGGCTCGCTAGCCCGACGGCTCTTTCTCCTTGCATTTAGCTCGCGAACGCCGGGGCATAGACTCCGCGCTCGCTTTACTCCGCTGCTCTTCCACCAGTCTAAAATACCTTCTTTTCCTTTTTCTCGTCGGCCCTTTCATGTACATGCGGCGTACGGTGCTCAGATGCGTCGAAACTACCAGCCACCGTTGCGCGGGCCTGCCGATAGTTCTATGTCACTACGAGGGAAAGCAGGCCGCACAACAGAGAAAGGGATCGTATCAAGTGCGACGCAAAAATGGAACTCTCTCCGATTCGGAACTACATAAAAATCCTTCAGGTACAATCGATAACCATTGAAACCAGAAGACTAGGCCATAGTATAGGTATGCCCTGCACAATTTTCGATAGGAGGGAAGACCGCATCAAAGCGGTTACCAATTGCTTTGTCCGATGGATTGGTCGGAGAATTTGAGAAACAAACAACGCCTGGTATTCGTGGTTTGATACTGGACGGAGTTGTATCCGACGGTCGTGTATGTCCAGGAAATGGGGAAAACGTGCGTCGAAATTTCACTCGGGGTTCACCGCTGTTGGTGGTCAAGAATGGCTGTGCGGCTATTCCGTCGATGGAAACAACGTAGCGAATATTGTAGGAGATATCGGCGGAACTCCGACGGGGATGGGGCGGAGGTGGGGGGGGGGGGGGGGGGGGGTTGGCTCTATTGGAATCGAAGGATCGATAGACGCCCCCGGCAGGCATCGGCGGAACTGGACCGGTTTCGGAGCGAGATCGTCGGACGTCGCGACATCTGGTTTTCGCGGTGACGGGCGTGTAACGCTATTCAGGGACTGTGATTTAGGTTTAACCGGTCGGATGGTTCCGGACAGGAAGTGCGCCCGGTGCATCGGGCTTGCTGGAGGAGACCTGGAAACGCGAAACGCCGTATCAGGCAGCTCGCCCCGCTCACAACCCTCGAGGCACAGACTTCATTACAACGTTGGCATATTGTAGGATCCCATCTCGCGTCACCACCGCCGTCTACATCGTCGAGCAGTTCCGACCTTTGCCCAAACCCCCCTGCCCCGTATATATGCCGTACTTGATACACTATCTCACCGCGCGATACATAGGGACTTTCGGTCGGGGTTACGTGGCATAGCAGTCTCGGTGTGCCGGTAGACGAAGTTACCTTTGCGGTAAGGCCCGAGCACACCTTAGGGAATTGAATCAAGGACCAACCCCACCGGCACGTTTGCGGATTTCTTACACACATGGAAACCCTCCCGCACATCAACGACCACGCACGAACCATACACGATCGCGCTGCACGGTACGGACACGTTGCGGAGTGGAGTTCCAAAGTCGATTCCAAACGAGAGTTATCCAATTAAATTCGCCCGTGGAGCTGAATCCACGCTGGCCCGGATGAAAGCGGGAGGAACGAACGGCGCGGGATTGAGTCGAAGGATTTCAAGTTACTTCGATTCGATTAATGAAAGCGAAGTAGTTACGTCGCCCACTTCTTCTTTACCTTTCCATTGTTATATACGTTATAAGATTCTCGCGGGAAACAATAAGTCGGATTTCTATTGGTTTCGTTGAAACAAGAGATTCCAAACTTTTAAACCAGTCGAACGAGATGACGGGCTTAAAATTTTATCGGTGGGTCATTACTGGCCGGATGTAACGACTCTTTGACGTACTCGTACCGGTTGACTACGCTGCGTGCCGGGTGTACGGGCGAAACGTTCCGGCAGCTGGTGACAAGTTTTCTCGTCGAGCCGTGAGCCCGAGGATGAGAAACTCTCACCGAAAAGCTCGAAATCACGAATCCCTTTCGTAATGTATTCCTACCCCCCTTCGAAACTCGGACCACCGTGTCGAGCCACGTGTTGCTATATCACAGGTTCGTTCGGGGGGGCAGCTGCGTTTATCACAAACCCCGTAGTGAAGTTTCTCCGTACCCATCCAGTAATATACATATTACCATTGCTATCTTCCAGTCTCGGCCGTTATATCACCGGGTCTGCGCCATACCCGTGGCTTCACTCTTCGCAACTATCGCGACCCACACTCCCGCTCCGACCAGCTTCGATCTCTCTCTTTGCCCCTCGCGTTGCTCCTCACTCACCCGGGGTTTCGGTTTTCTACTATATGGCTCTATGCAACCCTGCCACGAGTTTTCAACGCGTCGTATGCTAAACCGGCGGGGTGCCCGAGCAAATGCCGAATGTAAAGCAGTTTATACGCGAACGAATTTGCAACGCTTATGAGAAGTCGCAACTGTGTCTTGTCGCTAGGGTGTATTGCTCTCTCCCGGCTTCTCCCTTCCCCCCCCCCCCCCCCCCGCCTCTATCACTAGGAGACGACTTACGGAGTGATGTAACTGTCACCGCTACAACACCGCAAATTGAACCTCTTCGCCCTGTATTAATGCGCCCCGATTGTGTTCAATCGCTGTAATTGAGAAATACCCGTTGCATAACTCGTCTCGTGGTTGAATCAAGAGAAAAAAAGCGTCTACCAATATCTTCACGAAAATGTAATCGTGACGAAGTGTTGAAAGTCCTTCGCGGCTCTACAATCCAGTGTCACTGGGCGAAAGAGGAAGGGCGAAAGATCGTATTTGCGTAAGACCAAACTTTCCCGCCTACGCCCAGAAGTCGGGGAAACTTCGACGACGATGGACCCGGTCGGTCGCGAAAACTTGGGAGTTTTACCAGAGGTGGTGGTGCAAAGAAACGCGAAAAGTTTCGACGCGAATCCATGGAAGACCCCACCGGTTCCGAGAGAGCGTAGAAAATTTTCGGATTCTTTTTCCTGTTATTAGTTCCACATTAGCACCCTTACGAATTCTTACGGTCGAATGGAGAGTCTTTAGCGTAAAGTTGAGTTTTCACTGGAGTTCGAGCTGAAGCGCCGTTCCAACGACTCTCATCGCAGTCTTAATCGGATCGTACGGAATGAAATAAATCTCGATGCGTTACATCCGACCCTGATAAAGCCCTAGAACCTTGTCAGACTCCGTTTCAACGCTCCAAAATTCTGGGACGTTGATCGATGAGTCGCGTTGCACAATTCGTCCCTCAGTTTTTTTCCCGCAGCGGAAAGCTCAAAGTATTTAGATATCTGTGAAGAAGTCGACGGACGGATGTAAGAAAATAACGAGTGCATTACCGAGTAGTTCAGCAACAGGCCTACGGTAGATATGATATACATAAAGCCGCTTGCGACGAATAGGTACTTGTTGCTTACACGAACCTGCGGAGGCCTAGCTGGAAGCTTTCCAGGGTTTATGAGCGGCGGATAAACCTCAGATACTATATCAAATTACACATGTACATGCGGTTAAGTATTATCCGCGGCGACCCTCCCGTCTGACCATTGCCGGGGAATCCCCTCTTGAAAAAGCCCGATATAGCGTACGGTCACGACTCTCGTAACTCCCAACGGCCCACCTGGCCAACAATGGGATTTCCGTCTCTTGCGCGTATACACTGTACGATATACGCGCGAATATAATGTATCGATATAATGTACAATGCCATTATGCATCGCGCTCCAAATCCGGCATTCCAATATTTGATTTACCCGATTACGCGGTCTGTTTGAGTGGATTGAAAATTTATCGTGGTGTGCCAAATGTATCTGTGTACGCGCTCGGGCAAATTGTGCGACGTGCTCTCAGTTGCGCACTCGTGTCGCTCCGTATAGTGTACAGGCTCAGAGTAAACCTGCCGGATGATCGTTTGTGTCTACATATCGCTGGGAACATCGGACAGGAATCCTCGGACGGTTCGCGCCAGCTGATGCTGTAATTCATCATTTCTTCTTTCGCAAAAAGGAATCCTCCGGCTGGCGAAGCGGCGCGTTGCGTCCGCCCGGACAAGGCCCTAACGAGACCTTTTTAGGGCCTCATCAACACCGCTCCATTCCTACCAGGGACGTTCTCGAGTCGCTTACGATCGGGGTGGAAATCCCGACGGGAGTGTGACGAACGATAAATTTTCACTCGGTATCGCGTCTGCAGTTACGAGACGTGTAACGTCCGATCGTAAAGCTGGCATTTCCGGATATCACGGCGCCGGAATTACAGTGTACATTCAAGGCAGTTGCTGTCGCTGCGACGCGAATGAAAGTTTAGCGTTCGCGACATTCGTTAAATGTTTCGCAACCGAATAAAATTGTTTGACCGTCGGATAAGGATCGCGTTCGAATCAAATTTAACGACGAAATACAAACACAGGAGGATCCTCGGCAGGGACGAACGGCGACGGCTGACCGCAAAATGCGTTTGACTAGTCGAGTTTCTGGTCACGTATGTATGCATTAATCTGTAATATGTCGAAACGTTCAATTAGTTTGTCGTCCCACGGCAAACTGATTACACGTCCGCTCGCATGATAACTCCCAACTGCGGTTCAACAATCGGATATTCAAATTGGATCAAAATCGGATGAAGTCTCGTGGCCCGGAACCATCGGGCTTGGCAATCAAATTTGCAAGGGTATCGGGTTGAATATGTCGAATAAATAAAAAAATTGGGTGCAATTTTTGTGAGGAAAAATTAGGGTCGCGAAAACCGTGGGAACCCGAGAAGAAATTGGGATCAGGCTGCCTGATACCTTATCAGGCCCTGATAAGGTATAGCCAGGGTGTGCCTGATCAGGCGAGACTGATGAGGGCCTGATAAGGTACAGGTCGTGAAGCACGACTAAATAATCCTCGCTTCAGATGAGGCAAGCCTGATGCGAGTCTGATTAGGGCCCGATAACGTACAGGTAGGGACACCTGACTGGATATCCTTGGCTTTTGCCGAGGCCAGCCTGATAGTACCCCGATCAGGCCCTAGCAGGTGAATCAGGCCAGCCTCCTCCAGGCATGCAATATGCATGCCTGGATGACATTGATTTTGCGTAATGAAAATTTCAAAAAATGATTTTAAGGTATTTGAGAAATAGATAAATGAACCATTTTTTCTGATTTCAAATTAATTCGTAAATTTTTTTTATAGAGTTTCCTTACGTTGGAAATAATTTTGAATGTTTAAATAAGTTAATAAATAATTTAAATAATTCAAACGACTTATTAAAAAAAGATTCCTCGATTATTTGTTGGAAATTTATTTTTCATTTGTTACAATCGTTTTACATTACTATTACACAAAATCAATGTTCCGAACATCTTACATTGATTTTTTCCGATTTTTATTTTATTAGAAACTGTTCAAAATTCTCAATGAATTTCATTTTTCGCCGGCAATGCATGTGTGACACTTTGTAAAAGTATATTTAGTCGTGTACCGGAGTTCAAATGTACATTCGACATTACATTTCCCAAGTTGAGGATAGCCGAGTTGGTTAAGGCGCCGCCAACACAGTCCTCATTGGCAAGGTCGCTGGTTCGAGCCCCCAACATGAGTGAAAAAAAAATTAATTTTTCCGTGATTTACATTGTAGTGATTAGTTCATTTAATCCGAAGAACAAATATAAAAGGTTCATATGTCCGATAAAATAACGCTAATAAATAAAAATTATTTATTATATTTTTCTCAGGGGGCGATCAGGCATCTTTATTAGGCCGTGATCAGGCAGCCTGGTCGGGACCTTATAGGGCAATGGCGTTACATTCCTGAACAGGGCCTGATAAAGCTGCCTTATCAGGACCTGATGAAGCGTTAGGCAGTGCCTGATGGGGAACCGACGTCAGCCCGACGGCCATTTCTGCTCGGGAAGGCATAGTGGATAAGGAGGCGATGGCTACCGAGATTCCGTAGGTTACGCTCGGTGGCACGAATTTCCTAAGGTCGAGCCGTGGGCTGCACTTTGGCACGCGGAAGCCCGTCATGCTGAGTGTGCTTCGGACTTGGACCGGAAAGGCCCGCAGGTCGTACTTGCTCCACAGGCCTTTCCTCTTTGCTGGCTGGTGCCTCCAGGAGTCGTATAGCTCACAGCATTCACCGTAGGCAGAGTGGAGCAAGGCGGAAAGGCAGGAAGCATAGGCTGTCTACTACCACTGCTCCCGCTTTGCGGTCTGTCCTGTCAAAGCCTTTGGCCGATGTGGCCCGAGCCATGCGGGACGCTGCTACTACTCCGGGGAACCCCCCCCCCCCCCCCCCCCCCCCCCCCACCCCGTTCGCAGTGGTTTGGCTCGGTGTCGTGTCAGACGGGGACGCTCGCGCACTATTAACCCAGAGGTCTTAGCCCCAGAGCACCAGAAACTCTTGGCTACATCCACTGCGCCTCTCTGTACACTCCTCGACGTTACCCCTTTCGTCTTCCGATGGCCCTGTCCGCACTTCCGCCGCCTCTCCTCATGCCCAGCAGGAGTCTTGTTCGAATAAAATACAATTTATTTGACCAACATAAATTTAGTTACATCAAATAAATGTGTTTTAATAAAACAGATTTACTTCTGGCCTGGTTTTCACCTTTGCCCGAATATTCCCACGCTCGCGAGAAAATTCAATTTACAAGTAGATGTCCCTCCATCGTTATTTATCTCCGACCAAAAAAAAAAAAGTGATAAAAATGTTGTATTGTGCATCCACGAGATTAATGTACGTATCGATTCATCGTTAGCGCGGATGGGACTACCTGCGCTCCACAGGATATCGCTCGATATATTGTGAACGCAGGCAAACCGAAGTTTGAATTGAAAAAAAAAGGTGTAACAAACGAGTGTACGGCGGAAAGGGAGTTGCGGACGAAGTAAAAGTAACAAACAAAAAAGTTGAAAAAAAAGAAGAAAAAAAAAACAGAAAGATTGCAATGGCAGAAGAAAAATAGAGTTGGAAGGGGAGAGGTCGATCGGTCTGCGCCGAAACGTCGCCGCAGTAACCAGCGCCGTAATGCACCGAGTGAATTCTCATTCCATGGTATTTTTTTTTTTCTTTCTTTTAATGCAAGTTTCAGCTCATCGAGAGGGAGAGGGAGGAAGATAGAAAGAGGCTTTGCCGGGTGTCGAGGACCCGGCACGCTGAATACGATTCTTGCCGTCCAGTGTCGCCGCGGCCCCGGGGAACGTGACTCTTTTTGCGCTGACCACGAGATAAATTGCTAGGTACGCGGCTCGGAGGCAACACCGAGCCGGAAGGGTGCGGGAGAAAGGTGAGAGAGAACTCGGGAGATAGAGCGCCGGGAGAAACGGCTACCAGCGGGATAAAGAGAAAAGATGATAGCACAGTCGAGATACGTTACGCCGAACGCGAAACGTTATTGAATCACGTAGCGTGTTTACGTGTAACCCGTTATGAGTGCGGTATCTACTGTTGGCTTTTTTTCCTCTCTCTCCACTTTCGTGCTCTTTTCCTTTCGCGTCCCGACGCCAGTCTACGCACTCTGAATGCATCATATGAGAGCACGTGAACAAAAAAAAATAAAAAATAATATCCTTATAGTGTTTTTATCGAAGAAAGAAAAATAGCACGCTGGATTTTGCGCGGTGAAACCCGCTGATGGACGGTATTACGACTGTCGTGATCTTACGACTGAACTTTCGAATTATCGAAAAACGTCGATAATTCATCTTATATCCCTATTCATCCCTCTCTCGTCGCTGCATATACTCTCTTACGGAAACTCGCGCAATTTTTTTCTTTCTTTTCCATACCTCATGCCGCCCTCGGCTTACGAGTCGCCGAGGCCGTTAACCCGACCCTGAGAGTACTTGTGCACGCTGCGCGCCCTCGCGAACCCTCGAAGTCTTACGTTCAGTACATAAAACAATATCAGCATTAAAAAGTTCTTCAACGTCCACGTCCCGCTTCCTCCGCCTCTCGCGATCCCTTTGAAAGTTATATCGCTCTTTAAACTTCGACATTTTGCTTTTCTGATTTTTGTTCTTTTTCTTTTTTCAAATTCATACCTCCCGAAAGTTACTGTCGACTCGTGCTTTTTTCGTTATGTGCTGAGGCATGGAAACGACGCAGGTAAGAAAACTTTGTCGACGGGGCTGTCGTAGTCGTCGATGTCGCCTGTCGGTGCATTTCCGCGCACGGCTGTCACGTAGCGAGTGGAGGACGCGGGACCAGTCATTGATGCTCGCTCGAATGAGACTTCTTCGTCTCCGAGGGTGCGAGACCGTTAAATGCTAATTTATTCATAATTCTCGCATAGCGTTTAACAGAACTGGAAGATGAAGACTCTGCGCTGCCGCCGCTTCCCCCGGAGATTCGCACACGTGTGTGCATGGACGCATTTCCGGACGGGAGGCCTTTAGGGCTCTCGCGCTGGTGAACCAAAGTTTCACTGACGACTTGTCGGACCTCCGTCGGGACCCGAGCGAGTTACTGTACTTTGCGAATAAATTATGAGACACTCGACACTCTGCTACTTTCAGCTCGAAATAAATTTTAAACTAATTTTGAAGCGCACGAGAACGAAGCACGAAATGGCGCAGAGAAGAATTAATACCGATCCTCGTTGAATTAAAATTTCAACAACTTTACCTCAAAATATAATTTTGTGACATTAGCAACAGCGGATGGTGGTGTTGATTTTATGTTTGCGGACAGTAAAATTAACGCTTCAGGCATTGACAACGTGAAAATATGCCATATGCAACAACGGAGCTTCGAGAGGATTGCATTTCATTAAAAAAAAAAAAAAGTAAATATATTTTATGCCCTCGGGAAAGTTTAAATTTTACAATACAAAGCAATTATGTGCTTTTATATATAAAAATCCAGTCTGTTACCGAACAATGGTCCCTAAGAGCGGCAAGATAAATAGTCCGAAACAAGAACAATTGGAGTGGTTAGCTAATGGGAGAGAGGGCAAAAGCAAGATAAATAGGGTTTTTACCGCCGCAAAGCTTCCGTTCAATTTCTCCGGAAAGTTCCGAATTTTTTTTTCTCCCCTTCTTTTTTGCGAAACGTCGAGTAATTTTTTTTTTCAGAAATAATGTCAAGGGTAAGCCCGAAACGAATTTAAATTGGGATTTTTAAGCGTCGGCGAAGTACGTTACCGGATGGAATATTTATGCGCTCTCATTTCCGAGGCAAACACGTGAGCTGTCTATGAATTCGGAACGGGGATTCGGAGGTGAAAAATAAGCCGTTCCCGAGGATGCTGGATTGATCGGATGCGAGCCGAGAGATTCGGTGTGACGAACTGTGCGAGGCATCGCGTTCCAAATAGCACTGGCATATAGAGAGGCGAGACCGTGGAGTCACACTCGACTGGAACCACTCCGATTCGCGTGGATCGACACACACACTCCTGGCCCGACCCACCACCTCGTCGTCTCACTTCCTGAGTCACACTAGATCATCGGCTCGAGCAGATTCACCTCTAACGTTTCACATGCCGAGTTTCTGTGTGATCAACGATTCCTCGACAACCCATGACCCGAAATAGGATCACGTCGGATCACTGAATAAATTCCTAGCTCGCGGACGGACACTGTGTTTATCTAATTAGTCACGAGTAGACGGAATAAACCATCGCCTCGGGGTGAATCGCATCGCCAGACGAGCACTGCAGAGTCCTGGCGGAAATTCTGGAGCATCAAGCCCTGAGAAACATTTTTTTAACGCCGTATCAGGGCCTACTGCGAGGCTCCAAAATTTCTACCAGAGATTCCTCAAAGGACTACTGAAGTTTGAACAATTTTCTTTATGATATTGGCGATCGGTGCAATTATTGAGAGAAATAATTGCTAATAAATCGCGATGTAACAGTGGTAAGGAGAGTTGTTGCCCGCAGTTCGAAAAACTCGAACGACGCTGACGATAAATTCCAGCGGCGAAAAAAGAAGGCGATACGGACTTTAACCGCTCATATACGTTAGACCGGGGTTCAGATTTGTTTTTTTTTTTTAATGAGCCAATCCCGACAAGGATGTATGAACGAAATTGATTTGGCAAGCCGTTGGGTGTTGGTCTTATCGTTCACGCTGGAGACTCTGAGTATGGTGAAAGCGGTGAATATGGACCACCGGCATTAGAACTTAAATCAATGATACACACACTGAGCCATATTCATCCCTTTTACCTTAAATTCTTTTTTTAACCTTTTTTTAATCTTTTTTTTTAGCCTTTCATGAACGAGAAAGTGGACCGCTATGTCTGGCTACGCGCGAACTCACGAACATGATTTTGCCAATAAACCCGTCCCGATTTCTCGGTTCGAAACTGTTCACGGATTTCCGTGGGATATCAGAAGGAGGTTGCGGGGAAAGGCTCGCCCTTTCGCCAAAGAGTCAATCGATCTCTGTTGGCACGATGTACGTCGCCAAACCAGCACTTATGAGATTAAGCTCCCCGACGCTTTGCTACACGGAGAACTCGAAGTGTATTAATCGAGATAGGTCCTAATCTGGACCTCTTTCCGATATCATCTCGCTCGCGGTCTGTTCGGAAGTCCTCCAAAGCAATTTCTTTCTTTTTTCAATTTTCCTTCCACTTTTTTTTTCTTATCAATACCAATCAATTAACCGATCGATCGATAACCGTTAATTATCGGTGAAGTTACCTTACATCAGCAAAAGATTATTTCCTTAAATCGAGAACAATAAATACTGTCGTCGTAATAATATGGAGTCTCTTTGAACTTTATATTAATATAAAAACTTTGGGCTCGAAACACACTTTTTTTTTTTCACTCGCGAAGTTCTTTCGAACTGATTAAATTCGATATATCACAGGATCATCATCGAACTGTTTATTAAAATTAATATTATCATTATAGTCACGCAGTTTTTCCAAGCTGATTAAATCTGACGTATCACAGGTTTGTTATCGAACTATTTTTTTTTATGTCTCAACATTATAACGGATATTCTTCACATCTTTATGATTATTTTTTTTTGGGAGGGACGCAATCGATGCCTTTGCATAAAAATTGACGTTCAGTGTTGTCCGACACGAGGGGATAATTTGTCATTAACGAGATTCGTCACTTTCTCGAATAGCTGGGACAGCCTCACGCACCTTATATTCTCGTAACGAGACGTCGAGCCACTCGTGGAAGGAGGTTACACCGACTCAAGGGAATACGAAGAAGAAACTTTCCCGCCACGAGAACGCGCGAATGGGATCTAACAGTTTCCGGTAACCTCGGGGTGAGGGCGAGACAGAACTGGCACTCTGAATCCTCACATAGCTCGAAGTTGTGTCACCCCCGCCAGCGAGCTCGGGTTGAAGCTGCTAGCAGCAAAAGCCAGGGGGTACGGTGCGCCTGCGTTACACAATCACTCCTGCGCGAGTTCTCCACCACCCCGGAACAGCCGGAAAGCATAGGCATCTCTTTGGCTCCATGCACTTCCACACTACGACCCTATAGCGCGATCGTCGGACTGTAGCAGCGAAATAGTTTCTAATGTTTCGGACATTGCGGGCCGCATACCGTCGAAAACTAGTATACCGGACGCAACCGAAATCAGACAGGGATTGGAATGCGCAGTAAACATTTCGTTAGTTGTACGGAAAAATAATTCGATCAGTGCAATTACTGTTTTCCCGGCGAAAAAGGGATGAGAAAAAACAAAACAAAAATACAACGATTCGAATATATAAAGTCCACCGAACTTCGGTATCGCAAGGTTATCACCACATTTGATACATCGTTATCAAATGTGCCCACCGCTCAGCCGCGACGACCATTAAAAAATCTGCAAGACTATATGCAGCCTCATTTTTCCCAACCCCGCGAACCCCTTCAACTTGCAGTCCGCACTCTGCATCCATGTGTGGAATGCCATGAGCGGTATTCTTCAGGAGTCTTCCGCAACCGCGGCATCTCTCATTGCAGGGCCGCTCGCAACCGTATAATCATAACATTTGCGTGCGAGGTTCTTCTCCGGTTCGTGGAAAATCCCAGAACGTCATGCGGCTCCTGGATAACACGGGAGGCACGCTGACTGCCGGAGTTGCGAACGTGCCAGACGCCACTGGAACGAGGGCAAGGCTACTTCGCCCTGTCTATATCTATCTCCTGCTCGGTCTCCGCATTATCATAACAGATGCACACGATAGCGTCTTGTGATCCGGATGCGCTGGATGCTGTGGGTGTTAACCGAGCTATTCTGGAGCCCAGGATCAACACGGACGCAGCGCCGCGAGGCCGCCGCCTTCGTTGTTACTGTATCTCAACGCTAAATCAGCAAAGGATGGGAATATTCAACATTAGCAGGGTTCAAGGTACACAATGCTCGACGATGCACCTGACTAATCATAATCGTCGTCATCCACGTCTAACGTACGCGAATGTTGGGGCGGATCTTAACACACGACTGTGCTTTGATGCGCCAAACTACACGCGGGTAAGTTCCTTTTGATGACACAACAGCGCTCACTGACAAGAGTATGCAAATACTGAGTAATTTATTAGTGTCTCGATATTGTTACGTTACGTTATTCCGGCGTTAGGTTTATTATCTCAAACGAATTCGGCTAACATCAAAGTGGCGTAGCCGGTAGCGAGTAAATATCATCCCGGGGTTGATCTAACATACCGACTAAGTTTTTTGCGAATCGCGAGGTAAATATTTTTACATCTCTACGAGAGACTCCTTTCAGGCAAAAGGTAATCCGCGGTTGGAAATGATAGATGGAAGAGATAGGAATTTGCTCTCAGCTGCGATATTAAACGTTTCGGAGAAAGGGAGATGGAACCGGTAGCGACGTCACGCTAAAAAATTGAAAATTTCAGTTTTTTTTTTAATGGAAGTAACTTCACGCGGGAAATACGTCGCTTCGGATTCGAAAATCTTATTCTCCAACCTCGTCAAGTACGCGATTGTAAATTTATTTCATCAATGTGGCTATTCGGCAGAGGATTTTTTTTACATAAGGATTGTTTAATATTATTCACTGCGATGTTGTCTATTATACTTGCGATTTTGACGCTCGCCCGAATGGATGTTACGAATTTCAGCATTTCTTACTCACCTGAAACAGAAAAAAAAGCATTTTATTAGCCCAGTCAAAGGAGATCTTTGATTTGTGTCTTTTTCTTGATAGAAATAACGATTTTGTGGTTGTCACAAATGTACTCATGCATATTGTTCCAGCATTCAACTTTTTTTTTACTACCTCATTGAGATAAATGAGTGTTTTGACTTCAACATTGATGCACGAAACCAAATGTGAATTAACACGTGTAGCTTGACGCAAAAGTATTAGAATCGCAATGCGCCGCGCAGCGCAATCCGCCCATCCACCGGTCGCCTAATGAATAACATTATATGCAAGTCACGAAAGTTATTATTCGTAATGCACAATGCGAGCCAACTTCAGTAGCTAAAACTTTGTAGATTAATATTTGTACGCTAATTATTTCGACGTGCCGGAAGCTCAGCATAATTGGATACGTAACAATTAAGGTGCATACCGTGTCCGAGGAAGAGACTGAGTTGTCGATTTATAATCGCCAAACTTTCGTGATATTCATTGTTACAGTTTCGCGTAAAACTCTCTCTTCCCTCTTCGGCCGGCGTGGCAAACGAAATACCTTTTAGTGATATTAAATTTTACAATAAACCACGAAAAGAAAAAACAAAAAAGCCTAAAATTTGTCCGCGGCCGATATCGCGCGACGTTTCCATTCCGAGCCTTCACATGTGCAGGTGTCAAACATGCATGTGCCGCTCGCGTCTGAAATACCGCGAGGGCGAACGAGATTATGGCGAACCGGTGGCGAAAGAAAATTGGGACACTGGAAAACAGGAAGCGAATCGGTGTCACAAAGCTTTTCGTTTAGCCGCAGAGGACAAACCAATCGTGGCTCGGCTGGACCGAAGAATCGCTAGATAGTCTTAGAGAATCTGGAATTGAAAAAAAAAAAGAAGTAATAATAAAATGGATATCGAAAAACGGAAGCGATCGTTTCGAAAAGGTATAAGCTGCATGCAAAGAGCTCATTTTTTTTAGCAATCTTGCTATTGCTGTTTGCGTCTTGCAGCCTGTTTACGATATTCGTTAAAGTGCGGATTGCTCTCAGGGAAGCCGAAGGAATTCCGGAGGACCGGGAATTCCTGCCGGAGGCTAATAGAGCGAATGCCGCGAGAGAGGAGGCAAATAGACAACAGCGTGTGTAAAGCCTCTGTCCTGTTCGTTCGCTTTCGAACTGGCTGTTCGAAGCGGGACTACAGCCAAGTCGGGACGGGGGGGGGGGGGGGGGGGAAGGGTCTCGAAAGTTGGCGGAAGAAAGCCCGCGGAGTTTGGTGAACTCTTGCCTCTTGCCCGAACCTGTCAACGACGACGACGTCGAGCCAGACGGGGTGTCACGTCGTTCATTCCGTCGCCACCGCGGATGGGGTAGTTCCTCGCGGTTCTCGGCGTACCTCGAATTAATTCGCTGCAATTTAGCCACCTCCGGGGAGACAAAGACCGCTATTTTTCCTTTCTCTTCGCATCCTCGCTCAATTCGCTCGAGTGAGGTCGTTAAATTCCCGACTTCCTTTCCGATTGGTTTGGATTGGTTTTCATTATTAACCTTGACAAAGTCCAATTTTTTCACTGATTCGTAGAAACGAGTCGGACGAATTCGTTTGTTATTATTTCTTGATTATAAACCAATTTATAATTACCAGATCTGGGCAGTACTTAAACTATACGAGTACTTATTTGGTACTTAAAGTACGTTCTTAATCTATCAAAGTACTTTTCGGTACTTTAAGTACTATTACTGAGTACTAAGACCAAAGTACCTACTTGTACAATTTTGAGCGTAGCTTCGTCTTTGAGGAAGCTATGCTCAAAATTGTAATAAATGAGGAAACCATGTGAAATTACTTTGCACCTCGTTCGTAACGTAAAAAAATGTCTGTCTTATGAAATGGTTTTATTCCCAACCCAATATTGTCCATTTAAACCCCAAAAATACGATTTTTTCGTGCATAAAATCGAGACTTTCAATGTCCCACTGTACTTTAGCCCAAAAAAAGCCAGCGAATTCGTATTCGGCGGGAAAAAATACGTCGAAATACGTGGCAGTTCATAAAAAAAAAAAAAAAAATTCGTCAAAAAATTCCAAGCCTACCCCTTTCCAGTCAATTTTTCGCGTTTTTCAACGTTCTGAAACTGCCCAAAACGCTTCTAGAATTTCGGACAAGAACTTATCTTGTGTATTTTTGCCCGTAGAACACGACAAGCACCTCGGATTTTCCCTAGCTCCATTGGGAGCCGAGATATCGACCTGTGAAAATCATGAAAATCGACGTTTTGCGAAAAGTGGCTCGAAAATTGAAAAATCATTGTTCACTCGACTTTTTTTGTTTCAAGGCTATATTCGACGTATTTTTTCCCGCCGAACACGAATATCATAATTATTTTGCTCCCAACCCAATATTTTCCATTTAAATCCCAAAAATACGATTTTTTATGCATAAAATGGAGACCTTTCTCACTTTCGTCCACTGTACTAGATGCATACGTCCTAGATTTAGTTGTTAAAGATCCAGTCGACCTCCACTCACTTTCCCAAGTTCCAGTCATCGTAGTCCAGTCGATTAGTTTGTTACCAAGGATTGAAAATGAAGTTTCAACGTTTTGAACACATGTTGGCCCTGAACAGGGCCGTTTGATTTGCAAGATTCTTCTCCAAATTTCGTACGTGTGGAACTCTTCTGATTAACAAGAAAACGTATTTTGCACATTGTATTTTATAAAAGTACTTAAAGTACGGAAATTACTTTGTACTTAAAGTACTCGCGGTACTTCACTTAATACTTTAAGTACTTTTCGATACTTTGCCCAGCTCTGATAAAAATTAGTTCCGGCAGAAATGTCATAGTGTAAGGGGAGAATATGGCCCACTCGATATATCATTGATTTATGTGCTCATAAGTGTGGATGATATTCCCCTACTTTTATCCTACACAAAATTTTTATTCGAGCAGTTCTACTCAGCTCATCCATGGTACGTTGGAACTACGCTAATTTTTTGTTCTTTTTTTGTCATTTTTATTTTCACCATCGATCACGTTTGGCTCTAGTCAGTCAAGTAGATTGACGAAAAAAAATGTACCTTAATGCCCTCATTATACCATCGCCTTCCCGGATTTGGAGGCATCGTCTGCGTGATGCGCACCCTCGGCGAATTCACGCCTTTCACCCACGTATCAGGCACTAGCCCATGAGCGGCCTCCACTCTTTTCACACCTACACATCTCGGCCTTTTGGATCATGAGCGGACTAATGAGCTTCGATCATCGTCGACGATGCTCGTATTTACACGTGCTTTCGTGCACGAAAATGAACGACCGTGAGCCACATTGCACACGCTTTCCTGAAGCTAATTAGAGAGTTACGACGCTCCCGGCGAGCATATTTGCGCGTCGAACGAGCATAGGTTTTTTTTTTTATTTTGCTCCGAAAATGAGTTGAAAAATAAAATACTTTTCTCATCACACCCTATGCATACCGCCCGATAAACCAAAGTCTTTGCACTCACGAATAACCGACTTAATTTTCTATACCAAAAAAAAAAAAAAAAAAAACATTGCCGCATCTCGTATTTGCCCAACGTTGTTTAGTCTTTTCATTTTTCATTTTTAAATCTCCGCTCTTCTTTTGTTCCTTTCGGACGAGCCGAGGGCTCGGAATCCTCGCGGACATCCGGCTCTGGCATAGCGCTGGACAATTCTTTGCGCCGCTAGACGAAAAGCGTCCGGAAATATTGGTCCGGACAAAAAGTTCCACTGTCGTCTCTGTCACGCTGCAGACTCGTTCCTCACTCGGGCCACTCTGTGCTTAGATTTAATTTTCAGTTTGGATCCCAGCCAACCCTGGAATAGTATATGCTGAGCGTGATACGCTGGAGAGGGGTGCGAGGGGGCGGTCGGGGGATGGCAGGGGTGCGGAGAAAAGCGCGTACAGCCCACGTATAAGCGAGTACCAGACGCCGGAAGAGCGAACACGCATAGTTTCTGCAACCACGGCTCACCACCCCACCGCCCAGAATTCGAATCCTGCTGTGACGCACATTATAATATATTACTGAAATTCAATATCACCCGTAATTTCGTTCACGACCAGGAACGAACGGGCCACGCCTAATAAACGACCCAACTTTATCTTATACGTGTAAAATTATTGGTACCGAAAATTTTCACCGACACCGGCTAATTTTTGCCGATGGGATAAAAGCGGTGCGTATGACCCGGTCCGCATGTCATTGATCCGCGTTCCAATCGGCCTGGTCCATATTCACCACTTTCATTTTTCTAATTCTTATATCGCGGAGAGACGAAGCGATAGCGGCAATGAAATACCCGATACAATAAAATCGGGAACGATAAATTCGGTCTGATAGTGAAAGAGGCCTCATTGGAATACGCACCGTCCGCTTTTAAACACATATTAGCATGCGATAACGAAAATTTCGAATACGTGTCGAATGCCAGTGGAGGCGCAGCTAATGAAATTCCACGTTGACCAGCAAATAGTTTGGTTTGCAATAACAGAACGAAGTTGTGAATTCTCCGGTGTGTTAAATTGGTAGGCCAGGGGGCGACTGCCACCCATTGCGAAATAGAGATCTGCCGTATTTTCGAACGTTTTTTTTTTGTTTTACCATCCCGTGGATTTTTGCTGCAACCGCCGATCTATTACGCTCTCAGTACGATTGTCAACACGAAGAACCCCTGCGGCTTGGGTACCATGATTTCACGGACTCTGTTATCTCCGGCTCCGAATGTTTCTATGGTTAATTTAATTTGCATTTGTTTAGCCCTGGCCGGACGCCAGAATAATCCTTGGCGTAACCGGCGGTCGTTCAGGCCTGTCAGGAAAATTCTCCGACACTGCATGTCTCTCTGTTTCCAACGTAAGTGGACTTTAATCAAAATCATTGAAATCCCGAAAGTTAACTAATTCAATTAGCTCCAACGAGTCAATCTGGACATTTTTATGGTTTCCATGCATGGAAAACGTTTTCTTTTTTTACTGTCCGAGTATAAGTGATGAGGTATAGAAGTAATAAATATCAATATTTTTAATTGGATTAAATTAATTTCATCATAATGGCTTTTGGAAAAAGCGCATTCTGTCTGCAGACCAGTTTGGATGTATCGATAAGTATAGGTAGATTGATTCGTTTATTCCGTGTACTGAGACCTAAGAACAATATGCTTCAAATTACAACGAACAGAAAGATATGAGGTAAATGTAACATAATTAGAAAAAAAAATAGGGAATAAAATAATTAAAATATAATTAAAATAACACCATGAGGTAGCAATGAGCGACAACAAGAATAACATATCAGATACTTATCGATACTAAACGACGTCTGTGTTCGAAAAACGAAAAAGCGAATCAGTCTAACGTGCTTCATAGTTTACCGAACTTGTTTGGTTGACAAGAATAAATGCATACTTTTATAATTTCACATGTAAATTGGCAAAAAAAAAAGTGCGCTCTACCGTGCGATCGATCGATCAGTGTGTGGGTGTTGTTCGAGCGTACTGTATGGGACATCGATGTGGGACAAGGTATTGCCTCCGGATCGATGTGGCACGCGCCATAAATTCAAAAGTGCGGCTTGGGCCCCATTCGCGTCATGGTGGGAAAGTACGGATTGGTCGGGAGAGGTATAGTAGCGTGGTACGCTCCGTGGAAACTCGTTCTCGTCGGAATGGGGGAGAGCGAGAGAGAGAGAGAGAGAGAGAGAGAGAGAGAGAGAGAGAGAGAGAGAGAGAGAGAGAGAGAGAGACGCGCTGGCTGTCCGCTGGGTCATTCTGCCCCCATACACGTACACATTATATCGCGAGGATGAAGGTTCGAGGGCGTACACCGGTAGCCGACCTAAACCAAACGAGGATAACTGCACGGTGTACGAGTGCTCGCCTCGCACTCGTACGTATGCACGCGTCTATGCATATAGCACATACAACACGCGGATCCATGCAGAACCGGATAAGTTATGGGTCCCATAGCGCGCCGTAGATTTCGCGGACGCAGACGTACTGCGATCATTATCTTCGAATTTATGGTTGCGTCGCGAGGACTTCGCTCGCGTTCCACCAACTCGCGCGAAGCGTCGCAACCGGATGGGCTCCGCTGTATGGGCGTTAAAAGGATCCCGCGTCCACCCCCGCCCGGAACGATCTCCGCGAACATGGCACGTCATGTTCCGGATTTTCACGAGTTTTTAATAACACGGGAATCTTGAGTATTTTCTCGAATTGTGGGTCTGTCGGCGAACGGAGGGGGCGGGAAAAAATATGGAGCTGCCTCGGGCTATTTAATGCCCACATTGCCCGTCGCGCGCGTTGTGAGCAACGCGCATGCGCGAAGGGAGTCTCCGTCGATCATATTCGCGTTTGTTTATAAAGTAATTAACTATCCAACGTTATCGGATAATGCCAGCGTTCCCGACCGATGGATCGATGTTCCAACGGGGAGGAACAAAAGACAGGGAACGGGGTTGATTGCGTAAAATTTTTTAATAAATTCGTTAAAAGTTGCATTGTTACATCGCGAACAATGCGCGTCGATAACACGTGTGCCATGCATCGACGGACAACAGGAACGGTTTAAAGTTAACAAAGACATGAAAAATCGTTGTCACCCCTCCCGTGGAGCTGCGGAGGATGTGTTTGAACGCATTTTTCGTTACACAATGAACTGTATTATATATGTATATATATATATACACATGTATATATATGTGGTGTATAGTGTAAAGTGTATGTACGAGTGGCCTGGTAAGCGAGGCAGAATCGTTTCAGCTCAACATAAAACACGCATGCCACGAGCCACGAGCAAATTATTCCCCCGAGGGCCCTCGAAAAATAGCACTCGATGACTATAGAGTTTTCTTCCATTAAAATTGGCCTAGCTCATGGCGCGTTCGCTCAACGATGGAAAAGAGACGAGAGTGGCACGTAGCTAACTGACGTGACTCGGCAGCAGTGCCCTGCTAACCCAACTATAATAATTGCCCATCGGAAACACCATCCAGCGGCGTTGATGTATTGTCGATTGCAACATTCTATCTTTTAATCGATAAAATTTTCAACCATCAATAATAAACAACCCTCTAAAGGTTGGGTATCGCGATATTATCTCGGTGTAGGTCGGAATTCGATATTTTCATGATTGGCCTTTGTTCATTGATGTCACGTACGGAAGCGACGCCGTACGTGAAAACGTCACTTGCAATTTGAAAATCTGTCTTTGACCGGAAGTGACGTCGTACTGGAAAATGTTACTGCGGGCTTGAAAATCTCGATTTTTTTTTTTTTTAAACCGAAAGTGACGTCATACGGGAAAGGGTCACTTCCGGTTTGAAAATCTCACTCTTTTTTACCGGAAGTGACGTCATGAGGGAGTCAAGTTCAAGCCGGGCTCTAAGAGAATGCAGCCCGATATACGCCCGCAAAATCACACCGACACTGACCCAACTCGCGCGATCTCACGCACACGAACAGCCGAAAACTCACGCGCGATCTCGCTCGTTCGGCGTATCGCCAATTTGATTAATTCGAGATCAGCTCTCGTGCCGGTAACTGCGACAGCGAAAAGCCGTTAGCTCGGTGTACGCTAGTCGTGGACATCGCCAGCGGTAAAACGAGCGAGGTTGATCGAATTTCACGGGTTTGCGATATTAATCGGACTTTCGTCTGCGATCGACAGCAAAGGGGTGAAAACATCGACTCACACGACAGCAGAAGCAACAGTGTAAAAAAATCGCGTTCGAAGTAGCTCGAAAATCTGATGAGCGAAATGAGATCGAAATTTAGGGCACGAAGGCAAATTATCGAGCGACAAGTACGTTTGACTCTCATTCCGGAAAGTGCGGACGGTGAAACGATTTTGGTCCGTTTCGAGTATCGGATTAGAGCGAAGATACGAGGGCATAAAATTTATCTCGAATGAAATGAATGCCGGGCCCAATCCATGTCAGACCCCGGTCTCGTCTTGGTCCTAACGTTACGCTTTAATGTGGAAGCCCACTGTATATACTTGCACGCGGTCTGGATCACGTACATCAAGCTGAACCCCACTCAGGCTTCGGAGATTATAAAGCCGCAGATATCGCGCTTTGTCTTGTGGGTAAAATGGTGCGGTGATAGAGGTGATAGAACATGGTTTCTGAATCCTTGCGGATCCGGACCACGGCTACTACTCGCGGTATCGTTAATGCATTCGAGAGGGTATCTTCGCTAAGCCTATAAACCCGCCTCGACTATCCCTTAATTGGTCGTCCCGCGGGAGCTCGCGGGTTGTGCTCCCCTTCTTGCCGTGTATCCTGGACCCCCGACACGGAGTCGACGTTCTATCTCTCCTCGTTGCACACTAACAGCCTCCATTCGCGGCCGCTCGTTCGACTCGAACCAGCTACTTCGATCCCAGAATTCAATTAACTTGGCACACAGTTGTTTGTCATGGAATTCCGAGACATTTGCGGCAATGAGGACGTTCGCGTGGCTGTTAACGGACGCATATTCTGAGGCTCTTACACCCACAAAAATAATTTAATTTACGGGTGGATTCATTTAATTCAAGTTAACATTTGCTTGCGGGAAATCCGTAAAATAATGAATTTGTTTTTCGGATTTAAGAGGACATGGTTAGATGAGACGATCGTCGAAGCTTCAAGAACTCACTTTCTGAAACCTGACGTAACCGATTGAAAGTTAACGTAACTCAGTTTTTTTTTTTTCTTCCGATATGATGCGAATATGATCCGATATGAAACGAAAGCTTCGAGTTCGTATCCGTTGTACTGCCACGATGAGTTCATTACGTTTTCTTGTGTGCACGGTTATTGGACGACCGGGACGAAAACACCGAGGTAGAAATCAAATCACACCGAGAACTGCGAAGCTCGCACGGACTCTCGAGAATTCCAGACAAAGAAGGATCGCGATACCGCGAAGGGGCGAAGAAGTGGCAGTTTCAGGCCAGGCAGGGTACGTGTGGTTAGGAGACGAATGAGAGAGTGGAAGAGCCACGGAGATATATACGAAGGCGATAGGAGAAGATCGTAAACATCTTTACGAACCTGTCGAAACGACTGGCCATAATCTAGGAAGAGTCCCGGGTGGATCGGTGCCTCGACCGCAGTCGTCTGCGTCGTTGTTGATGGCGTCGTCCCCCGGATGGATCCTCCGCGAACGCGGCAACATCGAAAACCCAAAAACTGGGGGAATACCGGAAAGGCGAGAGACTTCAGACGTTCCTCCGGGACAAGATCGATCCGGTGCTTCGCGACACGTTCGCTGAACCACCACGAGTGGCTATTAATTTTCATTTGGGACAAGCGCGTCGGTTACTTGTCTCCGTGCTGTTTGGACACCGGGAAGGTTCAGCGTTGGTGTAAACTACGGAAACCAACGGATCCGCGGAGTATTTCGAGTATGCACGGTCAGTCGACGTAATCAACATCAACCGCAAGCAAACGCTCGTGCCGGAACGCCGCGTTCACCACGAAGCGTTATCTCATGGGTATGACACTAATGATTTTCCATGCACCGAAATCGAGCGTCGTGCTTCGGTGCTCCCGCACGCGTAATCGAGCTTGATTAATAGCAATTTCCAGGTTCGATAATCACCGGGCCGGCCAGTCCGCCCGCGCTCTCAACTTCTACTCCACTCTAAAATCGAATTCCGGCCACTTAACCTTTCGCGACCGTCCTGCCTCGCATCTGCGGGTCTCGTCCCGCCCTCCGGTGCCATCCTTGGAGAGCACGAATGAATTACCGAACGCTCACGGCCTAGATTCCCCTTTTGTCCGCCACAGGGCTAACTCGGACTCGTTAATCATTCTGGGAGCGGGTAACGTATCGCCTCCCGCAGGGTGGATCAACGTGGCTTCGCGCTATCTTAGTTACCGGTCATGGTCATCATTTCATTGCCTCCTCCACATTTCGGACTAATTTCACCAATGATTAGTAACAGTTAACCGCACTATTAAACTGGGTGATCAGATCCGTTTGACAAACGTTTCGTTCAATACTTCAACGAACGCAAAGGTACTAAACAAATTACCATGCGTTTCTCGCACAATCGTTTGTTTTCGATATGTTTCTTCGTAATTTTAATGGAACGAAGTGGCGTCTACTCGATACACCCATTGAACCAATTCCCCATGTTGAAGAATTTTCACAAAGCGAAATCAACGATTTGCTGTGGAATGTATTGAATTTTCTACGTTACTGTCTGTTTGGTACTCGTGCAGGGCGCCGCACTCCGCTACCGCGCATCGATCGAATAAGCCGTTAAACCGGATCCGGATAAGCCCCTAGAGCGCTTATTTTTTCTCTTTTTTTGCTCTCAAGTCCGATCGAAGCTTCGCTCCTCTATAAGTTTATAAGTACACTATAGTCCTGTATACCGTACTATCTCCGCCCGAACCGATCCTTCGTTCTCGAGTGAGCTGTATCCTTTCGTCTCTATCTATCACGTTTCGGTCTCGATAACGCGCTCGTACCGTTCGGTGTGTGCGAGCCTTTCGTGAGAGCAGAAAGGCGGCGAAGCTCTTTAACGGCGTTACCTTAAGTCCCGGGTCAACACGAGCCCGCGGAGCGCCTCGCTCCGTCGGGCGAAAATTGCTTTATCTCCTAGCTGAGAAGAGGCTCCAACGAATATCTTTCCCATTCTATCGTTCTCCCTGGTTCACTCGACCCTCGATAACGAGAGACGAGTATATGTGTTCTTGTGCAACAGAACTTGGCCGGTACTCTTAGTATCGCCTTCCAAAATAATACCGTGTTGTATTGAATTAGACTGCTCGGATGTTCCATTTTTTTTTTTTTTTTTTGCTATTGTTATTTGTCACTTGTCTAGCAATTCCATCGGTGTGCGGCTTCGAAATTATCGGCGCAGTGTGGCGAGCATGCGGGACTAGGATCGAATATGCCACTAAGTTTTGGGGTCTGAAGGAGGCCAAGAAGCAACCGGCAGCCTCTCGTGTGTCTCAGGCACCTTCAACCTCCGTTCATTTTCCGTGTCCTTTCCCACAAGGCTTTCCGCATCTGGTTCTGCGGACCGCAACTACGAACTCTGTAGTCATGCAGGCGAGGAACCTCGCGCGGGCCCGTGCCATCGCCATTCCGACGGTGCCACCGCTGGCTGCTTCCACCCGAGGCTGGAACTCGCGGAGCAGGATGCCAGGAGGCAGGAGATAGAGGACGCCGGCCAACAAGAACGAGCCGTGATTTAGTACGCTAAGACTGCGCACTGCGGGGCTTCCTGGGAAAAGAGGGAACAGCGATGGGTCTGGAGTGGCGTGGGGTAGCGCCTTGGTGCCCGAGCTAGGCATCCTCTTCTCCTACAGCCAGATAAATCGCATCCACGCCTCACCCATCCTCCAGAATTCGCGCATCCCCGAGGTGGAAAGGTGGGCGAGATCGAGAACGAACGACAGGGATAGAGCGGTGGGACCTCCGAGAACTAACCGTCAAGGTAAAGAACGGACGAACGAAAAGTTTAACGAGTGACATAGGGAAAGAATGACGAAGGGCATGCATCTTGAGAACGAGCGTGTAATGAATAACGGATAAGATGAACATTTCAACGTGCTCGTGGTTTACGAATACCCCGAGTCGCGGGGCAATGGACCAATAGAGTGAAAAGAGAAGTACAAAAATGACGAAACGGTGAAACAAGACATAGTGGGTTGCCCATTAAAATGGCGCTTTTCGTTAGAGTACGCGCGTATAAAGAAGTTCCTTCATTAGGTTTTGTCGTGCACTTGTCTGTACCTTGAATGGGCAAGTCATCCTGGAATCACAGATTCCCAGGTAAATAGTGTTACGGAACAGAAAAACAAATCGTTGGGGAACGCGAATGAAAAAAAAAGCTGCGCAAGAGATACATCGCGAATTGGGTCAATATTTTTCTCGGGAATTTGCCGAGTCAGAAGGCATCCGAACCGCGAGAAATATTTACGTAAAACTGCTTGTTAGCGGATAAGAGTGTACCGTTGTTTTACACGGATAACAAGAAGAACTTGAAGAAGCTTGGTAAACATTTCTTCGCTCGACGGCGAGCAGAGGCAGTACCACTGATACACCGCCGTTACTGCGGGTAATACAATACCGTATAACCGTGCTACGAGGACGAGTGTAGGAGACGGGTGTACAACGACCAAGATGAGACATAACGAACGACGTACCCGGTTTGCAGGAAAGCGAAACGATATCTTGCGACTGCTACGTCGGTTTATTCTTCCTTCCGATAGAGCTGGTACATACAGACCGAGAAACAATTGTGCGAATGGAGTCGGGATGGGTCGGACCACCGTCCGATAGTCCACGTCTGAAGACAGAAATCTTCTCCATCCCCGCCATTCCCGAACCCGTCGCTTTCTTGCGCTCATTGTCCGTCCGTCCCGTCTTTCTTCAACCTCTTCCGGTCGTCCTTTTCTCTTTGTCTTGACCGTCCGGCTCTCATTTAATTCCTGCTCGCTCGCTCTCGTTACATCCATCCCTCGTGCCTTCGTCTCAACCGCCAAGTGGAAAATAGATACACCGTGCCCCCTCTAAAGATCGGGTGGGTCGTTAAAAGTCTCCAATTACGGGGCGGAGTCGTGAACCCAGAAGTGGCGTGCATCCGCTACCTGTATCCTCCTTCGTTGGTTTTCCATCGCTTTGCTTCTTCTCTCTTTCCTGCACCACAGCCCAATTGGCCAGGTAGTGGTACACGGACCTGATACCACACCGATTGCTGCAACATCGCGGTGTCCTCACACTAAAGTGCTGCAAATATCATAGATATACCCACACTATTCCAAGATGCCTCCCCGGTTGAACGGCAACGACGATGGCTTCCAAGATCGGAATTGCAGTCTTCTTCTGCGCGCATCAGCCCGACCCTCGTCCGAAGAATAACTCCCAGTCCTATCTACTCCTGCATCCCTTTTTACAACTTTTCCTCTCACCGATACCGACACGATCTCTCTTGAGCTTTTGCTGCTCGGCCGTTGCATCGATGCCATCATCAAATCCTTAACTACTTTTTTGTACGTGCGACAAGAGATGATTGAAGCCAAGATCCCCGTTCATACGCCCACGTAATGTAATGTATAACTGTAGATCGCAGTATTCCCAGATGCTCCTTCGGTATATCCGCACAACGTCCGCTTCCAAGATTGGGATTGCACTCTTCTTCCCCGTGGAACCCACGAGCCTCGCCCGAAGAATAGCTTCCGGCCCCTTCTCCCTCCCTGCACCTGTTTTACTTCCTTCCCAGCATCCTCTACCCACTTCCGGCAAACTCTACTTCGCTTTCGTTTCATGGCCGTAATACTGCTGGTCCTGCCCCAACTCTTTCGCCATTTTAAGCCTCCACCTTGGGTATTCTCTTCTCTTTCCTGCATCTTTCCCGGAGCTCATCCGTCCATCCTCTTTCTTCATCCCTAACGTGCTGGCTGCCTTCCTGCGGCTCAAACGTCGTAACTCCCGAGGGCACCGTCCACCTTCCGTGAAATTAAGGTAACGGGAAACGTCACTCTCCACGAGCGCGAACCCCTTTGGGTTTCCTTTGCTTCACTTCTACCTTCGTAGTTCCCTATCTCTTATCCTCGATTCTTCGACCACCGAAAAAAATCTTACGGCGGCTAAAGCGAACACCGATGAGAGGGGAATAAAATTACGATAGAGATGGTAATTAACGTTACCATAGAGAACGGCGAAGTGGTTTGTTATCATTTGAAACTAGTTCTACCTGCATCGCTAGGGCTCAAGTATCGCAACTACGTCAAGATTTATATGGAGTACCATGGAGTTATGTGAAGTAGCGAAGGAGACAGCATGGAAGAAGAACGGAAGGGAGAATGGAGTCAAAGCGCTAGGCAGTTATATCGCTCCTTTAAAGAGCACAGTTTCCAGAACCCCCTTTTATCGGCTTAACCGGTACATCTCTCAATTAAGCACCGCCGCTAGGCCCGGTAGGATACCACCATCCTCCCCGTTAGCAACCGCTGCAGCAAACCGTGACTATACCGGAGGCACAATACGAGCAGTTAGTCGGATCACGTCTACCAAGTTCATTTAGTTTATGGTAGCAAGGTAGGAAGAAAAGGAGAAGAAAAGTCGAAACACATGGCAGTCTTTATCACTTCCTATCCCCACTGGGAGCTCCTCCACTCAGCAATCACTGGCCGATACCGTACAATATCTCGCTATATACGAGGACCCTCTTCCGTAACTTACTTTTCCAATACCGTCGGATACCATACACGTAAAACAATTAAGGGCTGCGACCCTTGACGGATCGAGAGTTTAGGGCGGTTCGACGAAAAATCTCTTTCGCATGTTTTTTTTCCTACACTCCCTTCATCTATGAATGTACCTTTGTCTTTTTGTTTCCGTTTTCTTGTGCAACTTCTGACGAGGAAACGTCGTGGCTGTTGCCACGCTCTCGACGAGTTCGAGGCTCCGAACGACTGTCGTTATAGCTCGAATAAGAGGAAACTACACCCCATGGAGCTTCCGGGCATCGACACATCTTTGTAACTCGAGGACGCCATTGGAAGACAAAAAGATAATTGAAGACTTGCCAGCAACGTTCAGTTTCCAAGACGCGCACACACACACACACACACACACACACACACACACACACACACACACACACACACACACACACACACACACACACACACACACACACACACACACACACACACACACACACACACACACACACACACACACATACATATATATATATATATATATATATATATATATATATATATATATATATATATATATCTACCATCTGTAACCTTAATGGGGAACAGTTTCTTATCGAATGCCGATAATCAACAATTACGGGAAGTGGGCAAAATGGTGCTTCAAACAAGTGGCGATGAAAGCTTCGTCAATTTGGTAATCAACGGCTGAATCAGATTAAAGTTCCAATATAAGTGCAAACCTGACAAGTGCGAGTGCACATTGCAATATAACAAAGGTATACCTGGTAGCTGTGATACAATCTATACATCGGCTTCTCAAACATTTATCACAAGATTGCATTAAGGTTGAACAGCGGCATTATTCAGGCTGAGTAATTTGTCGTAATTTCAACTCGTTTTCCCGTCGCTCGGCTACGGGACAAAACTTCGTGGAGGCTAAAAAATAGTCCAGGCTTCCAGTGGCGGAAGGGAAGAATAAGAAGAAGCAAAATAAGGAGAAAAAAACGGGAGGTAGCGAGTCTGCGTGAAGCGGGACCATCCCAGTTGCCAACGAAATATCGGATCTCTTCGGGCCATCCCACAGGACGCCTGGAATACCGTGAGTACAGTATAGAATGACGGAGAACGAGTACCACGGAGAAGAGGCAGTGGCGGTACCAGGAGGAGACCCGCCAGCGTCCGCAAACTTTGACAATTTTGGCCTGGGATCGACGTCGGTCCCCGTCTGATATATTATTCGTGCTTCGTACCATCGGACGAGTGGCAGAAAGGGATGGCAGAGGCTCGGGCTCGGCGAGAGCGGACTTTGACTGTATACCGTGGAAAAATGCTCGGGGAAAGACGCCGATACAAGTACTGGCATAAAGGTATACCCCACGGTGTATACACCGAATCGGAATACACTGCAACTGCGATATACCCGAAGAACCTTGAGGATACCGTGAATCCGAGAACTGAATTGAATTTCCCCGCGGTGGTAAAGAGAATACTCGAGCGCTCCCCTCTCATTCCTGTACACAGACGTGAGATTGACGAACGCTTCGCTCACCGTTCTCCAATTTCGAATAGGCGGTAGATACAGGTTAACGGAGTCGACGATATATATATATATATATATATATATATATATATATATATATATATATATATATATATATATATATATATATATATATATATATAAATGTATATGCTGGAGATTATCCGCTATTCGAATGAATGGTTTCTTTGGAATCTTCAATACGAGAGGTACGTCATTCAGTACGCAGTTTCACGCTGCTTCGCGAAATTTTTTGGCCAACCGAAAGGGGGCAACGACCGAAGCACTGCGGCAAAGTGCTTGGAAATATATTTAACATTTAATAATGAGAATGTATATGAGGATCATTGAAAAAAAGAAATTTTAATATTTCAGTTTTATTTAAAAAAAAAAATTAATAAGGGTGGTGAATTTCATGACAATGGAAGGCAATATTAAATATTGGATACGAAGATGAAGTACTTGTAATCTCGAACAATGGACGAACGACAGTGATATCAGTTTGTCCTGTTCCGTCGGATCTACAGGTACTGCCGATCCTGGCGATCTGTGCCGATGTGCGATCAGGCACGCGCATCGGCACTGATATCGCATCGGAGCGGATATCAGACCCGCCAAAGGATCGAAATTTAATTACGAAAGTTTGCCGACTCGAATAATTCGAGGAGTTTGATGCTCCGTTCGACGTGGAATTCTTCGAGCCTCTGAATACATTCTGATTAACTGTTACGGAATTTTTTTTTTTTTTTCCGAATCGTTTGAAATTTAGTCCCAACTCGAAAGTTTAAAACTTTTGATGCCGATCGGTTGAACCGGCAGAACGGTCGTCGTTACCGCTTTCCGTCGCTCTCACGTGCTACGATAGTTGAATTATATGTCACGAACAAAACTCCGCAGCGCGCGATGCAATTAGCAAAGTGCACGAAACATTACTTGTTACACATTCGCCGGGTCAACATCAGCGTTACTGCTTGCTGTGGTGCACGTTTATGCTGCTGCAGTCCCTTTGCCGTTGTCGTACCCGCTTGAGAATCAAAACTCGTCGTCGTCCTCGTCTCCACCTCGATTCTCCCTCGTGCTTTTAGTTTGCCGGGCTAATGACCGGGGCTCGCTGAAGGTGGAAATCTCCTCGAGCTTCGAGAAAACATCCCGCCGCTTCTCTTTCGCAAGACAAACTCCAAAATTTTCCGTTGTAATATCGTGATTAGAATTTTACTGTGGAGCGTTCGCGTTCCGAAAATTATTTAGTACTTACGAGCGGTACACTCTGTCGGCTACCGGATGAAAATTTACGAAGCCAACGCCATGAACAAAATCGACAACATAAACTCTCAAAGAATGTCTGTTATTTCTGAACAATTTGTCTTTCCTGAAACAATGCGCCACTCTTCTCCCTGCCGCACCACGGTCGATGATGATAAACTCTAATCATATTTAGCCATTTTTTTTACACGCGATAATAATTTCCGGTACAAGTTAAAAGTGCTGGTTCAAGTCCACCCAGGATTAAGACAAAAATCTGTGATGCATGGACCGGGCCATATTCACCCCGTTCTTACCACAAAGCTACACTGAGAGAAGGATCTAGTAAAAATTACTATATCATTTGGGAGATATTACCATATCACATAGTAGTAGAGCGTTAGGGCGCCACCTATGGTAGTAAGTACCGGATTTATAAGAATTTTTCTTAGATATTATGGTAAAAATTCTTTGATAATCTCAGACTTTCTACCATAGGTGGCGCGCTGGCGCCGTACTACTATGTGCTACGGTAATTTTTCTTAGATGATTGGTAATTTTTACCAGATCCTTCTCTCAGTGTAATTTTTGTTTTGTGAAATACCCGATAGAGGAAGAGAGTTCGAAAATTGAAATTTTATCATTTCCGTCTCACCCCACCCACTTGATATTCCGGACACGTACGGTGAGGTACGCGCTACGGTGAGATGGATTCAGTCGTATCGGGTTTGCCGTACCGTACACAGTCGAGACGAGACCGCAGGGGAGGCTTAGGATTCCCAGGGTCGTCGGGTGTCTATCCCGAGGGAACTTTCACCAGCGGGTATTCAAGGAAAACGAGCGAGCGCCGGTGGTACCTAAAAGCATATAGTAGGGAAAAGCCTGGAGCGGATGAATTTTACGAAACGCGACGAAACGAGCCGGCGAAACTCACGAATGAAGAGAGTGCGAGAGGAGCAATACGGATTGCACGGCTGCGGCAGCGGTGCTAGCTGGTCCACAGAGGTCCGAAGAAGTTCCGCCGGCGGTGAGCGTCAACGACGGCAAAGAAGTATCGAAAGAAGAAGAGATAGGAGGAGATGGGAGCGAACGAGCGGTAGGTGATGGGTTCGGGCCAAAGGGAGGGAAGGAAAGCCCGCGCAGACACATTCGGTGCAGGACTTGTTGGGAAAGTTTATCATTACTTTTTACTCCGGTACATCGAAACTCGGCGACCTGCCTGTCCCCGCGTCCAACCCTCGGGCCGGAGCCGGCAGGCGCGCGGCGAGGAGATGCGCCCCCCCGTCGGCTAATATCATTTTAAAACCAAAGTTTTGCAACCCACAAACTTTTGTTTATTATTTTTCCATCCGCGGGCCGAGGAAGAACGACGAGAGCGGCGACGGTGGCCGGGTGGGGCAGCCGTAAAAAGGAATCTTGCTTTCTGCCGACCTTTTCAGACCTTACTTTCCTTTACATCGGTATATTACAGCTAGGTGGCGAAGAGGAGGTGGAGAACACGGACCTCGAGGCTCGGTCTTATTGAACTTTCGCTTGGGACTCGAAGGAACTTAAGGCTCTTTGTTTGATTAAATTTTTCAAATAATTTCAACTTGGATAATAATTTCAATTTGAGGATACAGCCACGCGAGATTTGATTAAACAATTACGTCAATGCTTCGACCGGTCGTACAAGTCCTGGTAGAAATTTCGGAGAGTTACGTAGGGTCCCGATGAGATCCTCAGTTGGACCTGCTCAGGACCTTGCCACGTCCCGACTCAACGCTCGAAAATGTTTACTGGAAATGAACACATCAGCTTATATCGTCGTACACGGTGTTGTTTGTGCAGTGATTCAATGGCTGTTTCTAAGTAAATCGCATACGCAATATCCACAAAGTTATGATTTATTCCGCCACTAAAGGTAAAGGAACTAAGGAGTTTAAGGGTTTGTGGAGTTACCGCATACATACGATTATCCCTCTCCGCGTTGTATCTCTGGAGGCAATGTTCACTCGCAACGGAGCTTGTTATCCGTTCCGTGAAGCTAATGCCAGAGGTAAAGGGTGATGTAGCGCATATTGCTTGCCGCTGCATCGCCGCCAATCTCTACGGCGGCAATCGTCGTTGACGGTAGGGCGAGTTCGTTCCGAAACGACTTTGATATTTTTCCAGCCCCGCGGCGAACAGATTAATCTATGGTATATTTGTATATGCTCTATAAACGGAAAATTAAACGAGAAACTATTTTACTCGTGGAATGTAGCTTTACATGGAAATACTTAAAAAAAAAAAAAAATGTTTCAATTTCAATGGGTTAACCCGTTTATAATGAATGAAGAAATTTGGGAGAATCTCGATTGATTCATGGAGTGGAAAATGAGAAAGCGCAAAAGCGTACTATAAAGGGTAATTTCAAATTGTTCGAGCGATAAAAGTTGAGTTATTGATTGCCCGACTGAAATCGATGGGACAGAAACTGGGCAGATGGAGACGGACGTGAAACGAGACGAATGAGAAAATTAAAAATGTAACTTTCCGAACACACCGATCGATGCTGCCGGAACGTGACGACTGATGAAACAGGACGATAGATGGATGCTCAATATTTCAAAGCAATCGAAGGCGAGCGGACCAAAAACGTCGTTTCGCGTTCCATTCCAGGTGAACGCCTTGCTGCCCGATGGCATTCCGATGGATCCGACGTACCGAAAAATACTTGGGGAGGGAAACGTCCGCCAGGTTATTCCTCAAAAATGGTTTCTCGGTAGGGAGAGCCAAAAATTGTTTTGCTGTCGTTTTTTCGCTGTGACGTCACTTCCGGCTTTAAAACCTCAGTTTTTCGATCGGAAGTGACGTCGTACGGGGTAAACATCACATTCGGTTTGAAAATTTTATTTTTCGACCAGAAGTGAAGTCATACCGGAAATTACGTCGCTTGGGTAAAAAAAAAAAAAAAAAAAAAAAAAACATTTTTCTCCGGCTCTGCTCGTTTTTATTCTCGTTGCCTGTTTACGAAGACATATCATCAACTCGCGGTACACGTTTATTTTATTTCTCTAGAGAAATATATAAAGGTGAATGTGAACAGCGAGGCAATGGAAGGAGCGAAACAGAAGCCAGGGATGGGGCCAGAAAGAATGAGAAAGGAGGAAGAAGACCAAAGGTATCCTGGTGGAAATAGAAAAAACAAAAAAAAAAAAAAGAAAAAAAGAAAAAAAAAGTGCGGAATGAGAGGCCCGAGAGGAGTCGAGGCAGGATCGGCGGGAACTGCTGGCACAAAGAAAAGGAAAAAAAAACAACAAATAAGATGCCAAGCCTTTACTCACTTAACAAGGGAATTAAAGCCGGATGGAACGAAACAAACAAGAAAAAAGAACAAAGAAAAAAGCCCGTCGACAAATTAAACCGGGGACGACTTTCCAGCGGAAATAAGAGGAGAAAGAATCGCGAGAGCGGGGGAGGGTAAGGCTGGAACTATATGTATAAGCGACTCGACGAAACTAGAGGCTGCTTCTCGGCGCGTAATTTCATTCTCTTTCCTGATTCGACGTTAATTAGCGCACGTTTCGCGATTCACCGAACGATTTTTTTTATAATCTTTTTTTTCTGTTTTTTTTTTCTGAAATAATTCGTATTTATTAAATTTTAATGCGACAAGAAGAAATCCAGGATAAGGGAATGATTAAACTGTCGAGCCATGCCCGATTGCGAGTCTCGACGATTACGTCCGTTTCTTTCTTGCCTTCGAATGATTCCGGGCTAAAACGAAAATTCCGTGAAACCTGTAACTCGAGCGTAGAAACACTTTAGGGTTTCGTGCTCACGCCCGTTGAAACATTATTGCTTTACATATACAAGAGTGTCCCGCGGACGCGGCCCGGACTCGCGGTAAGGATAAAAAGAATTCGATAAAACTACGAGAGGGATGTTTCCATTTAAATTCCCCGAGAGCTATGCTATTCGCCCGGCACGCCCGTTTAATTCGGTCTAATACTCTCGCGCTTTTCTGCATTTCGGTCTGTTACCCCGCTCTCGACCCCGCCGGTCCCACCGCGAGAAACAATTCTGCTCTCACGGACTCTTTAATCCGACGGCCACGTGGAAAATCCACGATCGTATGAACGCAAAGAAAAAGACAAAAATTGACCCACCACGTTGTTACAAAAGAATCAGGGATCATTAATTATTCGCTCGCTTTTTCTCATCGTCGCATTCCCGAGATTTTACGAGATTCGCTGATAAGAGATTAGACGACAAAGCTCCGAAGGACTTCGCCGAGTTTTATTCGTTGGGCAGACATAGAGCTCAAGGATTTGTATCGACGATGAAGCATGGATATAAATCCTTCCTTCGATTTGTACAGTTTCGATCGGTCGTTAGTTTGCATGCAGAGGAAAAAAAAAATGGATCCAATAACACCACGTTTTATTCGAATGAAACAAACCCTAGAACGGTGTAACGCATATAAAAATATTTTTTTGTATTATTTTTTCTATATAAAATTTGAGCTTCGGAGAATTTATTTTTATCTCCGGTTCGTATCAATTGTGCGGACGGCCATCGATACGCAATTTTTTTGTTTAATTCTACCAAAAAAAAGATAAAGAAAAACATGCCGAAAAAGGGAGTAACAAGCAGGCCGTGTACGGTATTCGGTTATATAAAAAAAAAAAAAAAAAAAAAAAAAAAAAAACTCCCTTGGCTGAAAAATATGATATGATACGTGAGACACGAACGTGAACTTTACACGCGGCTGGCACTGGAATGTAGTTGAAAAAGGGTTGAGCATAGTAGAAATGGAACGAGCGAAAAGGGGGAGGGAGAAAAGAAGGGGCACGAGGCCAAAAGAACGGTGGCCTAGCGAGCGGGTTGGAATGGGGGGGGGGGGGGGGGGGGGGGAAGGGAGGATTCTCTATTAAACCGTCTCTCCATTCCACACTGGCCTGTCGAGATGAAAGGAAGTTCCACTGACTGAAAGGATTATGACGAACTGCTTCTCGCTCAAAGGGCCGGCCAGCGATAATCGGCAAAGTAATTTTCCGAATATTCCCTGCTCACCGGTCGAGCAGACCCCGCCCTTTCCGTCCTACCCAAAGAACCCTTCACCTCCTCGCCCCCCCCCCCCTCCCCGCACCTTATCATTCCGCCGTTCCAAACGTCGTCTCTTTTTCTCACCCTTTTTCTGTGAACTTCCTAGACCGGGGGAGGAATCCGCACGACCCCCACATACCATACCCCGTCGTCTCTTTCATTTTTCTCTAATTCCTATCCATCGCTGTATTTTTCCATCCACGGAAGCTCAGGAAGTGCGCGCAAACGAATCCGTCCCCACGCCGGTGCTTCGTTAAGAATTCAGACATTTTTCTTCCACTCAAGCTTAACGTTAAAAAAAAAATATATATCAGTTTCGAATTTCCATCGCGTTTCACTACAAATAATGTCACGATGCACGATATTTATGAGCCTGAAGACATCCGAGACAAAATTTCATCAAGTTATAACGGCTGCATATTGCGGCGCACAAACTTCGCCCGGGGAAGTTCACTCGGAGAATAAAATTCTACAAGCGAACGATTTCTTTTTCTTCCCAAAGCCGTGCATTGACAGACTTGACAATGGTGCAATTTGAGGTCATGCAGTTGTCTTCGGGTCATAGATATTTCCAAGTAATTTGAAATCGAAGATTCAGCTTATTTTTAAAACGGGGAGTCGAGTTCGATTGTTCGGGGTAGTTGATTCGTGAACTCGCGGGGTGTCAATTGTGAAAAGGTATGATGAGTTTTTAATTGTCAATCGCGGAAAAAGAAGTGAAACGCTGGTAGATGACGCGAAAGCGAGGGGCGCTCGTTTCGCGAAAGGAAAGTGGTAGGATGCAGCAAGAGTCTGCTGCACGGAGTAACTCGGCCGATGCATGTAGAGCGCCAGGCAACACATACTCTCCGGCCCTACGTCCCTCGCGTCCTTCGGCACATGTACAGCGTTCGGCGTGCTATATTTAACGTGTACATACTTATGCGCACATACTATAATATTATCCATGAATGCATGGCGTATGTAGCACACATAATGAATACATAATGTGTCGGGAAGGAAGGGGGTCGAGTACTAGTGATATCGCGACGGTAGAGTGGGTGGGGCGCTCGCGAGTCGTAGTAAATACGGCGAATACCCAAACGCTCGGATACGAGGAGTATTCCCGGCGGAGCGTTATCTAGTTCAACTCTCGACACCATTTTTTTTTTCATCTTTTCATCCATTTCTTCGAATTTTAACTGTTTTTTTTTTTTTTTTTTACTATTTTTCGTCAAGGATACATCCGATATTTCTATAACTTAGCGCCACGAATGAAAATTCAATGTTTATCTTTATTCGTACTCCAATTGATTTTATTTTATTGTTATTTTTATATTTATTGTTTTTATTTCGAATTTATTACGATTCGCGTGACGTCTCGTCCAGATGTAAAATACAAGCCTCGGGCACAAGTGTGATATCAGGTATATCACAGTCCGCAGCAGATAGAGCGGTGCCAGACGCGTTTCTTCGCATTGGTACAAGATAAGGGAGGAGTGAGGCCGTAAGCAGGCCAAGCCGTTCCCCGTCCCGCCCCAACTGGGCGGCGCAGCTCTCGCGGTACTTAGGTCTGAAAATGTGCAAACCTCATATCGTACGTTGGCAAATATTCATAAGTTAAATATCGCGTTCTGCCGACTCGTGGAGAAGGTATGAAATGTATGAGGCGGAAAAATGCAGAGAGAGAGAGGCAGTACCGAAGGAATTGCAACGAGTTTCTATGCCCCCTCGAAAATTATTACGGCAGCGCTGCTGCAGCCGGGGAATCATAATATAACGATACTGCGAGTTCTTTATTAAACCCTCTCCGCAAATATATTTCGGATTACTCATTACCGGAGTCATGCATTGACGACGCCGGAAATTCAAAACTTTGGAGTTTCGTCGATAATAAAAACAAGAATCGCGCCGTACGGAGCAATATCCATATTTGATTCGATGCACATTTTTTTATAACCGATGGTTAAAAAAAAAAATCTAATATTTATGTAGGGATAAAGAAACGTCGTTTGCCCGATTAACAGCTTTTTCGATGCAGGTCGCGCGAGGCACTCCGACGACCGAGATAAATTACATTCGAACGATCCCCAGCGAGACGAGCCGAGATGATCCAGTTGCCGGTTTCCCGCCGCCGCGCGCACCTCCGACGAGCGACACGGCGACAGTGTTTGTAATATGCACACATGCACGCGTTACATATTTCGATTGCTGGCAATTTGTCAAGAGTCAGTGGCAGTGACGTGGAATCGAATTATTCTTAAAGTTTTTCCTGGATACATACGCTCGAACGACCGGCGAGAAAAAAAAATGTTCCTTCATAAATTCCAGCTCTGGTACAGACGCGTGATATGTGACCGGAGGTTATTTCGCGTATCTTCCACCAGCAGTTTTCCACAACCAAGGCATATGGCGTATTTCAGTCACATTCTCGTCGCACACTTCGTCATCCGAGGGGACAAAGTATTGCAATCCAATGTTAAAAATATTGACATCATTATAGTTAAAATATGAATTATCAACTTCATAATTTGTCACTAAATGGTTAATTTGCCGTCAATTTATCGCGCAACCGCCCGTTTTCCCCGCGTTCCATCCTAGACTGATAGTGGGAAATACGGCCCAGTCCGCACTGTGAAAAAGAAATGGTTGGATTGACCAAGACGCAGTAACATGCGTTTGCAGGTGTTATTTGATCAAAACAAAACTTTATTCGTACCAAACGAACAATAGTTTTCAACGCATGTCACCGCGACTTTTGATTCAGCCAAACATTCTTTTTTGCTCAGTGCACATATCATTGATCCGCGCGCAAGTCGGTGAGGTTCATATTCGCCACTTTCATCCTACCCGACATCTCCCGTGTAACAGGGATGTTACACCGGATGCGAGGAAAACGCAATAACAGACGCAGCAAAGAAGAACCGCACGCGACGACGAGCGATATGAAAGCTCTTTGACGAAAATATTGCGACGATATGCTTTTAGCCGAGACGAAGATGCTAGGACGATTACGGCACACCCCCTGCGCCACCAATAACGACGAGGCACCGTACGAATATAGTCATACCCTTGGCGCATCCCAAGATGACGCACAACGCGTTTTCGCGAGGGGAAATATTGCAAAGCCGCGTCGTCACACCGACTTGGCGCGAGTCAAGTTTTCACTGGGGCAACCCCCCGGGGAAGATTACTCCCGAGATTACGGGAGGTCGTCTGCGGAAGGCAATTTAGTGTCTGGGTGATCAGCGCCGAGTGGGGGAGGGAGGCTTGCGGTTATGGCTCGAAGATCGAGTGCTTTCGCACGGTGGTGTGACGCGGCACGCTGCAACGTTTTCGGTCCACATCGCCGTGGCTTCTCCTGGAGGCCTCCGACGTCGCGCCACGTCGGGAATATCGCTGGGAACGAAGGAACCCCATTCCCGCGCACTGCCCCCCCCCCCCCCCCCCCCAGCGCCGCTCCGCACGACATGGGACATCGGTGCCGGAAAAGCGGAGGAACCAAGCTGCGGCGACGCCAGCCTCCGAACCCTTTCAGGATGTATTACCTCGCTTAATTACACCAGACCTCATCCCACTCCTCGGCACGTTTTGCACCCCGTTTCACCTCTTCGCAGCCTATCCTCAGCCTACCGCTTCGGAACACCTATATCGTAAATAGGCAACGCTATATACATCAACGCGGTCTATACATACACGAGGATCTATCTCTTCCGTAAATGCCGGAGATCCTGTATGCCGAGGCTGGGGAAACCCGGAGCGGAGGCGCGCATCGCTGCTCGGGGCGAATTGAAGCCAAGAGTGCAGCGTGAGATGGGAAATAGCGAAAGCTGGAATGAGGGAGAAGGGTGTTTTAGGAGGTAAAAGCCGTGTATCATGCAGTTTACTTATCTTTCTCATTTTCCGAAGCAATATTCGTGACTACGCCGGGAAGGTACGTCGTCAGTGATTCCTACGTACCGCGCGTCTCTCTCTCTCTCTTTTTTTTTTTTTTTTTTTTTTTTTTTTACCGAGAACCTGTTTCAATTAATTCGAACAAATTGGACGCATCGGTAGACGGGTTGAAAAACAAAAATTTCGTGAAAATTCAACAGGATTTAAAACTCGCGTTGGTGGCACCGTTATTCAAAAGGTTCGGTACAAAAGGCGGTGAGGCCGGAGCAATCTCGACTCGCAGATTAACTGAAAGCGTCGAGGCCCCGGGTAATTGCGTTTCACAATGTTTCTATTTTTTTGTTTTTCCCCAGGGTAAACTTTGGACAAAAAGCCACAGCGCAGTTTTAATTATATCATCCGGTTGTGTTTGCTCGTTACGTGTATAAATAAAGGAATGCAAAGAGTATCCGAGAACGTAAAATTTTAGCCTGCGTTGGCTAGCGACAGTGAATTTTTTTGATAACTTCGGTTCAGTTTGAGAAAATCGTTCGACGATTATGATTGGCGTATCCGCTGGTAGGGTGTATTGTTTCTGAGAGGATCTTCGTTGAGCGTTTCGACCTGGAAAAGAAGTCACCGCAATCGAATATCGGAGAATGGTCCGGCGGAGGTGCTTTCGGAGGGAAAGGGTCTATATTACACGTCCTGTGTGCTTCCTGTGGGAGCCAGCTGGCCCGGTGGTCTACCTCCTCGCCGCATTCAACCGAAAGACAATCGCTCGCTAAATCGCATACGGCGGGACGGGAAAGGGTGGAGGATGAGTCCGGAAAATCGTAGTCGGACGTCCTTGCGGCCTCTTCCGTCCTCCCGCCGTTTTCCACCGCTATTGAATCAGTCGACCCAAATTGCGGAAAACTAGCGGTGACTTTGTTTCCATCGATCGGCTCCGGACCGATAAAGAAGGTCTTATCAACGTGTATGGTTTCGAAACGTGCCGCCCGTTCGGAACGATCCTCGGTTCTCCTTTATCCAGATTTCGGAACGAACAAAAGTTGGGAAAACGTTTGAATCAACGAGCGATTATCTCACCGCCTCAATTATCGATAAAACCAAAGCGGATTGTCGTTAATTCGAGCATTGTCTTCCGAACGGTACAAGAAACGGGGCTTTTTCACCAACTCGGTGAGAGCCGAGTCGTCCTCGGTGGAAAAGGAAACATCCCGGGGGCGGATTCTCGAATGTTCAACGGCGCGCATTCATTGAGGGCAATTAAGAGACTTGTAACTCGGAGAAGCTTCGTCCCTCTTGAGTAACAGGCAAATCTTCGATCGCCATGTGGATCACTTCATCGAAAGTTCGTCCAGTGATCTCTTCTCGCATCTTCCTAAGACAGCCAGCTTGACGTCTGCCTCCACCTTCGACCGTCCACGGTCGTGTGCTTTGGCGATAATGTCTCGCTCGGTGGCTCTTTCAGTCCCCTCAATCTTGCGCCATTCTGGCGCACAAACGACACCGTCTCCGAACTTAAGAGATTCTCGGAGAGTGGACGGGGGAGGAGGTAGCGTCAGAGACTGCCGCCCGGCAACTTGGACGTCGGGAAATTGCATGGGAAAGGACCGGGCAGCAGCGACAGCGAGAATGGAGCAGTGAGATAGAAGTTGGCTCGAAAGTTTGCGGGACCGTGATTTTAATACGCACGGAGACGGCGTACGCGCCTCGAGCCGCCCTTCTCGCGTCTCCATTCGTTTTTCCCGAGAGACCGTGACGTCGTGAAAGAAGCAGAATGCGGCAACGAAAGGGAAAGGCCAGAGCGCCGGGGCTAAGATAGAAGCTAAGGAAAACTCGACGAGAGAAAGGGAGCCTGGGAAGCCAGAAGATAAACAGATACGACGAAGAAGCCCCGGTGGAAAATCGCGCCCTCGTCGTCTCGGCAACGGTTTACAGCGGACTCTCCATCTTGCTATAGTGGGTATACATGTTACGAGTACGTACACGTAGGTACTTGTATATAACGTCGGCGTTCCCCTAAGCAGCCCCTTCCCGCCGCCGCTCTACAACGGCGCTCCCAACAAATCTTTTCACCGACCTTCCGAAGCTCCGAACGAAAGCGAGGAAGCAAACCATTGCCCACAGATTTCTCCTCGCCACGAAATTCAGATCCTGTAACAAGCTGCGTCTGCAACCTGCTGCTACCACTAGACCGGTAATGTACCGACCCGCGCTACATGAATTTGTTTTTTTGCACCTCTTTTTTCATCCTTTCGGCCTTGCCGTGATTCATCTCGAGCAATTGTCTCGAAATTTGGTGCGAAATATCTAATACTTCTTCGGATTTGACTTGGAGATACGTTAAAGATATGCGAACGTAACATGACCTTCTTAACATTCTTAATACCAAGCGGCGGTGAAGACCGCAATGTTTCGCAGACCGAAATATTGATCATATTCCGTATTTGCATGATGTATTCAGTCGGTAAAAAAAATTTTTATGCTTTTCGGTGAAAATGCGTCTTTACATTCACACTTTCTCAACGCCGTTTCGCTTGTACTCGACAGTTCTCTTCCTGAGCGATATTCTTCACCGTGACTTTTCACTCATCCCCCTTGTCTAGATGATCCCTCTTGCATCCATGCCCGTACAATTTCCGCTCGGTCTTCCTCGGAGCTCTACACGTTTAACCCACGAATGGCCGCAAGCACCGGAGCTGTCGCGCTTCCACCACTTCGCCCCTAGTTTACGAACGGCAATGTTCCGCCCTGTTCGGAACTACGGACTGGTATTCTTTTTTTTTTTTTTTTTTTTTTTAAAGGACCTCGCAGCTTATCACAACAAAAACGTTGGCTGCTCCACATTTTCCACAGTCTCTGCGACCCTCCTCGATCTTTCCCCGTCCTCGCCCTTCGGCCCTTCTCGTTCATGTGCAAAATCGTCGCATCAGGCTCGCGATCGCGGAGTCACGTACTACGCTTCGCGGTATTGCACACAGGCTACCCGGACTGGGAGCGTTCGGTATTGGTTTTCAATTTGCATTCAGCTGCGATACCACCGTCCAGTCATGCGTCATCGCGTTACATCCAACCACCGGGCAACCTATATTTACCGAAGAGATCGATCGTTATTGACTGGATGGTCCAAAAAAACGAAATAATATTATCGCCTTCTATTAGCCGAGGAAAAACTTCGTGAATTTTGCGGTGCGGATTCTGCACTGAAAAAATATGACATTGTTTCGAGAATAATTCGAACGCGGCCTGCGAAAAACATATATATTGTTACATCAACTCCATCGTAATTTTGGAAATTCCACACGAGATTGAAACGGTGATATACTGTCGCAAAATTTTGCGCATGAATGTTTTATCGTTTCGATATCATATGAAATTGAGGGAATTAAAACTGAAATGACAATGGGAATATATTTTTGGCAAACGAATTGTTCTTGAAACAATGGCATTTTTTAAATTGCTAATATTTAAAAAAAAATTTGATTCAAAGCGAAATAATACAATTATTTCAATAATGGAAATTCGAGGTATTGTAAAAGTAAACGAGCGAAGTGATCCAACGGAACTCTTCCGTGAACTCGTATTTTTTGTCGTGAAATCCTCAGGATCCCATGAGCAAGGTAAATCCGGCCACGAGCCTCGACCAAGCTTTGCGGTAACTTGAAAGCGAATAACAACAAAGCCTTCTTACGTTAGCTGGCCTTTCCTTGGACCGAATTCTTGGGTGCACACGGGTTTCTTCGCCGTATAGTTTTCCGCACAGGTAAGAGTTTATAAGTCCTGCCCAGCTTCCCGTCGAGCTTCGGTACTGCACGCGGTTTCGGCGAAATTGTCGGGTGTGAGTGAAGCCCGACGTCAGAGAAGGATGACGCTCTAGCTCAAATATTTATCGCGGAGGGGTTAAATATTTGAAAACGTCTGAGAGCAAGTTAATCTTCCGGCTCACAGCGCCGCGTATTGCGCGACAGATCTGCCGTACGTACGAGTACGGAATAGAAAAAATATTTTAAAAATATATATGTAACATCTAAAATACTAGCAGGAAGATGGAATTTAGAAAACGGAAATAAAAAATGTCTGGCGATTTACCGAGAATATTTGCAGATACAGTAGAACTTTGATTATGAGAACCCGTCGAGACCGGTTCTAGTTTGGATAAGCAAAAATTCGAATAATCGAAACGCAATTTTTTTACAGGATCTTGTCATCTATATAAATACGACACATATAGTAAATGAAATAATAGTGCATATTAAACTTCAAACCATATTTTTAACATATTTCCAACATTTAAGTCTTATTGCAAGAATTCTGTGAAGTAAAGTCGTCCATTTTTAATTGCCGAAGGTTAGCTACGCCCCCCAAGGACCAGCCCGATTTCGAAGTTGCTTCACTGAAGTACGTATGTAAGGTGATTCAAACGGTACATTTATATCTCTGCAGTCACAACTCTACCGGAATACATCGCTACCGTATTACAACTCCACCGTACTAAAGTGTGAAAAAAATTACCAGGGCGCACCAGTCACCAACAACTGCACCGGAATGTAAAAAAAAAAAAAAAACTCTATCGGTAGAGATTTTCTTGGACGTCTATATTCCGGTAGAGTTGTTATGTCGTAGAGTTGTTGGCGACTCGTTCGCTCTCGTATGTTTTTTTTTCATACTGTAGTAGAGATTTAGGGTCGAGCTGTAACATGGTGCACTGAAAAAAGGATCGAGTAAAAACTACCGAGCATCAAAGAAAAATTACCATGTCACATGGTAGTAGAGAACTAGGGCGCCACCTATGGCGAAAAGTCACAGATTTTCGAAGAATTTTTACCATAATATCTACGACAAAGTATTATAAATCCGGTACTTCCTACCATAGGTGGCGCCCTAAGTACTGACTACTATGTGCTATGGTAATATCTCCCAAGCGATACAGTCATATTTACTAGATCCTTCTCTCAGTGTAGAGATTTTGGGTAGAGTTGTTGTATGGTAGAGATTTTTGGTAGAGTTGTTATGTGGTAGAGTTCTAAGCTGATAGAATTCTACGGATAATGATGTTTTGTGAGCGGTAGATATTAATGTGGCATTCAAACGATTTTGTATATAAACTATTCTCTAATGCACGCTGTCCGACTCTGCTAGGGTGGATGAAAGTGCTCGGGAAAGCCAGTGTGCGAGCGGATTAACGCTGGAAGAGGAAAAGCGCGCTTCAATACGCTTGAACACGGGAGCGGCTCCTGCCGTAGAGAGCAACAATGTATAATATTTCACGCTAATGTTTGGATATTCGAGGGTTCGGATAAACGGAGTCATGTTCGGATAATTGAGGGTACGGATAATCGTGGTTCGAATAATCGAGATTCTACTGTGATATTTTCAATAAACCTACTATTCACCATGATGGCCTATAACATTGTGTGTGTCTCTTTTTACCCTTTCGTATATAATTCCCAAAATAAACACGACGCAACTGTGTCACGGCCGATGGTTAAAGAGCATGTTGAAAGGGCTTTTTGCGCCATCGAACCTTTTAACGAAAGTAACAAAAGGATGAGAGAGAGCTGTAACAGCCGATGGAAACGAAGCACGGTTAAAATGTGGCACCAGCCTCTAATGCTCTTACGACAAAATTAGATCAGTAGGCAATTTCCTCACCGGTTCTACAGGACCGATGATGAACGAGGAGTAAAACATGCAAAAGCAGCACCTGACGCGATGTTTCGCGGATGGCTGAATACAAGGAGCCAACGGAATGGAGCTTGCACAGTCACCAAAGAGCCATAGACGCTCTTATACCGAGGGAAAAAAGTGGTGGCGAAAGAGATGTGTAAAACACAGCATGCGAATGCAAAAACGAGTATTTGCACGAGCGTTACCGAGGGATTAGGTGAGAAAAGCTTGGTTTTAAAAGGATTAAGTTAGGTTGTGTTTAACCAGTGGCCGTGAGAGTTGCAGTGGCGGTAGCTTTGCTCCGCAACACGTTGAAATAATGCCTGACGAGTGCAGTCTCTGTGCGCCGCCTAACGTTTTATCTGCCTCATGCAGTTGTAGATGCATTCACGCAAATCGTTCGCAAATCCTCTGGCACACGTGTTTCGCCGAATGGTTCGAAATTAGCAGGCGTCCCTCGTCCAAACTGGTCGATGAAACTTTTCCACTTTCGTGATCCCAAAATAGGAGCATAATTATATTCGCGCCGTGGCGCTCCAAGCGTTTGATCGGGGTCATTTCTGCGCAACGACTCTCTGTATTTCACAGTCTACGACTCTCTGTTGGCTCTGGGGTATTTTCGCAGTATATCATATCCGCCCATTTTCGCGTCCGGTTAATCCACGGGGCGGTTCTCGAGTTTTGGGCAGCGTTGGTCGGTTCATCGGAAGCGCGAGGAGTCTGGGTCGTTTTATTGGAAACCAGCGGACCACGGATTACCCGTCCGTACCATCGGTACGTATATAGCCCGGTGTATATGGAGTTGGCGAAGCAGACAGCTTCTCCGTGCTCTCATCCCCGTTCAGTTTCGGATGCAGCAGCCAGCGGCAGCAGCAGCAACAACGTACGTGCATAAACGCGGATGCGGCCAGTCAGTCTACGCGACACCTGAGCATGTGTGGGATCCGCGCGCGCATCCCCCGACAGGGATAATTAATCTAAGCCCATCAAACGAGCGACCACGAGCGCGCCCGGCGTCGGTACAGGTGACAAATTGCCTCGATGCTCGGGCCAACGCGACTAACCGTACTCGGACCCTTCCCGCTCCTTCCCGGGACGGCCTTCCTCACCCTTCCGCATTCTCCCGCTCTGCCTATGTCACGGATACACTATGTAGATCCCCAAGCCCAATGTGTACAACTGCACTCAGGCACGCCCGAACTATCCGAGTAAACCAGTTGGTATAACGGTTGGGTTGGTGCAGTTGCGGCTTGGTCGGTCCTGCGACCAGTTCCGTCGTGCTGCTGCAGTGACAGTGGGTCGTCGACTTCACCACCGGAAATTCCGGTTCGCCACGTGCGAACGAGCACGAGACCGACCCCCTATCCGCCCCCCCCCCCCCCCGCCCGCTGTATTGCTATATAGCCGTCAACTGTACCATTTTGTCCGGCATTTACGCGGTCCCATCGCCGCTATAGCCGGTGATCTAGACTATTGCAATGCCGGGCACCAGTACACCTGTAACAACGAACGCGAACGGCCCGCACGCTTCGTACAACCGCGATGCACCGGGACCCCCAAAACATCGGGTACTCGCGGCTGTGTTGCTCGTTTAAATGTCGCTTTGTGGAGTCGTATCATCCCAGAGATTTCGTTAGCATTGAGGATTCGAACGCTTGTTTGGCGATTATGCTTTGGTCGGAGAATGACGGAGAATGACGGAACCATCCAGACACTTGTCAATGTCAGCGTCTGTGATATACGGACTGAACCGATCGTGCTTAAAAAATTATTTATACTCGCACATGACTGAACAAGACAATATGCATAAAAGGACAGACAAAAAAAAATATTATCCGAATGAACAGTTTCGCTCGCATCACGAGCTTGGTCCATGAGACTTTACGTCCTGAACTCATACGGTCTGCTGGTCGCACAGCTATTCCACCATAACGCCCAACCATATAGTCCGCTCGCGAGAGCTTACTCATGCGTATGCATGTGGAATACACATAACGATAAATCTCGATGCTGAAGGTAGGAAGGACGGCGACGACTACGGGAATCGTTCGACGGCCGCTTGTCCGCATAAGTGGTGCCCAATGAGCTATGGACATTGCTCTCCTGCTGGAGGACGTTGTCACGGCAAAATGGTCCGCTTTGCTCGGATCGGCGTGAAGAACCCTCCGGACCCCTTTATCTCGTATTGGATCCTTCTGCATATCCTTTTCGGTTAATGTTCCACCCTCTTGTTTGGCGGTGTCAGCTCAACGCGCAAATGGTCTGCATAATTTTGTCTGCCTACGCTTCCTATTCATTCTTGTTTTTCACAAACACGACCGTCCAGCTTCGAAACCGTTTCGTTGTTTGTTCATCCGGTTAAAGAGTGAATTCACGAAATTTCATTCGCTTTAAATGTGGAACGTACCGAGGCCATTAGCGGGTCAATGAATTACGATGCTTGATAAGTCCGATCGCGTTTCCATCCCCTATCGCGCTTGTGTCCTTTACTTTCCGCCCTTCGGTCCTCTCACTTTTACGCCGGACTCTCGGCCATAGGAATACTTACTCCAGATGTTTAGAGTATGAGGGGGTTATGCAAATCCCCCGAAAGCCCCGAGGGAAGGTGCAGCTCGTCGGGGATCTCGAGTACAGCTAGGCGAGTAGGGAGCAGCTAATACCGCTGGCGAGGAAGATAGGTACGGGGCAGCGTATCAGTATAGAAGCGGCAACGGAGCATCCGTCGATAAGATCAGCCGGGGCGAGCTGCTGCTGCTCCTTCTTCTTCAGTTCAAACCGTGCGATACGCGAGCCACCGAGGGCACGAGGTATAACCTTCCTCTACCCATACCGCGGGCGAATATGATACGAGTATATACGTAGAGAACGTCGACCATCGTTCCCTGAAATTGCCTAGACCGACCAGCTGCTCGTTTCCATCCTAACCCCTCATCCTCGGATCGTCGTACTCCACTCATGGTTATCACATGACTGCGAAGCGGCGGTTTTACGCCCTCGAAGTGTTTAACCCCTTCGCCATCAATGACGTTAGGATTACACGGAGAGCAGTCACACGAAGAATAAGCTCGTCATCTTTGCCTATGAAATTCTTTTCTGTAGATTTCATGAAATTAGTTCACGGAGTGAGATAATAACGCGGATATGTTTAATCGACTTGCCTAATCGATTGATTTCGGATTTAGGAGAATCTTGAATAAAACATTTGAAAAGCGAAAACAAGAAATGGAAAATATTGATATCAGGTACGTTTAGGAGTAAGCAGGTGTGCATAATGGGAATTTACAATGTATAATTGGAGGCAACGAAAATTGGCTTAATTTTGCGAAGAGCAGGTAATATTACAATTTTTCATGCTTTCGCAGCAGAGTGGATCTTTAATAAACGAGGTGGAACGTGTGTCGGGGAACAAACGTAGCGAGGAATGGAGCGAAAGCGAGAAGAGCCAGCGTCACGTCGTGTTTCCTCTGCTCGATTTATCACTGAAGACTCATACCGACGAAACGCAGGGGAGTGCGCGGGGAGTGCGGACGCGGTCTCTCGGCAAGCGGAGCGCGAGATGAGTCTAGTTATTCGTAATTACTCGCGCCCGTTCCGCGAGCTCGCTCATTTCTCAAGTCAGTAGACGCGTGCGGCTAGACCGGAAACGCGCGGGCTTATTGGCTCTTCGCGAGCATCGAGGATACCTACGACAGGATGCATATCTACCCTTGCCTGTATAATAACTTTACTCATTCTGAAAATATTGTCTGTGTTTTCGATTCGAAAACAACTTCGGCGGAATTCATTGGTTTCTCTTCAATCCCTCTTACAACTATTATTTCAAGCCCGCATGAAACGAGCCGGAAAGTCATCAGTTCGGATGTGATGCGCGAATAATTTATGAATTTTTCGAAGCTTTCTTCGAGAGCAAATATTTGAGTTGGGGCGAAATATCATTGGTGCCCGAGAGGCCGAAGTTTATCGAATGCACGGGAGTTACCGGGGCAGTTGCCCTCAGCAAAGTGTACACAGAAACTTTACTCGGCGCACTCGGACCGGATGGTAGAGTATATTTTGAAGTTCGGTCTTGGGGGTGACTATAATTTCATGGGATCTGAATTGCAATGCCGCTAATTCGCAAAAAGTCGAGTGGAGTTGAGGTTAAACTGTGCGGTGGAAGCGTCGGAGTACGGTGTTCAAGATACAGAGAGGGACGACGGCGGTCGGTCGGTAGTGGTTGAAGTCGTTCTCGTACCGTTTACGTTGCGCGCTCGCGCCTCGGGGTGGCATAAATATACGAGAGTTTCGTATTGTAATTAGAGGTCTCGGGTGGCTGGTACTCTGCCCGGTCGAAGGCGGAACTGGCGAGAAGAGCCTCGGCAAAAGAGACGCGGAGCGGAACGGTGAAAGCGTTTAAATGCGCTCGAAGGGTTGGAAAAAAAAAGTAACTGTGGTATAAAAGTTCGTATTGTCTCCGTACCACCTCCTCGATCTGTCCCCACCTCTTTCTCTATTACCTCTTTCATTCATCTACTGCCGCTTGCGTTGTCGTTTTCGTCCGTAGCCAAAGACCAAAAGTTTTCACTTTCTCATCGTTCTACGCTAGCGCCGTTCTTCCTCTTTCAACCTTGCGTCGCTCTCTTCTACCCTAGCGCCGTTCTTCCTCTTTCAACCTTGCGTCGCTCTCTCGTCTCTCATTCCTTCAACGAGGAACCCCTCCAATTTATCGGTCCGAAGCAATTTCGCCTTTTCGCCGTAGTGGCAACAGTCGTTGCTTTGTCGAAAGATCAGGATCACCTTTTTTTGTTGTAATTGGATAAATATCCGAGTGCGAAATAATGGCCAAAGTCGAATGAACTCCTATGTAGTTGTGCCGGCAAGGTACAGAGCCAATCGCGAAACTAATTTGATCGGCACTCATCCACAGCGTGTACCCACCCTACATGATCCATGTGTACACGACGTCACGGGAATTCTTGCACAACCTTCGAAGAGACAGTGAGAGATCGAACTGGCCTGGCGTAACGGCGTTCGGATTGGGTTGTCGAGAGGAGAGGGGGGGGGGGGGGGTCGAGAGTCGATTGAGTGCCGCATCGAGATGAAAGCGGAAATGAGTCGAGTGCACTGCGCGTGCAGTCACGTAATCGTGTAAAGAGCCCGTTGTGCGAATAATACATACATTGTTACGTCTATTGTGTTGCCATATTCACCCGCATTGAGTGCCGCCATGCACCGAACATATAGCGTATATACATAGTGTATATATGCATGTACATATAATGTAAATACATAGATAGACATTGTGTGGACACAGAATTGTGACGCCCGATTGTAGATGGTTCCACACATATGCAGTCGTTACGGGTGGAATACGTGTAATGCGACGTAGACCGTATTGTATGCAGGCGGCAAGTGTATACGAGGTGTATGTACTCACATATGCATTTGCAAGGAAGGAGGACCAACGATCCGTCTCTGTCTCAGTAACCGCTGCCTGCGAGCTTCTCCCTCCGTCGCTGTTGCGACTCTCCGCCGACCTACCGGCGACCGACGTCGAAGCCACAATGCGTGCGGCCCAAGCTATAAGCCAGAATGAGCTCGCCCACCCTTTCCTCACCATCGCCGGCCACCTTCGCCAACGAAACTGTACGGTCCAACGGCAATGATGATATCAAACGCAGTGATTGACGGGGCAGCTTCGTACCACAATAATCTCGTTGGCTCATGCCTCGTTTTTTCTTTTTCCCTCCATCCTTCATCCACAACACGTTCTCGCCTTTTCTGTATTCATCATCGTCACAGTCATCCATCGACGCGGTGAAACTACCGTCGGCACTTGTATAGGAATCTTCCCTGCCGACGCATGGCTACTTTCCGAATTCCTGGACAATTTTTACGCTGGTCCATTGCAGTCAGCAACATTGATAACATTAGTTACGTCCGCACGACAAATTATCGGTCATCTGAATTCGTTGCCGACTTGGGAAACTCGATGCCGAGATTTGATGTTTGTTACTGTTCGTGAATATACGAACCAACCAACCGGTCGCTGTTTGTCCGTTTCGGCGCTAAGTTCCGACGATGATCAGCATACGGAAACTCATTGCGCGACTACTCACGTCGGATCTGGCCCGTAATTCTATTCATGTATACGTGGAAAGCCAATATGAATTCGGTGCATATATTCAGCGTGTATCCTTTACCGTGAGTTGAGGGACGACTGACAGAACGCATTGGGATCACGGGGGGTGCACTCGACTGGGTAACTAGGCTCGCGGCTGGTAACCAACACCAGCGGACCTTGGTCGTAACGGAATTATGGATTGCGTTATTCGTTTCCATGCAGCAAAGGGTTTTCCGTTTGTGTCGGGCTGACCGACGACTATATGCCTCGACGTCAACGACTGCCGAAACCAGCCATCGAACGTCCAGAGCTCCGCTCACAGGATGTCGATGAAACTGATTGCTGATTGGATTGGTGCGTGCATTTATGCACACGGTAAGTAACGGTGCCAGATATACGTTGTGTATACCTGTGCCAACCTTATACCCTTGTGTCAGCGTGCAATTTCTATTGCGGCTCGAGATTAACGAGAATTGTTGGCGACAGCATTGACAAGACCGTTGGTTTCACCCGTAGCGAACGGTCTCCTGATTCCTCAGGGCATACGGTGCGGTTTTTCCAGGATATCGCGAGATCGAATTACGCCAAATGTCATAACCCTTTACTGGCACTGCTTACACCTGGCACTATGCTTACACCTGTACGCATTGAATAAAATGTCGCGACTATTAACGGCTGGATGGCCTGAAACATTCAGACATTGCGAGTCTGGTATTAGTCGAGCTGCTCTTGAATGACTCAACCTATAACCAGATCTACGAACGCGAGCAACCAGTCTGGTTCATACTTCGGAATATACGACGAATGGCGAGAGCTTTATGCCTATCCTTGATTACCGCTCATTGTACGGATATGCATACGCACGTATGCCGTATAATTCTACAGACATTGCCGGTGGCTTAATTAATTAAATTCCTACGTGAGAGAAATACGGACCGTGAAAACATTTCGGAATGGCAACTCGCCGTAAAGTACCGCGGACATGTTTGCCGCTGATGTGCTTCCGAGATTGGTGATACGCACTTGCCGACCTTGCTTCGCTTGATTCGGATAGGATGGAAACTGTTACGGAGACGATGAATCCGCTTCCAGTTTCCAGACGCGACTTAGATGAAGCCGTTGGACACTGGAGCTTGGAGGGTTTTGGCGAACACCACTTGGAAGGCGACCAATGGTCGGGCAGTTCCACCGTGCACATTTCATCTCGTGGCTGAAGGTTATTCCAGCCTCCCCAGGGTTTCACTGCCTGGTTCAGACCGCCGGCCGCGTTATTGCTTTGAGCGTGTAACGCGCCACGGTACACATCGGGTCATCAACGCCGACGCCACGGAAAACTTAGAGGATCCTTCGGGCTCTCATCCACAAGCAACGGAGAGCACCCCCTTGCGGAAGTTCGAGCCCCAGCGAAAACGTCGGTAGTACAGCGGCACGCCGCAATTCCTACGAATTTGTTACTGCGTTTGCCTTATCTGGCGCTAGGATCCTCCGTATCCGCGCTTCATGGATAATAAAGACGTTTATCGCCGCTGTTACGGTTATTAGTCTTGCGGAGGGGCACAGGGTCGTTGGACCATGAAGGCTACGTCGCGCCGGATGTAGGTGTGTAGGTGTGTAACGGTATTTACACAGAAAAAGTGGTCTCGTGTAGCGCGTATGGCTCGTGGTGGCGGTTTGCTTGTTACCGTTTCCACTGCCGAAGGCGCATCAAGAGAACCCAAGCGCTTTACCCCAGGGCCTACTGCACACCGAATTTCTCCCTGTCTGCCGGTATGGAAAATAATCTAACTTCGCAAAATTTTCATCCTGGTCTGGGGTACAGAACGCGGACCCGAAGTGACTGTAACTGTTAACGAGTTCGGTGAGGGGATTGGCTTTTCCGTTATGCGACATAATTTCTTATCCGCTATTGGGTTGGCCGCTGTTTACCCTTTTCTATTTTCCAGACCGCACTGTGTTTCCTTCCCTTCGATTTCCCAGGTGGGAGTTTGGTCTGGTCGGCGGTGACATCCCCAGCACTGGCGCGAGACCAGCCAGAGCTCGGAGCTTTCTCGATAAATAAAAATGGACGAACTTTCCAACATGTTGTCGATCGAAACTTTCAGAATGACACTGCGGGGAGTGATAAACAGGTCAATCGAGACTGTCGACGGAAGTGAAATGCCGAATACGTCCTCGCCGCTTCGAGTCACCTGTTCAGCCGCACGTTCCGTTATGTCTCCCTGTTCGTCGGCACAGGAGCTGGCGAACCGGGCGGGCGGACGATCATTGGTCGTTGCCGCGGTCGTTCCCGCGCGTCGGGGTTGTTCGAGAGTTTCGAGAGTTTCTCGAGTGGCCGAGAAACCGGAGGATACAGCAAGCACGGTGTTCCCCCGCGATCCGCTCGAAACTCACGGTTGCCGGAGTGTTTGCATCTCTGTTTATACGTTATTAAGTAGCCGGGGGGTGTACACGGCGCGTCACTGTATTAAGTGTGCACGTGTGTAAGCACAGAGCACACATTGTACGAGCTACCTGTGGATATAGTACTCGAGGAACGATTGGGAAACGCAACTAGATAATTGATTGCTTTTGGTGTACGAGACTTTCGCGAGCTTTGCGAACTCAAAACCCATCTTTTGGTGGGAAAAGGTTGTTGAAAAATTCCGAAAAAATTCGTACACGTTGCCCAAAGTTGAATACCTTATATGGCAGAGAATTAAAAAAAAATTGTTTCCAAATATGCATCGTTATCGTTATAAAAAGAAGTGTGCAAGGTAAGGAGCCATATTTTTTTTTGTTAAATAAATAAATGTAAGAAAATAAAATCCTCCACTGCATTTGGAGGATTTGGTCGAGACTGTTGCGTTCGTCGTAAGTAAACAGACCAGAAGCAGGACACGAGAGAGGCGTCGTATTATCGCGACGGCTAATTGTTACAAACTGTCCGTCCCTCACGATTCGATCGTTAATTCCAGCTACGTGTCGTCCATCCCGGCGCGACGGGCTCCTACTGTCGCTAGTTTCGATAGTATTGGCATCGACGGGTCGACCATCGGCTCCCGATACTTGATCAGGGAATCTCATTCCCCGTTCCCTGCTATCCGCTCCTTCGCAATCTCGCACATTCGATGGCTCGCTCACCCTGATTACGCGAGTAAACCAGCTCTCGCGCCAGTTAAATTTATGTCGTACCGGATCGAGAACCAGTATACGGGCTGGGCTACGTGATTCCTAACGATACCGAGGTCCCGTTTTCAAACTAAAGGTTTTACACGGCACGCGTTTCGAATGAAACACCACGAGAACAGCGGAATAAATTTAAGCCCATTGGTGAATACGAAGCACGATCAATTTTCGCGAGATATGTTCAAAAAGCATTACGCGAGTTATTTCAAACTGCGTTTCGCCCGAACGCATGAACGGAATTTGTAATCAAGTACCATAGGCAATATTAAAATACTGAAATACGAATTAAATTTGATTTTCAGTAATTGCCATGTCGGAGCACGGGAAAATTTGCAATACATTGATTTTTCTAATAAACTTCAAAATTCTTCATAAATAAAATGCTTCGTAAAGCTTCAGGGAGAATATATCCGCTCCTTCAACGATTTAATAGGAAAAATCAAAAAATAAAAGTAAAACGACTTATTCATTATGCACGTTGCCGAGGGAAGGGCGTCTCCAGTGAGCCGAAAATTTATTCGAACGAGAAATCCGTCCAAGTCGCGAAAAAAAAAAGGACGATAACATTGATCGTTGGTTCATATTCAGCGCGGAATTCATTATTAATTTGATCGGCGCGGCTCGCGATAGCGTTGAGAAAAATATACGAGCGTCTCCCTCCTCCGGATTGCTATACACATACCTTTTGTACTATATTAGATCTCGAAGCGCGCCACCGAGCGCGACATGACGGTAAGACGACGACATTTATATTCATAACCGAACCGGAACGGATGTTTCCCGTACCCCTCGACCGTTCCCGCCGTCAGCAATATTTACCCTCGACAAATATGACGCGAAAATCTTTCATCGAATCCTCGAATGCCTTCTTCCCTCTTTCCTTCTCTACCCGTCGGGTTTTCCGCTTTTGTTCTCTTTTTTTTTCCCTTCCCGAATCTCTCGCTCGCTTTCAGCGACGAGAGTCTCTCGTCTCTCATCGCTCGTCCCACATTCGCGAATATTCGCCACAGTCTCTCCTCCGTCGCTCCACCGCGTGGTACACACTGTCCCAGTGTATTGCACTCTCCAGGGACCTTCCACGGGGAAGTAAAAGAATTTCTACAGCTGTCGATTTTCGCTAGCCCGACATCGGTAAACGCTTAGTGCGGTACACGAGTGCATACTCCGCGACCGCTATTTTTCTCCGCTCTCATTTTTTTTCCCCCTGCAGCTCGGTAGACCGCGGATGCAAATCCTGAGGATAACTTCGTAATATCTTTTCGAGGAGGTTTCGTGTCTCGAATATGATATTATAGGGGCAAGAGAAGCAAATATGGTACGGACCAGGACTCTTTGATTTACTTAATCGAGGTGAGCCATATTCACCACTTTTACCCTACATTTTACTTTTCTTATTTCATGATTTTTTTAACGGGAACATTTTTACCAACGTCATTTAAAGTGAACCGTAATATCTCTTCGAGGAGGTTTCGTGTCTCGAATATGATATTATAGGGGCAAGAGAGGCAAATATGGTCCGGTCTAGGACTCTTTGATTTACTTAATCGAGGTGGGCCATTTTTACCAATTTTACCCGACATTTTATTTTTCTTATTTCATGATTTTTTAACGGGAACATTTTTTACCAACGTCATTTAAAGTGAACCGTAACGAAACGCCAAGTACCCAAAAATAAAAAAGGTGACTCTATCTAGAATCGTGGGAGATAATAACCAAAAATAGTCGAAGAAAAAAAATTCTGAAAATCCGCCGCGTCACGAGAACGTGGAGTTGCATTTTTTTTTTTTGGCTATTAAAGTTTTTAATCGTCGTCCCAAGAGGGCGAGGGGAGGGAGGCACTTGGCGCCGCAATAACTTTTAATTAGCGAATCCACCCTCGCTATCTCGGGGCCGGTTAGTGCCTTGAGCGACTTAACGGCGATTTTTACTCATTACGAGGAGGAGGAGGGGGGGGGGGGGGCTGAGACTCGGTGCGAACCGACGAGGGGATTCCCCGGGGTGCGTTGTAGCCGACTGGAAAGACGGAAAACTCCCCGGGGTCCACCTGCCGCGCACGATTTTCAGCCCGCCTTCTCAAGACACTCGTACATTCCCCCCCCCGCCCCTCGAGTCTCGTTGTTGAATTCTCTTGCCGCATAATACCCGGAGCCACTTTGTAATGCAACTGTTTCTTAACTAGCATCGTTAAAAGCTAAAGGGATAAGAGACAGACGGACAGACGGACAAAGTCTGCACACTTTTCCTCTTCCCGTCGATTAATCTCGCGGGAAATTGAAAAAATTTACCGTGTTCTACTCACGCAGTTGCTCGGTCTGTTACAAACTGGCATTGTACCGTTTTCCATGTTTTTACTCGGCATAAAACGTCCAACATTTTTTTTTTTTTTTTTTTTTTTTTTTAATGCACAAAAGAAATCATAATAATTCTCAATAATAAATAATAAAATAAAATGACTGCAACTGTTTCGTAACTGGCATCGTGAAAAAGTAATGGGATAAGAGACAGACGGACAGACGGACAAAGTCTGCACTATTTTCCTGTTCCCGTCGATTAATCTCGCGGGAAATTGAAAAAATTTACCGTGTTTCACTCACGCAGTTGCTCGGTCTGTTACAAACTGGCATTGTACCGTTTTCCATGTTTTTACCCGGCATAAAACGTCCAACATTTTTTTTTTTTTTTATACACAAAAGAAATCATAATAATCCTCAATAATAAATAATAAAATAAAATGACTCTGCAACTGTTTCTTAACTGGCATCGTTAAAAACTAATGGGATAAGAAATTGACGGACGGACAAAGCCTTCGCTCTTTTGCTGTTCCCCTCGATTAATTCCGCGGGAAATTGAAAAACTTGGAATGTTTTACTCACACAGTCGCTCGGGCTATTACAAACTGGCATTGTACTGCTTTGTGTTTTTTTTTTTCACTCGGCACAAACAAATATAAAAAAAAATCATAGTAATTGTCGCAAGATGACATTCGATGTATTCTCTATTTGATTCCTTCTCCGGTAACGGTAATCATACATGGCAATCGTAAATAATAAAATAAAATGACTCACCCTTCGACTGTTGCCGTCCTTGGGATTGAGATCCGATGCCACAGTTCCAAAGATTGTCGGCTGTAAGCAAAAAAAAAAAGAACAACATAAGTAATTAATTGAAGATATCGGTGTAAATATAACACATAAATACATATGTGATTAACAATGAAAATTAATTGGCGACGATCGCATGAGAACAATGTATAAACCCAGTAGACTAATTGATTGCAGTCCTAATCAAATTATATTGTCCGAGTGAGTAATTATCCCTTTCACAGGTATAATTAACGTTGTAGTACTGTGGGAGATGAAACTCGAAAACTAAATTGACATTTGAACGGTTTCGAAAATGCCAATAATGCGAGGCTATGAGCAAACCACTGCATCATGTAATTATTACAATATCATATAGGACCGCAACAAATCCACGTAATACAGTCGATGGACAAACTAGTGAAAATCTCGGACAACGCCGCGAGGGAAAAAAAGCGATATGTACGTTCGCTAATGCTAGGCGATTTTTTCATTATTTTTTATCATAAAATTTATTTCATTCTATTAATTAAATTTTAGGATTTCAATAGAAAGGAGTTTATTCCATTCCATGGGCTAAATTTTCTAATGGTTCACTTTTAGCTCATAGAATGGAATTCATGCCAATCGCTACAAAATAGCAACATCGTGGAGTCCTCTGTACCGCGGTGTTTCGTTGTGAGGATAAAGCAGCTCCGTCGGTCTCGAGTGCACCGATTGTCCCGGGTAATCGATCGACCCATCCAGCATCGTCTCTTCGCGGAGGCCCTCATACATCCGGTCGCCCGCCGAGTATTTCGTTGTGTCGACGATGGCTCGGCAAACATTACCAACACGGCGAGACGATATCGAACTTAGACGGAACGGGAAATCGATGATAATGGAATTAATGTGATCATACTCCTATTGTTGAGCTTTATCAATGCTCATAGGGGTACGCCCTGTCGTCTAACCACGCCGCAAACTGTACGGCGATATATCGGCAGGGCGTCGTGTTATATCCATTATTACTGAAATAAGATCGAAACGTGTTGCGCATCGATTCAGACCACTAAAAGCAATTACGCGGTCTCATCACATCATTAGTCAGGGAATGTTTAATTCTCACAAAAATTGCGCACATTTTTGTGCTCCCTATCGTTTAACCAGACACAAAATGTACGCAAATATATCGGCATATACTGAAATAAGATCCAAACGTGTTCCGCATCGATACGGACCATTAAAAGCTATTCCGAGGTCTTATCTTATCATTAGCGCGCCGGGAATGTTTGATTCTTGGGAAAATTGCGCAAATTTAAATGTCATCCAACCCAGCGAGCAAAGAAGGTCGTAAAGAATAATCCTCACCGCTGAACTCGTATATATATATTTTAATCTTCTTAATGCGAATAATTACGTTAGCTAGATAAAACATTAAAGAACTTTGATGGTCTTTCTTAGCTACGCCGGCAGTTAAGTCGAGGGGGAGGTCTTTCGCAGAGCTGCGTAGCAATATATATTCGCACCGTAAAGACTCGAAGGGCGGTTACGGAAATTAGAGCACTCAAAGTTCTTCTTCAGCCATGTGCCTCCGGATAATGTACACTCGGTCGTGTGTAGGTGTATTCGGAGGAAAAAAACATTATTCGCGCTGCGAGAGTGGGTGATGGGAGGGGGCGATGCATTACGTCGTAAAAAGCGGAGAATTATGAAACTCGAAGCTCGTCGTAAAAGTCGCGAGAATCGTAAATCTCACGCTTGTGCTGTATAACGGACGACATTTCGTTTTTGACGAGGGTATATTTGTGTGTGTATATATATGTGTGCATTAGCCGGTCCGGTCGGGCGTCAACTACTCTTGGCAGAACGATCGGTTCATCGACCGGCAAACCGCTGCTCGGGGATGAAATTAAAACAGCCCGACGGCTCGGTGATGCCGATCATAATTATGCATTAGAAATGTATCCACCTATCAGCTCTGGCAGTTCCATGGTTGTACACACGTACAGAGGGCTACAACTTCGCTCCGCGTGACAACTCTGTCTCCCCCCCCCCCCCCCCCCTCGTTGATATACGCGACAGCTCGTGCTGTTGCTGCAACTGCTGTCGATTATTCCACTCGCTTTTTTAACACGATTCGACACGCACCGCGACCAGCGGCAATTGACATATTTGACATTTATCGAGACTAAAGCGGAACGGGATACGACGAATATAGAACACACAATTTCCCTAATGGAAATGTCATCGAATCTTTTTTTTTCCCTCCGAGGGATTCATTTTGGCGATTGAGGTTCAGGTGTTTGGGGAGGGGGAGTGATTTTGGTATCAAAAAAATAATATGACTTTTTAAAATGCCACCTGGTCTTTTTGAAAGCTTTGTAATTATTGAGGGAAAAATCTACTCAATCAAATCAATGATTGAAAATTTTGATATTTCTTTTGCTGCTTCATAACGGAAGCTTTGTTTTCATGAATATTTCTTTGCATGTGTCATTATTTCTTTTCAGCTCATCAGTATTTTCGAGGTTCGATATCTATGCAATTAAATCGCTCGGTCGCCGGGATTGTTCCGTTGCGACACGCAGCAGGGAACTTCAACGAGACGATTTACGGCTTAAGCCGTTAAAAAGGTAAATCGCCGCCGTAGGATTTCTTCCCGATCCCCCCCATACATACTCTCCGAGTAATAAAAGCCTCTTATTTATCGTTAGACAACGATAAACCGCAGCGTGAAGTCGTTACGCCGTAGTGCGAAACTCGCCTACAGTGTATCGTCGAGTCTTTCCAAGGAAAAGCTCGACAGTTATATATATTATATATATATATATATATATACATACATATTTTTTTATCCTGGCTAACATTTTTTGTACCGAAAGTGCCGATTGAGACTCTTTTGAAAAGTAATCCGAAATCGATTTCTTCTTCGAGACCCTCGAGGACAATTTTGCAATTCTCTCTGTGTAGTTCGAGCTGCAAAACTCGAACATTTTTCTTTCTTTTTTTTTTTTTCACTACAAGACATTTCTTGATCCGAATTGCTCGCATCGTCTTGCCAATTTGAAGAGAAGTTCCAGTAATCTTCGAAGACCGAATCGGAGAAGCGATAATAAACGCTGAATTACCGGTGCCACCGGAGCGGTACCTTGGCAATTTCGAGATTCCTCGGAGTCATTCAATGGACAAAGGGTCGCTCCGCAGTCGGAGATACGGATGGTCAAATTTCAAAGAAGACGCGTCCGACTTCCAAGATGTTCGAATAGCGTCGTCGCTGCGTCCGTTATTCCAGTTTTTCTCAACTGCGAGAGACAATGAGTCTCTTCGAAGAATGCATTGCAGCCAAGTAAAAATTTTGCTCTGAAGCGAACTTCAGCGGATGAGCTCGAGAGAAGGAAGGAAAAAGGTGCTCCCGATGCATCGAGTACAATGTCAGAGGACAGATTAAGAATCCTCGGAATATTCACGGCAATCCTATAAATAATAATAACAACGAATTATAATGAAAAAAATAATAATCAAAAAATTATAATGAAAAAAATTATAATGAAAAAATTATAATTTCATATTTGCTACTAATCACTCTGTACACGTCGGAGACAATCTTTCTGAAACGGCTCTGAAGACCGGCGCATGTACATCCATAAAGTGGCTACCCTCTTCGGTGATCCAATTAAATTTTTTCCGTCAATGCGAACGTAATGATCCGTTCGGTCGTTCCAATCTGATGTTCGATTTACGAAGAAGCCTTTCGAGGAGATCCGGCACTATTCCGAGGCGCCGAAGCGTCGGTCGTCGCTCCCCACTTTGCGATAAGTCGTCGATATCGCAGACAGCCCGGGCACGCTATCGCGCGAATGGAAACACTTGTTCGTGGCGAGGTTGTGATATAAATTTTACAGCAGCTCGCGCGTAATTTCACCGCGAACGACGAAATCCACCGGTAAACATTATCGACGGGGCATTATGCCGTCGACGAACGCCCCGACTCGAAGGTTCGTCCCGCCTATTAACGGCGCGAAAGCACTGAACCCTTGGCCCATATACCACGGAAGAGATGTACCTCTGCGTGTCCGGAATTATATGGGTTTCCGATAATATTGCACCGCCCCGCCTATCCGAGCCTCTCGATTCCACGCTGCCGGATTGCGAATTCGCGATAACTACAAAGTTGTACAGGCGGGTCGGACAGCGGACTTTAATCTCGCTAATTGTTCGGTAATAATAAATAATAAATAATAAATAATAAATAATAAATAATAAATAATAAATAATAAATAACAAATAATAAATAATAAATAATAAATAATAAATAATAAATAATAAATAATTGTGTCAACGAATCTTAATGGAACTTCGTTGACTTCGCAACGAGTTCATCGTGAGTCGCGGAAGTATTCCTCGACAACTTTTTCGATTGAGTATCGATAAAAGTCCGACGTTGAAAAATTCACCACGGACACGCACCCTTGCGTAATCATAGTGGATCGCCCGGGAAGTTGAGGGACGATAACGCTGGGTGGGTTAATACTCTTACACAGTGAACATACACACAGTGTTTAACGTGCGTATAAACACGTATACATGGTACAAAGAGAGAGAGAGAGACAGAGAGAGTGAGGCAAACAGGCAATACAGGAAGGTTAGGTGGCACGTATGGGCGGGGCAGAAACGAGGTTCGCCCGGGAACGATAAATCGGCCCCTCCACCTTCCGCACACGATCGGTACATATATGCACACACAGGTAGGTAACGTGTATACAGGCGCGGACGTGACCAAGATCAAAATGTCAATCAACGGGCTTAGTAACCACCTGTGTGTCGTCGTCGCGACCATCATCAGCCTGATAGTTGCGTCTTCTACGTTTCACCGGGCCCGCGCCAGTACCGATTCGTACGGTGAGATCATTAAACACGGCTTACGGTGCCGAAGCACCCTCGCATCGTGTAATCACCCTTGAGTCGTAATTATTTAGAATTTTTCAACGAAACACAATACGATAAGTGTTATCAGCAAGCAAGAGGGCACAAAAAAATTGTTTTTTTAATGACAAAAAAATCCAGATATCAAATATAGTCAACGATGTGATTATAATCCGTGTAAAACGTGACGCAGAGTTTTTGCAAATAATTTCCAAGCGAATCGTTTCGGCAAGTTCGGTCGGAAAATCAGAAGAGCGCAGAGAAGTGCTCGAAGTGAGCGATAATCATTGAGAACATGGACTCCCTGCCGACAGCCCTACGCAGGGCTACACGCTGTTCGGATAAGATCGTTGAAAAGTGTCAGGACCACTGGGATGCGCGACATCGTCCTCGCCCCTCGCACAGAATCGTGTATCGCCTAGCTGGGGCTTTGGGTACGTCTTGGCGACGAGGTACGGAGGATGTACGTGTCGTTTCGCCAACCACGAGAGGAGAACCGGGTACTTCCGGGTGTACCGTTTTAACATCGCCGAGCGAACTGTCTATTGCCAGCAGCAGCCGCGGAGGCAGTACAACCGGGCTGCAAATGACGAGAGAGCGAAGGCCCTGTTGAACGGATAGACGTGTACACGATCGAATTCCAGACCAACCCTCCTGGATAAGCGGTGGTACCCGCTTTTGGAACATTCCTCCACGATCCGCACAGGGCAAAACCTGTTCGTTTCGGAAATCCTCGGCTGTCGTGCAGACATCCCGATGGTCTTACTGCCACGGTTCCTGCGGGTTTCGCCGGAAAACCCGACACGAACCTGCGGTAAACGAGACGAGCGGCAGAGCAGTTATAAACTGTGCATGTGCAGGTGAAAGTAATGGAGACAGGAAAGGAGTTTCAAAAACCAGCTCCGTTTTTGTTGGGCCAAATATCCCTGGGTAGTTCATTACCATCTTAAGATTAGAGAAATCAAAAAAGGCCCTGACGATATATAAGACAGAGAATAGCTCTGCAATATTAGACAGAGAGTAGATCAAACCCGCCGCAACATCAAAAACGCATTTGAGACCATAGAAGTACGACAGAAAAGGCGTTTTTTTTTATATCAAAAAATGTATTCATCGATCCTATGGCAATGAAATTGGAAACCCGAGAAGTCTATCGGTAGCATCGATGAAGCGTATATTTCCAGCAAATAAATTAATCGCTGTAGGAGTCCCGCGAGCCGTTGGAATAAAAATCTGCCGGAGCGTCGAAGCGTTGCAACCAGCGGCAGCAGCAGCAGGAGCAGCAGGATGATGCATTGGTGAGAACGATGGACACAATGGAGCGTGGAGTGCAATCTCTCTTTTAGGGCCACGAATAGAAGAGGAAAAGTGTGTGGGTGGATGAGGTGGGGGGAGAGGAGTGTGTACGGACCGTTGCAGTGTGATGCAGTGGAGTGCAGCCGGCACAAGCGAAGCCTGCGGCAACGAATCGAAAGTAAACAACGCGTGGCTGCACATTCAACGACATATAGAATGTGCTGAGAGTATTGTACAGTATATTGCAGTAGCGTATGCGAGAGAGTGGAACACTAGCTCGCCGGGCGATTACTGCGCTTTTATCTATTCAATTACCGTTCGTGCTGCCCGTAGACAATTAAATATCGTTAAAGTACACTCGAGAGCGATCAGGCACAGCTTTGATGGTACTGCATCAACTATTTGTATGCGGTGTGGCGCCGTATTGGCTGCAGATCTGTGGAATTAGGCCGACGGCCCGACCGGCTATGAACTCTGGGCTTTCCTACCAGTTTTGTATTTATCGTTTGTTGCAGTATAATCAACTTTCAATTTAAATACTCGTATCCTGATAAGCCACAGCGCGGATTTCGTGTTTTAACCAGAGTACAATTAAACGGTTTTAACAATCAAGTGAAAATTAACGAAAAACCCCCGGTCCGTTACGGAGTCCAAGTTTCCGAATGTATCTGTCCCAAAACTTGACGAAACAATTAACTACTGGGTGAAGTCAGAAAAGCTTATGAAGATAGTAAGCATCGTACGAAGTGCCCGAACTTCGGACTCTACTTCAACATCGGGGTTCTCTTCGAGTGACTTCTCTGCCGTATTAACCGTCAAACTTCGCGTTTCTATTCGTCCCTTTGGTCAGGTTGCCTCGCCACTCCGTATTTTTCGAAAGGGAAGCCGTCGTGACTTTCCGACAAGAAGCCGGCAGGGATTAGGTGGAAGCTCGAGATCACCTCCAGGCTACCGCGGACCGGTCGGGCTAAGGGGCTGCGCCCCTCTCGGTCCATCCCGAACACTCGCGAATGATGCGAGAGAGACAGGAAAACGTTTCAATTACAAGTTGCACTGCAGTGCAGCACGGTTGAAGTTTGTACTGCTGAAAAAGAAGAGAAATAAAAAAAAGGCTGGCTGTCGAGTGTATCGATCACTCGAGAATGATTAGTTCGCGTGATGGACTACTGGGGCAGTTACTGCCGGTACTGGGCCGTACCATATATCGCCATGTGTCACCTATGTGTGAAGAATTTAATCAAATAGAACTACAGAGCCGCACTGCTGCAACGAAATACAACACCTCGCGACCTCAAATCCAATCGCACACCTCACCGTTATCCAGATTATTTCGTTAATTCCAACGCCCTACAATATCCACATTCGCATGCAATGGGTTTTATGTCTGATTTTACTGTACCATTTTGCAGATTTCACTAATTCGAGGCAATACAAAAGGAACCTTGCGGTGTCGAAGTTCAGGGAACATCCGCACTGGCTGCCGAATTACACTTGGAAGCCCCCCGAGAAGTTCTACGGGCCCAGGTACTGCGATACAAGCGGATACTTAAGCTGGATAGAAGTGGTCTTGTTAAATTAAATGAGTAAAGTTACAAAGAGGGGTGATGTTTATGCAGGAAACGACCGTTCTGGGAGATGAACGAAGTACCGGAGACGGAGGCCGAAAGGAAGGAAAGGGAGGAACGCGAGGAATGGGAGAAACAAATGCGCGAAGTGAGCAGACGGGAAAGAGAAAAATGGAAAATGTACGAAACCGACGAACGATCGAAGGATCAATCTTCCGAACAAATTTTCATGCCGTTAGACGAGAATGGGGAACAGCCGGCTTATAGGAAGAACCGCGAAGACCAATCTTCACCAGCCAATTACTCCAGTACAAGAGAACCATTGAAAAACGAATCAACAAGAAAAAAAGAAGAGGTAGAGGAGGCATTAATAGAGGTTCCGACTGAACGGGAAAAAGGTTTGCGTAACGGTAGATGGGGTATGAGCACCAAAGAGCCAACTGCTCCAAGAGTATTCAAGAACACACCAACATCTCCACAAAAATCATCCTTAATGAGCCGAACGGACAAACGGACCACGCTTCCGGCAACGTCTTCCAACGGGCGTTGGGGAATGAGCATTAAAGAGGCACCGAGAGATTTCCTGAAGGAAGTGCCAGTGGAATCTCCTAATCTGGGAAGTTCGGAGATTTCGATGGAGCAAGATTCAGCCCCGGCAGGCAACGAGGCTAACGGGACCACAGGGACCGAAAAAGCAGCGAGACTTCCAAAAAACATTTGTAACGGTAGTCGGGCAGCGGAGGTTGAGGAACCATCCGAGGAAGCATTCTCAAGTGACACATCAGCGTTGTCTAGGGAACAGACGAATGATCGTTCGACAGTTTGGCGATCAAACGTTTTGGGACAATCGATAGACCCAAGCGAATCGGGTGAGGAAGCAGCGGCTTCGACAACATTTCCAAGCGGTCGCTGGGGCATGAGCACGACAGAGGTCCCGAAAGAGTTCCTGAAAGAGATGTCGAGAAGGTCTCGACCACCGGGGAGTTCCGGCGGAGTGTGGACGGATCGAACACCGGCAGGGAATATAAAAATTCATGCTGGACAGAAAGACGGTGGGAAAACGGAGAACGTACCAACGGGAACGGCAGAAACGAAACTTTCGAACGGCTCACCGAGTGGTCGATGGGCCACGAGTGTGGGCACTCCGCCTGGGGACTTCCTGAGGGAAATTCCGAATCGTGGTCCCACGAGGCTTCCGGAAGTCTATAGACCCAGAACTATACATCAACTTGCAGACACGAACCCCAGGAACAATCCTTTATCAGGGAAATTGATGCTTTCGACAACACCGAGAATTCCAAATGGCAAAATACTTGTAAGGCCCTACTTTAATTTGGAAATACCTGCTATCCCTCTTTACCTCGTTGTTGTACCTCTTTAAAAAATTCGAGACTGCGTATCCATGTTGTATTTAAAAAAAAAAATGAAATTTTAATCGAATAAAAGAATGTTGCGGTGTGCGACGTATTTTAAAATTTAAATCGGATCGATAAGTGATCAATATTTGAATTTTGGTACTCTGACACAAACAAAAGTTCGTGTTTTATCTTCCTGTGTCGGAAACAAACATCGCCCAAACTGTCAGAGCCACGAAAAGTTGGATAAACCTTTAGCGCGGCGAATGTTACGCGGAGCCGAAAGCTGGGCTTAAGCTAGCCGCGAAAGGCTTGAGGTGGACATTAGAGCCGTGAATATGTAATTCGAAAATTCAACGCCGCTTAATCCGGGTACTTCGGAGTGTGCAAGAACCACATTCGCGCAACCAGCATGTGCACGCGCGGTGAGCGGGGCACATTTTATTTCATTGTTCTTCCACCGGGACTACTGCTTACTCTAATCCCCAAGAATTACCGGTATAATAAACCGTTTCATTATCATGTCATGCAATTCTTTTTGTCCGCATAATAAGGGGAAATTACGAAGATGCGGTGGCAGAATGCCCGGTGTGGAAACAGTACTGAAAACGTCGCTGACACGGGCCGAATCTAGAATTTTATCTACTATTATATTGAAACGCCATTTTGCTATGATTTATGTACATTTGCATATAACTTTGCCAACAAGGTACTTCCAAATGCGAACGGAGATGCCGAGAAGCTCTCCGTACTAGGAAAACTTCTTGATATCGGTTGGCGGATCGATTGTCACGCCCAATAAATCTTTACCAGCAAATCGATTGGCTCGCAATCATTGCACACCGTGAAATAATATTATTCCCACCCGAGCGTTACTCAATCGGTCGCGATAATTTCAATGCCGTTGGCAATACGAGAACAGAAATAAACACGGCATTCGACGATGGTGAGTGCAATATGAATTCCCCTATCCTACGACCCTCCCACGCTTTTTAAATATTATTTTATTCATGTAAAAGGTACATGTTACTTTTATTTTGCCATTTGAAAAGATCTAATGTTGATTTACAGAATTTAACGTAATTGGTATTGAAAAAAAAAAAAAAAAATCAAAATAACGGCGTGCCTCGCCAACGTCGCTGAATAATCGAAAGATCCGTTTCTGGAACTCCCGATTAAAGAGAAAACATTGCGAATTTTTTCGACTCAATGAACAAACCACGCGTGAACAAACTCGACGAAACGGTTAAGCCCAACGGCGGCGCGTGCAGCCTGGAAATTCGGCGTTTGTGCGAGAGTCGATTGCCGATCGCGGCATACAAGGTGAAATCTAGCTCGAGTGGAAACTCAACTCGTTTGGAAGGAATTTTCGGCACAGAAGAGGTACACACGATTTTTTTTTTTCCCGATTCCAACCCTCCCCGCGAACAATTGCCATTGTGAGAGGATCTGACGGTGCAAAGAAATATATTCAAAAAATTCCCAGGGACTGAGCGAAATCGGTGAAAAAAATTAAACTGGAATACGGGGACCATTGTCTCCTGGGATTATTCGGCATAATACGTCTGCCATCGAACAAGCTTTCCGATAGAGCGAGAATCGGGTCCGAATCGCGGAACATCGACAAATATAATCTTCGAAAACCCGAGATTATACACGGTACAGAGTGCATCGCTGCAGCGACGAATCTTCTTCGGATTTCGCCGTTCGCCAACTATGAGAACGATGACGGAAGTAATCGCGTCATGCGCGATATAAAGCGTTAACCAAACGCAACTGTCAATTTCTCTAAAAAAAAATGTATGAATTGGAAAAATTGGGTCTAAAATGTTATCACAGCTATTTCCGTCGTTCTACCACATGGCCTACGGTAAAAGTGGTGAATATGGCCCAGGCTGATTAGGACGAGAATCGATTATACATGAACCGGGCCACATTGCCCATTTTACCTTACATATAAAAAATATATATTTCTAAGGCATTTTTTTAAAGGTAGCTCCAGCGAGTGGTGTTCATTTCACCTAAATTCGAGAAATTCATTCAAGAATTGCAAACACTTCCCGATGTTATAAAAATCTGAAAAAATTCATACTTATTATAGCCACTGAAAAGACTAATTTTGCATAATAATAATTGAAAAATGTTATTAACAAATTGTTGAAAAAAAATTGTTCATCGAAATATGCGGTAACTCAATTTTTTTTTTAATGAAAATGATTCTGTCATCTTTCGGAATACGTATGAATTTTTTCTGATTTTTATCTTTATTTTGATTTTTGCACATTTTTTCCATGTAAAAAACCAGAAAAATCAAAATAAAGATAAAAATCTGAAAAAATTCCTACGTATTTCGAAAAATGAACGAATCATCTTCATTTAAAAAAAATTGATTTACCGCATATTTCGATGAACAATTTTTTTTCAACAATTTGTTAATAACATTTTGAAATTGTTATTATGCAAAATTAGTCTATTCAGTGTCTATAATAAGAATGCATTTTTTCAGATTTTTATAACATCCAGATGTGTTTGCGATTCTTGCCCGAATTTCTTGAATTTAGGCGAAATGAACACCACTCGCTGGAGCTACCTTAACCTGGGGACTTTCGTGATGCCCGAAGAGTTTCACAAGAGACATGCGCCATAGTTCATAAGCTCGTGAAACTGAAGGAAAGGATGTAAAAATTATCAGCGAAAAAAAATCCAATTAGCGGAAAGGTGGTAAAAATCACGTAAAGACGCGATATCTTGGGCAAATCGATTTCGAGGAGATGAGTAGAAGGGACGGTCGTACGTGCCTAAGGGTTGTCTCTGATTTGCTGGATACAAAGGTCGAGAAACATGGAGGTATATAGGGTAGGAAGAGCGAGGCACTACGCCGTTCCTCCGTCGATGAGGAACGATCTGGCGTGGCCCTTCGTAAGTGGAAATTCCACCGTAACGTCAATTTAATCTCCGGCAGTGAGGTCGATCGTTAAATCTCGAAAGTTTCAGTGTGCGAGGTCGGTCGAAAAAACTGGCCGAACAAGACGGAACGGAGTGCACTGAGGCGCTTTACGAGTTTGCGAGAAGATGAACTACGAGTCGCAGTCCAAGGTTTCGATAACGAGGCGGGCCTATCTTCGACTCAATTCGAAAGTCGGAGGAAAAGTACGACAGCAAGCGCGGACGGGTTTAATCGCGAATCTCGATATCGCCGTGAACTCGAGGACACTACAATTTTCCATGAACGAAATGTATATGGAAAATATTTTTTTAACCATATTGAGGAAAAAATTGTTTGATTTAAATAATAAAAAAAAATTGCGCTTGATCCGTCATCCTGCGCGATTGGTTTCCAAAATGTTCACCAGAATCCTGCGGGTCTTCCGTACACTTCCGATTTATCTTCGCGTCCGAAGGAACAACTTCGTGCCAGTTCGGCCACACGTGGTTATTTTTTTTTTCTTTAATTTCTTCGTTAACCAACGGTAGGATCGAGTCTCCAACGAAATTACAAAGGAACAAAGGGGACCGCGAGAAAATTACAGAGGACGCGGCGCGCACCCCGAGTCGTTAACCACTTCGACGCGTTAATTGGACAATCGTTGGGAGATTCGACCCGTATGGGGTCCGTTTGTGCTTGCCGGTCGCATTTAAACTTTTGGCAAGCCCGATGCACGAGAATCGTATTTTCGCGGCAAAAAAATATTGCTTCTCGGTGTTAAATTCTCAATGCATAAAGAAAAATGAGCTTTTAAAGACCTATTTTCAAATATAAATATTTTATATAATAATTCTCTTGGCTTGCCAGTTTCATCCGAACAAAAAAATCCTCCTGCAGTGAACGTGTAAAATAACAATATCGAAGCATTAACGGAGTATTTCCATCCGTTCATATTCACCGGAGGTTTACACCACCTTAATGAATCACAGTAAATTTGGTCGGCAGCATCGGAACAAAAAATCCTCCAGCAGTGAACGTGTAAAATAACAATATCGAAGCATTAACGAAGCATTTGCATCCGTTCATATTCACCAGAGCTTTACACCACCTTAATGAATTATAGTAAATTTGGTCGGCAGCATCCGAACAAAAAATCCTCCAGCAGTGAACGTGTAAAATAACAATATCGAAGCATTAACGAAGCATTTCCATCCGTTCATATTCACCAGAGCTTTACACCACCTTAATGAATTATAGTAAATTTGGTCAGCAGCGTCCGAACAAAAAATCCTCCTGCAGTGAACGTGTAAAATAACAATATCGAAGCATTAACGGAGTATTTCCATCCGTTCATATTCACCGGAGGTTTACACCACCTTAATGAATCATAGTAAATTTGGTCGGCAGCATCCGAACAAAAAATCCTCCTGCAGTGAACGTGTAAAATAACAATATCGAAGCATTAACGGAGTATTTCCATCCGTTCATATTCACCGGAGCTTTATACCACCTTAATGAATTATAGTAAATTTGGTCAGCAGTGCCCGGACAAAAAATGCTCCGGCAGTGAACGTGCAAATAACAATATCGAAGCATTATACACAACTCCGAAAGACTGAGTAAAGTCCCCAGTTCATACGTCCCTTAAGCCTCTGTCCTCACGGCAATATAGCGGAGCGTCGTTCGCTTTGGTGACACTGCCATATCAACAAACCTGCGCGCCGATATATCTTGTCCGGTATTTCAGATGCAAATGAGAGAGCGCGAGACACCGAGATCTAGTTGCAGCACAAGTGTGTGTACTGTCTGTGTTATGAAAGCATCGTGGATTCGCATAAATCGTCGCAATTGTGTATCACGGATCGGCTTGCTCTACAGCTTATTCCGGACTTAGTCCGCGCGATGCTCTACATATTGCGTACACAAGGTACAAACATTATAACACCGTGTTCGTGGTGTATTATACTCGTTCTCAAACACAGTAAGCTTTTGTATCATAGAAAAGTAATGAAAGGGATGTAAAGAAATACGAAACATAAAAAAAAAAACATTAATTATAAGGTGATTGCACGACTCTTCCATGTAGCACAATTGTTTCGCCGATACGCGTATGTCGATCTGTAAAAGGGTTCACCAGTTAATAAAAATAAATGAATAAAGTTCCGCACTGTTTTTCGTTCTCTTTAAATTTTACGTTCGATTGAAACCGAGCTCAAAGTTCAGCGACTCAAAATTTACCCAACCGCAGTTGCGTGTACGATAGAAACACGGGAATAAAAAAAAAAAAAACGAAAATTCACCTCGATAACGAGACAAGTTGGAATGGACGACAATAAAAAAAAATAATAACAATAATAACAATAAAATTTCCGATATGTCGCAAATGACCGGTGCTCGTGTGTTCGAAAAGCTCTCGACGCAGGCAACCGATACAACGAAAGTATAATCACACGACGCGGCCAATATTCCGAGCATATTCGCGATGTAATCCTCGCGGACATTGAATCGCGAATATCGTTACAATGTACGCTGCGTACGAGGGTACACGAAAGTGCGGTATGAAATTGGTATTCCCGTGTTTCCCGGCAGGAATATGCAGCTGTATCGACCGGCAATATCAGCGGAATAACGCGCCCATCACGGAACTTTTCGAATCCGGTACTGATGTTTGTTATTTATGTTTGCGTATAAACTACCGCTCGTGTTTTTTTTTTTCCACCGTCGCTAGTCGCACGGGCTCTTCGATAACAATACGGAGTGGCGAGATTGGTGCACAAAAAAAAAAATACTCGTTTTTATTACTTCTGCAAATAATTCGACTCCGCACGGTAAATTGCAAACTTTACTTGCGAGCCGATAAAAAAAATTATATGCGTTGGATTTTCAGCAATGAACAGTACACGGTCGATCTATATGTCGTGCCTCACATCAAATTTCACGCACTTTCAGTCGATTGCCTCACAACAGTATAAAATGACCAAGCGTGCTTTAAAAATATTTACGACGGATCGAAAAATTAGTGATATTCGCAGGGCGCAATGTGAAAGCGACTTCCCCCTCCACCACATAGCAAAATTCGATAAATTTTAGCGGTTTTCTGTTTGCCGTGCAGTCCAGACGCCAGACGTGGTTCTGTATGCAGGCGGAGGTCGCCGAAATAATTTTGTTGGATTCGATAGATCTTGACCTCCCGATCACAAATATATAAGGCGTTTTGCGTAAATCCCGGTCGTTTAATTGTTAATCGCAATTGTTTATTAACAAAATTCGTTATTGTTTTTTTCACGTAGGATATTTTTTTTTCGTATACTTTGGTTGATTTTGAGTCGAAAATGGTCTATGCAATTTTACTCTATAACCTATAGATTCAGAGCAATAAATTATTCAAAGTTGCAAATAGGCCAAAACTGCTCTACTTAATAAATTTGTAGCGCCGAAAATATAGGTCACAGACGAAAATTATAAAGGACTTTTATTAGCCAAATGAACCGAGGAATATGGAAAAAAAATATGCGACATTGTGCGGAACCGAATATTATGATTTTCAATCAGTCGCGCAACCGCAGTTTTTTCGGTTATTCCGTATGCTCGGCTATTCCTTCACATCCCCGAATAAACTGCGGTTGCGCGACTGATTGAGAATCATAATATTCGGTTCCGCACAATGTCGCATTTTTTTTTCCATATTCCTCGGTTCATTTGGCTAATAAGAGTCCTTTACAATTTTCATCTGTGACCTATATATTCGGCGCTACAAATTTGTTAAGTAGAGCAGTTTTGGCCTATTTACAATTTTCAACAATTTATCGCTCCAAATCTATAGGTTATAGAGTAAAGTTTCATAGAACCTTTTCGACTCAAAACCGACCAAAGTATACGAAAAAAAATATCCAAAGTGAAAAAAACAATAACTTATTTTGTTAATAAACAATTCCAATTAACAATTAAACGACCGGGTTCTCCGAAAAACACCTTATATATTCGTGATCGGGAGGTCAAAATCTATTGAATCCAACAAAGTTGTTTCGGCGACCTCGGATTGCAGACAGAACCACGTCTGGCGTCTGGACTAGTGGGGCAGTCCCTATGTGGATGTTGTCAATTACTCCAATAATACGGAGACCCGATCAAACATTCAATCGGCAGAATTTTTAATGTACGGCCCGACGGGAATACGACATTTACAATGTATCGAATGTCCAACGGGCTGCACTCTAGTTGATCACCAGAAAATTTTTTAATTGCCGTAATGAAAATTGATACTCGTACGTTTGCTGTATCATTCATAATAATTCGTTTGCTCACCTGGCCAAAAAAATTAAACAGGCCGGCGAAAACGCCTCAATGTCGAGCCCAAAAAAATAACTCCTCTAAAAAAAAATTGATAAAAATAAATCCATAAAAAAAGTATCAATCAGCGCGAATACCGAGTATCAATAACCGGTGAATGATATTAAATTTGTTCCGCCAAAGCATCGAATGATTATCGAAAGGTTGGAGAGAGTGCACGATGGACGTGAGGGGGGAGGCGGATCGGCTCATAGAACATGAGGAATATCGCGTTAATTGGATGAATCGTTTAATTGCAGTTTGCGAATGATTGGCGAACGACGATGACGAAATGTGCATTACGATAGAAACATAATGTTCCGATCGTTATAGAATCGGTTGCCTGGGCCACACGAGGAAAGCTCGGAGCGGAGCGAATCCAGGATGCGCTTGGTCGATCCCTATTCACGGATATCGGGTTATTCGACGGTTGTGTGTGCGCGCCGATTCCTCTGCAACGACACGCGCGACAAACGCGTGCCGTCCTATGTTGACGATACGCTCACACGTTTATCGTAAATACCCTGCAGCCCGGCATCGGTACGATGGATTCGATCGATCAGCCGCCGACACACCAATTTCATGCGAACAGTACACTTGCGAACTTGACGAAAGCCTTATTACGTACTATATATGAGCTGGTGGGACGGCCACGATCGTTTCGTTCTCAGCACGAGGTGTCGATTGACGACGGTCGGTTCCATCGGATTCATTATCGGTCGAAATTCGTACATCGATTTTGTCCTTGTTTTCTTATTATATTTTTTGTTTCTACAATGTTTTTCGAGAAATTCGTTCTCGGTTGTGTATGTTTGTCGATTTGGCCCCTCGGTAAGTTGAAATCGGATAAAACCGTGTATCTTTATATTTTTCTATCGGAAGAATTTTTTTGTTAAGAAAATGAGGTACATTCAAAATAAATAAGTAAATTAACAAAATAATAAGATTTATTGATAGTGTCAAGGTGCCAAAGCGATGCCTCGTTCGAGATGAGAGAATCGAATCTGTCCCAGCCAGGCGCGGGATTCGAGGCCAGGCGATTCGTTGACGATGGGATCGACGACGTTAAACTCATGCTAGACAATCGGGACATGGCTGCGACGGATTATCAGAAATTCGATATCGACGGGCAACGTCTCGCTCGGGATATCGATTCCGTCGAGAGCAACGTCAACGTTAACGTGAACAGCCTCACCTCCTCGAGACTCCCTTGGAATATGGCAAGTTTCACACTACGCAATGTATAGTTTTTATTATTTGTAGAAGAAGACGGTAAAATCATGTGGCAGTTTGACGAAACGTTGATGTAGCTCATTTTTACGAATTCATTTAACAAGAATTGAATATTTAAAAAAAACTGACGAATATAACTTTTTTATTATTGGGAAATAAAACGGTTTGTGCGATTGATACACCGTTAATTTTTCAGCAACGATCGATGAGAGTAAATCGCCTACCGCAATCGACCACTTTCGGCCGAAACCGTAAAAACAAAGTAGACCGGATGATGCGGCTGATTCATCAGATGCCGAACTCGAACTTTGACTATAATCACGCGCATCCCGACCATCATCCCCAGTTGAGACAGAAAAGGATAAGGAACTCGAGAGTCAAGACTCTGGTGAGTCATTTATTTTACTGCTACTTTATTTTTTAACGATATAAAATATAATTAAAAAAATAAAATGGTGCGACATTTTGCTATTACATTTTTTTGATAGAGGGTCGCGCCAGAAGAGGACAGCGAGGAAATGTTGCCGGTACTGCCGGCCGACAGTACCGGCAACCAGTGCGAGCAGATCGTGCACAAAGTCGTCGATTACCTGCGACTCATGGAAAATAATCTGAGAGACCTGGAAAACGATCTGTGGTCTTTCCTTGGCGAACCAAATTACAATTTCGCATAAAGTCACGAACATGAATAAAGTTTCCAACATATCCGAGCTCGAGTTTCACCATTTTGTTTTCGTTTTTTAAGCTACACCTAAGTCTTGATGAGATGAGATTTTTTATGACGTCATTGACGATTCGATCCGACCGAGTGCCAGACCCATCGCAGAAACGCAATTACATCTAGGACGATAATACGTACCGTCGAAATAGCCGAGTGTCGCAGATCCACTTCCTCTAATCACATCTGGCAAACTATCGATCCCCATAAACTGTCCGCCCGGGTCTAACGTAATTTCGCGCCGTTACGGCGTCACGATAATGAGGAAGTCGCCAGTGAGTGGTGGCGACGGCGGCTACGGACGTTGGCAGTGCGAGGAGAATCGTCGTCTTCCACCGGTTCACCCATTCGTGAAGTTTCCCGGAGATTCGAATCTTTTGCGAATGCGGAAAACTTAAGACCCTTTGCCAACCTTCCAACAGTTGGGTCGCTTGTCAAATCGAATCTTTCCGATACCCGTTGCGGTAACACCTTTCGGGTGAGCTATGGATTCAACGACTCGACTACGAAGGGTTCAGATACGACTCGCCAGATATACTTGCGTTCCATCAAATTTTTTCCAGCCCGCTTAATGAGAGTCCTTGCGAAACTATCGAATAATGAGGAAGTCGCCACAGCGACTGGAGGCGACGGCGTCTGGCGATGTTGGCAGTGTCTTCCTCCAGCTCACCGATTCGTGAAGTTTTCCGAAGATTCGAATCTTTCGCGAATGCTGAAAACTTGAAACCCTTTGCCAACCTCCCAACCGTCGGACGGTCGTTTGTCTCATCGAATCTTTCCGATACCCGTTGCAGTAACACCTCTTGGGTGAGCTATTGATTCGAAGATGCAACTTTCAAGGGTTCAGATATGACTCGCAAGATATAGATGGGTTCCGTAAAATTTATTTCACCCCGCCCAACGAGAATCCCTCGGAAACTATCGAATAATTGCAGCTACGTGCGGCAGAGCCCTATCCTCAGGAAATTTGAGTTCTTAGAGCCGATCTTCGTCGTCACTCCGACATCAGTTTGAATCTCTCTAATATCCTCCTTCCATTACCCATTCGAGATTAATCGAACTCGCGGATACGCATACGGCGAATGCTTCCATCAAACTCATTCGGCAGCCCAGAAATGGTCTCGAGAATGTCAAGTGATTCACACGCTGTCGAGATTCTATCGGTTATCAATTACGAATCACCTGCAACGTCCATCCGACGAGGACCGTAAGAGAAATACGACCTTGTCGGGTTTGCCTAACGACTCAGTGAAATCGTTAGCCGCCGGAGTGCCAATATATACGCGATTCAACGGTAAAATGCAAAGACAGATCTTCAGGGTTGAATCGGTTCGTTTGCGAACTAAGCTAATATTCCCGAGCCATTACGGTGAGGAGGTCACCGTTTTCGTCTCTTCGCTTCTTTCCGCAGTCGCGTCAACTTAATGCTCTAAACGTCTCTTCCGGCCGCTCTCTCTGCTTTTACCCTCCGGCTCTCACTTTCTCATTCTCCTGAGATGCTCGCGAACTGAGTACAATCGGTGTTCCAGCTACGTAAAGTACTGTTTCCACGAGTTCGCGTCTAATCGCTTCGAGTGGTTCCGCGAAGCCGAGTAGCTCACTGCGGCAATATATAGATGCACTCGAGTGGGATTATATACCGTTGCGCTGAAAGTTAAACGTGCACCGCTTTTCTATCTCTATACTTCACTACATCCGGGAAATAAGATTGAGTTCTCGGTGGGAGACGAAACGTTTATCGGATCAGCGGGGAATCTTCGGAAGGTCCGATTAAGTCCCGGATTGAAGTGGCTTTAAGTACAATTTTTGTCGTTTACTGTTAATGTATAAAAATCGGCTTTTCGTTACAAAAACTCATTAATCTCCAGATCGATGCCAGCGTCGCTCGTAAAGTTACCCCGGGCGTTGGCCCGGTGTGGCACTGATCGGGAAACGTCGATGGAAATGGCATCACCTGCGGCGTCGCGCACTCGAGTGCGGCTTGAATTCTCCCCGGCCAGAACGAAATAGCGATAACTATAAATAACCGATACAATAATAAGCTTTTCCAGTTATTGTCAGGGAAAGAAAAATATACTTTGCCAATACTGTAGCTATTATATATATATATATATATTCTTCATATATGTTCATATATATTTTTATTTTAGTGACGGTGAAGCTTTGTGGCGCCCGACTCCATCGTTCGAGCGGGGTTCGAGCTGGAAAAGAAGCTTTTAGTCAACGAGCATCCGCACCGTTTTTCTTTCCGTTGTTACAAGGCTAATGCTTGCTTCTCCACTATTCTCCGGAAATTCCGCTCGCGAACACGCTCACCTATTATTCGCCCGGGAAATCTTGACTTCTCTCTACTTTTTCGGGTAAGTTAAAGCTTTTTTTAGATCTTACTTTTGACCTCTTTCAATCACAGCTAGCCGTTCGAATGCGCAGCCCGAGACGAATGACCACGTCAGGAGTACAGACAGTACAGTCGATATACCGCTGCAATTTTTCGACAGAAAATAGATTCATATTCTTGGCAGACTACCGGTGCTACAAATTCTAGGATATCGCACTGCGAAAAGCGTCGAAGCATCGTTAGTCCCGCGAGAAATAGGAGGACTAAGTTTTCACTGTACGAACACCCTGAGAGCACTCGAAATCAGTTTTTATTACAGCAGTCGGTAATAAAAACTGTAATGATTTTTTCTCTTATGATGCTCACCAAAAATTCAATTTTGGTAATGGATAGTCTGCACTGTTAAGAAAATCAATTACAGTTTTATTTACTGACCGAGACTCGAGATTCCGAAATACAAGAACCGATCGGCAACTGAAAAAGACAAATCTTTAAGACTCACCCACAGCACATAGCCAAGAACTCCAGTGACGAAGGCTATGATCAGACCGTACGCAGTCGGCAACGCCTCCGCCTCGCTCTCGCCCTGACCCATTTTTTAGTCTTTCGAATTTCCTGTTTTCCTCTTTTGCATCCGGACGCACCGATCGCGGTTGATAAATGACGATATCGAACAGTCCGGAGGCCGGCGGTGCGAGTTAGCACGCGTGAAATCAGGCGATCTCACTGGATTTCCGGGACAATGGGTGAGGGTGTAAATTCCGGGAAAGGGGGGGGGGGGGGTGAATCGTGTAAATTTATCGAGCCGTGCTTTCTCGACGCTATCCACTGCAACGGCTCGTCACGGCTTCCATCGGCACGCGCTTCCAGCGTACACCCGACTATCACCTCCGCACTGTGTCCGTGTGCGTGTGTGTGTGCTACGTTATAGCTTTGCGCATAAGCTTTAACAAGTTAGTATCGTAGGCTGGATGTACGCGCGATGCGCCCGGATGTCTCGTAACGCAGCCAGCGAATTGTGAATTGCTGCGATATGCACTAGCGTCGCAAGCGAATCGTCGAGAGGATACTGATTCGATTCGGCCCGCCGACTATCGAGTTAAATTATAATTTATCATCCCGTTACGTGTCCACTGAAATATGGAAAATTTGCGTGCCTAACGACGAAATTCACGGCTCGTTCGCTGTTCTCGTCGATTCGATTGGCTGACAATTTCGACACCGCTTCACGCATCGGGGTCATTACTTGACGGGCGATTATCGAGGAGGACTATTAAAATTCAAGCACTCAATATTACCGTTCACGAACTCTCATTTTTTTCGTTCGCGAAAAATTGAAGATGAGATAATTTCGATAATAAGTCCTTTCTAGTGGTCACTTGAACGTTCTTCATATTTGAAATTTCGATGTACAGTGAATTTAATATTTCCGTGGCGATAAACTTGAAAATTATGCGAAAAGCGACTATATTCGCTATAAAGACTCGTCACGAATGCACTTTGCTCGTCGGGCGCGAATAACCACCGGTGGCTTCGCGCGTTATTCCTCACTTTTCCTGGCTCGTTTAATTTTCACAAAGACACGAATATTTCGGATCACAATGTCGATCGTTTCATCGAAGATCGCCGGCACATCCTTTAATTGGAATCAATATAAAAGATAAAAATAAACGATAAGCATTTTTATTATTTTTTTTTTTTTTTTTACTATTATTATTCGTCCGTGTTATCCGCAAAGTTCGGGATAGATTCGTGAATTCGGCTGAGGTCTCGACGGTCCGGCACGGTAATCGACGAGCTGGGAAGCTACTGGACGTCGGTGAAAACTAAAGATGTTGCTATTTTTACACTTTGGCGTTGCCGCCCGAGGCCAAAGGGTCTTCGGGGTTTGGGCTATTTGACTCTAGCGGCGGCGCCATTTCATTAACCGCCTATCGATCTACAATGCGGCCGCAGTCGCGACGGCAAATTCGCCGGATTCCGGATACCTCGAAAAGCTTAAAGACAACGCCCGACGTTCGCGGGTGCGGCGAAACGAATTGCGCTTCCGGGTACCAGCGGCGTTACACTGCTCGCTCTCGGATACGATTTCTGCAGCTGGTTCCTAGTCGCCGAGACGGACAGCCGCCGTCTCACTCGTGCTCGCGCGAATCTCGCCCTGCAACGCGGAAACCCGCTTATAAATAGTACGAGTCGTCTCTAGTAACGAGAACCCTGACGCAGACCGAGACGTAATATGGACGAACAGGTTTACTCGGCTGTACGAGCTATTTGTGCGTATCTAATCTTGACACTCCAGGCGATGTATATTCGCTGCAAATGCGATAAGAGCGGAGCCAAAAATTTGTCGGACGAGCCTCTTTTGTGCAGCCAAAAGGGCTCGAGCAGACGCGTCGGTAACTAAGAGATATATATATTTTTTTTAATTGTTTAGCGCTACATAATGAATTTATTGATAAAAAATTTCGTTACAAAAAATAATTGACCCGCGAAAGATCGCCATGTTCGATCGGCTTTCGGTCAGTGTCCTTATAGAGGCAGAGTCATAAAGTTTTGGTTATTTTGTAATTTTTTTTTTCCTACATCCTACTTTTGCATCTATATATTTTGCACGGGAGTTATAAAATTTGGAGTATCATAAAGACGGGACGAATGGAGGAAACGAATGGGCTACACGAGTGGTCCCGCGGAGGATATACAGTATCCACCGTTCTCCGGCGGTTCGGTTTATATCGCGCGATAGTCGACTCTGTGCCGTGCATAAAATGCAATTTGGTGGGTGTCAGGTGGGGAAACGGCGCCTCCTACCGACTGCCCTGTTACGAAATTTAATTGAATTTATCGATCGGTTTTCGGATTCTCCATTTACCGTGAGCTGTACCGGGGTCCTCGGGCTGAGCTCTCCGTGTTGAGGCGCCGCTGGCTCTCCCGGCACTCGAAAGCATCAGCAGAAGCATCGGGCCAAACCGGGATGGCCCTCAGCCTCGGCTTTGGCGACCGTTACGCGAATATATGGAATCTCGAGTAGCGTGGAATGGACCACCGACGTTAATCGATTCCCTTAAACGTTATCCAACCCCTAGCTTGTCCGTTCGTTTAACATCAACGTCCGCGATACGGAGCAACTCCGAATGTACCTACATTTTCAACGGATCGAGCCACGTTCACAAAAATAAAAGGATCCCAATTCCTCACCGATCGAAAATCGAAAGTTAGATTAATTTTCAAAGCATTAAAATTATCGATAGATCATTATTTTTATTACTATTTTACCAAAAAATATCTTGACTGTATATGAGAAATTTTATCTGAATTTGCCGAAAGTAGATGCAATTAACGAAATTTTTCGAGTAGACCGGAAGTCAATTTTTATACGAGATATCTGTCGACTACGATCAATCTATGACGTTATTATAACGCGATTTATTTATTTTTGGTACCGACGAAATATTTCATTTCTCTCTGTCCCCTCGATATATCGTTGAATTACCGGGTTGAATGGTGAACATATGGGCGGTTACGTACACGTGTACGGTAAAAGTTGAAACGGTAGCTCGCTCGTGGACCGTAAGGTTCGCCGGTGCGGGCGCTAACCGTCGAAGGAAAATTGATGGAAGGGTGGATGGGCGGGCGTTCCCGCGGTGAAGGCGCCGATGTTGGATGCAGGGCTTTACATACTTATGTACGTGCCAGGATGAATGGCAAGGCGGAACACGGTGTGAGGATTCGTGACTGGAAGGCGTACGTAACGGGCGTGTCGAGATGTCTGAGGAAGGGACGCCCACGGTCTTCCGAGCAGAGACAGAAATCCTAATATGACGTGGGAATCTGGCGTAGGCTGATCACGTTTCTTCAACCCTTCGTGATTCCGTCACTTAGAAATTCCCGATCCTGTGCTATGTGTGTTCTCCACATTACGACATCGGACGTCTCCGCGGCTTTCCGCGTCATTCTTACGGCGGGAGGAAAGCCTGCCCTGCGCGAAGGTTGATACCCTAGTTGGGCATTCGGATCCCTGTGGGTTCCGGTTTAACTCTCGAGCAGCCAAATTTCAAACGGGATTTTGATGGATTTCCAGGAACGAAGGGTAATTGCGAGACCGGTGGGTTCAGTTGCGTTTAATTGGATAAAAGCCTCCGATGGCTGCCCAATGTTACACCTGCATCCATTTAATCCAAAATTGGATTTCAACAATGAGGTCGGTGTTACCATATTTTTTAAAAATTGTAATTATGGAGAATTGACTGGGACTATTGATTTGGACCAGCGATGGATTAAATTTTCATTAACGAATCATAATTTTGGATACATTGTTGCATATACAAATCGCTGTTGTGGCTGTTCTCTGGAAACTCATTCAGAATTTGGAAGACGCGACAGCGTCGTTTCACGGTAGATGTGCAAACTTCGAAATATGTCCAGCTCGTACGTATTATCCTCCGGTAATACGCTGTTCTAGCAGAAGACTGTCGTTTCATCAGCGGAACCATCACTTCCCGTCGATCGAATATCGGCCGTAGCGATGTACCGACCGCAGGCAAATGCGATTTACCTACTGTCGCAGAGTTACCGACACCCAATAATACAGCGAGCGTAAAACCCTGCGTGCCGGCAACGGTCGGTAAAGTAGACTTCCAATGCAAACATCGACTGCCGGCAAGTTATCGGCGCACAGAGAATATAGTTGAACTTCCTTTACCGAGGTGACCAAGCGAACGCGGAGTCCTTTCAGGTTCCAGCTGGACGGAGCGCCGTGCGACTCGGGCTAATTTTCTTAATGAGAAATTCGCGCTGCAACAAATCGCAATTGTCGCTGAGCGAATATTACGCTCACTTCCTAATTCCCTGTTTCACTGCCGCTATGGATTAAATGCAAAATTTGTCCCTGCGCAAAATTCCGTCGCCGAGTACTCACTAAAAATGGATCGCCCACTTGGTACATTATTGAATCAACGAATTCCCAGTATTGATCTTTGTACCGTGTCGAATGAACGCAGCCGGTTTGATGAAACTAGTTAGCCAGCCTCCCAGTTATGACTGAATTAGAATACGCCAGACGGGACGGGGAGGCGACAAAAACAACGAAAAGAATGAAAAATTGAGTGGACTTTATAATGATATGGATACAGGTTTTCCGGGTACTCGCGAAAGATCGAGTACCGGTTTCTTCGAATGCGAAGCACGAACGGGAGTTAAAGTTTATTGTAGAAACGTGATATCGGGAGGCGGACTAGCTAACCGGGAGTACCTTGACAAGTTGCCTTCTGCAATTCTACTGAAAGTCGAGTAAAAACTCGCGTCGTTAGGTGCGCGAAGTCGCGACCATGTACGTGGTTCACTCGATACCCCGCGACTCGCCGGACCGATGGCGAATTGTCCATTTAGGCTCTTTAGCAATTTTTTAATTTCCCACCTAAATCCAAACTTTCCAACAAATCCAAAAAAACAAACGAAAGTTCTACCTTTGAAATTTATCATTGAAACTTAACTCTTCAGCAATTTTACAATTTTCCACGTGAATCCATGCTTTTCACAAACGAAAGTTCTGCCTTTGAAATTTCACATTCTCGCTGTTTTTATTTAAAAAAAAAAAAGCATCCTTATCCCTCGGGCAACGTAGAACCACTTTTCACGGTGGCGTTTTACTGCGCCTTAGTAGATTTCACAACGGACAAACACCTCATTCTAAAACCAAAAAGGGTCGCTTTAAAAAAGGCTCTACAGACTCGCACTTTTGTTAGACAAAAAAAAAATAGGAGAACCACCGCCCTTTGCCGACTTCAAACGCCTTTTTTATTACGGTATATGAACAACATACGCGGTTCTTTTACGATTCCCCTGACCCACAGTGACTCCTCCAAGGAAGACAATAACTCGTCGTGCGAGCTCGTCGTCGCTCTCGCCAAAGAAGCTTATATGGAAAGGTACGAGGTTCTCGCTACTCTCCCGAGTTTTCCACCGTATAGTGTACCGGCGACGCTGCGGCAGTGTCTCGCGAGAATCGCGGAATGCAACGGATGGCCATTAGCCGAGTGCGAAAGCCAGCGATTGTCTATCCCCTTAGAGCTGATATTATATCTTTCCTTTCGTTTTTTTTTTTTTTTTTTTTTTTTTTTCCCTCTTCGCTTCTCCCTTCCTCTCCAGCACCTCGGCGACGAACGGTGCGACAAGCAAACAAACGAACGGAAAGAAAACACGCACGACACCTTGTCCGGCCAACGAGCGCGAGCGCATCGAGGGGAGAACGAGTGATAAATTATTATTCAAACCTGCGCACCGGCTATCCGATGCGAAAAGAAAATAAAAGCCGCGGTGAGGGCTCTACACGTTGGATGAAGCCACGAGGAGACTCTCTCACCCTCTCACCCACTTTTGCGCCATTATTGTACTACACATGTATCCCCCCCACACCCGGCGTACTGCAAGTGAGTCGTAAGGATACTGTAAATGCAACCAATGTCGGCTAAACAAAACAAGAGTGCTACAAAAGCAACGGATCTTGGTTGCACACTTGCACGCGCATCCGCGCGGAACTTAAGTGCAGTGAATATATGGGTTGATATATTGAAAACTCTTCACTCACCGGGGGCTTTAAACGTGCCTTAATTACAAGCAATTAGTAGGTGCGGGAAGGCGGACGCTTTGATGCAGAGGGAAGCAAAGCAGGCCTCAAGGGAACTGATTATACGATGCGAAGAGCACGAAAGAGACGGGTCATGAGGTGACTGGTCTGCGTCACTCTGCATAATATTGCGCTTCAGATGAAAAAAAAAAAAAAAAAAAAAAAAAAAAAAAAAACAAAGGAAACTGGTTCATTGTCAATTGAGTAATTCAAACCGGTGTCAAGTTCGAGGTTGTTTGAACTGACAAATTTGTATTTAAATAGATTTCAAAATATCTATGTTGTTCAATAAAATGTAATTGCAATTTTTATAAAGTTTCTTCAATTTTTGATCCGTTAGGAATCTAAATTAATTTCGTTTGTTCTTTTATCGTTTAGAGTCACATATGATGTTAAGGTATGATTTGTCATGACAATGAACAGACATCTTAGAGTCCAACGGTCGAACTTTAAGTCGTCAGTATTCAACTTAAGATCGCTCTTGAGATCGAACTTATGATAGATCAGAGGACGGAATGAAGTTCGATATCAAGATCAAACTAACGCCTTAAAATTTGACCGGAAGTCACGGTCCTAGCACCTGTTTCGAATCGTCGGGGTTAAAGAAAACAGCGGCAAAACGGATGAAGAGAATGTAAAAGATCGTTTAGCTTACCGCCGATGTTGTCGTCTGCACTCCCGGCACTTTGGTGCTGTTTCCGACACCACCTCCGATTCCAAGTCCTCCGAGACACCGTTTCGCACAATCGGGATCGGTATCCTCGCAAATTGGACAACCGAAAGCGGCACCGCCGCGTTCTCTCAGCACGTGATGGCTGCTCGTATTCGTAGTGTAGCCCTGATCGGAGCTCGCGTTCGAATTTGGCCTCGACTCGTCCGAACTGTCGAAGGGCTTGATGTTCCGCGGACGGTGAATTATACCGACCGGCTCCCATATCTCACTCGTCGACGATGCGTAGAAGTTGTTCTCCTTGGTCTCGCGACTACGCTCGTCCACGACCTTACCACCGCGGGCAACTGTCACTTCTTCCTTGGTCACCACTGTCGATTTTACACTCAACGACGTTTCCAGACGTACCGGGGCCCTTCAAATCATTTTTTTTTTCTTTTGTTTTTCAAATGGATCTTCGGAGGTAGCACAGTTATCGTCGAAAGGAAATTTCAACGGTAACTGCCAATGGGGAATTTGGTTTTCATAGTTGGGTCGCCATTGGCTGCAGAAATGAAACATTGGATCTTCGTGTTAAAAAAAAATCTTACGTTTCAAAGCTTTTGCGATCCAAAGTGGGTCAAAATTTGAATTTTAATTATTCATCTGGATTGCAATACGAAAGTTAGATTTTATACTAGAATGATATCATTTATCTAATTGAAATCTTTATTTACTGATAATATGAATAGAAAATATGACATTTTTTGTTCTTCTCTTTTTCAGATTTTGGAATTTTGGTTTTCAAGAATTTACGGTTCATGGTAACTTCGAACTGCGCTACCTCAGAATTCCGGCTCTGACGAGAATCTGGTTAAGGAGATCGCACGGCGGTATCTGGCCGGTTATCATGGCCTCGCGAATGGCGACACCGTCGGGGCCCTCCAGGGCGATCGGCACGCCGTTTATCAGTAGCACTTCCTCCTCGCGGACGCAATTCTTCTTCTCGCAGTCGATCACCTTGACCCCCGGTCCGAGGATCGATTCCACCGTCGACTGGATCTCGTGATCGTCCATCTCTAAGAAACAAGCCGACACGATGGTGGATAACAACGATATCGATTCGACGATCGACTTTTCCAGGCCCTCGTGCGAGTAACGTGCGCGATCATTCGATCGCAAAAATTAAATGCAGAACTTTGGTTTTTGCAACGAAAAAATCAATCATTTTATCTTCAATTATGTTCAGCCCTAATTTAATTCAATGACAAGAGATCACAGAGTGCATCGAATGATTTATCGTCGAATAAATTTTTTATATCCGGTGATACTTTATCAAATCCGACTTCCGGTTCCGCCAAGTCATAACAGAACGAAACGTGCCTGAACTGCGAGCCGAAGAGCCGAGGCCGCGTGTCCAAAGTGTCGAGTGAGCGGTACGTGAGCATCGAGCACGCTTAGCAGACACTCAGACAGCGGCGAGCTCGGCATCTCGTCTTCCGTTTCAAAACATCTCGGATTCTCGTTGTTCGTGAGTTGTACGGGTTCATTCCTTATCGCCGGTGCGGCTATCGCAGCGGGCGATGCACGACGAAAGGCGGAATTTAATAGCTCGGCATTAGAGAGTCGAACCGGAAGTGTTCCGAAGTCCCGCGCGATTCGTATTTCCAAAAGTCAGCGTTGCTTTCGGACACCAGATAGAACCAAAACTGTTAAGATAATGAATGATCTTTCGGTCGGACATCGTGCGAAGATCGACGATCGAAGCGCAGACGAACGCCAGCGGAGAAACCTAGCGATATTTTTGCAAAGTCTGAAAAAGCCTACTGGCTGCGTGTGCACTTATGCGAGCAGTGTGCATGCCGTGGCTCATACACATCCGACGCCTACTTGAACGAGACTCACGTGGGCGGTTGTAGCACGCCGATCCGTGCGGATCAATGGATCTCGGGGGAGGAGCACACCCGAGAACTTGTGATTCGAAAACCTGTATCGATATTCCGGTACTCGCGACTCTCTATCGCTGTCTGAAAATCGTCGGAAGTTGAATCCCGCTTCAGAAGCCTCAGTCGAAACTTAAAACCTCCCTTGACACAGCCGGTTCTTCTTCATCCAGCGACAAACTATAAAGCTGCTTGAACTTGGATTTCCTTTTTCGTGCTATGCAGTCGGTTTTTTGGTCATACGGCGAGGCAGCCATGGTTACGGTAAAAAGTGGTGAATACGGCCCGTACATCATTGATTTACGAGCTGATGAGCGTGTGCCATATTCGCCACATTTATACTACTTTAGTATAGGTGAAAGGTAGTGAATATGGCAAACGCCGATTAGCACGCGAATCAGTGAAATATGAACGTTTACCGGTCCATGATATATTTTATACCTTGAAATTGATCCGGAAAAAGTATAGATTCGTCCCCATCAAAGCCATCATTTTTATGAACGAATTAACAAAAAAAAAATCAATTTGTAATTAATCCCATAGCTTTAAATTTTTAGTCGGCTAAACGTGGTTGGTTCAATGATTCGTTGCTCCGTCCATGGCGAGCTTAGTCGCATCGAGGCAGTATTTCTGTCCCCGTGAGGAGCGTAGACCCCTCGAACTGGGGTAACAATGCTGATACGTACTAACTATACCTCGTCTTTCCAGTCCGCCGTCCTCTCATTCCGCGGCCCTCGACGCACATCATTGCCCTGGAAACTTTCTATTTTTATCCCTCAACTAGGCCCGAGAATCTCCGGAGACTCGAGACGGCAGGCGCATCAGGGAAACAGAGCGAGAGAGTACCGAACGGTAAAACATAGACAGCCACGGTGACGGCAGGGAGGAAAAGTGGCGGAAAAGTTTCACTCCGGTTAAAGCGAGAGGCGCGGACAGCAAAGGGGGTTTGCGCCATCGCGAGAAGTACGTCTGAGTGGTCCGTGGGGAAGGGGCGCAATTAATTGCACCTCTTGGTTAATTAAAAAGGAAAACACTGTGGACACGGGGCTTCTCTCTACGTTGCCTAAGCTCGTGGACGCACGACGGGACGGACTTGTGACAAGACGCGGCCAAGAAAATAGACGAAGTTGGAAAATCTTTTGAGAGTTACCCGAGACTTTGTGTTTTCTTCTTTTATATATAAATAGGATAAGAGCGCTTACGTCGCTTCTTTTAATTACAAAAGTTAAAGCTCCGTTATGAGTGATAAAATACTCGTTCAAACTTTTGCCGAACGGCGTTGAGTTTCATTATTTTCTTCATTCATCCGTCAATCAGGGAGAGGCGCTTGTACCGGGAAGATTGCTTTTTCGCTATTTATCGTCCGGAAAGTATGGCTTGTGAAAGTCTTGTCACTTATCTCTTTGTTTTTCTTTTTAACGCGAGAGACTTGACGTCGCGGCGAGCGATAAGAAATCGTTTAAAGTTTTACCGCACGATCTTTTCAACATTCGTTTTTTATGCTGAGTATACTTGCGGGACACTCGTGGTGCGTGAACGTCCTTACAGCTTCCAGCGTGGCGATCGCAGTTGGGAGATAAAATTCGATCGCGTGTTTGTCCGAACGGGCGAGAGCTAACGTGAGAAACCGATGGCTACGTGAGAGCTTACCGAGTGGGTTTTCTGCACTCCACACGAACGCGGCGAAGTAAAGGTCCGATAAAGGGGAGAAGGCAGTCCTCACCCTTTTGCCCTTTCTTGGATAATTAATTGCCGTCCGCTTCCCTAATTGACGAGCAGGTGTTCGCGCATGCGCGCATCTTGTCGCTTGTAGCCGATCGCAAAACTAACCGCACTCCTGTCCGCGTCGATAGTTTTCAGATAATCTCAAGGTAAAATGTGGTACTTCAAAAGAAAGAAAAAAAAAACAAGCTGCAGGGGAGAGCTCGGCTACTGACGACGACCCGACCTTGCAGCGAAGAAATTAAATTGTCCAGGTGAGGGAATTTTTTTTTTTTTTTTAGTCAACGATCATAACTCGATATCCGGCAAAAACCGAATTGATTGGTTCGCCGCGTGAGTCGATGATTATGAAATTACGAATTAATTTACAGCCGAAAATGGTGCTTCTATGTGAAAAACGTTCCGGAATAATTGAAATTGCGGTGAAACGCGGCAAAAAGCTTGGTCTGTCCTTTCTGACCGATCAGCGAGTTCGATCCGGCGTGCGAACGAGCGGAAGAACACCCGAGCAGATATCGACACGCGTGGGTGGATGTATGCGAGCGAGAAACGACCAGCAGAAACTGCCGCCGCCGCCGCGACTATCGCCTTCGTTAACATTGCAAATTCTCGATGGTTTTTACGAAATCAATTTCACTCTGCAATGCAAATCCTCCGGTGGTACAGACGGGGAGACAGTTCAGATCCTCTACGGATCGCTTATACGTAGAAGCGTACACGCTATGCAGTCCACTGCAGCCGAGCTATCTACCGGGCGATCTCGTATCGACGACGGACACTTGAGCTTCCGGTTTTCGCGCAAAAGCTTCGTTACCCTAAGAGATCCTTTCATCCACCTTTTCGATCCACAGGGCTGAAAAGCCTATCTTTCTGATTTTTGTTTTACTTTTTCTGAACCTATATTGTCTGTTGAAGTCAAACGAACGCAAACCAATATTTAGAAGTGCAGCGCACCACTGACCAAAGTGAAGAAGTATTCGTATTTGTCGTCGCGGGTCTGAAAGAAGACTCAAAAAAAAAAAAAAATGATAAAAAAAAAATGAGTAGCGAGATTTTACATGTTAACTCGATCCTCTCCTCCGGGTCCCAAATTTTGGCCACCCTGTATAGCTATAATATCCGAAGCGGTTGCGCGCGTTAGCCCGACAATGCTTGTATACCGGTGAGCGGCGTTCGGGCTCGCGAGACACGACCAGCCCGACGGTCCGCGAGGGGGTGAGCAACCCCCTGTCTGTGCATGTACATTCATAAGCACATAGGGTACGCGGGGCATAACACACTATGTGCAATATATGTAACCACGTATGAGGTACAGATATGCGGCTATATCTGCGCTATAACCACGAGGAATATATTATATCTCGGGTGTGCGCGCCCGGTGGATATGTTCAGTTCGTGCTGGCTCCTAAATTGCGATGAACGTGGGTATGATGTACGTGTGCGGTATTCCTGCCGGGTTAGCCCGGCGTCCGTCCAGCCGACGGAATACCGGATCGATAAATATCCACGACTTGGATAACTCCGATATCTTTACAAAACAAAAAAACCAAGTAAGAAAGTGCATGGAAACAGAAAAGCAGCGGAGTTAACCCTAGTGGGAGAGACAACTTAGGACCGGTGCTGGCCGACGCCGTGCCAATACTGGGCCCCGTATGGCTATCCCAGTTGAGAAGCGACTTGAAAAGTACTGATTTTTTCATTTTGCGTGTCCATTCTTATTTGCAAGAGCGATAAATCGTCAGGGAAACTCAATCACGTTCGCGCTTCCATCACCCTAAGTGCTCTCCTATCCGGTTGTATGAGGCGCCACCGGCAGTTGTGTGCTGTGTGGACACTTGGGGCTTTAATCGTCTCGATAGCGTGCAATACCTACGAGAGTGCAACTATAACGCGCTTGAGCAAATGAAATCCTGTCGGCGCATCGAAATGACGAATGCAACAAGAGTGGAAAGGGTGTGGGGTTGGGGGGGAGGGGGGTTTACTGGCGGCGTCGCTTTGATCTGATTCCCCGAGAGCCCTCACACGAACAGTGCAGCGGACCCACACGCTCGAACAAGCGTTCCGTGTTTACGAACATCCCCCCGTGCGTTTGCCCGACGTTAAGGGAGGGGGATATTTAGCGAATCGATACAACGCGCAGCCTCCCGTACTGCACGACGGTGCGGAGGGTTCCGCTTTTTAAACTGCCAACGACAGCGAACGTCTACCCCTTTGTCCGTCGTCGGATCGCATAGCCATTCTCTCTCGGGGGACGTTCACTCTAGCATTTTGCTGGCGAGACTGTTTTTATTAACCGTAAACTAATTTCAGGCAAAGTACGGACCATTTATTTTCCCCGTACAGTGGAATCCCCGATAACTTTTCGATGAAACTCCGAACGATAAAATATCATAAAGACGGAATAAAGAAATTAAAGAGCTTTTTTCTTTTTGTTAACCATACAATAATTTCAGGCAAAGATCGGACATTCATATTCTACGTAGAGTAGAGTCTCCGATAGCGTTTTCAATGAAACTCCAAACCGAAAAATAAAATAAAAATGGGATGAATGGGAAGAAATTAAGGAGCATTTTGTTTTTGTCAAACGTAAACTAATTTCAGGCAAAGATCGGACATTTGTTTTCTGCGTACAGTAGAAGCGACTACATCGTTCGAATAAAATTTTAAGCGGGATAAAAACCTAAATAAATACAAAAATATACTATGAAAATATTAAGCCGAGTACTGTCTGCAATATTCTGGAAAAATGTCTCATCGGCAGACATCGAGAGCTGACATTACTGTGGTTGCCGGAGTATATTCTCGCAGTGTGTTGCTACAGAAGGGACGTGTCCCTGGAGTTTCGAAGATGCGACGAATTCTCGACGGAGGTCAATGACCGTGGGGTGTGTTGCGAATGTTCCGACGAGATAGCCGGAGCTTTCACCCGCCGGAAGATACTGGGCGAGCCATACGCGCTTATGGTCCTTTGGACATTTGAAATTGAGAACCGACCGAAATGCGTGACACGGGGACGTCGTCGGACCGACTACGATGGCTGCTGGACCACGGGAAGACGTTCTCACGATCCGAGAAAACTGGCGGACACTTCGCCCGAACATTCCGAATATTTTTATCTATTCAACATGGCAGACGCCGATCGGGGAAAGTAAAATATGATCGGCTCTTCCATCTCACGAATAAAGTCAATCGTCGACCAACTGTTCATCGAAATGGTTCATACACTTGTTCGAAGTAATTGAAAAAAATGGAATTATCGAATAGGCGAATAAAAAATGACATCACGAAAAAAACCTCTGCAAAAATTGGACGGGTCGGGTGTCCCAGAAATATACATGATCGTTCGATATTCGACTGCAATTCGAAACCCGCTCAAAGCGGTCCCAGAAGCCCCAACCAATTTTCTCTGCGCATAACGTATTCCCTTTCGCTTTCGTTTATTCACCATTGTTTTCCATCTCTCGACGACAGATCAATCGAACCGGCGAATTCACCCACGCTTTATCAGGGTCTTAACGGGCCCAAGATAAGGCTGGGCAAAGTCTCGATGCAACGGTCTACTAGGACTAGCACTTGGTATGCAACTTGTAGTAGGACGTTAACTTTGCTTTTTAATACCCGACTGCCGTCCAGGCAAAAGACGGAAGTTAAAAGTTTCACTGCGACGGACGACTTGTGCATCTTTTCGAAGGCGCCACTATTTGTCGAAAAGGCACAATATTACTTAACCAAATTTGTCATATAAAAAAATTTAACCTAAGGTGTAAACACACGTCAATAAACCGTATTCAAATAAACTCAACATCAAGCCGACTATTGCCTGCACGATGATTTCCGTCCTCGGCTATAAAAATAATGCTGTACTCGGTACGCCATACTAGTCCGTTGAACTCACTCAACGTGTAGTTATAACCCCGAACAATTCTATAGTTCTATAGTACTAACTCGATCACTGTAGTGTAACGTCACATTCGCAAAGTGATTTAACGCCAGCAATATAATTATCTAAACGTGGTAGCTACCAGATCCAATTTTCTAAGGTTGTCTTTCACCGACAAGATTTTCTATACGTCGCTTTTGTCTGTTTGTCCAAAGAAGAAAAAGAAACATTCGAAATGGAAACCGCGGAGAAAGTAGTCTGCGCCCGTTCGTCGAGACAATGCCTTCGAGAGCGTTAACACAGACATGTTGGCAATATAAACGTGCGCGTGCGCCGATTGTGCCTACGATACACGCCGAACAAGTTCACGGAGGGTGGAGGCGGTGTTCCCGATGATACTCGCTTGATTCTTCGGATCGTCGAGCGTGACGGACGCGGCTCGCGAGTTTTATTTATAGTTATGGCAGAGCCGCGAACGTAGGAGGAACGAATCTCGCCGGGTGGCCGATCCCCGGGATATTTACGTAGCGTGCGTCTGCATAATGCATGCCCTCGTCAACCCTACCGCTGCACACGGAACGTTTTATCCTAACCGGGCGCTCGGTCCGACGGCGAACGAGCCTGGCGAGGGTTGGCGCGCAACCCCTACGGAAGATTCTTCTTGCAACCACCGGCGAACATGCTGCGGCTGCGGATACATCACGCGCCACAGCCCTTCGCTCCGCGTGCGGCCCTTCGGAACCAACGGGGTGATAAACGCAAAAGTATCGATTCCACTCCGTCGAAGCGGCGATTCAACGCGATCCGGTTAACGCTTCCAAACGGTGATGGAAATATCGGCGACTGTTAACCCTTTCGAGCTAATTAAAAAATTAATAGCTCGATAGAAAGTTTGGACGTTTTTTATTTATTTTTTTTTTTTTACAAAATTGAATGTTAGAATGTTGACTAGCGACTTTCGTCGGCTCGACACGAAAAGCCTCAAGATTCTATCGTCCCTGCTGGAACGGGGACGATTTTTGAATATGCAAACAAAAAATTTTCATCTGAGTCGATCAATGATTCGATAATTATTTTAAACGACTATGTCAAATTAACAGCCGTCTCGTTTATGGAGATAAATCTACCTGTGTACATATCGGTAGTCATGTTTTTTTTTTTTTTTTCTGGCACGAAAGAGATGCGCATTTTAATCGTCCAATTAAAAATCAGATATTCATCGACCATAATGTCGTCCGGTATGACGGTGAAAGCAGCTCTTATACCGCGGAGACTCTCGTCCCGCGAGGCAATAATATAATAAGCGACGTTTGCGCTGCACCGGCGAATACTGAAAATTCCCCGCGTTTCCTGACACCATAGGCGACTATAAACTCGTGCATCCGATGTCGGCCACTGGTCAGGATATCTGCACAGGCCTATGGATTCGAAAGTCTCTCTTCATATGCGCCCGATGACTTTCTCTCGTCGTACTACAGTTCACCGGCTTCCGGCTTGACACGGACAATATCCCGAGGCTAGCTCCGGGCATTATTGGACTATAACTGATTACCCGGCACGAGACGCGACTGTTTTACCGACCGAGACGTCTGCGCGATCGCGCGTGTACTATTATTAACTTTTTGAGATAAAAATTATTTTTCTCGACAGTAAAGATCACAAATCTTTAAAAATAAAACGCTGTAAAATAAATTTCAAAACGTCGATCAAAATCGCCGGTCGATATTTTTCCACTAAAGCCGGATCCACCTTATCGCGTCTATCATTACCAACTTCTTGAGACGAAAATTATGTACGTCGACGGTAAAGAACAAAAAATGTGAAATAAAAAAACAAGTCGCAAAGAGTTGCACAGAGCTCGAAATCTTCGATCGATATTTATCTTCGTTATGGCGGGTTCGTGAGAACGGACCTTCGTGAACGCAGGATAAAACGATAAAAACTCAGGTTGGTGAAATGGACCGATGGAAAAGCACTTTTTACACCGTTATAAAAGTGGTTTCGTACGGAGGGAACACGTCCGTACGCGGAGTGTAAAATCGCGAACGACCGAAGCGTTCCCAGACCGGAAACGGGCCCGGCTTCACGCTCCGCGAACGGATCGTATCGATGAAAATTGCAATGGCCTCGGAACGTACGAGATTTCGATTTCAAAATCCATACACGGGACCTTACAATGGCCGTGCTCTCCGGGTCTCCACAAGCGATATTACATCCATATATACATGTGTACATGTGCACGCACGAAATTGAACAAAAATCGAGCAAATAATTCAAGTCGAACAAACCCACTGGAAGCAATCACGATACCTTCGGATTTCATCGTCGTGCCGAGAGCGAGGAAAATACGAGTGGCCGATTCAATGAATTCCAAAGAAACAGGAAGTCGACGGAAAGTGGCAATAGCCCGGCGCAATTTTTATTATTATTTTTCTTGTTAGATAATAAAAGGTTCGTAAAGTCGGGTAGGCAGGTGGAAAAAAAAAACTCACCGTAGCGCGACTCTGCGCGGAGTGCGAAAAATTCGAAAGTGGGTAGAGAAATTCTCCGGCGTACGTTCTTTTAATTTTTTTTTTTAATTTCCCCCATTTGGAACAATTCCAGCGAAGCAATTTGCGGCTCAGTATCCAACTATCAAATAACACTTAGGAGCTAAAATCGGGAAGATAGCGGGATCCAAAATCTTTGTAACAAAGTCGAGAAAAAGAACCTTTATGAACCTTCTCGACGAGCAAACCTTCGAGCCCGGTTCGGTGCGCGCGTGACTCTATTTCCCGAGGCTATTACGTTTACGGTTACGATCCGTGCGGGACTCGTACATAGGAAACGCGTGCCTGCCGTCGAGCTGCAGAAGCTGGACGAAAGTAGCGAGAGATCGTCGAACGCGCCGTCGGCGTCGTTTGAAGTGAAATGAGCAGGGAAGAAAAGAAGAAAAAAAAAAAAAAAAAATTATAAAAATCGTCGTTCGAAATGACGAGAACTGTAACAAGAGTCGGAGGGTCGCGCGGATATTGCTGCTTGTCGAGAGTTCCGTTATCACGAATTCGCATCACGCCCCCGAAGTCGCGCGGCGTGCTGCATCTCCCGGAGCACTCGGGATATCCTTCGGGCTTTCATGGTCCCGGGGCTTTCGGGATATTCGAAGCACTCCGCGCACGTGCCGCTCTCGCGGCTTCGATTCAACGGGAAATGGGATATCGGCCGCTCGTGTGAGAGTTGCACACTCCCTCGCGCACTCTCGGAGAAACTAGTTCCTACCGATCGGAGAATTCCCGAAAGGAAAACTAAAATACGTATATAGATATAATGGGCGAGACACCGTGAGCGTATGGTAATGCCAGATGGGAGCGGGTGTAGTGTCGCCGGCACGGCCGTCCCATTTTATGGTAAATAATTCATTTCCACCGTCGAATTGGGGATAAGGGATGAATATTATAGCGAAAGTTTGTCCGGTGAAAGTTTTTTTTTTTTTTTTTTTTTTTCGAGACTCAGATAACTGAAGTATGTGTGAGAAATCGGGAAGTCATTTTCCTACCGTGTTGAGACAAAATTTTAAGGTTCAGAGAAATTAATGTTTTGCAAACGAATTAATGTTCTTTTCTTAAATTAATTTTCAAAGAAAAAAAACATGTAACCAATTGTATTTTCAATCTTCGTTCCGTGTACGAAATTTTACGAAGATAGGAGAACTTCGTCGACATTTCTTTTTTTTGGGTATTAGTATCCATTATCGATAACCCATCAGAAGCGATTAGCGAAGTAAATTAGTTTCCGATACGAACATGCCCATCGTACCTGCCTACCTACGAGTATCTGGCAATTATTTTTTTCTTTTTTTTTTTTTTTTCATTGAATTTGAGGTAGAACAGCGACCGCTGGTCGTGGGAAAGTCCCGCGTGCGTCAGCCTCGCGAACCGCGCTGCAGACGTTGCGGGGAAGCTCGCATCGGTAATCATTAGTGTTAGAAACATACGATCAAGAGAGAGAGAGAGAGAGGGAGAGGAGCGTCCTGAGCGAAGAAGTTTGCTGCAGGAGCCTCGAGCCAAGTCGAGTTTTTCCGAAGATGGCGATGAGCAAGTTCTCCTCTCCATCTCCCTATATCTATATATACATATACATATCTATACATATACATGTCCGAGCTGTTTCGTTAATCGAATCGGAGTTAAACTAGTATTAACGGTACGTCGCTACGTGCGCGGTTGTTCTCCATCGCCGCTGTAAGTCCCGTCGCATGCTTTAACCCTCAAAGTAAGAAAATCGTATGGGAGTTAAATGTGGAGAAGAGGCAAACCGTCGTTCGACAAGACGAAAATGGCTCGACGGTGAGAAATGGAGCTGCTACAGGGAAACGGACTAGGAATTAATAAAGGACAGTGTATCGCACCCTTAATTAATTCCCGATCTATCCGAGTAGAACTGCCGTGGGCAAACAGCCCATGAATTAATAGAAAGCTGTAACCACCCTGAAGCTATCTGCATGAGACTAAATTTCATCAAGTTCTAACGGCTGTTCTTTGCATATCGCAGAGCCTTCGCTTTAACCCCCAAAGTAAGAAAATCTTACCAAATCGTCGATATTGCGAAGCA